>OZ022505.1:29271745-29915745 GCA_963989385.1 Ctena decussata
TAGCGGTTTGAAATTTTCACAATTTGGGCTACACGTTCGGGACGATTCGTGACCTTAGGTGACTTGCACAATTCGGGCTGAAACTAGTGCCAAATGAGAGGGTTGGGATAAACATTCAATTGACCATATGTGCCAAAAATTCTCGTTCTTTAGTTTTCGAGTTATAGCCCCTGGAAGTCGAAAACTGCACGACTTTGCCCTCGAATATCTCGACAACGGAGAAAGGAGAATTTCAGGGCATTTTCTCCCAAGAAATATATGGGAATTATCTGTAATTTAGCACAGTTTCAGAACGATTCGTGAAAGTCACCTTTTAAGAATAACTTCCACTGCAGGCCCATATATAAAAGTTTGCTCCTTTATTACTCTGCACATGGACAATTATTTGCGCTGTTATTTGCCCCAGGCATGTACCTATGTAATTACCGTTTACAGTGTAAAGATGGATGTTATCGGTCGCTGAACGTCGGAGCAGTAGGCGTTTAATGCATTTTCCCATAGGGTCCAATGCAAAATTGACACCTCATTTTCTCCATTCTCAAGAGCTTTGAGTCTCTGCAAAACATATACATGTGTAGACACAAATAAGTGAAATAGAATGAAGGCTATTTCAGCTTTAGCTTTTATTCCGTTTGGGAGCTAAAGTCGCACAAACTTTTGTTTACAAAAATTTCGATGGCCTATAGTTCGCAAGTTATGCAATCAGTTGACATAAGATTGTGCATGCATGTAGACATGTTAATGACCTTTATATATGCCAAGTTTCAGATGGCTACCTACTCAAACAAGCAAGCAGTAGCGGTTTGAAATTTTCACAATTTGGGCTACACGTTCGGGACGATTCGTGACCTTAGGTGACTTGCACAATTCGGGCTGAAACTAGTGCCAAATGAGAGGGTTGGGATAAACATTCAATTGACCATATGTGCCAAAAATTCTCGTTCTTTAGTTTTCGAGTTATAGCCCCTGGAAGTCGAAAACTGCACGATTTTGCCCTCGAATATCTCGACAACGGAGAAAGGAGAATTTCAGGGCATTTTCTCCCAAGAAATATATGGGAATTATCTGTAATTTAGCACAGTTTCAGAACGATTCGTGAAAGTCACCTTTTAAGAATAACTTCCACTGCAGGCCCATATATAAAAGTTTGCTCCTTTATTACTCTGCACATGGACAATTATTTGCGCTGTTATTTGCCCCAGGCATGTACCTATGTAATTACCGTTTACAGTGTAAAGATGGATGTTATCGGTCGCTGAACGTCGGAGCAGTAGGCGTTTAATGCATTTTCCCATAGGGTCCAATGCAAAACTGACACCTCATTTTCTCCATTCTCAAGAGCTTTGAGTCTCTGCAAAACATATACATGTGTAGACACAAATAAGTGAAATAGAATGAAGGCTATTTCAGCTTTAGCTTTTATTCCGTTTGGGAGCTAAAGTCGCACAAACTTTTGTTTACAAAAATTTCGATGGCCTATAGTTCGCAAGTTATGCAATCAGTTGACATAAGATTGTGCATGCATGTAGACATGTTAATGACCTTTATATATGCCAAGTTTCAGATGGCTACCTACTCAAACAAGCAAGCAGTAGCGGTTTGAAATTTTCACAATTTGGGCTACACGTTCGGGACGATTCGTGACCTTAGGTGACTTGCACAATTCGGGCTGAAACTAGTGCCAAATAAGAGGGTTGGGATAAACATTCAATTGACCATATGTGCCAAAAATTCTCGTTCTTTAGTTTTCGAGTTATAGCCCCTGGAAGTCGAAAACTGCACGACTTTGCCCTCGAATATCTCGACAACGGAGAAAGGAGAATTTCAGGGCATTTTCTCCCAAGAAATATATGGGAATTATCTGTAATTTAGCACAGTTTCAGAACGATTCGTGAAAGTCACCTTTTAAGAATAACTTCCACTGCAGGCCCATATATAAAAGTTTGCTCCTTTATTACTCTGCACATGGACAATTATTTGCGCTGTTATTTGCCCCAGGCATGTACCTATGTAATTACCGTTTACAGTGTAAAGATGGATGTTATCGGTCGCTGAACGTCGGAGCAGTAGGCGTTTAATGCATTTTCCCATAGGGTCCAATGCAAAATTGACACCTCATTTTCTCCATTCTCAAGAGCTTTGAGTCTCTGCAAAACATATACATGTGTAGACACAAATAAGTGAAATAGAATGAAGGCTATTTCAGCTTTAGCTTTTATTCCGTTTGGAAGCTAAAGTCGCACAAACTTTTGTTTACAAAAATTTCGATGGCCTATAGTTCGCAAGTTATGCAATCAGTTGACATAAGATTGTGCATGCATGTAGACATGTTAATGACCTTTATATATGCCAAGTTTCAGATGGCTACCTACTCAAACAAGCAAGCAGTAGCGGTTTGAAATTTTCACAATTTGGCCTACACGTTCGGGACGATTCGTGACCTTAGGTGACTTGCACAATTCGGGCTGAAACTAGTGCCAAATGAGAGGGTTGGGATAAACATTCAATTGACCATATGTGCCAAAAATTCTCGTTCTTTAGTTTTCGAGTTATAGCCCCTGGAAGTCGAAAACTGCACGACTTTGCCCTCGAATATCTCGACAACGGAGAAAGGAGAATTTCAGGGCATTTTCTCCCAAGAAATATATGGGAATTATCTGTAATTTAGCACAGTTTCAGAACGATTCGTGAAAGTCACCTTTTAAGAATAACTTCCACTGCAGGCCCATATATAAAAGTTTGCTCCTTTATTACTCTGCACATGGACAATTATTTGCGCTGTTATTTGCCCCAGGCATGTACCTATGTAATTACCGTTTACAGTGTAAAGATGGATGTTATCGGTCGCTGAACGTCGGAGCAGTAGGCGTTTAATGCATTTTCCCATAGGGTCCAATGCAAAATTGACACCTCATTTTCTCCATTCTCAAGAGCTTTGAGTCTCTGCAAAACATATACATGTGTAGACACAAATAAGTGAAATAGAATGAAGGCTATTTCAGCTTTAGCTTTTATTCCGTTTGGGAGCTAAAGTCGCACAAACTTTTGTTTACAAAAATTTCGATGGCCTATAGTTCGCAAGTTATGCAATCAGTTGACATAAGATTGTGCATGCATGTAGACATGTTAATGACCTTTATATATGCCAAGTTTCAGATGGCTACCTACTCAAACAAGCAAGCAGTAGCGGTTTGAAATTTTCACAATTTGGGCTACACGTTCGGGACGATTCGTGACCTTAGGTGACTTGCACAATTCGGGCTGAAACTAGTGCCAAATGAGAGGGTTGGGATAAACATTCAATTGACCATATGTGCCAAAAATTCTCGTTCTTTAGTTTTCGAGTTATAGCCCCTGGAAGTCGAAAACTGCACGACTTTGCCCTCGAATATCTCGACAACGGAGAAAGGAGAATTTCAGGGCATTTTCTCCCAAGAAATATATGGGAATTATCTGTAATTTAGCACAGTTTCAGAACGATTCGTGAAAGTCACCTTTTAAGAATAACTTCCACTGCAGGCCCATATATAAAAGTTTGCTCCTTTATTACTCTGCACATGGACAATTATTTGCGCTGTTATTTGCCCCAGGCATGTACCTATGTAATTACCGTTTACAGTGTAAAGATGGATGTTATCGGTCGCTGAACGTCGGAGCAGTAGGCGTTTAATGCATTTTCCCATAGGGTCCAATGCAAAATTGACACCTCATTTTCTCCATTCTCAAGAGCTTTGAGTCTCTGCAAAACATATACGTGTGTAGACACAAATAAGTGAAATAGAATGAAGGCTATTTCAGCTTTAGCTTTTATTCCGTTTGGGAGATAAAGTCGCACAAACTTTTGTTTACAAAAAATTCGATGGCCTATAGTTCGCAAGTTATGCAATCAGTTGACATAAGATTGTGCATGCATGTAGACATGTTAATGACCTTTATATATGCCAAGTTTCAGATGGCTACCTACTCAAACAAGCAAGCAGTAGCGGTTTGAAATTTTCACAATTTGGGCTACACGTTCGGGACGATTCGTGACCTTAGGTGACTTGCACAATTCGGGCTGAAACTAGTGCCAAATAAGAGGGTTGGGATAAACATTCAATTGACCATATGTGCCAAAAATTCTCGTTCTTTAGTTTTCGAGTTATAGCCCCTGGAAGTCGAAAACTGCACGACTTTGCCCTCGAATATCTCGACAACGGAGAAAGGAGAATTTCAGGGCATTTTCTCCCAAGAAATATATGGGAATTATCTGTAATTTAGCACAGTTTCAGAACGATTCGTGAAAGTCACCTTTTAAGAATAACTTCCACTGCAGGCCCATATATAAAAGTTTGCTCCTTTATTACTCTGCACATGGACAATTATTTGCGCTGTTATTTGCCCCAGGCATGTACCTATGTAATTACCGTTTACAGTGTAAAGATGGATGTTATCGGTCGCTGAACGTCGGAGCAGTAGGCGTTTAATGCATTTTCCCATAGGGTCCAATGCAAAATTGACACCTCATTTTCTCCATTCTCAAGAGCTTTGAGTCTCTGCAAAACATATACATGTGTAGACACAAATAAGTGAAATAGAATGAAGGCTATTTCAGCTTTAGCTTTTATTCCGTTTGGGAGCTAAAGTCGCACAAACTTTTGTTTACAAAAATTTCGATGGCCTATAGTTCGCAAGTTATGCAATCAGTTGACATAAGATTGTGCATGCATGTAGACATGTTAATGACCTTTATATATGCCAAGTTTCAGATGGCTACCTACTCAAACAAGCAAGCAGTAGCGGTTTGAAATTTTCACAATTTGGGCTACACGTTCGGGACGATTCGTGACCTTAGGTGACTTGCACAATTCGGGCTGAAACTAGTGCCAAATGAGAGGGTTGGGATAAACATTCAATTGACCATATGTGCCAAAAATTCGCGTTCTTTAGTTTTCGAGTTATAGCCCCTGGAAGTCGAAAACTGCACGACTTTGCCCTCGAATATCTCGACAACGGAGAAAGGAGAATTTCAGGGCATTTTCTCCCAAGAAATATATGGGAATTATCTGTAATTTAGCACAGTTTCAGAACGATTCGTGAAAGTCACCTTTTAAGAATAACTTCCACTGCAGGCCCATATATAAAAGTTTGCTCCTTTATTACTCTGCACATGGACAATTATTTGCGCTGTTATTTGCCCCAGGCATGTACCTATGTAATTACCGTTTACAGTGTAAAGATGGATGTTATCGGTCGCTGAACGTCGGAGCAGTAGGCGTTTAATGCATTTTCCCATAGGGTCCAATGCAAAATTGACACCTCATTTTCTCCATTCTCAAGAGCTTTGAGTCTCTGCAAAACATATACATGTGTAGACACAAATAAGTGAAATAGAATGAAGGCTATTTCAGCTTTAGCTTTTATTCCGTTTGGGAGCTAAAGTCGCACAAACTTTTGTTTACAAAAATTTCGATGGCCTATAGTTCGCAAGTTATGCAATCAGTTGACATAAGATTGTGCATGCATGTAGACATGTTAATGACCTTTATATATGCCAAGTTTCAGATGGCTACCTACTCAAACAAGCAAGCAGTAGCGGTTTGAAATTTTCACAATTTGGGCTACACGTTCGGGACGATTCGTGACCTTAGGTGACTTGCACAATTCGGGCTGAAACTAGTGCCAAATGAGAGGGTTGGGATAAACATTCAATTGACCATATGTGCCAAAAATTCTCGTTCTTTAGTTTTCGAGTTATAGCCCCTGGAAGTCGAAAACTGCACGACTTTGCCCTCGAATATCTCGACAACGGAGAAAGGAGAATTTCAGGGCATTTTCTCCCAAGAAATATATGGGAATTATCTGTAATTTAGCACAGTTTCGGAACGATTCGTGAAAGTCACCTTTTAAGAATAACTTCCACTGCAGGCCCATATATAAAAGTTTGCTCCTTTATTACTCTGCACATGGACAATTATTTGCGCTGTTATTTGCCCCAGGCATGTACCTATGTAATTACCGTTTACAGTGTAAAGATGGATGTTATCGGTCGCTGAACGTCGGAGCAGTAGGCGTTTAATGCATTTTCCCATAGGGTCCAATGCAAAATTGACACCTCATTTTCTCCATTCTCAAGAGCTTTGAGTCTCTGCAAAACATATACATGTGTAGACACAAATAAGTGAAATAGAATGAAGGCTATTTCAGCTTTAGCTTTTATTCCGTTTGGGAGCTAAAGTCGCACAAACTTTTGTTTACAAAAATTTCGATGGCCTATAGTTCGCAAGTTATGCAATCAGTTGACATAAGATTGTGCATGCATGTAGACATGTTAATGACCTTTATATATGCCAAGTTTCAGATGGCTACCTACTCAAACAAGCAAGCAGTAGCGGTTTGAAATTTTCACAATTTGGGCTACACGTTCGGGACGATTCGTGACCTTAGGTGACTTGCACAATTCGGGCTGAAACTAGTGCCAAATGAGAGGGTTGGGATAAACATTCAATTGACCATATGTGCCAAAAATTCTCGTTCTTTAGTTTTCGAGTTATAGCCCCTGGAAGTCGAAAACTGCACGACTTTGCCCTCGAATATCTCGACAACGGAGAAAGGAGAATTTCAGGGCATTTTCTCCCAAGAAATATATGGGAATTATCTGTAATTTAGCACAGTTTCAGAACGATTCGTGAAAGTCACCTTTTAAGAATAACTTCCACTGCAGGCCCATATATAAAAGTTTGCTCCTTTATTACTCTGCACATGGACAATTATTTGCGCTGTTATTTGCCCCAGGCATGTACCTATGTAATTACCGTTTACAGTGTAAAGATGGATGTTATCGGTCGCTGAACGTGGGAGCAGTAGGCGTTTAATGCATTTTCCCATAGGGTCAAATGCAAAATTGACACCTCATTTTCTCCATTCTCAAGAGCTTTGAGTCTCTGCAAAACATATACATGTGTAGACACAAATAAGTGAAATAGAATGAAGGCTATTTCAGCTTTAGCTTTTATTCCGTTTGGGAGCTAAAGTCGCACAAACTTTTGTTTACAAAAATTTCGATGGCCTATAGTTCGCAAGTTATGCAATCAGTTGACATAAGATTGTGCATGCATGTAGACATGTTAATGACCTTTATATATGCCAAGTTTCAGATGGCTATCTACTCAAACAAGCAAGCAGTAGCGGTTTGAAATTTTCACAATTTGGGCTACACGTTCGGGACGATTCGTGACCTTAGGTGACTTGCACAATTCGGGCTGTAACTAGTGCCAAATGAGAGGGTTGGGATAAACATTCAATTGACCATATGTGCCAAAAATTCTCGTTCTTTAGTTTTCGAGTTATAGCCCCTGGAAGTCGAAAACTGCACGACTTTGCCCTCGAATATCTCGACAACGGAGAAAGGAGAATTTCAGGGCGTTTTCTCCCAAGAAATATATGGGAATTATCTGTAATTTAGCACAGTTTCAGAACGATTCGTGAAAGTCACCTTTTAAGAATAACTTCCACTGCAGGCCCATATATAAAAGTTTGCTCCTTTATTACTCTGCACATGGACAATTATTTGCGCTGTTATTTGCCCCAGGCATGTACCTATGTAATTACCGTTTACAGTGTAAAGATGGATGTTATCGGTCGCTGAACGTCGGAGCAGTAGGCGTTTAATGCATTTTCCCATAGGGTCCAATGCAAAATTGACACCTCATTTTCTCCATTCTCAAGAGCTTTGAGTCTCTGCAAAACATATACATGTGTAGACACAAATAAGTGAAATAGAATGAAGGCTATTTCAGCTTTAGCTTTTATTCCGTTTGGGAGCTAAAGTCGCACAAACTTTTGTTTACAAAAATTTCGATGGCCTATAGTTCGCAAGTTATGCAATCAGTTGACATAAGATTGTGCATGCATGTAGACATGTTAATGACCTTTATATATGCCAAGTTTCAGATGGCTACCTACTCAAACAAGCAAGCAGTAGCGGTTTGAAATTTTCACAATTTGGGCTACACGTTCGGGACGATTCGTGACCTTAGGTGACTTGCACAATTCGGGCTGAAACTAGTGCCAAATGAGAGGGTTGGGATAAACATTCAATTGACCATATGTGCCAAAAATTCTCGTTCTTTAGTTTTCGAGTTATAGCCCCTGGAAGTCGAAAACTGCACGACTTTGCCCTCGAATATCTCGACAACGGAGAAAGGAGAATTTCAGGGCATTTTCTCCCAAGAAATATATGGGAATTATCTGTAATTTAGCACAGTTTCAGAACGATTCGTGAAAGTCACCTTTTAAGAATAACTTCCACTGCAGGCCCATATATAAAAGTTTGCTCCTTTATTACTCTGCACATGGACAATTATTTGCGCTGTTATTTGCCCCAGGCATGTACCTATGTAATTACCGTTTACAGTGTAAAGATGGATGTTATCGGTCGCTGAACGTCGGAGCAGTAGGCGTTTAATGCATTTTCCCATAGGGTCCAATGCAAAATTGACACCTCATTTTCTCCATTCTCAAGAGCTTTGAGTCTCTGCAAAACATATACATGTGTAGACACAAATAAGTGAAATAGAATGAAGGCTATTTCAGCTTAAGCTTTTATTCCGTTTGGGAGCTAAAGTCGCACAAACTTTTGTTTACAAAAATTTCGATGGCCTATAGTTCGCAAGTTATGCAATCAGTTGACATAAGATTGTGCATGCATGTAGACATGTTAATGACCTTTATATATGCCAAGTTTCAGATGGCTACCTACTCATACAAGCAAGCAGTAGCGGTTTGAAATTTTCACAATTTGGGCTACATGTTCGGGACGATTCGTGACCTTAGGTGACTTGCACAATTCGGGCTGAAACTAGTGCCAAATGAGAGGGTTGGGATTAACATTCAATTGACCATATGTGCCAAAAATTCTCGTTCTTTAGTTTTCGAGTTATAGCCCCTGGAAGTCGAAAACTGCACGACTTTGCCCTCGAATATCTCGACAACGGAGAAAGGAGAATTTCAGGGCATTTTCTCCCAAGAAATATATGGGAATTATCTGTAATTAAGCACAGTTTCAGAACGATTCGTGAAAGTCACCTTTTAAGAATAACTTCCACTGCAGGCCCATATATAAAAGTTTGCTCCTTTATTACTCTGCACATGGACAATTATTTGCGCTGTTATTTGCCCCAGGCATGTATCTATGTAATTACCGTTTACAGTGTAAAGATGGATGTTATCGGTCGCTGAACGTCGGAGCAGTAGGCGTTTAATGCATTTTCCCATAGGGTCCAATGCAAAATTGACACCTCATTTTCTCCATTCTCAAGAGCTTTGAGTCTCTGCAAAACATATACATGTGTAGACACAAATAAGTGAAATAGAATGAAGGCTATTTCAGCTTTAGCTTTTATTCCGTTTGGGAGCTAAAGTCGCACAAACTTTTGTTTACAAAAATTTCGATGGCCTATAGTTCGCAAGTTATGCAATCAGTTGACATAAGATTGTGCATGCATGTAGACATGTTAATGACCTTTATATATGCCAAGTTTCAGATGGCTACCTACTCAAACAAGCAAGCAGTAGCGGTTTGAAATTTTCACAATTTGGGCTACACGTTCGGGACGATTCGTGACCTTAGGTGACTTGCACAATTCGGGCTGAAACTAGTGCCAAATGAGAGGGTTGGGATAAACATTCAATTGACCATATGTGCCAAAAATTCTCGTTCTTTAGTTTTCGAGTTATAGCCCCTGGAAGTCGAAAACTGCTCGACTTTGCCCTCGAATATCTCGACAACGGAGAAAGGAGAATTTCAGGGCATTTTCTCCCAAGAAATATATGGGAATTATCTGTAATTTAGCACAGTTTCAGAACGATTCGTGAAAGTCACCTTTTAAGAATAACTTCCACTGCAGGCCCATATATAAAAGTTTGCTCCTTTATTACTCTGCACATGGACAATTATTTGCGCTGTTATTTGTCCCAGGCCTGTACCTATGTAATTACCGTTTACAGTGTAAAGATGGATGTTATCGGTCGCTGAACGTCGGAGCAGTAGGCGTTTAATGCATTTTCCCATAGGGTCCAATGCAAAATTGACACCTCATTTTCTCCATTCTCAAGAGCTTTGAGTCTCTGCAAAACATATACATGTGTAGACACAAATAAGTGAAATAGAATGAAGGCTATTTCAGCTTTAGCTTTTATTCCGTTTGGGAGCTAAAGTCGCACAAACTTTTGTTTACAAAAATTTCGATGGCCTATAGTTCGCAAGTTATGCAATCAGTTGACATAAGATTGTGCATGCATGTAGACATGTTAATGACCTTTATATATGCCAAGTTTCAGATGGCTACCTACTCAAACAAGCAAGCAGTAGGGGTTTGAAATTTTCACAATTTGGGCTACACGTTCGGGACGATTCGTGACCTTAGGTGACTTGCACAATTCGGGCTGAAACTAGTGCCAAATGAGAGGGTTGGGATAAACATTCAATTGACCATATGTGCCAAAAATTCTCGTTCTTTAGTTTTCGAGTTATAGCCCCTGGAAGTCGAAAACTGCACGACTTTGCCCTCGAATATCTCGACAACGGAGAAAGGAGAATTTCAGGGCATTTTCTCCCAAGAAATATATGGGAATTATCTGTAATTTAGCACAGTTTCAGAACGATTCGTGAAAGTCACCTTTTAAGAATAACTTCCACTGCAGGCCCATATATAAAAGTTTGCTCCTTTATTACTCTGCACATGGACAATTATTTGCGCTGTTATTTGCCCCAGGCATGCACCTATGTAATTACCGTTTACAGTGTAAAGATGGATGTTATCGGTCGCTGAACGTCGGAGCAGTAGGCGTTTAATGCATTTTCCCATAGGGTCCAATGCAAAATTGACACCTCATTTTCTCCATTCTCAAGAGCTTTGAGTCTCTGCAAAACATATACATGTGTAGACACAAATAAGTGAAATAGAATGAAGGCTATTTCAGCTTTAGCTTTTATTCCGTTTGGGAGCTAAAGTCGCACAAACTTTTGTTTACAAAAATTTCGATGGCCTATAGTTCGCAAGTTATGCAATCAGTTGACATAAGATTGTGCATGCATGTAGACATGTTAATGACCTTTATATATGCCAAGTTTCAGATGGCTACCTACTCAAACAAGCAAGCAGTAGCGGTTTGAAATTTTCACAATTTGGGCTACACGTTCGGGACGATTCGTGACCTTAGGTGACTTGCACAATTCGGGCTGAAACTAGTGCCAAATGAGAGGGTTGGGATAAACATTCAATTGACCATATGTGCCAAAAATTCTCGTTCTTTAGTTTTCGAGTTATAGCCCCTGGAAGTCGAAAACTGCACGACTTTGCCCTCGAATATCTCGACAACGGAGAAAGGAGAATTTCAGGGCATTTTCTCCCAAGAAATATATGGGAATTATCTGTAATTTAGCACAGTTTCAGAACGATTCGTGAAAGTCACCTTTTAAGAATAACTTCCACTGCAGGCCCATATATAAAAGTTTGCTCCTTTATTACTCTGCACATGGACAATTATTTGCGCTGTTATTTGCCCCAGGCATGTACCTATGTAATTACCGTTTACAGTGTAAAGATGGATGTTATCGGTCGCTGAACGTCGGAGCAGTAGGCGTTTAATGCATTTTCCCATAGGGTCCAATGCAAAATTGACACCTCATTTTCTCCATTCTCAAGAGCTTTGAGTCTCTGCAAAACATATACATGTGTAGACACAAATAAGTGAAATAGAATGAAGGCTATTTCAGCTTTAGCTTTTATTCCGTTTGGGAGCTAAAGTCGCACAAACTTTTGTTTACAAAAATTTCGATGGCCTATAGTTCGCAAGTTATGCAATCAGTTGACATAAGATTGTGCATGCATGTAGACATGTTAATGACCTTTATATATGCCAAGTTTCAGATGGCTACCTACTCAAACAAGCAAGCAGTAGCGGTTTGAAATTTTCACAATTTGGGCTACACGTTCGGGACGATTCGTGACCTTAGGTGACTTGCACAATTCGGGCTGTAACTAGTGCCAAATGAGAGGGTTGGGATAAACATTCAATTGACCATATGTGCCAAAAATTCTCGTTCTTTAGTTTTCGAGTTATAGCCCCTGGAAGTCGAAAACTGCACGACTTTGCCCTCGAATATCTCGACAACGGAGAAAGGAGAATTTCAGGGCGTTTTCTCCCAAGAAATATATGGGAATTATCTGTAATTTAGCACAGTTTCAGAACGATTCGTGAAAGTCACCTTTTAAGAATAACTTCCACTGCAGGCCCATATATAAAAGTTTGCTCCTTTATTACTCTGCACATGGACAATTATTTGCGCTGTTATTTGCCCCAGGCATGTACCTATGTAATTACCGTTTACAGTGTAAAGATGGATGTTATCGGTCGCTGAACGTCGGAGCAGTAGGCGTTTAATGCATTTTCCCATAGGGTCCAATGCAAAATTGACACCTCATTTTCTCCATTCTCAAGAGCTTTGAGTCTCTGCAAAACATATACATGTGTAGACACAAATAAGTGAAATAGAATGAAGGCTATTTCAGCTTTAGCTTTTATTCCGTTTGGGAGCTAAAGTCGCACAAACTTTTGTTTACAAAAATTTCGATGGCCTATAGTTCGCAAGTTATGCAATCAGTTGACATAAGATTGTGCATGCATGTAGACATGTTAATGACCTTTATATATGCCAAGTTTCAGATGGCTACCTACTCAAACAAGCAAGCAGTAGCGGTTTGAAATTTTCACAATTTGGGCTACACGTTCGGGACGATTCGTGACCTTAGGTGACTTGCACAATTCGGGCTGAAACTAGTGCCAAATGAGAGGGTTGGGATAAACATTCAATTGACCATATGTGCCAAAAATTCTCGTTCTTTAGTTTTCGAGTTATAGCCCCTGGAAGTCGAAAACTGCACGACTTTGCCCTCGAATATCTCGACAACGGAGAAAGGAGAATTTCAGGGCATTTTCTCCCAAGAAATATATGGGAATTATCTGTAATTTAGCACAGTTTCAGAACGATTCGTGAAAGTCACCTTTTAAGAATAACTTCCACTGCAGGCCCATATATAAAAGTTTGCTCCTTTATTACTCTGCACATGGACAATTATTTGCGCTGTTATTTGCCCCAGGCATGTACCTATGTAATTACCGTTTACAGTGTAAAGATGGATGTTATCGGTCGCTGAACGTCGGAGCAGTAGGCGTTTAATGCATTTTCCCATAGGGTCCAATGCAAAATTGACACCTCATTTTCTCCATTCTCAAGAGCTTTGAGTCTCTGCAAAACATATACATGTGTAGACACAAATAAGTGAAATAGAATGAAGGCTATTTCAGCTTAAGCTTTTATTCCGTTTGGGAGCTAAAGTCGCACAAACTTTTGTTTACAAAAATTTCGATGGCCTATAGTTCGCAAGTTATGCAATCAGTTGACATAAGATTGTGCATGCATGTAGACATGTTAATGACCTTTATATATGCCAAGTTTCAGATGGCTACCTACTCATACAAGCAAGCAGTAGCGGTTTGAAATTTTCACAATTTGGGCTACATGTTCGGGACGATTCGTGACCTTAGGTGACTTGCACAATTCGGGCTGAAACTAGTGCCAAATGAGAGGGTTGGGATAAACATTCAATTGACCATATGTGCCAAAAATTCTCGTTCTTTAGTTTTCGAGTTATAGCCCCTGGAAGTCGAAAACTGCACGACTTTGCCCTCGAATATCTCGACAACGGAGAAAGGAGAATTTCAGGGCATTTTCTCCCAAGAAATATATGGGAATTATCTGTAATTAAGCACAGTTTCAGAACGATTCGTGAAAGTCACCTTTTAAGAATAACTTCCACTGCAGGCCCATATATAAAAGTTTGCTCCTTTATTACTCTGCACATGGACAATTATTTGCGCTGTTATTTGCCCCAGGCATGTATCTATGTAATTACCGTTTACAGTGTAAAGATGGATGTTATCGGTCGCTGAACGTCGGAGCAGTAGGCGTTTAATGCATTTTCCCATAGGGTCCAATGCAAAATTGACACCTCATTTTCTCCATTCTCAAGAGCTTTGAGTCTCTGCAAAACATATACATGTGTAGACACAAATAAGTGAAATAGAATGAAGGCTATTTCAGCTTTAGCTTTTATTCCGTTTGGGAGCTAAAGTCGCACAAACTTTTGTTTACAAAAATTTCGATGGCCTATAGTTCGCAAGTTATGCAATCAGTTGACATAAGATTGTGCATGCATGTAGACATGTTAATGACCTTTATATATGCCAAGTTTCAGATGGCTACCTACTCAAACAAGCAAGCAGTAGCGGTTTGAAATTTTCACAATTTGGGCTACACGTTCGGGACGATTCGTGACCTTAGGTGACTTGCACAATTCGGGCTGAAACTAGTGCCAAATGAGAGGGTTGGGATAAACATTCAATTGACCATATGTGCCAAAAATTCTCGTTCTTTAGTTTTCGAGTTATAGCCCCTGGAAGTCGAAAACTGCTCGACTTTGCCCTCGAATATCTCGACAACGGAGAAAGGAGAATTTCAGGGCATTTTCTCCCAAGAAATATATGGGAATTATCTGTAATTTAGCACAGTTTCAGAACGATTCGTGAAAGTCACCTTTTAAGAATAACTTCCACTGCAGGCCCATATATAAAAGTTTGCTCCTTTATTACTCTGCACATGGACAATTATTTGCGCTGTTATTTGTCCCAGGCATGTACCTATGTAATTACCGTTTACAGTGTAAAGATGGATGTTATCGGTCGCTGAACGTCGGAGCAGTAGGCGTTTAATGCATTTTCCCATAGGGTCCAATGCAAAATTGACACCTCATTTTCTCCATTCTCAAGAGCTTTGAGTCTCTGCAAAACATATACATGTGTAGACACAAATAAGTGAAATAGAATGAAGGCTATTTCAGCTTTAGCTTTTATTCCGTTTGGGAGCTAAAGTCGCACAAACTTTTGTTTACAAAAATTTCGATGGCCTATAGTTCGCAAGTTATGCAATCAGTTGACATAAGATTGTGCATGCATGTAGACATGTTAATGACCTTTATATATGCCAAGTTTCAGATGGCTACCTACTCAAACAAGCAAGCAGTAGCGGTTTGAAATTTTCACAATTTGGGCTACACGTTCGGGACGATTCGTGACCTTAGGTGACTTGCACAATTCGGGCTGAAACTAGTGCCAAATGAGAGGGTTGGGATAAACATTCAATTGACCATATGTGCCAAAAATTCTCGTTCTTTAGTTTTCGAGTTATAGCCCCTGGAAGTCGAAAACTGCACGACTTTGCCCTCGAATATCTCGACAACGGAGAAAGGAGAATTTCAGGGCATTTTCTCCCAAGAAATATATGGGAATTATCTGTAATTTAGCACAGTTTCAGAACGATTCGTGAAAGTCACCTTTTAAGAATAACTTCCACTGCAGGCCCATATATAAAAGTTTGCTCCTTTATTACTCTGCACATGGACAATTATTTGCGCTGTTATTTGCCCCAGGCATGTACCTATGTAATTACCGTTTACAGTGTAAAGATGGATGTTATCGGTCGCTGAACGTCGGAGCAGTAGGCGTTTAATGCATTTTCCCATAGGGTCCAATGCAAAATTGACACCTCATTTTCTCCATTCTCAAGAGCTTTGAGTCTCTGCAAAACATATACATGTGTAGACACAAATAAGTGAAATAGAATGAAGGCTATTTCAGCTTTAGCTTTTATTCCGTTTGGGAGCTAAAGTCGCACAAACTTTTGTTTACAAAAATTTCGATGGCCTATAGTTCGCAAGTTATGCAATCAGTTGACATAAGATTGTGCATGCATGTAGACATGTTAATGACCTTTATATATGCCAAGTTTCAGATGGCTACCTACTCAAACAAGCAAGCAGTAGCGGTTTGAAATTTTCACAATTTGGGCTACACGTTCGGGACGATTCGTGACCTTAGGTGACTTGCACAATTCGGGCTGAAACTAGTGCCAAATGAGAGGGTTGGGATAAACATTCAATTGACCATATGTGCCAAAAATTCTCGTTCTTTAGTTTTCGAGTTATAGCCCCTGGAAGTCGAAAACTGCACGACTTTGCCCTCGAATATCTCGACAACGGAGAAAGGAGAATTTCAGGGCATTTTCTCCCAAGAAATATATGGGAATTATCTGTAATTTAGCACAGTTTCAGAACGATTCGTGAAAGTCACCTTTTAAGAATAACTTCCACTGCAGGCCCATATATAAAAGTTTGCTCCTTTATTACTCTGCACATGGACAATTATTTGCGCTGTTATTTGCCCCAGGCATGTACCTATGTAATTACCGTTTACAGTGTAAAGATGGATGTTATCGGTCGCTGAACGTCGGAGCAGTAGGCGTTTAATGCATTTTCCCATAGGGTCCAATGCAAAATTGACACCTCATTTTCTCCATTCTCAAGAGCTTTGAGTCTCTGCAAAACATATACATGTGTAGACACAAATAAGTGAAATAGAATGAAGGCTATTTCAGCTTAAGCTTTTATTCCGTTTGGGAGCTAAAGTCGCACAAACTTTTGTTTACAAAAATTTCGATGGCCTATAGTTCGCAAGTTATGCAATCAGTTGACATAAGATTGTGCATGCATGTAGACATGTTAATGACCTTTATATATGCCAAGTTTCAGATGGCTACCTACTCATACAAGCAAGCAGTAGCGGTTTGAAATTTTCACAATTTGGGCTACATGTTCGGGACGATTCGTGACCTTAGGTGACTTGCACAATTCGGGCTGAAACTAGTGCCAAATGAGAGGGTTGGGATAAACATTCAATTGACCATATGTGCCAAAAATTCTCGTTCTTTAGTTTTCGAGTTATAGCCCCTGGAAGTCGAAAACTGCACGACTTTGCCCTCGAATATCTCGACAACGGAGAAAGGAGAATTTCAGGGCATTTTCTCCCAAGAAATATATGGGAATTATCTGTAATTAAGCACAGTTTCAGAACGATTCGTGAAAGTCACCTTTTAAGAATAACTTCCACTGCAGGCCCATATATAAAAGTTTGCTCCTTTATTACTCTGCACATGGACAATTATTTGCGCTGTTATTTGCCCCAGGCATGTATCTATGTAATTACCGTTTACAGTGTAAAGATGGATGTTATCGGTCGCTGAACGTCGGAGCAGTAGGCGTTTAATGCATTTTCCCATAGGGTCCAATGCAAAATTGACACCTCATTTTCTCCATTCTCAAGAGCTTTGAGTCTCTGCAAAACATATACATGTGTAGACACAAATAAGTGAAATAGAATGAAGGCTATTTCAGCTTTAGCTTTTATTCCGTTTGGGAGCTAAAGTCGCACAAACTTTTGTTTACAAAAATTTCGATGGCCTATAGTTCGCAAGTTATGCAATCAGTTGACATAAGATTGTGCATGCATGTAGACATGTTAATGACCTTTATATATGCCAAGTTTCAGATGGCTACCTACTCAAACAAGCAAGCAGTAGCGGTTTGAAATTTTCACAATTTGGGCTACACGTTCGGGACGATTCGTGACCTTAGGTGACTTGCACAATTCGGGCTGAAACTAGTGCCAAATGAGAGGGTTGGGATAAACATTCAATTGACCATATGTGCCAAAAATTCTCGTTCTTTAGTTTTCGAGTTATAGCCCCTGGAAGTCGAAAACTGCTCGACTTTGCCCTCGAATATCTCGACAACGGAGAAAGGAGAATTTCAGGGCATTTTCTCCCAAGAAATATATGGGAATTATCTGTAATTTAGCACAGTTTCAGAACGATTCGTGAAAGTCACCTTTTAAGAATAACTTCCACTGCAGGCCCATATATAAAAGTTTGCTCCTTTATTACTCTGCACATGGACAATTATTTGCGCTGTTATTTGTCCCAGGCATGTACCTATGTAATTACCGTTTACAGTGTAAAGATGGATGTTATCGGTCGCTGAACGTCGGAGCAGTAGGCGTTTAATGCATTTTCCCATAGGGTCCAATGCAAAATTGACACCTCATTTTCTCCATTCTCAAGAGCTTTGAGTCTCTGCAAAACATATACATGTGTAGACACAAATAAGTGAAATAGAATGAAGGCTATTTCAGCTTTAGCTTTTATTCCGTTTGGGAGCTAAAGTCGCACAAACTTTTGTTTACAAAAATTTCGATGGCCTATAGTTCGCAAGTTATGCAATCAGTTGACATAAGATTGTGCATGCATGTAGACATGTTAATGACCTTTATATATGCCAAGTTTCAGATGGCTACCTACTCAAACAAGCAAGCAGTAGCGGTTTGAAATTTTCACAATTTGGGCTACACGTTCGGGACGATTCGTGACCTTAGGTGACTTGCACAATTCGGGCTGAAACTAGTGCCAAATGAGAGGGTTGGGATAAACATTCAATTGACCATATGTGCCAAAAATTCTCGTTCTTTAGTTTTCGAGTTATAGCCCCTGGAAGTCGAAAACTGCACGACTTTGCCCTCGAATATCTCGACAACGGAGAAAGGAGAATTTCAGGGCATTTTCTCCCAAGAAATATATGGGAATTATCTGTAATTTAGCACAGTTTCAGAACGATTCGTGAAAGTCACCTTTTAAGAATAACTTCCACTGCAGGCCCATATATAAAAGTTTGCTCCTTTATTACTCTGCACATGGACAATTATTTGCGCTGTTATTTGCCCCAGGCATGTACCTATGTAATTACCGTTTACAGTGTAAAGATGGATGTTATCGGTCGCTGAACGTCGGAGCAGTAGGCGTTTAATGCATTTTCCCATAGGGTCCAATGCAAAACTGACACCTCATTTTCTCCATTCTCAAGAGCTTTGAGTCTCTGCAAAACATATACATGTGTAGACACAAATAAGTGAAATAGAATGAAGGCTATTTCAGCTTTAGCTTTTATTCCGTTTGGGAGCTAAAGTCGCACAAACTTTTGTTTACAAAAATTTCGATGGCCTATAGTTCGCAAGTTATGCAATCAGTTGACATAAGATTGTGCATGCATGTAGACATGTTAATGACCTTTATATATGCCAAGTTTCAGATGGCTACCTACTCAAACAAGCAAGCAGTAGCGGTTTGAAATTTTCACAATTTGGGCTACACGTTCGGGACGATTCGTGACCTTAGGTGACTTGCACAATTCGGGCTGAAACTAGTGCCAAATGAGAGGGTTTGGATAAACATTCAATTGACCATATGTGCCAAAAATTGTCGTTCTTTAGTTTTCGAGTTATAGCCCCTGGAAGTCGAAAACTGCACGACTTTGCCCTCGAATATCTCGACAACGGAGAAAGGAGAATTTCAGGGCATTTTCTCCCAAGAAATATATGGGAATTATCTGTAATTTAGCACAGTTTCAGAACGATTCGTGAAAGTCACCTTTTAAGAATAACTTCCACTGCAGGCCCATATATAAAAGTTTGCTCCTTTATTACTCTGCACATGGACAATTATTTGCGCTGTTATTTGCCCCAGGCATGTACCTATGTAATTACCGTTTACAGTGTAAAGATGGATGTTATCGGTCGCTGAACGTCGGAGCAGTAGGCGTTTAATGCATTTTCCCATTGGGTCCAATGCAAAATTGACACCTCATTTTCTCCATTCTCAAGAGCTTTGAGTCTCTGCAAAACATATACATGTGTAGACACAAATAAGTGAAATAGAATGAAGGCTATTTCAGCTTTAGCTTTTATTCCGTTTGGGAGCTAAAGTCGCACAAACTTTTGTTTACAAAAATTTCGATGGCCTATAGTTCGCAAGTTATGCAATCAGTTGACATAAGATTGTGCATGCATGTAGACATGTTAATGACCTTTATATATGCCAAGTTTCAGATGGCTACCTACTCAAACAAGCAAGCAGTAGCGGTTTGAAATTTTCACAATTTGGGCTACACGTTCGGGACGATTCGTGACCTTAGGTGACTTGCACAATTCGGGCTGAAACTAGTGCCAAATGAGAGGGTTGGGATAAACATTCAATTGACCATATGTGCCAAAAATTCTCGTTCTTTAGTTTTCGAGTTATAGCCCCTGGAAGTCGAAAACTGCACGACTTTGCCCTCGAATATCTCGACAACGGAGAAAGGAGAATTTCAGGGCATTTTCTCCCAAGAAATATATGGGAATTATCTGTAATTTAGCACAGTTTCAGAACGATTCGTGAAAGTCACCTTTTAAGAATAACTTCCACTGCAGGCCCATATATAAAAGTTTGCTCCTTTATTACTCTGCACATGGACAATTATTTGCGCTGTTATTTGCCCCAGGCATGTACCTATGTAATTACCGTTTACAGTGTAAAGATGGATGTTATCGGTCGCTGAACGTCGGAGCAGTAGGCGTTTAATGCATTTTCCCATAGGGTCCAATGCAAAATTGACACCTCATTTTCTCCATTCTCAAGAGCTTTGAGTCTCTGCAAATCATATACATGTGTAGACACAAATAAGTGAAATAGAATGAAGGCTATTTCAGCTTTAGCTTTTATTCCGTTTGGGAGCTAAAGTCGCACAAACTTTTGTTTACAAAAATTTCGATGGCCTATAGTTCGCAAGTTATGCAATCAGTTGACATAAGATTGTGCATGCATGTAGACATGTTAATGACCTTTATATATGCCAAGTTTCAGATGGCTACCTACTCAAACAAGCAAGCAGTAGCGGTTTGAAATTTTCACAATTTGGGCTACACGTTCGGGACGATTCGTGACCTTAGGTGACTTGCACAATTCGGGCTGAAACTAGTGCCAAATGAGAGGGTTGGGATAAACGTTCAATTGACCATATGTGCCGAAAATTCTCGTTCTTTAGTTTTCGAGTTATAGCCCCTGGAAGTCGAAAACTGCACGACTTTGCCCTCGAATATCTCGACAACGGAGAAAGGAGAATTTCAGGGCATTTTCTCCCAAGAAATATATGGGAATTATCTGTAATTTAGCACAGTTTCAGAACGATTCGTGAAAGTCACCTTTTAAGAATAACTTCCACTGCAGGCCCATATATAAAAGTTTGCTCCTTTATTACTCTGCACATGGACAATTATTTGCGCTGTTATTTGCCCCAGGCATGTACCTATGTAATTACCGTTTACAGTGTAAAGATGGATGTTATCGGTCGCTGAACGTCGGAGCAGTAGGCGTTTAATGCATTTTCCCATAGGGTCCAATGCAAAATTGACACCTCATTTTCTCCATTCTCAAGAGCTTTGAGTCTCTGCAAAACATATACATGTGTAGACACAAATAAGTGAAATAGAATGAAGGCTATTTCAGCTTTAGCTTTTATTCCGTTTGGGAGCTAAAGTCGCACAAACTTTTGTTTACAAAAATTTCGATGGCCTATAGTTCGCAAGTTATGCAATCAGTTGACATAAGATTGTGCATGCATGTAGACATGTTAATGACCTTTATATATGCCAAGTTTCAGATGGCTACCTACTCAAACAAGCAAGCAGTAGCGGTTTGAAATTTTCACAATTTGGCCTACACGTTCGGGACGATTCGTGACCTTAGGTGACTTGCACAATTCGGGCTGAAACTAGTGCCAAATGAGAGGGTTGGGATAAACATTCAATTGACCATATGTGCCAAAAATTCTCGTTCTTTAGTTTTCGAGTTATAGCCCCTGGAAGTCGAAAACTGCACGACTTTGCCCTCGAATATCTCGACAACGGAGAAAGGAGAATTTCAGGGCATTTTCTCCCAAGAAATATATGGGAATTATCTGTAATTTAGCACAGTTTCAGAACGATTCGTGAAAGTCACCTTTTTAAGAATAACTTCCACTGCAGGCCCATATATAAAAGTTTGCTCCTTTATTACTCTGCACATGGACAATTATTTGCGCTGTTATTTGCCCCAGGCATGTACCTATGTAATTACCGTTTACAGTGTAAAGATGGATGTTATCGGTCGCTGAACGTCGGAGCAGTAGGCGTTTAATGCATTTTCCCATAGGGTCCAATGCAAAATTGACACCTCATTTTCTCCATTCTCAAGAGCTTTGAGTCTCTGCAAAACATATACATGTGTAGACACAAATAAGTGAAATAGAATGAAGGCTATTTCAGCTTTAGCTTTTATTCCGTTTGGGAGCTAAAGTCGCACAAACTTTTGTTTACAAAAATTTCGATGGCCTATAGTTCGCAAGTTATGCAATCAGTTGACATAAGATTGTGCATGCATGTAGACATGTTAATGACCTTTATATATGCCAAGTTTCAGATGGCTACCTACTCAAACAAGCAAGCAGTAGCGGTTTGAAATTTTCACAATTTGGGCTACACGTTCGGGACGATTCGTGACCTTAGGTGACTTGCACAATTCGGGCTGAAACTAGTGCCAAATGAGAGGGTTGGGATAAACATTCAATTGACCATATGTGCCAAAAATTCTCGTTCTTTAGTTTTCGAGTTATAGCCCCTGGAAGTCGAAAACTGCACGACTTTGCCCTCGAATATCTCGACAACGGAGAAAGGAGAATTTCAGGGCATTTTCTCCCAAGAAATATATGGGAATTATCTGTAATTTAGCACAGTTTCAGAACGATTCGTGAAAGTCACCTTTTAAGAATAACTTCCACTGCAGGCCCATATATAAAAGTTTGCTCCTTTATTACTCTGCACATGGACAATTATTTGCGCTGTTATTTGCCCCAGGCATGTACCTATGTAATTACCGTTTACAGTGTAAAGATGGATGTTATCGGTCGCTGAACGTCGGAGCAGTAGGCGTTTAATGCATTTTCCCATAGGGTCCAATGCAAAATTGACACCTCATTTTCTCCATTCTCAAGAGCTTTGAGTCTCTGCAAAACATATACATGTGTAGACACAAATAAGTGAAATAGAATGAAGGCTATTTCAGCTTTAGCTTTTATTCCGTTTGGGAGCTAAAGTCGCACAAACTTTTGTTTACAAAAATTTCGATGGCCTATAGTTCGCAAGTTATGCAATCAGTTGACATAAGATTGTGCATGCATGTAGACATGTTAATGACCTTTATATATGCCAAGTTTCAGATGGCTACCTACTCAAACAAGCAAGCAGTAGCGGTTTGAAATTTTCACAATTTGGGCTACACGTTCGGGACGATTCGTGACCTTAGGTGACTTGCACAATTCGGGCTGAAACTAGTGCCAAATGAGAGGGTTGGGATAAACATTCAATTGACCATATGTGCCAAAAATTCTCGTTCTTTAGTTTTCGAGTTATAGCCCCTGGAAGTCGAAAACTGCACGATTTTGCCCTCGAATATCTCGACAACGGAGAAAGGAGAATTTCAGGGCATTTTCTCCCAAGAAATATATGGGAATTATCTGTAATTTAGCACAGTTTCAGAACGATTCGTGAAAGTCACCTTTTAAGAATAACTTCCACTGCAGGCCCATATATAAAAGTTTGCTCCTTTATTACTCTGCACATGGACAATTATTTGCGCTGTTATTTGCCCCAGGCATGTACCTATGTAATTACCGTTTACAGTGTAAAGATGGATGTTATCGGTCGCTGAACGTCGGAGCAGTAGGCGTTTAATGCATTTTCCCATAGGGTCCAATGCAAAACTGACACCTCATTTTCTCCATTCTCAAGAGCTTTGAGTCTCTGCAAAACATATACATGTGTAGACACAAATAAGTGAAATAGAATGAAGGCTATTTCAGCTTTAGCTTTTATTCCGTTTGGGAGCTAAAGTCGCACAAACTTTTGTTTACAAAAATTTCGATGGCCTATAGTTCGCAAGTTATGCAATCAGTTGACATAAGATTGTGCATGCATGTAGACATGTTAATGACCTTTAGATATGCCAAGTTTCAGATGGCTACCTACTCAAACAAGCAAGCAGTAGCGGTTTGAAATTTTCACAATTTGGGCTACACGTTCGGGACGATTCGTGACCTTAGGTGACTTGCACAATTCGGGCTGAAACTAGTGCCAAATGAGAGGGTTGGGATAAACATTCAATTGACCATATGTGCCAAAAATTCTCGTTCTTTAGTTTTCGAGTTATAGCCCCTGGAAGTCGAAAACTGCACGACTTTGCCCTCGAATATCTCGACAACGGAGAAAGGAGAATTTCAGGGCATTTTCTCCCAAGAAATATATGGGAATTATCTGTAATTTAGCACAGTTTCAGAACGATTCGTGAAAGTCACCTTTTAAGAATAACTTCCACTGCAGGCCCATATATAAAAGTTTGCTCCTTTATTACTCTGCACATGGACAATTATTTGCGCTGTTATTTGCCCCAGGCATGTACCTATGTAATTACCGTTTACAGTGTAAAGATGGATGTTATCGGTCGCTGAACGTCGGAGCAGTAGGCGTTTAATGCATTTTCCCATAGGGTCCAATGCAAAATTGACACCTCATTTTCTCCATTCTCAAGAGCTTTGAGTCTCTGCAAAACATATACATGTGTAGACACAAATAAGTGAAATAGAATGAAGGCTATTTCAGCTTTAGCTTTTATTCCGTTTGGGAGCTAAAGTCGCACAAACTTTTGTTTACAAAAATTTCGATGGCCTATAGTTCGCAAGTTATGCAATCAGTTGACATAAGATTGTGCATGCATGTAGACATGTTAATGACCTTTATATATGCCAAGTTTCAGATGGCTACCTACTCAAACAAGCAAGCAGTAGCGGTTTGAAATTTTCACAATTTGGGCTACACGTTCGGGACGATTCGTGACCTTAGGTGACTTGCACAATTCGGGCTGAAACTAGTGCCAAATGAGAGGGTTGGGATAAACATTCAATTGACCATATGTGCCAAAAATTCTCGTTCTTTAGTTTTCGAGTTATAGCCCCTGGAAGTCGAAAACTGCACGACTTTGCCCTCGAATATCTCGACAACGGAGAAAGGAGAATTTCAGGGCATTTTCTCCCAAGAAATATATGGGAATTATCTGTAATTTAGCACAGTTTCAGAACGATTCGTGAAAGTCACCTTTTAAGAATAACTTCCACTGCAGGCCCATATATAAAAGTTTGCTCCTTTATTACTCTGCACATGGACAATTATTTGCGCTGTTATTTGCCCCAGGCATGTACCTATGTAATTACCGTTTACAGTGTAAAGATGGATGTTATCGGTCGCTGAACGTCGGAGCAGTAGGCGTTTAATGCATTTTCCCATAGGGTCCAATGCAAAATTGACACCTCATTTTCTCCATTCTCAAGAGCTTTGAGTCTCTGCAAAACATATACATGTGTAGACACAAATAAGTGAAAAAGAATGAAGGCTATTTCAGCTTTAGCTTTTATTCCGTTTGGGAGATAAAGTCGCACAAACTTTTGTTTACAAAAAATTCGATGGCCTATAGTTCGCAAGTTATGCAATCAGTTGACATAAGATTGTGCATGCATGTAGACATGTTAATGACCTTTATATATGCCAAGTTTCAGATGGCTACCTACTCAAACAAGCAAGCAGTAGCGGTTTGAAATTTTCACAATTTGGGCTACACGTTCGGGACGATTCGTGACCTTAGGTGACTTGCACAATTCGGGCTGAAACTAGTGCCAAATAAGAGGGTTGGGATAAACATTCAATTGACCATATGTGCCAAAAATTCTCGTTCTTTAGTTTTCGAGTTATAGCCCCTGGAAGTCGAAAACTGCACGACTTTGCCCTCGAATATCTCGACAACGGAGAAAGGAGAATTTCAGGGCATTTTCTCCCAAGAAATATATGGGAATTATCTGTAATTTAGCACAGTTTCAGAACGATTCGTGAAAGTCACCTTTTAAGAATAACTTCCACTGCAGGCCCATATATAAAAGTTTGCTCCTTTATTACTCTGCACATGGACAATTATTTGCGCTGTTATTTGCCCCAGGCATGTACCTATGTAATTACCGTTTACAGTGTAAAGATGGATGTTATCGGTCGCTGAACGTCGGAGCAGTAGGCGTTTAATGCATTTTCCCATAGGGTCCAATGCAAAATTGACACCTCATTTTCTCCATTCTCAAGAGCTTTGAGTCTCTGCAAAACATATACATGTGTAGACACAAATAAGTGAAATAGAATGAAGGCTATTTCAGCTTTAGCTTTTATTCCGTTTGGGAGCTAAAGTCGCACAAACTTTTGTTTACAAAAATTTCGATGGCCTATAGTTCGCAAGTTATGCAATCAGTTGACATAAGATTGTGCATGCATGTAGACATGTTAATGACCTTTATATATGCCAAGTTTCAGATGGCTACCTACTCAAACAAGCAAGCAGTAGCGGTTTGAAATTTTCACAATTTGGGCTACACGTTCGGGACGATTCGTGACCTTAGGTGACTTGCACAATTCGGGCTGAAACTAGTGCCAAATGAGAGGGTTGGGATAAACATTCAATTGACCATATGTGCCAAAAATTCTCGTTCTTTAGTTTTCGAGTTATAGCCCCTGGAAGTCGAAAACTGCACGACTTTGCCCTCGAATATCTCGACAACGGAGAAAGGAGAATTTCAGGGCATTTTCTCCCAAGAAATATATGGGAATTATCTGTAATTTAGCACAGTTTCAGAACGATTCGTGAAAGTCACCTTTTAAGAATAACTTCCACTGCAGGCCCATATATAAAAGTTTGCTCCTTTATTACTCTGCACATGGACAATTATTTGCGCTGTTATTTGCCCCAGGCATGTACCTATGTAATTACCGTTTACAGTGTAAAGATGGATGTTATCGGTCGCTGAACGTCGGAGCAGTAGGCGTTTAATGCATTTTCCCATAGGGTCCAATGCAAAATTGACACCTCATTTTCTCCATTCTCAAGAGCTTTGAGTCTCTGCAAAACATATACATGTGTAGACACAAATAAGTGAAATAGAATGAAGGCTATTTCAGCTTTAGCTTTTATTCCGTTTGGGAGCTAAAGTCGCACAAACTTTTGTTTACAAAAATTTCGATGGCCTATAGTTCGCAAGTTATGCAATCAGTTGACATAAGATTGTGCATGCATGTAGACATGTTAATGACCTTTATATATGCCAAGTTTCAGATGGCTACCTACTCAAACAAGCAAGCAGTAGCGGTTTGAAATTTTCACAATTTGGGCTACACGTTCGGGACGATTCGTGACCTTAGGTGACTTGCACAATTCGGGCTGAAACTAGTGCCAAATGAGAGGGTTGGGATAAACATTCAATTGACCATATGTGCCAAAAATTCTCGTTCTTTAGTTTTCGAGTTATAGCCCCTGGAAGTCGAAAACTGCACGACTTTGCCCTCGAATATCTCGACAACGGAGAAAGGAGAATTTCAGGGCATTTTCTCCCAAGAAATATATGGGAATTATCTGTAATTTAGCACAGTTTCAGAACGATTCGTGAAAGTCACCTTTTAAGAATAACTTCCACTGCAGGCCCATATATAAAAGTTTGCTCCTTTATTACTCTGCACATGGACAATTATTTGCGCTGTTATTTGCCCCAGGCATGTACCTATGTAATTACCGTTTACAGTGTAAAGATGGATGTTATCGGTCGCTGAACGTCGGAGCAGTAGGCGTTTAATGCATTTTCCCATAGGGTCCAATGCAAAATTGACACCTCATTTTCTCCATTCTCAAGAGCTTTGAGTCTCTGCAAAACATATACATGTGTAGACACAAATAAGTGAAATAGAATGAAGGCTATTTCAGCTTTAGCTTTTATTCCGTTTGGGAGCTAAAGTCGCACAAACTTTTGTTTACAAAAATTTCGATGGCCTATAGTTCGCAAGTTATGCAATCAGTTGACATAAGATTGTGCATGCATGTAGACATGTTAATGACCTTTATATATGCCAAGTTTCAGATGGCTACCTACTCAAACAAGCAAGCAGTAGGGGTTTGAAATTTTCACAATTTGGGCTACACGTTCGGGACGATTCGTGACCTTAGGTGACTTGCACAATTCGGGCTGAAACTAGTGCCAAATGAGAGGGTTGGGATAAACATTCAATTGACCATATGTGCCAAAAATTCTCGTTCTTTAGTTTTCGAGTTATAGCCCCTGGAAGTCGAAAACTGCACGACTTTGCCCTCGAATATCTCGACAACGGAGAAAGGAGAATTTCAGGGCATTTTCTCCCAAGAAATATATGGGAATTATCTGTAATTTAGCACAGTTTCAGAACGATTCGTGAAAGTCACCTTTTAAGAATAACTTCCACTGCAGGCCCATATATAAAAGTTTGCTCCTTTATTACTCTGCACATGGACAATTATTTGCGCTGTTATTTGCCCCAGGCATGTACCTATGTAATTACCGTTTACAGTGTAAAGATGGATGTTATCGGTCGCTGAACGTCGGAGCAGTAGGCGTTTAATGCATTTTCCCATAGGGTCCAATGCAAAATTGACACCTCATTTTCTCCATTCTCAAGAGCTTTGAGTCTCTGCAAAACATATACATGTGTAGACACAAATAAGTGAAATAGAATGAAGGCTATTTCAGCTTTAGCTTTTATTCCGTTTGGGAGCTAAAGTCGCACAAACTTTTGTTTACAAACATTTCGATGGCCTATAGTTCGCAAGTTATGCAATCAGTTGACATAAGATTGTGCATGCATGTAGACATGTTAATGACCTTTATATATGCCAAGTTTCAGATGGCTACCTACTCAAACAAGCAAGCAGTAGCGGTTTGAAATTTTCACAATTTGGGCTACACGTTCGGGACGATTCGTGACCTTAGGTGACTTGCACAATTCGGGCTGAAACTAGTGCCAAATGAGAGGGTTGGGATAAACATTCAATTGACCATATGTGCCAAAAATTCTCGTTCTTTAGTTTTCGAGTTATAGCCCCTGGAAGTCGAAAACTGCACGACTTTGCTCTCGAATATCTCGACAACGGAGAAAGGAGAATTTCAGGGCATTTTCTCCCAA
Organism: Ctena decussata; assembly: GCA_963989385.1. Taxonomy (NCBI): domain Eukaryota; kingdom Metazoa; phylum Mollusca; class Bivalvia; order Lucinida; family Lucinidae; genus Ctena; species Ctena decussata. Next base: position 29,300,654 of record OZ022505.1, read on the forward strand.
GAAATATATGGGAATTATCTGTAATTTAGCACAGTTTCAGAACGATTCGTGAAAGTCACCTTTTTAGAATAACTTCCACTGCAGGCCCATATATAAAAGTTTGCTCCTTTATTACTCTGCACATGGACAATTATTTGCGCTGTTATTTGCCCCAGGCATGTACCTATGTAATTACCGTTTACAGTGTAAAGATGGATGTTATCGGTCGGTGAACGTCGGAGCAGTAGGCGTTTAATGCATTTTCCCATAGGGTCCAATGCAAAATTGACACCTCATTTTCTCCATTCTCAAGAGCTTTGAGTCTCTGCAAAACATATACATGTGTAGACACAAATAAGTGAAATAGAATGAAGGCTATTTCAGCTTTAGCTTTTATTCCGTTTGGGAGCTAAAGTCGCACAAACTTTTGTTTACAAAAATTTCGATGGCCTATAGTTCGCAAGTTATGCAATCAGTTGACATAAGATTGTGCATGCATGTAGACATGTTAATGACCTTTATATATGCCAAGTTTCAGATGGCTACCTACTCAAACAAGCAAGCAGTAGGGGTTTGAAATTTTCACAATTTGGGCTACACGTTCGGGACGATTCGTGACCTTAGGTGACTTGCACAATTCGGGCTGAAACTAGTGCCAAATGAGAGGGTTGGGATAAACATTCAATTGACCATATGTGCCAAAAATTCTCGTTCTTTAGTTTTCGAGTTATAGCCCCTGGAAGTCGAAAACTGCACGACTTTGCCCTCGAATATCTCGACAACGGAGAAAGGAGAATTTCAGGGCATTTTCTCCCAAGAAATATATGGGAATTATCTGTAATTTAGCACAGTTTCAGAACGATTCGTGAAAGTCACCTTTTAAGAATAACTTCCACTGCAGGCCCATATATAAAAGTTTGCTCCTTTATTACTCTGCACATGGACAATTATTTGCGCTGTTATTTGCCCCAGGCATGTACCTATGTAATTACCGTTTACAGTGTAAAGATGGATGTTATCGGTCGCTGAACGTCGGAGCAGTAGGCGTTTAATGCATTTTCCCATAGGGTCCAATGCAAAATTGACACCTCATTTTCTCCATTCTCAAGAGCTTTGAGTCTCTGCAAAACATATACATGTGTAGACACAAATAAGTGAAATAGAATGAAGGCTATTTCAGCTTTAGCTTTTATTCCGTTTGGGAGCTAAAGTCGCACAAACTTTTGTTTACAAACATTTCGATGGCCTATAGTTCGCAAGTTATGCAATCAGTTGACATAAGATTGTGCATGCATGTAGACATGTTAATGACCTTTAGATATGCCAAGTTTCAGATGGCTACCTACTCAAACAAGCAAGCAGTAGCGGTTTGAAATTTTCACAATTTGGGCTACACGTTCGGGACGATTCGTGACCTTAGGTGACTTGCACAATTCGGGCTGAAACTAGTGCCAAATGAGAGGGTTGGGATAAACATTCAATTGACCATATGTGCCAAAAATTCTCGTTCTTTAGTTTTCGAGTTATAGCCCCTGGAAGTCGAAAACTGCACGACTTTGCTCTCGAATATCTCGACAACGGAGAAAGGAGAATTTCAGGGCATTTTCTCCCAAGAAATATATGGGAATTATCTGTAATTTAGCACAGTTTCAGAACGATTCGTGAAAGTCACCTTTTTAGAATAACTTCCACTGCAGGCCCATATATAAAAGTTTGCTCCTTTATTACTCTGCACATGGACAATTATTTGCGCTGTTATTTGCCCCAGGCATGTACCTATGTAATTACCGTTTACAGTGTAAAGATGGATGTTATCGGTCGGTGAACGTCGGAGCAGTAGGCGTTTAATGCATTTTCCCATAGGGTCCAATGCAAAATTGACACCTCATTTTCTCCATTCTCAAGAGCTTTGAGTCTCTGCAAAACATATACATGTGTAGACACAAATAAGTGAAATAGAATGAAGGCTATTTCAGCTTTAGCTTTTATTCCGTTTGGGAGCTAAAGTCGCACAAACTTTTGTTTACAAAAATTTCGATGGCCTATAGTTCGCAAGTTATGCAATCAGTTGACATAAGATTGTGCATGCATGTAGACATGTTAATGACCTTTATATATGCCAAGTTTCAGATGGCTACCTACTCAAACAAGCAAGCAGTAGGGGTTTGAAATTTTCACAATTTGGGCTACACGTTCGGGACGATTCGTGACCTTAGGTGACTTGCACAATTCGGGCTGAAACTAGTGCCAAATGAGAGGGTTGGGATAAACATTCAATTGACCATATGTGCCTAAAATTCTCGTTCTTTAGTTTTCGAGTTATAGCCCCTGGAAGTCGAAAACTGCACGACTTTGCCCTCGAATATCTCGACAACGGAGAAAGGAGAATTTCAGGGCATTTTCTCCCAAGAAATATATGGGAATTATCTGTAATTTAGCACAGTTTCAGAACGATTCGTGAAAGTCACCTTTTAAGAATAACTTCCACTGCAGGCCCATATATAAAAGTTTGCTCCTTTATTACTCTGCACATGGACAATTATTTGCGCTGTTATTTGCCCCAGGCATGTACCTATGTAATTACCGTTTACAGTGTAAAGATGGATGTTATCGGTCGCTGAACGTCGGAGCAGTAGGCGTTTAATGCATTTTCCCATAGGGTCCAATGCAAAATTGACACCTCATTTTCTCCATTCTCAAGAGCTTTGAGTCTCTGCAAAACATATACATGTGTAGACACAAATAAGTGAAATAGAATGAAGGCTATTTCAGCTTTAGCTTTTATTCCGTTTGGGAGCTAAAGTCGCACAAACTTTTGTTTACAAAAATTTCGATGGCCTATAGTTCGCAAGTTATGCAATCAGTTGACATAAGATTGTGCATGCATGTAGACATGTTAATGACCTTTATATATGCCAAGTTTCAGATGGCTACCTACTCAAACAAGCAAGCAGTAGCGGTTTGAAATTTTCACAATTTGGGCTACACGTTCGGGACGATTCGTGACCTTAGGTGACTTGCACAATTCGGGCTGAAACTAGTGCCAAATGAGAGGGTTGGGATAAACATTCAATTGACCATATGTGCCAAAAATTCTCGTTCTTTAGTTTTCGAGTTATAGCCCCTGGAAGTCGAAAACTGCACGACTTTGCCCTCGAATATCTCGACAACGGAGAAAGGAGAATTTCAGGGCATTTTCTCCCAAGAAATATATGGGAATTATCTGTAATTTAGCACAGTTTCAGAACGATTCGTGAAAGTCACCTTTTTAGAATAACTTCCACTGCAGGCCCATATATAAAAGTTTGCTCCTTTATTACTCTGCACATGGACAATTATTTGCGCTGTTATTTGCCCCAGGCATGTACCTATGTAATTACCGTTTACAGTGTAAAGATGGATGTTATCGGTCGGTGAACGTCGGAGCAGTAGGCGTTTAATGCATTTTCCCATAGGGTCCAATGCAAAATTGACACCTCATTTTCTCCATTCTCAAGAGCTTTGAGTCTCTGCAAAACATATACATGTGTAGACACAAATAAGTGAAATAGAATGAAGGCTATTTCAGCTTTAGCTTTTATTCCGTTTGGGAGCTAAAGTCGCACAAACTTTTGTTTACAAAAATTTCGATGGCCTATAGTTCGCAAGTTATGCAATCAGTTGACATAAGATTGTGCATGCATGTAGACATGTTAATGACCTTTATATATGCCAAGTTTCAGATGGCTACCTACTCAAACAAGCAAGCAGTAGCGGTTTGAAATTTTCACAATTTGGGCTACACGTTCGGGACGATTCGTGACCTTAGGTGACTTGCACAATTCGGGCTGAAACTAGTGCCAAATGAGAGGGTTGGGATAAACATTCATTTGACCATATGTGCCAAAAATTCTCGTTCTTTAGTTTTCGAGTTATAGCCCCTGGAAGTCGAAAACTGCACGACTTTGCCCTCGAATATCTCGACAACGGAGAAAGGAGAATTTCAGGGCATTTTCTCCCAAGAAATATATGGGAATTATCTGTAATTTAGCACAGTTTCAGAACGATTCGTGAAAGTCACCTTTTAAGAATAACTTCCACTGCAGGCCCATATATAAAAGTTTGCTCCTTTATTACTCTGCACATGGACAATTATTTGCGCTGTTATTTGCCCCAGGCATGTACCTATGTAATTACCGTTTACAGTGTAAAGATGGATGTTATCGGTCGCTGAACGTTGGAGCAGTAGGCGTTTAATGCATTTTCCCATTGGGTCCAATGCAAAATTGACACCTCATTTTCTCCATTCTCAAGAGCTTTGAGTCTCTGCAAATCATATACATGTGTAGACACAAATAAGTGAAATAGAATGAAGGCTATTTCAGCTTTAGCTTTTATTCCGTTTGGGAGCTAAAGTCGCACAAACTTTTGTTTACAAAAATTTCGATGGCCTATAGTTCGCAAGTTATGCAATCAGTTGACATAAGATTGTGCATGCATGTAGACATGTTAATGACCTTTATATATGCCAAGTTTCAGATGGCTACCTACTCAAACAAGCAAGCAGTAGCGGTTTGAAATTTTCACAATTTGGGCTACACGTTCGGGACGATTCGTGACCTTAGGTGACTTGCACAATTCGGGCTGAAACTAGTGCCAAATGAGAGGGTTGGGATAAACGTTCAATTGACCATATGTGCCGAAAATTCTCGTTCTTTAGTTTTCGAGTTATAGCCCCTGGAAGTCGAAAACTGCACGACTTTGCCCTCGAATATCTCTACAACGGAGAAAGGAGAATTTCAGGGCATTTTCTCCCAAGAAATATATGGGAATTATCTGTAATTTAGCACAGTTTCAGAACGATTCGTGAAAGTCACCTTTTAAGAATAACTTCCACTGCAGGCCCATATATAAAAGTTTGCTCCTTTATTACTCTGCACATGGACAATTATTTGCGCTGTTATTTGCCCCAGGCATGTACCTATGTAATTACCGTTTACAGTGTAAAGATGGATGTTATCGGTCGCTGAACGTCGGAGCAGTAGTCGTTTAATTCATTTTCCCATAGGGTCCAATGCAAAATTGACACCTCATTTTCTCCATTCTCAAGAGCTTTGAGTCTCTGCAAAACATATACATGTGTAGACACAAATAAGTGAAATAGAATGAAGGCTATTTCAGCTTTAGCTTTTATTCCGTTTGGGAGCTAAAGTCGCACAAACTTTTGTTTACAAAAATTTCGATGGCCTATAGTTCGCAAGTTATGCAATCAGTTGACATAAGATTGTGCATGCATGTAGACATGTTAATGACCTTTATATATGCCAAGTTTCAGATGGCTACCTACTCAAACAAGCAAGCAGTAGCGGTTTGAAATTTTCACAATTTGGGCTACAGTTTCGGGACGATTCGTGACCTTAGATGACTTGCACAATTCGGGCTGAAACTAGTGCCAAATGAGAGGGTTGGGATAAACATTCAATTGACCATATGTGCCAAAAATTCTCGTTCTTTAGTTTTCGAGTTATAGCCCCTGGAAGTCGAAAACTGCACGACTTTGCCCTCGAATATCTCGACAACGGAGAAAGGAGAATTTCAGGGCATTTTCTCCCAAGAAATATATGGGAATTATCTGTAATTTAGCACAGTTTCAGAACGATTCGTGAAAGTCACCTTTTAAGAATAACTTCCACTGCAGGCCCATATATAAAAGTTTGCTCCTTTATTACTCTGCACATGGACAATTATTTGCGCTGTTATTTGCCCCAGGCATGTACCTATGTAATTACCGTTTACAGTGTAAAGATGGATGTTATCGGTCGCTGAACGTCGGAGCAGTAGGCGTTTAATGCATTTTCCCATAGGGTCCAATGCAAAATTGACACCTCATTTTCTCCATTCTCAAGAGCTTTGAGTCTCTGCAAATCATATACATGTGTAGACACAAATAAGTGAAATAGAATGAAGGCTATTTCAGCTTTAGCTTTTATTCCGTTTGGGAGCTAAAGTCGCACAAACTTTTGTTTACAAAAATTTCGATGGCCTATAGTTCGCAAGTTATGCAATCAGTTGACATAAGATTGTGCATGCATGTAGACATGTTAATGACCTTTATATATGCCAAGTTTCAGATGGCTACCTACTCAAACAAGCAAGCAGTAGCGGTTTGAAATTTTCACAATTTGGGCTACACGTTCGGGACGATTCGTGACCTTAGGTGACTTGCACAATTCGGGCTGAAACTAGTGCCAAATGAGAGGGTTGGGATAAACATTCAATTGACCATATGTGCCAAAAATTCTCGTTCTTTAGTTTTCGAGTTATAGCCCCTGGAAGTCGAAAACTGCACGACTTTGCCCTCGAATATCTCGACAACGGAGAAAGGAGAATTTCAGGGCATTTTCTCCCAAGAAATATATGGGAATTATCTGTAATTTAGCACAGTTTCAGAACGATTCGTGAAAGTCACCTTTTAAGAATAACTTCCACTGCAGGCCCATATATAAAAGTTTGCTCCTTTATTACTCTGCACATGGACAATTATTTGCGCTGTTATTTGCCCCAGGCATGTACCTATGTAATTACCGTTTACAGTGTAAATATGGATGTTATCGGTCGCTGAACGTCGGAGCAGTAGGCGTTTAATGCATTTTCCCATAGGGTCCAAAGCAAAATTGACACCTCATTTTCTCCATTCTCAAGAGCTTTGAGTCTCTGCAAAACATATACATGTGTAGACACAAATAGGTGAAATAGAATGAAGGCTATTTCAGCTTTAGCTTTTATTCCGTTTGGGAGCTAAAGTCGCACAAACTTTTGTTTACAAAAATTTCGATGGCCTATAGTTCGCAAGTTATGCAATCAGTTGACATAAGATTGTGCATGCATGTAGACATGTTAATGACCTTTATATATGCCAAGTTTCAGATGGCTACCTACTCAAACAAGCAAGCAGTAGCGGTTTGAAATTTTCACAATTTGGGCTACACGTTCGGGACGATTCGTGACCTTAGGTGACTTGCACAATTCGGGCTGAAACTAGTGCCAAATGAGAGGGTTGGGATAAACATTCAATTGACCATATGTGCCAAAAATTCTCGTTCTTTAGTTTTCGAGTTATAGCCCCTGGAAGTCGAAAACTGCACGACTTTGCCCTCGAATATCTCGACAACGGAGAAAGGAGAATTTCAGGGCATTTTCTCCCAAGAAATATATGGGAATTATCTGTAATTTAGCACAGTTTCAGAACGATTCGTGAAAGTCACCTTTTAAGAATAACTTCCACTGCAGGCCCATATATAAAAGTTTGCTCCTTTATTACTCTGCACAGGGACAATTATTTGCGCTGTTATTTGCCCCAGGCATGTACCTATGTAATTACCGTTTACAGTGTAAAGATGGATGTTATCGGTCGCTGAACGTCGGAGCAGTAGGCGTTTAATGCATTTTCCCATAGGGTCCAATGCAAAATTGACACCTCATTTTCTCCATTCTCAAGAGCTTTGAGTCTCTGCAAAACATATACATGTGTAGACACAAATAAGTGAAATAGAATGAAGGCTATTTCAGCTTTAGCTTTTATTCCGTTTGGGAGCTAAAGTCGCACAAACTTTTGTTTACAAAAATTTCGATGGCCTATAGTTCGCAAGTTATGCAATCAGTTGACATAAGATTGTGCATGCATGTAGACATGTTAATGACCTTTATATATGCCAAGTTTCAGATGGCTACCTACTCAAACAAGCAAGCAGTAGCGGTTTGAAATTTTCACAATTTGGGCTACACGTTCGGGACGATTCGTGACCTTAGGTGACTTGCACAATTCGGGCTGAAACTAGTGCCAAATGAGAGGGTTGGGATAAACGTTCAATTGACCATATGTGCCGAAAATTCTCGTTCTTTAGTTTTCGAGTTATAGCCCCTGGAAGTCGAAAACTGCACGACTTTGCCCTCGAATATCTCGACAACGGAGAAAGGAGAATTTCAGGGCATTTTCTCCCAAGAAATATATGGGAATTATCTGTAATTTAGCACAGTTTCAGAACGATTCGTGAAAGTCACCTTTTAAGAATAACTTCCACTGCAGGCCCATATATAAAAGTTTGCTCCTTTATTACTCTGCACATGGACAATTATTTGCGCTGTTATTTGCCCCAGGCATGTACCTATGTAATTACCGTTTACAGTGTAAAGATGGATGTTATCGGTCGCTGAACGTCGGAGCAGTAGGCGTTTAATGCATTTTCCCATAGGGTCTAATGCAAAATTGACACCTCATTTTCTCCATTCTCAAGAGCTTTGAGTCTCTGCAAAACATATACATGTGTAGACACAAATAAGTGAAATAGAATGAAGGCTATTTCAGCTTTAGCTTTTATTCCGTTTGGGAGCTAAAGTCGCACAAACTTTTGTTTACAAAAATTTCGATGGCCTATAGTTCGCAAGTTATGCAATCAGTTGACATAAGATTGTGCATGCATGTAGACATGTTAATGACCTTTATATATGCCAAGTTTCAGATGGCTACCTACTCAAACAAGCAAGCAGTAGCGGTTTGAAATTTTCACAATTTGGGCTACACGTTCGGGACGATTCGTGACCTTAGATGACTTGCACAATTCGGGCTGAAACTAGTGCCAAATGAGAGGGTTGGGATAAACATTCAATTGACCATATGTGCCAAAAATTCTCGTTCTTTAGTTTTCGAGTTATAGCCCCTGGAAGTCGAAAACTGCACGACTTTGCCCTCGAATATCTCGACAACGGAGAAAGGAGAATTTCAGGGCATTTTCTCCCAAGAAATATATGGGAATTATCTGTAATTTAGCACAGTTTCAGAACGATTCGTGAAAGTCACCTTTTAAGAATAACTTCCACTGCAGGCCCATATATAAAAGTTTGCTCCTTTATTACTCTGCACATGGACAATTATTTGCGCTGTTATTTGCCCCAGGCATGTACCTATGTAATTACCGTTTACAGTGTAAAGATGGATGTTATCGGTCGCTGAACGTCGGAGCAGTAGGCGTTTAATGCATTTTCCCATAGGGTCCAATGCAAAATTGACACCTCATTTTCTCCATTCTCAAGAGCTTTGAGTCTCTGCAAAACATATACATGTGTAGACACAAATAAGTGAAATAGAATGAAGGCTATTTCAGCTTTAGCTTTTATTCCGTTTGGGAGCTAAAGTCGCACAAACTTTTGTTTACAAAAATTTCGATGGCCTATAGTTCGCAAGTTATGCAATCAGTTGACATAAGATTGTGCATGCATGTAGACATGTTAATGACCTTTATATATGCCAAGTTTCAGATGGCTACCTACTCAAACAAGCAAGCAGTAGCGGTTTGAAATTTTCACAATTTGGGCTACACGTTCGGGACGATTCGTGACCTTAGGTGACTTGCACAATTCGGGCTGAAACTAGTGCCAAATGAGAGGGTTGGGATAAACATTCAATTGACCATATGTGCCAAAAATTCTCGTTCTTTAGTTTTCGAGTTATAGCCCCTGGAAGTCGAAAACTGCACGACTTTGCCCTCGAATATCTCGACAACGGAGAAAGGAGAATTTCAGGGCATTTTCTCCCAAGAAATATATGGGAATTATCTGTAATTTAGCACAGTTTCAGAACGATTCGTGAAAGTCACCTTTTAAGAATAACTTCCACTGCAGGCCCATATATAAAAGTTTGCTCCTTTATTACTCTGCACATGGACAATAATTTGCGCTGTTATTTGCCCCAGGCATGTACCTATGTAATTACCGTTTACAGTGTAAAGATGGATGTTATCGGTCGCTGAACGTCGGAGCAGTAGGCGTTTAATGCATTTTCCCATAGGGTCCAATGCAAAATTGACACCTCATTTTCTCCATTCTCAAGAGCTTTGAGTCTCTGCAAAACATATACATGTGTAGACACAAATAAGTGAAATAGAATGAAGGCTATTTCAGCTTTAGCTTTTATTCCGTTTGGGAGCTAAAGTCGCACAAACTTTTGTTTACAAAAATTTCGATGGCCTATAGTTCGCAAGTTATGCAATCAGTTGACATAAGATTGTGCATGCATGTAGACATGTTAATGACCTTTATATATGCCAAGTTTCAGATGGCTACCTACTCAAACAAGCAAGCAGTAGCGGTTTGAAATTTTCACAATTTGGGCTACACGTTCGGGACGATTCGTGACCTTAGGTGACTTGCACAATTCGGGCTGAAACTAGTGCCAAATGAGAGGGTTGGGATAAACATTCAATTGACCATATGTGCCAAAAATTCTCGTTCTTTAGTTTTCGAGTTATAGCCCCTGGAAGTCGAAAACTGCACGACTTTGCCCTCGAATATCTCGACAACGGAGAAAGGAGAATTTCAGGGCATTTTCTCCCAAGAAATATATGGGAATTATCTGTAATTTAGCACAGTTTCAGAACGATTCGTGAAAGTCACCTTTTAAGAATAACTTCCACTGCAGGCCCATATATAAAAGTTTGCTCCTTTATTACTCTGCACATGGACAATTATTTGCGCTGTTATTTGCCCCAGGCATGTACCTATGTAATTACCGTTTACAGTGTAAAGATGGATGTTATCGGTCGCTGAACGTCGGAGCAGTAGGCGTTTAATGCATTTTCCCATAGGGTCCAATGCAAAATTGACACCTCATTTTCTCCATTCTCAAGAGCTTTGAGTCTCTGCAAAACATATACATGTGTAGACACAAATAAGTGAAATAGAATGAAGGCTATTTCAGCTTTAGCTTTTATTCCGTTTGGGAGCTAAAGTCGCACAAACTTTTGTTTACAAAAATTTCGATGGCCTATAGTTCGCAAGTTATGCAATCAGTTGACATAAGATTGTGCATGCATGTAGACATGTTAATGACCTTTATATATGCCAAGTTTCAGATGGCTACCTACTCAAACAAGCAAGCAGTAGCGGTTTGAAATTTTCACAATTTGGGCTACACGTTCGGGACGATTCGTGACCTTAGGTGACTTGCACAATTCGGGCTGAAACTAGTGCCAAATGAGAGGGTTGGGATAAACATTCAATTGACCATATGTGCCAAAAATTCTCGTTCTTTAGTTTTCGAGTTATAGCCCCTGGAAGTCGAAAACTGCACGACTTTGCCCTCGAATATCTCGACAACGGAGAAAGGAGAATTTCAGGGCATTTTCTCCCAAGAAATATATGGGAATTATCTGTAATTTAGCACAGTTTCAGAACGATTCGTGAAAGTCACCTTTTAAGAATAACTTCCACTGCAGGCCCATATATAAAAGTTTGCTCCTTTATTACTCTGCACATGGACAATAATTTGCGCTGTTATTTGCCCCAGGCATGTACCTATGTAATTACCGTTTACAGTGTAAAGATGGATGTTATCGGTCGCTGAACGTCGGAGCAGTAGGCGTTTAATGCATTTTCCCATAGGGTCCAATGCAAAATTGACACCTCATTTTCTCCATTCTCAAGAGCTTTGAGTCTCTGCAAAACATATACATGTGTAGACACAAATAAGTGAAATAGAATGAAGGCTATTTCAGCTTTAGCTTTTATTCCGTTTGGGAGCTAAAGTCGCACAAACTTTTGTTTACAAAAATTTCGATGGCCTATAGTTCGCAAGTTATGCAATGAGTTGACATAAGATTGTGCATGCATGTAGACATGTTAATGACCTTTATATATGCCAAGTTTCAGATGGCTACCTACTCAAACAAGCAAGCAGTAGCGGTTTGAAATTTTCACAATTTGGGCTACACGTTCGGGACGATTCGTGACCTTAGGTGACTTGCACAATTCGGGCTGAAACTAGTGCCAAATGAGAGGGTTGGGATAAACATTCAATTGACCATATGTGCCAAAAATTCTCGTTCTTTAGTTTTCGAGTTATAGCCCCTGGAAGTCGAAAACTGCACGACTTTGCCCTCGAATATCTCGACAACGGAGAAAGGAGAATTTCAGGGCATTTTCTCCCAAGAAATATATGGGAATTATCTGTAATTTAGCACAGTTTCAGAACGATTCGTGAAAGTCACCTTTTAAGAATAACTTCCACTGCAGGCCCATATATAAAAGTTTGCTCCTTTATTACTCTGCACATGGACAATTATTTGCGCTGTTATTTGCCCCAGGCATGTACCTATGTAATTACCGTTTACAGTGTAAAGATGGATGTTATCGGTCGCTGAACGTCGGAGCAGTAGGCGTTTAATGCATTTTCCCATAGGGTCCAATGCAAAATTGACACCTCATTTTCTCCATTCTCAAGAGCTTTGAGTCTCTGCAAAACATATACATGTGTAGACACAAATAAGTGAAATAGAATGAAGGCTATTTCAGCTTTAGCTTTTATTCCGTTTGGGAGCTAAAGTCGCACAAACTTTTGTTTACAAAAATTTCGATGGCCTATAGTTCGCAAGTTATGCAATCAGTTGACATAAGATTGTGCATGCATGTAGACATGTTAATGACCTTTATATATGCCAAGTTTCAGATGGCTACCTACTCAAACAAGCAAGCAGTAGCGGTTTGAAATTTTCACAATTTGGGCTACACGTTCGGGACGATTCGTGACCTTAGGTGACTTGCACAATTCGGGCTGAAACTAGTGCCAAATGAGAGGGTTGGGATAAACATTCAATTGACCATATGTGCCAAAAATTCTCGTTCTTTAGTTTTCGAGTTATAGCCCCTGGAAGTCGAAAACTGCACGACTTTGCCCTCGAATATCTCGACAACGGAGAAAGGAGAATTTCAGGGCATTTTCTCCCAAGAAATATATGGGAATTATCTGTAATTTAGCACAGTTTCAGAACGATTCGTGAAAGTCACCTTTTAAGAATAACTTCCACTGCAGGCCCATATATAAAAGTTTGCTCCTTTATTACTCTGCACATGGACAATTATTTGCGCTGTTATTTGCCCCAGGCATGTACCTATGTAATTACCGTTTACAGTGTAAAGATGGATGTTATCGGTCGCTGAACGTCGGAGCAGTAGGCGTTTAATGCATTTTCCCATAGGGTCCAATGCAAAATTGACACCTCATTTTCTCCATTCTCAAGAGCTTTGAGTCTCTGCAAAACATATACATGTGTAGACACAAATAAGTGAAATAGAATGAAGGCTATTTCAGCTTTAGCTTTTATTCCGTTTGGGAGCTAAAGTCGCACAAACTTTTGTTTACAAAAATTTCGATGGCCTATAGTTCGCAAGTTATGCAATCAGTTGACATAAGATTGTGCATGCATGTAGACATGTTAATGACCTTTATATATGCCAAGTTTCAGATGGCTACCTACTCAAACAAGCAAGCAGTAGCGGTTTGAAATTTTCACAATTTGGGCTACACGTTCGGGACGATTCGTGACCTTAGGTGACTTGCACAATTCGGGCTGAAACTAGTGCCAAATGAGAGGGTTGGGATAAACATTCAATTGACCATATGTGCCAAAAATTCTCGTTCTTTAGTTTTCGAGTTATAGCCCCTGGAAGTCGAAAACTGCACGACTTTGCCCTCGAATATCTCGACAACGGAGAAAGGAGAATTTCAGGGCATTTTCTCCCAAGAAATATATGGGAATTATCTGTAATTTAGCACAGTTTCAGAACGATTCGTGAAAGTCACCTTTTAAGAATAACTTCCACTGCAGTCCCATATATAAAAGTTTGCTCCTTTATTACTCTGCACATGGACATTTATTTGCGCTGTTATTTGCCCCAGGCATGTACCTATGTAATTACCGTTTACAGTGTAAAGATGGATGTTATCGGTCGCTGAACGTCGGAGCAGTAGGCGTTTAATGCATTTTCCCATAGGGTCCAATGCAAAATTGACACCTCATTTTCTCCATTCTCAAGAGCTTTGAGTCTCTGCAAAACATATACATGTGTAGACACAAATAAGTGAAATAGAATGAAGGCTATTTCAGCTTTAGCTTTTATTCCGTTTGGGAGCTAAAGTCGCACAAACTTTTGTTTACAAAAATTTCGATGGCCTATAGTTCGCAAGTTATGCAATCAGTTGACATAAGATTGTGCATGCATGTAGACATGTTAATGACCTTTATATATGCCAAGTTTCAGATGGCTACCTACTCAAACAAGCAAGCAGAAGCGGTTTGAAATTTTCACAATTTGGGCTACACGTTCGGGACGATTCATGACCTTAGGTGACTTGCACAATTCGGGCTGAAACTAGTGCCAAATGAGAGGGTTGGGATAAACATTCAATTGACCAAATGTGCCAAAAATTCTCGTTCTTTAGTTTTCGAGTTATAGCCCCTGGAAGTCGAAAACTGCACGACTTTGCCCTCGAATATCTCGACAACGGAGAAAGGAGAATTTCAGGGCATTTTCTCCCAAGAAATATATGGGAATTATCTGTAATTTAGCACAGTTTCAGAACGATTCGTGAAAGTCACCTTTTAAGAATAACTTCCACTGCAGTCCCATATATAAAAGTTTGCTCCTTTATTACTCTGCACATGGACATTTATTTGCGCTGTTATTTGCCCCAGGCATGTACCTATGTAATTACCGTTTACAGTGTAAAGATGGATGTTATCGGTCGCTGAACGTCGGAGCAGTAGGCGTTTAATGCATTTTCCCATAGGGTCCAATGCAAAATTGACACCTCATTTTCTCCATTCTCAAGAGCTTTGAGTCTCTGCAAAACATATACATGTGTAGACACAAATAAGTGAAATAGAATGAAGGCTATTTCAGCTTTAGCTTTTATTCCGTTTGGGAGCTAAAGTCGCACAAACTTTTGTTTACAAAAATTTCGATGGCCTATAGTTCGCAAGTTATGCAATCAGTTGACATAAGATTGTGCATGCATGTAGACATGTTAATGACCTTTATATATGCCAAGTTTCAGATGGCTACCTACTCAAACAAGCAAGCAGTAGCGGTTTGAAATTTTCACAATTTGGGCTACACGTTCGGGACGATTCGTGACCTTAGGTGACTTGCACAATTCGGGCTGAAACTAGTGCCAAATGAGAGGGTTGGGATAAACATTCAATTGACCATATGTGCCAAAAATTCTCGTTCTTTAGTTTTCGAGTTATAGCCCCTGGAAGTCGAAAACTGCACGACTTTGCCCTCGAATATCTCGACAACGGAGAAAGGAGAATTTCAGGGCATTTTCTCCCAAGAAATATATGGGAATTATCTGTAATTTAGCACAGTTTCAGAACGATTCGTGAAAGTCACCTTTTTAGAATAACTTCCACTGCAGGCCCATATATAAAAGTTTGCTCCTTTATTACTCTGCACATGGACAATTATTTGCGCTGTTATTTGCCCCAGGCATGTACCTATGTAATTACCGTTTACAGTGTAAAGATGGATGTTATCGGTCGCTGAACGTCGGAGCAGTAGGCGTTTAATGCATTTTCCCATAGGGTCCAATGCAAAATTGACACCTCATTTTCTCCATTCTCAAGAGCTTTGAGTCTCTGCAAAACATATACATGTGTAGACACAAATAAGTGAAATAGAATGAAGGCTATTTCAGCTTTAGCTTTTATTCCGTTTGGGAGCTAAAGTCGCACAAACTTTTGTTTACAAAAATTTCGATGGCCTATAGTTCGCAAGTTATGCAATCAGTTGACATAAGATTGTGCATGCATGTAGACATGTTAATGACCTTTATATATGCCAAGTTTCAGATGGCTACCTACTCAAACAAGCAAGCAGTAGCGGTTTGAAATTTTCACAATTTGGGCTACACGTTCGGGACGATTCGTGACCTTAGGTGACTTGCACAATTCGGGCTGAAACTAGTGCCAAATGAGAGGGTTGGGATAAACATTCAATTGACCATATGTGCCAAAAATTCTCGTTCTTTAGTTTTCGAGTTATAGCCCCTGGAAGTCGAAAACTGCACGACTTTGCCCTCGAATATCTCGACAACGGAGAAAGGAGAATTTCAGGGCATTTTCTCCCAAGAAATATATGGGAATTATCTGTAATTTAGCACAGTTTCAGAACGATTCGTGAAAGTCACCTTTTAAGAATAACTTCCACTGCAGGCCCATATATAAAAGTTTGCTCCTTTATTACTCTGCACATGGACAATTATTTGCGCTGTTATTTGCCCCAGGCATGTACCTATGTAATTACCGTTTACAGTGTAAAGATGGATGTTATCGGTCGCTGAACGTCGGAGCAGTAGGCGTTTAATGCATTTTCCCATAGGGTCCAATGCAAAATTGACACCTCATTTTCTCCATTCTCAAGAGCTTTGAGTCTCTGCAAAACATATACATGTGTAGACACAAATAAGTGAAATAGAATGAAGGCTATTTCAGCTTTAGCTTTTATTCCGTTTGGGAGCTAAAGTCGCACAAACTTTTGTTTACAAAAATTTCGATGGCCTATAGTTCGCAAGTTATGCAATCAGTTGACATAAGATTGTGCATGCATGTAGACATGTTAATGACCTTTATATATGCCAAGTTTCAGATGGCTACCTACTCAAACAAGCAAGCAGTAGCGGTTTGAAATTTTCACAATTTGGGCTACACGTTCGGGACGATTCGTGACCTTAGGTGACTTGCACAATTCGGGCTGAAACTAGTGCCAAAAGAGAGGGTTGGGATAAACATTCAATTGACCATATGTGCCAAAAATTCTCGTTCTTTAGTTTTCGAGTTATAGCCCCTGGAAGTCGAAAACTGCACGACTTTGCCCTCGAATATCTCGACAACGGAGAAAGGAGAATTTCAGGGCATTTTCTCCCAAGAAATATATGGGAATTATCTGTAATTTAGCACAGTTTCAGAACGATTCGTGAAAGTCACCTTTTAAGAATAACTTCCACTGCAGGCCCATATATAAAAGTTTGCTCCTTTATTTCTCTGCACATGGACAATTATTTGCGCTGTTATTTGCCCCAGGCATGTACCTATGTAATTACCGTTTACAGTGTAAAGATGGATGTTATCGGTCGCTGAACGTCGGAGCAGTAGGCGTTTAATGCATTTTCCCATAGGGTCCAATGCAAAATTGACACCTCATTTTCTCCATTCTCAAGAGCTTTGAGTCTCTGCAAAACATATACATGTGTAGACACAAATAAGTGAAATAGAATGAAGGCTATTTCAGCTTTAGCTTTTATTCCGTTTGGGAGCTAAAGTCGCACAAACTTTTGTTTACAAAAATTTCGATGGCCTATAGTTCGCAAGTTATGCAATCAGTTGACATAAGATTGTGCATGCATGTAGACATGTTAATGACCTTTATATATGCCAAGTTTCAGATGGCTACCTACTCAAACAAGCAAGCAGTAGCGGTTTGAAATTTTCACAATTTGGGCTACACGTTCGGGACGATTCGTGACCTTAGGTGACTTGCACAATTCGGGCTAAAACTAGTGCCAAATGAGAGGGTTGGGATAAACATTTAATTGACCATATGTGCCAAAAATTCTCGTTCTTTAGTTTTCGAGTTATAGCCCCTGGAAGTCGAAAACTGCACGACTTTGCCCTCGAATATCTCGACAACGGAGAAAGGAGAATTTCAGGGCATTTTCTCCCAAGAAATATATGGGAATTATCTGTAATTTAGCACAGTTTCAGAACGATTCGTGAAAGTCACCTTTTAAGAATAACTTCCACTGCAGGCCCATATATAAAAGTTTGCTCCTTTATTACTCTGCACATGGACAATTATTTGCGCTGTTATTTGCCCCAGGCATGTACCTATGTAATTACCGTTTACAGTGTAAAGATGGATGTTATCGGTCGCTGAACGTCGGAGCAGTAGGCGTTTAATGCATTTTCCCATAGGGTCCAATGCAAAATTGACACCTCATTTTCTCCATTCTCAAGAGCTTTGAGTCTCTGCAAAACATATACATGTGTAGACACAAATAAGTGAAATAGAATGAAGGCTATTTCAGCTTTAGCTTTTATTCCGTTTGGGAGCTAAAGTCGCACAAACTTTTGTTTACAAAAATTTCGATGGCCTATAGTTCGCAAGTTATGCAATCAGTTGACATAAAAAAATGTGCATGCATGTAGACATGTTAATGACCTTTATATATGCCAAGTTTCAGATGGCTACCTACTCAAACAAGCAAGCAGTAGCGGTTTGAAATTTTCACAATTTGGGCTACACGTTCGGGACGATTCGTGACCTTAGGTGACTTGCACAATTCGGGCTGAAACTAGTGCCAAATGAGAGGGTTGGGATTAACGTTCAATTGACCATATGTGCCAAAAATTCTCGTTCTTTAGTTTTCGAGTTATAGCCCCTGGAAGTCGAAAACTGCACGACTTTGCCCTCGAATATCTCGACAACGGAGAAAGGAGAATTTCAGGGCATTTTCTCCCAAGAAATATATGGGAATTATCTGTAATTTAGCACAGTTTCAGAACGATTCGTGAAAGTCACCTTTTAAGAATAACTTCCACTGCAGGCCCATATATAAAAGTTTGCTCCTTTATTACTCTGCACATGGACAATTATTTGCGCTGTTATTTGCCCCAGGCATGTACCTATGTAATTACCGTTTACAGTGTAAAGATGGATGTTATCGGTCGCTGAACGTCGGAGCAGTAGGCGTTTAATGCATTTTCCCATAGGGTTCAATGCAAAATTGACACCTCATTTTCTCCATTCTCAAGAGCTTTGAGTCTCTGCAAAACATATACATGTGTAGACACAAATAAGTGAAATAGAATGAAGGCTATTTCAGCTTTAGCTTTTATTCCGTTTGGGAGCTAAAGTCGCACAAACTTTTGTTTACAAAAATTTCGATGGCCTATAGTTCGCAAGTTATGCAATCAGTTGACATAAGATTGTGCATGCATGTAGACATGTTAATGACCTTTATATATGCCAAGTTTCAGATGGCTACCTACTCAAACAAGCAAGCAGTAGCGGTTTGAAATTTTCACAATTTGGGCTACACGTTCGGGACGATTCGTGACCTTAGGTGACTTGCACAATTCGGGCTGAAACTAGTGCCAAATGAGAGGGTTGGGATAAACGTTCAATTGACCATATGTGCCAAAAATTCTCGTTCTTTAGTTTTCGAGTTATAGCCCCTGGAAGTCGAAAACTGCACGACTTTGCCCTCGAATATCTCGACAACGGAGAAAGGAGAATTTCAGGGCATTTTCTCCCAAGAAATATATGGGAATTATCTGTAATTTAGCACAGTTTCAGAACGATTCGTGAAAGTCACCTTTTAAGAATAACTTCCACTGCAGGCCCATATATAAAAGTTTGCTCCTTTATTACTCTGCACATGGACAATTATTTGCGCTGTTATTTGCCCCAGGCATGTACCTATGTAATTACCGTTTACAGTGTAAAGATGGATGTTATCGGTCGCTGAACGTCGGAGCAGTAGGCGTTTAATGCATTTTCCCATAGGGTCCAATGCAAAATTGACACCTCATTTTCTCCATTCTCAAGAGCTTTGAGTCTCTGCAAAACATATACATGTGTAGACACAAATAAGTGAAATAGAATGAAGGCTATTTCAGCTTTAGCTTTTATTCCGTTTGGGAGCTAAAGTCGCACAAACTTTTGTTTACAAAAATTTCGATGGCCTATAGTTCGCAAGTTATGCAATCAGTTGACATAAGATTGTGCATGCATGTAGACATGTTAATGACCTTTATATATGCCAAGTTTCAGATGGCTACCTACTCAAACAAGCAAGCAGTAGCGGTTTGAAATTTTCACAATTTGGGCTACACGTTCGGGACGATTCGTGACCTTAGGTGACTTGCACAATTCGGGCTGAAACTAGTGCCAAATGAGAGGGTTGGGATAAACATTCAATTGGCCATATGTGCCAAAAATTCTCGTTCTTTAGTTTTCGAGTTATAGCCCCTGGAAGTCGAAAACTGCACGACTTTGCCCTCGAATATCTCGACAACGGAGAAAGGAGAATTTCAGGGCATTCTCTCCCAAGAAATATATGGGAATTATCTGTAATTTAGCACAGTTTCAGAACGATTCGTGAAAGTCACCTTTTAAGAATAACTTCCACTGCAGGCCCATATATAAAAGTTTGCTCCTTTATTACTCTGCACATGGACAATTATTTGCGCTGTTATTTGCCCCAGGCATGTACCTATGTAATTACCGTTTACAGTGTAAAGATGGATGTTATCGGTCGCTGAACGTCGGAGCAGTAGGCGTTTAATGCATTTTCCCATAGGGTCCAATGCAAAACTGACACCTCATTTTCTCCATTCTCAAGAGCTTTGAGTCTCTGCAAAACATATACATGTGTAGACACAAATAAGTGAAATAGAATGAAGGCTATTTCAGCTTTAGCTTTTATTCCGTTTGGGAGCTAAAGTCGCACAAACTTTTGTTTACAAAAATTTCGATGGCCTATAGTTCGCAAGTTATGCGATCAGTTGACATAAGATTGTGCATGCATGTAGACATGTTAATGACCTTTATATATGCCAAGTTTCAGATTGCTACCTACTCAAACAAGCAAGCAGTAGCGGTTTGAAATTTTCACAATTTGGGCTACACGTTCGGGACGATTCGTGACCTTAGGTGACTTGCACAATTCGGGCTAAAACTAGTGCCAAATGAGAGGGTTGGGATAAACATTTAATTGACCATATGTGCCAAAAATTCTCGTTCTTTAGTTTTCGAGTTATAGCCCCTGGAATTCGAAAACTGCACGACTTTGCCCTCGAATATCTCGACAACGGAGAAAGGAGAATTTCAGGGCATTTTCTCCCAAGAAATATATGGGAATTATCTGTAATTTAGCACAGTTTCAGAACGATTCGTGAAAGTCACCTTTTAAGAATAACTTCCACTGCAGGCCCATATATAAAAGTTTGCTCCTTTATTACTCTGCACATGGACAATTATTTGCGCTGTTATTTGCCCCAGGCATGTACCTATGTAATTACCGTTTACAGTGTAAAGATGGATGTTATCGGTCGCTGAACGTCGGAGCAGTAGGCGTTTAATGCATTTTCCCATAGGGTCCAATGCAAAATTGACACCTCATTTTCTCCATTCTCAAGAGCTTTGAGTCTCTGCAAAACATATACATGTGTAGACACAAATAAGTGAAATAGAATGAAGGCTATTTCAGCTTTAGCTTTTATTCCGTTTGGGAGCTAAAGTCGCACAAACTTTTGTTTACAAAAATTTCGATGGCCTATAGTTCGCAAGTTATGCAATCAGTTGACATAAGATTGTGCATGCATGTAGACATGTTAATGACCTTTATATATGCCAAGTTTCAGATGGCTACCTACTCAAACAAGCAAGCAGTAGCGGTTTGAAATTTTCACAATTTGGGCTACACGTTCGGGACGATTCGTGACCTTAGGTGACTTGCACAATTCGGGCTGAAACTAGTGCCAAATGAGAGGGTTGGGATAAACATTCAATTGACCATATGTGCCAAAAATTCTCGTTCTTTAGTTTTCGAGTTATAGCCCCTGGAAGTCGAAAACTGCACGACTTTGCCCTCGAATATCTCGACAACGGAGAAAGGAGAATTTCAGGGCATTTTCTCCCAAGAAATATATGGGAATTATCTGTAATTTAGCACAGTTTCAGAACGATTCGTGAAAGTCACCTTTTAAGAATAACTTCCACTGCAGGCCCATATATAAAAGTTTGCTCCTTTATTACTCTGCACATGGACAATTATTTGCGCTGTTATTTGCCCCAGGCATGTACCTATGTAATTACCGTTTACAGTGTAAAGATGGATGTTATCGGTCGCTGAACGTCGGAGCAGTAGGCGTTTAATGCATTTTCCCATAGGGTCCAATGCAAAATTGACACCTCATTTTCTCCATTCTCAAGAGCTTTGAGTCTCTGCAACACATATACATGTGTAGACACAAATAAGTGAAATAGAATGAAGGCTATTTCAGCTTTAGCTTTTATTCCGTTTGGGAGCTAAAGTCGCACAAACTTTTGTTTACAAAAATTTCGATGGCCTATAGTTCGCAAGTTATGCAATCAGTTGACATAAGATTGTGCATGCATGTAGACATGTTAATGACCTTTATATATGCCAAGTTTCAGATGGCTACCTACTCAAACAAGCAAGCAGTAGCGGTTTGAAATTTTCACAATTTGGGCTACACGTTCGGGACGATTCGTGACCTTAGGTGACTTGCACAATTCGGGCTGAAACTAGTGCCAAATGAGAGGGTTGGGATAAACATTCAATTGACCATATGTGCCAAAAATTCTCGTTCTTTAGTTTTCGAGTTATAGCCCCTGGAAGTCGAAAACTGCACGACTTTGCCCTCGAATATCTCGACAACGGAGAAAGGAGAATTTCAGGGCATTTTCTCCCAAGAAATATATGGGAATTATCTGTAATTTAGCACAGTTTCAGAACGATTCGTGAAAGTCGCCTTTTAAGAATAACTTCCACTGCAGGCCCATATATAAAAGTTTGCTCCTTTATTACTCTGCACATGGACAATTATTTGCGCTGTTATTTGCCCCAGGCATGTACCTATGTAATTACCGTTTACAGTGTAAAGATGGATGTTATCGGTCGCTGAACGTCGGAGCAGTAGGCGTTTAATGCATTTTCCCATAGGGTCCAATGCAAAATTGACACCTCATTTTCTCCATTCTCAAGAGCGTTGAGTCTCTGCAAAACATATACATGTGTAGACACAAATAAGTGAAATAGAATGAAGGCTATTTCAGCTTTAGCTTTTATTCCGTTTGGGAGCTAAAGTCGCACAAACTTTTGTTTACAAAAATTTCGATGGCCTATAGTTCGCAAGTTATGCAATCAGTTGACATAAGATTGTGCATGCATGTAGACATGTTAATGACCTTTATATATGCCAAGTTTCAGATGGCTACCTACTCAAACAAGCAAGCAGTAGCGGTTTGAAATTTTCACAATTTGGGCTACACGTTCGGGACGATTCGTGACCTTAGGTGACTTGCACAATTCGGGCTGAAACTAGTGCCAAATGAGAGGGTTGGGATAAACATTCAATTGACCATATGTGCCAAAAATTCTCGTTCTTTAGTTTTCGAGTTATAGCCCCTGGAAGTCGAAAACTGCACGACTTTGCCCTCGAATATCTCGACAACGGAGAAAGGAGAATTTCAGGGCATTTTCTCCCAAGAAATATATGGGAATTATCTGTAATTTAGCACAGTTTCAGAACGATTCGTGAAAGTCACCTTTTAAGAATAACTTCCACTGCAGGCCCATATATAAAAGTTTGCTCCTTTATTACTCTGCACATGGACAATTATTTGCGCTGTTATTTGCCCCAGGCATGTACCTATGTAATTACCGTTTACAGTGTAAAGATGGATGTTATCGGTCGCTGAACGTCGGAGCAGTAGGCGTTTAATGCATTTTCCCATAGGGTCCAATGCAAAATTGACACCTCATTTTCTCCATTCTCAAGAGCTTTGAGTCTCTGCAAAACATATACATGTGTAGACACAAATAAGTGAAATAGAATGAAGGCTATTTCAGCTTTAGCTTTTATTCCGTTTGGGAGCTAAAGTCGCACAAACTTTTGTTTACAAAAATTTCGATGGCCTATAGTTCGCAAGTTATGCAATCAGTTGACATAAGATTGTGCATGCATGTAGACATGTTAATGACCTTTATATATGCCAAGTTTCAGATGGCTACCTACTCAAACAAGCAAGCAGTAGCGGTTTGAAATTTTCACAATTTGGGCTACACGTTCGGGACGATTCGTGACCTTAGGTGACTTGCACAATTCGGGCTGAAACTAGTGCCAAATGAGAGGGTTGGGATAAACATTCAATTGACCATATGTGCCAAAAATTCTCGTTCTTTAGTTTTCGAGTTATAGCCCCTGGAAGTCGAAAACTGCACGACTTTGCCCTCGAATATCTCGACAACGGAGAAAGGAGAATTTCAGGGCATTTTCTCCCAAGAAATATATGGGAATTATCTGTAATTTAGCACAGTTTCAGAACGATTCGTGAAAGTCACCTTTTAAGAATAACTTCCACTGCAGGCCCATATATAAAAGTTTGCTCCTTTATTACTCTGCACATGGACAATTATTTGCGCTGTTATTTGCCCCAGGCATGTACCTATGTAATTACCGTTTACAGTGTAAAGATGGATGTTATCGGTCGCTGAACGTCGGAGCAGTAGGCGTTTAATGCATTTTCCCATAGGGTCCAATGCAAAATTGACACCTCATTTTCTCCATTCTCAAGAGCTTTGAGTCTCTGCAAAACATATACATGTGTAGACACAAATAAGTGAAATAGAATGAAGGCTATTTCAGCTTTAGCTTTTATTCCGTTTGGGAGCTAAAGTCGCACAAACTTTTGTTTACAAAAATTTCGATGGCCTATAGTTCGCAAGTTATGCAATCAGTTGACATAAGATTGTGCATGCATGTAGACATGTTAATGACCTTTATATATGCCAAGTTTCAGATGGCTACCTACTCAAACAAGCAAGCAGTAGCGGTTTGAAATTTTCACAATTTGGGCTACACGTTCGGGACGATTCGTGACCTTAGGTGACTTGCACAATTCGGGCTGAAACTAGTGCCAAATGAGAGGGTTGGGATAAACATTCAATTGACCATATGTGCCAAAAATTCTCGTTCTTTAGTTTTCGAGTTATAGCCCCTGGAAGTCGAAAACTGCACGACTTTGCCCTCGAATATCTCGACAACGGAGAAAGGAGAATTTCAGGGCATTTTCTCCCAAGAAATATATGGGAATTATCTGTAATTTAGCACAGTTTCAGAACGATTCGTGAAAGTCACCTTTTAAGAATAACTTCCACTGCAGGCCCATATATAAAAGTTTGCTCCTTTATTACTCTGCACATGGACAATTATTTGCGCTGTTATTTGCCCAAGGCATGTACCTATGTAATTACCGTTTACAGTGTAAAGATGGATGTTATCGGTCGCTGAACGTCGGAGCAGTAGGCGTTTAATGCATTTTCCCATAGGGTCCAATGCAAAATTGACACCTCATTTTCTCCGTTCTCAAGAGCTTTGAGTCTCTGCAAAACATATACATGTGTAGACACAAATAAGTGAAATAGAATGAAGGCTACTTCAGCTTTAGCTTTTATTCCGTTTGGGAGCTAAAGTCGCACAAACTTTTGTTTACAAAAATTTCGATGGCCTATAGTTCGCAAGTTATGCAATCAGTTGACATAAGATTGTGCATGCATGTAGACATGTTAATGACCTTTATATATGCCAAGTTTCAGATGGCTACCTACTCAAACAAGCAAGCAGTAGCGGTTTGAAATTTTCACAATTTGGGCTACACGTTCGGGACGATTCGTGACCTTAGGTGACTTGCACAATTCGGGCTGAAACTAGTGCCAAATGAGAGGGTTGGGATAAACATTCAATTGACCATATGTGCCAAAAATTCTCGTTCTTTAGTTTTCGAGTTATAGCCCCTGGAAGTCGAAAACTGCACGACTTTGCCCTCGAATATCTCGACAACGGAGAAAGGAGAATTTCAGGGCATTTTCTCCCAAGAAATATATGGGAATTATCTGTAATTTAGCACAGTTTCAGAACGATTCGTGAAAGTCACCTTTTTAGAATAACTTCCACTGCAGGCCCATATATAAAAGTTTGCTCCTTTATTACTCTGCACATGGACAATTATTTGCGCTGTTATTTGCCCCAGGCATGTACCTATGTAATTACCGTTTACAGTGTAAAGATGGATGTTATCGGTCGCTGAACGTCGGAGCAGTAGGCGTTTAATGCATTTTCCCATAGGGTCCAATGCAAAATTGACACCTCATTTTCTCCATTCTCAAGAGCTTTGAGTCTCTGCAAAACATATACATGTGTAGACACAAATAAGTGAAATAGAATGAAGGCTATTTCAGCTTTAGCTTTTATTCCGTTTGGGAGCTAAAGTCGCACAAACTTTTGTTTACAAAAATTTCGATGGCCTATAGTTCGCAAGTTATGCAATCAGTTGACATAAGATTGTGCATGCATGTAGACATGTTAATGACCTTTATATATGCCAAGTTTCAGATGGCTACCTACTCAAACAAGCAAGCAGTAGCGGTTTGAAATTTTCACAATTTGGGCTACACGTTCGGGACGATTCGTGACCTTAGGTGACTTGCACAATTCGGGCTGAAACTAGTGCCAAATGAGAGGGTTGGGATAAACATTCAATTTACCATATGTGCCAAAAATTCTCGTTCTTTAGTTTTCGAGTTATAGCCCCTGGAAGTCGAAAACTGCACGACTTTGCCCTCGAATATCTCGACAACGGAGAAAGGAGAATTTCAGGGCATTTTCTCCCAAGAAATATATGGGAATTATCTGTAATTTAGCACAGTTTCAGAACGATTCGTGAAAGTCACCTTTTAAGAATAACTTCCACTGCAGGCCCATATATAAAAGTTTGCTCCTTTATTACTCTGCACATGGACAATTATTTGCGCTGTTATTTGCCCCAGGCATGTACCTATGTAATTACCGTTTACAGTGTAAAGATGGATGTTATCGGTCGCTGAACGTCGGAGCAGTAGGCGTTTAATGCATTTTCCCATAGGGTCCAATGCAAAATTGACACCTCATTTTCTCCATTCTCAAGAGCTTTGAGTCTCTGCAAAACATATACATGTGTAGACACAAATAAGTGAAATAGAATGAAGGCTATTTCAGCTTTAGCTTTTATTCCGTTTGGGAGCTAAAGTCGCACAAACTTTTGTTTACAAAAATTTCGATGGCCTATAGTTCGCAAGTTATGCAATCAGTTGACATAAGATTGTGCATGCATGTAGACATGTTAATGACCTTTATATATGCCAAGTTTCAGATGGCTACCTACTCAAACAAGCAAGCAGTAGCGGTTTGAAATTTTCACAATTTGGGCTACACGTTCGGGACGATTCGTGACCTTAGGTGACTTGCACAATTCGGGCTGAAACTAGTGCCAAATGAGAGGGTTGGGATAAACATTCAATTGACCATATGTGCCAAAAATTCTCGTTCTTTAGTTTTCGAGTTATAGCCCCTGGAAGTCGAAAACTGCACGACTTTGCCCTCGAATATCTCGACAACGGAGAAAGGAGAATTTCAGGGCATTTTCTCCCAAGAAATATATGGGAATTATCTGTAATTTAGCACAGTTTCAGAACGATTCGTGAAAGTCACCTTTTAAGAATAACTTCCACTGCAGGCCCATATATAAAAGTTTGCTCCTTTATTACTCTGCACATGGACAATTATTTGCGCTGTTATTTGCCCCAGGCATGTACCTATGTAATTACCGTTTACAGTGTAAAGATGGATGTTATCGGTCGCTGAACGTCGGAGCAGTAGGCGTTTAATGCTTTTTCCCATAGGGTTCAATGCAAAATTGACACCTCATTTTCTCCATTCTCAAGAGCTTTGAGTCTCTGCAAAACATATACATGTGTAGACACAAATAAGTGAAATAGAATGAAGGCTATTTCAGCTTTAGCTTTTATTCCGTTTGGGAGCTAAAGTCGCACAAACTTTTGTTTACAAAAAATTTCGATGGCCTATAGTTCGCAAGTTATGCAATCAGTTGACATAAGATTGTGCATGCATGTAGACATGTTAATGACCTTTATATATGCCAAGTTTCAGATGGCTACCTACTCAAACAAGCAAGCAGTAGCGGTTTGAAATTTTCACAATTTGGGCTACACGTTCGGGACGATTCGTGACCTTAGGTGACTTGCACAATTCGGGCTGAAACTAGTGCCAAATGAGAGGGTTGGGATAAACGTTCAATTGACCATATGTGCCAAAAATTCTCGTTCTTTAGTTTTCGAGTTATAGCCCCTGGAAGTCGAAAACTGCACAACTTTGCCCTCGAATATCTCGACAACGGAGAAAGGAGAATTTCAGGGCATTTTCTCCCAAGAAATATATGGGAATTATCTGTAATTTAGCACAGTTTCAGAACGATTCGTGAAAGTCACCTTTTAAGAATAACTTCCACTGCAGGCCCATATATAAAAGTTTGCTCCTTTATTACTCTGCACATGGACAATTATTTGCGCTGTTATTTGCCCCAGGCATGTACCTATGTAATTACCGTTTACAGTGTAAAGATGGATGTTATCGGTCGCTGAACGTCGGAGCAGTAGGCGTTTAATGCATTTTCCCATAGGGTCCAATGCAAAATTGACACCTCATTTTCTCCATTCTCAAGAGCTTTGAGTCTCTGCAAAACATATACATGTGTAGACACAAATAAGTGAAATAGAATGAAGGCTATTTCAGCTTTAGCTTTTATTCCGTTTGGGAGCTAAAGTCGCACAAACTTTTGTTTACAAAAATTTCGATGGCCTATAGTTCGCAAGTTATGCAAGCAGTTGACATAAGATTGTGCATGCATGTAGACATGTTAATGACCTTTATATATGCCAAGTTTCAGATGGCTACCTACTCAAACAAGCAAGCAGTAGCGGATTGAAATTTTCACAATTTGGGCTACACGTTCGGGACGATTCGTGACCTTAGGTGACTTGCACAATTCGGGCTGAAACTAGTGCCAAATAAGAGGGTTGGGATAAACATTCAATTGACCATATGTGCCAAAAATTCTCGTTCTTTAGTTTTCGAGTTATAGCCCCTGGAAGTCGAAAACTGCACGACTTTGCCCTCGAATATCTCGACAACGGAGAAAGGAGAATTTCAGGGCATTTTCTCCCAAGAAATATATGGGAATTATCTGTAATTTAGCACAGTTTCAGAACGATTCGTGAAAGTCACCTTTTAAGAATAACTTCCACTGCAGGCCCATATATAAAAGTTTGCTCCTTTATTACTCTGCACATGGACAATTATTTGCGCTGTTATTTGCCCCAGGCATGTACCTATGTAATTACCGTTTACAGTGTAAAGATGGATGTTATCGGTCGCTGAACGTCGGAGCAGTAGGCGTTTAATGCATTTTCCCATAGGGTCCAATGCAAAATTGACACCTCATTTTCTCCATTCTCAAGAGCTTTGAGTCTCTGCAAAACATATACATGTGTAGACACAAATAAGTGAAATAGAATGAAGGCTATTTCAGCTTTAGCTTTTATTCCGTTTGGGAGCTAAAGTCGCACAAACTTTTGTTTACAAAAATTTCGATGGCCTATAGTTCGCAAGTTATGCAATCAGTTGACATAAGATTGTGCATGCATGTAGACATGTTAATGACCTTTATATATGCCAAGTTTCAGATGGCTACCTACTCAAACAAGCAAGCAGTAGCGGTTTGAAATTTTCACAATTTGGGCTACACGTTCGGGACGATTCGTGACCTTAGGTGACTTGCACAATTCGGGCTGAAACTAGTGCCAAATGAGAGGGTTGGGATAAACATTCAATTGACCATATGTGCCAAAAATTCTCGTTCTTTAGTTTTCGAGTTATAGCCCCTGGAAGTCGAAAACTGCACGACTTTGCCCTCGAATATCTCGACAACGGAGAAAGGAGAATTTCAGGGCATTTTCTCCCAAGAAATATATGGGAATTATCTGTAATTTAGCACAGTTTCAGAACGATTCGTGAAAGTCACCTTTTAAGAATAACTTCCACTGCAGGCCCATATATAAAAGTTTGCTCCTTTATTACTCTGCACATGGACAATTATTTGCGCTGTTATTTGCCCAAGGCATGTACCTATGTAATTACCGTTTACAGTGTAAAGATGGATGTTATCGGTCGCTGAACGTCGGAGCAGTAGGCGTTTAATGCATTTTCCCATAGGGTCCAATGCAAAATTGACACCTCATTTTCTCCGTTCTCAAGAGCTTTGAGTCTCTGCAAAACATATACATGTGTAGACACAAATAAGTGAAATAGAATGAAGGCTACTTCAGCTTTAGCTTTTATTCCGTTTGGGAGCTAAAGTCGCACAAACTTTTGTTTACAAAAATTTCGATGGCCTATAGTTCGCAAGTTATGCAATCAGTTGACATAAGATTGTGCATGCATGTAGACATGTTAATGACCTTTATATATGCCAAGTTTCAGATGGCTACCTACTCAAACAAACAAGCAGTAGCGGTTTGAAATTTTCACAATTTGGGCTACACGTTCGGGACGATTCGTGACCTTAGGTGACTTGCACAATTCGGGCTGAAACTAGTGCCAAATGAGAGGGTTGGGATAAACATTCAATTGACCATATGTGCCAAAAATTCTCGTTCTTTAGTTTTCGAGTTATAGCCCCTGGAAGTCGAAAACTGCACAACTTTGCCCTCGAATATCTCGACAACGGAGAAAGGAGAATTTCAGGGCATTTTCTCCCAAGAAATATATGGGAATTATCTGTAATTTAGCACAGTTTCAGAACGATTCGTGAAAGTCACCTTTTAAGAATAACTTCCACTGCAGGCCCATATATAAAAGTTTGCTCCTTTATTACTCTGCACATGGACAATTATTTGCGCTGTTATTTGCCCCAGGCATGTACCTATGTAATTACCGTTTACAGTGTAAAGATGGATGTTATCGGTCGCTGAACGTCGGAGCAGTAGGCGTTTAATGCATTTTCCCATAGGGTCCAATGCAAAATTGACACCTCATTTTCTCCATTCTCAAGAGCTTTGAGTCTCTGCAAAACATATACATGTGTAGACACAAATAAGTGAAATAGAATGAAGGCTATTTCAGCTTTAGCTTTTATTCCGTTTGGGAGCTAAAGTCGCACAAACTTTTGTTTACAAAAATTTCGATGGCCTATAGTTCGCAAGTTATGCAAGCAGTTGACATAAGATTGTGCATGCATGTAGACATGTTAATGACCTTTATATATGCCAAGTTTCAGATGGCTACCTACTCAAACAAGCAAGCAGTAGCGGTTTGAAATTTTCACAATTTGGGCTACACGTTCGGGACGATTCGTGACCTTAGGTGACTTGCACAATTCGGGCTGAAACTAGTGCCAAATGAGAGGGTTGGGATAAACATTCAATTGACCATATGTGCCAAAAATTCTCGTTCTTTAGTTTTCGAGTTATAGCCCCTGGAAGTCGAAAACTGCACGACTTTGCCCTCGAATATCTCGACAACGGAGAAAGGAGAATTTCAGGGCATTTTCTCCCAAGAAATATATGGGAATTATCTGTAATTTAGCACAGTTTCAGAACGATTCGTGAAAGTCACCTTTTAAGAATAACTTCCACTGCAGGCCCATATATAAAAGTTTGCTCCTTTATTACTCTGCACATGGACAATTATTTGCGCTGTTATTTGCCCCAGGCATGTACCTATGTAATTACCGTTTACAGTGTAAAGATGGATGTTATCGGTCGCTGAACGTCGGAGCAGTAGGTGTTTAATGCATTTTCCCATAGGGTCCAATGCAAAATTGACACCTCATTTTCTCCATTCTCAAGAGCTTTGAGTCTCTGCAAAACATATACATGTGTAGACACAAATAAGTGAAATAGAATGAAGGCTATTTCAGCTTTAGCTTTTATTCCGTTTGGGAGCTAAAGTCGCACAAACTTTTGTTTACAAAAATTTCGATGGCCTATAGTTCGCTAGTTATGCAATCAGTTGACATAAGATTGTGCATGCACGTAGACATGTTAATGACCTTTATATATGCCAAGTTTCAGATGGCTACCTACTCAAACAAGCAAGCAGTAGCGGTTTGAAATTTTCACAATTTGGGCTACACGTTCGGGACGATTCGTGACCTTAGGTGACTTGCACAATTCGGGCTGAAACTAGTGCCAAATGAGAGGGTTGGGATAAACATTCAATTGACCATATGTGCCAAAAATTCTCGTTCTTTAGTTTTCGAGTTATAGCCCCTGGAAGTCGAAAACTGCACGACTTTGCCCTCGAATATCTCGACAACGGAGAAAGGAGAATTTCAGGGCATTTTCTCCCAAGAAATATATGGGAATTATCTGTAATTTAGCACAGTTTCAGAACGATTCGTGAAAGTCACCTTTTAAGAATAACTTCCACTGCAGGCCCATATATAAAAGTTTGCTCCTTTATTACTCTGCACATGGACAATTATTTGCGCTGTTATTTGCCCCAGGCATGTACCTATGTAATTACCGTTTACAGTGTAAAGATGGATGTTATCGGTCGCTGAACGTCGGAGCAGTAGGCGTTTAATGCATTTTCCCATAGGGTCCAATGCAAAATTGACACCTCATTTTCTCCATTCTCAAGAGCTTTGAGTCTCTGCAAAACATATACATGTGTAGACACAAATAAGTGAAATAGAATGAAGGCTATTTAAGCTTTAGCTTTTATTCCGTTTGGGAGCTTAAGTCGCACAAACTTTTGTTTACAAAAATTTCGATGGCCTATAGTTCGCAAGTTATGCAATCAGTTGACATAAGATTGTGCATGCATGTAGACATGTTAATGACCTTTATATATGCCAAGTTTCAGATGGCTACCTACTCAAACAAGCAAGCAGTAGCGGTTTGAAATTTTCACAATTTGGGCTACACGTTCGGGACGATTCGTGACCTTAGGTGACTTGCACAATTCGGGCTGAAACTAGTGCCAAATGAGAGGGTTGGGATAAACATTCAATTGACCATATGTGCCAAAAATTCTCGTTCTTTAGTTTTCGAGTTATAGCCCCTGGAAGTCGAAAACTGCACGACTTTGCCCTCGAATATCTCGACAACGGAGAAAGGAGAATTTCAGGGCATTTTCTCCCAAGAAATATATGGGAATTATCTGTAATTTAGCACAGTTTCAGAACGATTCGTGAAAGTCACCTTTTAAGAATAACTTCCACTGCAGGCCCATATATAAAAGTTTGCTCCTTTATTACTCTGCACATGGACAATTATTTGCGCTGTTATTTGCCCCAGGCATGTACCTATGTAATTACCGTTTACAGTGTAAAGATGGATGTTATCGGTCGCTGAACGTCGGAGCAGTAGGCGTTTAATGCATTTTCCCATTGGGTCCAATGCAAAATTGACACCTCATTTTCTCCATTCTCAAGAGCTTTGAGTCTCTGCAAAACATATACATGTGTAGACACACATAAGTGAAATAGAATGAAGGCTATTTCAGCTTTAGCTTTTATTCCGTTTGGGAGCTAAAGTCGCACAAACTTTTGTTTACAAAAATTTCGATGGCCTATAGTTCGCAAGTTATGCAATCAGTTGACATAAGATTGTGCATGCATGTAGACATGTTAATGACCTTTATATATGCCAAGTTTCAGATGGCTACCTACTCATACAAGCAAGCAGTAGCGGTTTGAAATTTTCACAATTTGGGCTACACGTTCGGGACGATTCGTGACCTTAGGTGACTTGCACAATTCGGGCTGAAACTAGTGCCAAATGAGAGGGTTGGGATAAACATTCAATTGACCATATGTGCCAAAAATTCTCGTTCTTTAGTTTTCGAGTTATAGCCCCTGGAAATCGAAAACTGCACGACTTTGCCCTCGAATATCTCGACAACGGAGAAAGGAGAATTTCAGGGCATTTTCTCCCAAGAAATATATGGGAATTATCTGTAATTTAGCACAGTTTCAGAACGATTCGTGAAAGTCACCTTTTAAGAATAACTTCCACTGCAGGCCCATATATAAAAGTTTGCTCCTTTATTACATTGCACATGGACAATTATTTGCGCTGTTATTTGCCCCAGGCATGTACCTATGTAATTACCGTTTACAGTGTAAAGATGGATGTTATCGGTCGCTGAACGTCGGAGCAGTAGGCGTTTAATGCATTTTCCCATAGGGTCCAATGCAAAATTGACACCTCATTTTCTCCATTCTCAAGAGCTTTGAGTCTCTGCAAAACATATACATGTGTAGACACAAATAAGTGAAATAGAATGAAGGCTATTTCAGCTTTAGCTTTTCTTCCGTTTGGGAGCTAAAGTCGCACAAACTTTTGTTTACAAAAATTTCGATGGCCTATAGTTCGCAAGTTATGCAATCAGTTGACATAAGATTGTGCACGCATGTAGACATGTTAATGACCTTTATATATGCCAAGTTTCAGATGGCTACCTACTCAAACAAGCAAGCAGTAGCGGTTTGAAATTTTCACAATTCGGGCTACACGTTCGGGACGATTCGTGACCTTAGGTGACTTGCACAATTCGGGCTGAAACTAGTGCCAAATGAGAGGGTTGGGATAAACATTCAATTGACCATATGTGCCAAAAATTCTCGTTCTTTAGTTTTCGAGTTATAGCCCCTGGAAGTCGAAAACTGCACGACTTTGCCCTCGAATATCTCGACAACGGAGAAAGGAGAATTTCAGGGCATTTTCTCCCAAGAAATATATGGGAATTATCTGTAATTTAGCACAGTTTCAGAACGATTCGTGAAAGTCACCTTTTAAGAATAACTTCCACTGCAGGCCCATATATAAAAGTTTGCTCCTTTATTACTCTGCACATGGACAATTATTTGCGCTGTTATTTGCCCCAGGCATGTACCTATGTAATTACCGTTTACAGTGTAAAGATGGATGTTATCGGTCGCTGAACGTCGGAGCAGTAGGCGTTTAATGCATTTTCCCATAGGGTCCAATGCAAAATTGACACCTCATTTTCTCCATTCTCAAGAGCTTTGAGTCTCTGCAAAACATATACATGTGTAGACACAAATAAGTGAAATAGAATGAAGGCTATTTCAGCTTTAGCTTTTCTTCCGTTTGGGAGCTAAAGTCGCACAAACTTTTGTTTACAAAAATTTCGATGGCCTATAGTTCACAAGTTATGCAATCAGTTGACATAAGATTGTGCATGCATGTAGACATGTTAATGACCTTTATATATGCCAAGTTTCAGATGGCTACCTACTCAAACAAGCAAGCAGTAGCGGTTTGAAATTTTCACAATTTGGGCTACACGTTCGGGACGATTCGTGACCTTAGGTGACTTGCACAATTCGGGCTGAAACTAGTGCCAAATGAGAGGGTTGGGATAAACATTCAATTGACCATATGTGCCAAAAATTCTCGTTCTTTAGTTTTCGAGTTATAGCCCCTGGAAGTCGAAAACTGCACGACTTTGCCCTCGAATATCTCGACAACGGAGAAAGGAGAATTTCAGGGCATTTTCTCCCAAGAAATATATGGGAATTATCTGTAATTTAGCACAGTTTCAGAACGATTCGTGAAAGTCACCTTTTAAGAATAACTTCCACTGCAGGCCCATATATAAAAGTTTGCTCCTTTATTACTCTGCACATGGACAATTATTTGCGCTGTTATTTGCCCCAGGCATGTACCTATGTAATTACCGTTTACAGTGTAAAGATGGATGTTATCGGTCGCTGAACGTCGGAGCAGTAGGCGTTTAATGCATTTTCCCATAGGGTCCAATGCAAAATTGACACCTCATTTTCTCCATTCTCAAGAGCTTTGAGTCTCTGCAAAACATATACATGTGTAGACACAAATAAGTGAAATAGAATGAAGGCTATTTCAGCTTTAGCTTTTCTTCCGTTTGGGAGCTAGAGTCGCACAAACTTTTGTTTACAAAAATTTCGATGGCCTATAGTTCGCAAGTTATGCAATCAGTTGACATAAGATTGTGCATGCATGTAGACATGTTAATGACCTTTATATATGCCAAGTTTCAGATGGCTACCTACTCAAACAAGCAAGCAGTAGCGGTTTGAAATTTTCACAATTTGGGCTACACGTTCGGGACGATTCGTGACCTTAGGTGACTTGCACAATTCGGGCTGAAACTAGTGCCAAATGAGAGGGTTGGGATAAACATTCAATTGACCATATGTGCCAAAAATTCTCGTTCTTTAGTTTTCGAGTTATAGCCCCTGGAAGTCGAAAACTGCACGACTTTGCCCTCGAATATCTCGACAACGGAGAAAGGAGAATTTCAGGGCATTTTCTCCCAAGAAATATATGGGAATTATCTGTAATTTAGCACAGTTTCAGAACGATTCGTGAAAGTCACCTTTTAAGAATAACTTCCACTGCAGGCCCATATATAAAAGTTTGCTCCTTTATTACTCTGCACATGGACAATTATTTGCGCTGTTATTTGCCCCAGGCATGTACCTATGTAATTACCGTTTACAGTGTAAAGATGGATGTTATCGGTCGCTGAACGTCGGAGCAGTAGGCGTTTAATGCATTTTCCCATAGGGTCCAATGCAAAATTGACACCTCATTTTCTCCATTCTCAAGAGCTTTGAGTCTCTGCAAAACATATACATGTGTAGACACAAATAAGTGAAATAGAATGAAGGCTATTTCAGCTTTAGCTTTTCTTCCGTTTGGGAGCTAAAGTCGCACAAACTTTTGTTTACAAAAATTTCGATGGCCTATAGTTCACAAGTTATGCAATCAGTTGACATAAGATTGTGCATGCATGTAGACATGTTAATGACCTTTATATATGCCAAGTTTCAGATGGCTACCTACTCAAACAAGCAAGCAGTAGCGGTTTGAAATTTTCACAATTTGGGCTACACGTTCGGGACGATTCGTGACCTTAGGTGACTTGCACAATTCGGGCTGAAACTAGTGCCAAATGAGAGGGTTGGGATAAACATTCAATTGACCATATGTGCCAAAAATTCTCGTTCTTTAGTTTTCGAGTTATAGCCCCTGGAAGTCGAAAACTGCACGACTTTGCCCTCGAATATCTCGACAACGGAGAAAGGAGAATTTCAGGGCATTTTCTCCCAAGAAATATATGGGAATTATCTGTAATTTAGCACAGTTTCAGAACGATTCGTGAAAGTCACCTTTTAAGAATAACTTCCACTGCAGGCCCATATATAAAAGTTTGCTCCTTTATTACTCTGCACATGGACAATTATTTGCGCTGTTATTTGCCCCAGGCATGTACCTATGTAATTACCGTTTACAGTGTAAAGATGGATGTTATCGGTCGCTGAACGTTGGAGCAGTAGGCGTTTAATGCATTTTCCCATAGGGTCCAATGCAAAACTGACACCTCATTTTCTCCATTCTCAAGAGCTTTGAGTCTCTGCAAAACATATACATGTGTAGACACAAATAAGTGAAATAGAATGAAGGCTATTTCAGCTTTAGCTTTTATTCCGTTTGGGAGCTAAAGTCGCACAAACTTTTGTTCACAAAAATTTCGATGGCCTATAGTTCGCAAGTTATGCAATCAGTTGACATAAGATTGTGCATGCATGTAGACATGTTAATGACCTTTATATATGCCAAGTTTCAGATGGCTACCTACTCAAACAAGCAAGCAGTAGCGGTTTGAAATTTTCACAATTTGGGCTACACGTTCGGGACGATTCGTGACCTTAGGTGACTTGCACAATTCGGGCTGAAACTAGTGCCAAATGAGAGGGTTGGGATAAACATTCAATTGACCATATGTGCCAAAAATTCTCGTTCTTTAGTTTTCGAGTTATAGCCCCTGGAAGTCGAAAACTGCACGACTTTGCCCTCGAATATCTCGACAACGGAGAAAGGAGAATTTCAGGGCATTTTCTCCCAAGAAATATATGGGAATTATCTGTAATTAGCACAGTTTCAGAACGATTCGTGAAAGTCACCTTTTAAGAATAACTTCCACTGCAGGCCCATATATAAAAGTTTGCTCCTTTATTACTCTGCACATGGACAATTATTTGCGCTGTTATTTGCCCCAGGCATGTACCTATGTAATTACCGTTTACAGTGTAAAGATGGATGTTATCGGTCGCTGAACGTCGGAGCAGTAGGCGTTTAATGCATTTTCCCATAGGGTCCAATGCAAAATTGACACCTCATTTTCTCCATTCTCAAGAGCTTTGAGTCTCTGCAAAACATATACATGTGTAGACACAAATAAGTGAAATAGAATGAAGGCTATTTCAGCTTTAGCTTTTATTCCGTTTGGGAGCTAAAGTCGCACAAACTTTTGTTTACAAAAATTTCGATGGCCTATAGTTCGCAAGTTATGCAATCAGTTGACATAAGATTGTGCACGCATGTAGACATGTTAATGACCTTTATATATGCCAAGTTTCAGATGGCTACCTACTCAAACAAGCAAGCAGTAGCGGTTTGAAATTTTCACAATTTGGGCTACACGTTCGGGACGATTCGTGACCTTAGGTGACTTGCACAATTCGGGCTGAAACTAGTGCCAAATGAGAGGGTTGGGATAAACATTCAATTGACCATATGTGCCAAAAATTCTCGTTCTTTAGTTTTCGAGTTATAGCCCCTGGAAGTCGAAAACTGCACGACTTTGCCCTCGAATATCTCGACAACGGAGAAAGGAGAATTTCAGGGCATTTTCTCCCAAGAAATATATGGGAATTATCTGTAATTTAGCACAGTTTCAGAACGATTCGTGAAAGTCACCTTTTAAGAATAACTTCCACTGCAGGCCCATATATAAAAGTTTGCTCCTTTATTACTCTGCACATGGACAATTATTTGCGCTGTTATTTGCCCCAGGCATGTACCTATGTAATTACCGTTTACAGTGTAAAGATGGATGTTATCGGTCGCTGAACGTCGGAGCAGTAGGCGTTTAATGCATTTTCCCATAGGGTCCAATGCAAAATTGACACCTCATTTTCTCCATTCTCAAGAGCTTTGAGTCTCTGCAAAACATATACATGTGTAGACACAAATAAGTGAAATAGAATGAAGGCTATTTCAGCTTTAGCTTTTATTCCGTTTGGGAGCTAAAGTCGCACAAACTTTTGTTTACAAAAATTTCGATGGCCTATAGTTCGCAAGTTATGCAATCAGTTGACATAAGATTGTGCATGCATGTAGACATGTTAATGACCTTTATATATGCCAAGTTTCAGATGGCTACCTACTCAAACAAGCAAGCAGTAGCGGTTTGAAATTTGCACAATTTGGGCTACACGTTCGGGACGATTCGTGACCTTAGGTGACTTGCACAATTCGGGCTGAAACTAGTGCCAAATGAGAGGGTTGGGATAAACATTCAATTGACCATATGTGCCAAAAATTCTCGTTCTTTAGTTTTCGAGTTATAGCCCCTGGAAGTCGAAAACTGCACGACTTTGCCCTCGAATATCTCGACAACGGAGAAAGGAGAATTTCAGGGCATTTTCTCCCAAGAAATATATGGGAATTATCTGTAATTTAGCACAGTTTCAGAACGATTCGTGAAAGTCACCTTTTAAGAATAACTTCCACTGCAGGCCCATTTATAAAAGTTTGCTCCTTTATTACTCTGCACATGGACAATTATTTGCGCTGTTATTTGCCCCAGGCATGTACCTATGTAATTACCGTTTACAGTGTAAAGATGGATGTTATCGGTCGCTGAACGTCGGAGCAGTAGGCGTTTAATGCATTTTCCCATAGGGTCCAATGCAAAATTGACACCTCATTTTCTCCATTCTCAAGAGCTTTGAGTCTCTGCAAAACATTTACATGTGTAGACACAAATAAGTGAAATAGAATGAAGGCTATTTCAGCTTTAGCTTTTATTCCGTTTGGGAGCTAAAGTCGCACAAACTTTTGTTTACAAAAATTTCGATGGCCTATAGTTCGCAAGTTATGCAATCAGTTGACATAAGATTGTGCATGCATGTAGACATGTTAATGACCTTTATATATGCCAAGTTTCAGATGGCTACCTACTCAAACAAGCAAGCAGTAGCGGTTTGAAATTTTCACAATTTGGGCTACACGTTCGGGACGATTCGTGACCTTAGGTGACTTGCACAATTCGGGCTGAAACTAGTGCCAAATGAGAGGGTTGGGATAAACATTCAATTGACCATATGTGCCAAAAATTCTCGTTCTTTAGTTTTCGAGTTATAGCCCCTGGAAGTCGAAAACTGCACGACTTTGCCCTCGAATATCTCGACAACGGAGAAAGGAGAATTTCAGGGCATTTTCTCCCAAGAAATATATGGGAATTATCTGTAATTTAGCACAGTTTCAGAACGATTCGTGAAAGTCACCTTTTAAGAATAACTTCCACTGCAGGCCCTTATATAAAAGTTTGCTCCTTTATTACTCTGCACATGGACAATTATTTGCGCTGTTATTTGCCCCAGGCATGTACCTATGTAATTACCGTTTACAGTGTAAAGATGGATGTTATCGGTCGCTGAACGTCGGAGCAGTAGGCGTTTAATGCATTTTCCCATTGGGTCCAATGCAAAATTGACACCTCATTTTCTCCATTCTCAAGAGCTTTGAGTCTCTGCAAAACATATACATGTGTAGACACAAATAAGTGAAATAGAATGAAGGCTATTTCAGCTTTAGCTTTTATTCCGTTTGGGAGCTAAAGTCGCACAAACTTTTGTTTACAAAAATTTCGATGGCCTATAGTTCGCAAGTTATGCAATCAGTTGACATAAGATTGTGCATGCATGTAGACATGTTAATGACCTTTATATATGCCAAGTTTCAGATGGCTACCTACTCAAACAAGCAAGCAGTAGCGGTTTGAAATTTTCACAATTTGGGCTACACGTTCGGGACGATTCGTGACCTTAGGTGACTTGCACAATTCGGGCTGAAACTAGTGCCAAATGAGAGGGTTGGGATAAACATTCAATTGACCATATGTGCCAAAAATTCTCGTTCTTTAGTTTTCGAGTTATAGCCCCTGGAAGTCGAAAACTGCACGACTTTGCCCTCGAATATCTCGACAACGGAGAAAGGAGAATTTCAGGGCATTTTCTCCCAAGAAATATATGGGAATTATCTGTAATTTAGCACAGTTTCAGAACGATTCGTGAAAGTCACCTTTTAAGAATAACTTCCACTGCAGGCCCATTTATAAAAGTTTGCTCCTTTATTACTCTGCACATGGACAATTATTTGCGCTGTTATTTGCCCCAGGCATGTACCTATGTAATTACCGTTTACAGTGTAAAGATGGATGTTATCAGTCGCTGAACGTCGGAGCAGTAGGCGTTTAATGCATTTTCCCATAGGGTCCAATGCAAAATTGACACCTCATTTTCTCCATTCTCAAGAGCTTTGAGTCTCTGCAAAACATATACATGTGTAGACACAAATAAGTGAAATAGAATGAAGGCTATTTCAGCTTTAGCTTTTATTCCGTTTGGGAGCTAAAGTCGCACAAACTTTTGTTTACAAAAATTTCGATGGCCTATAGTTCGCAAGTTATGCAATCAGTTGACATAAGATTGTGCATGCATGTAGACATGTTAATGACCTTTATATATGCCAAGTTTCAGATGGCTACCTACTCAAACAAGCAAGCAGTAGCGGTTTGAAATTTTCACAATTTGGGCTACACGTTCGGGACGATTCGTGACCTTAGGTGACTTGCACAATTCGGGCTGAAACTAGTGCCAAATGAGAGGGTTGGGATAAACATTCAATTGACCATATGTGCCGAAAATTCTCGTTCTTTAGTTTTCGAGTTATAGCCCCTGGAAGTCGAAAACTGCACGACTTTGCCCTCGAATATCTCGACAACGGAGAAAGGAGAATTTCAGGGCATTTTCTCCCAAGAAATATATGGGAATTATCTGTAATTTAGCACAGTTTCAGAACGATTCGTGAAAGTCACCTTTTAAGAATAACTTCCACTGCAGGCCCATATATAAAAGTTTGCTCCTTTATTACTCTGCACATGGACAATTATTTGCGCTGTTATTTGCCCCAGGCATGTACCTATGTAATTACCGTTTACAGTGTAAAGATGGATGTTATCGGTCGCTGAACGTCGGAGCAGTAGGCGTTTAATGCATTTTCCCATAGGGTCCAATGCAAAATTGACACCTCATTTTCTCCATTCTCAAGAGCTTTGAGTCTCTGCAAAACATATACATGTGTAGACACAAATAAGTGAAATAGAATGAAGGCTATTTCAGCTTTAGCTTTTATTCCGTTTGGGAGCTAAAGTCGCACAAACTTTTGTTTACAAAAATTTCGATGGCCTATAGTTCGCAAGTTATGCAATCAGTTGACATAAGATTGTGCATGCATGTAGACATGTTAATGACCTTTATATATGCCAAGTTTCAGATGGCTACCTACTCAAACAAGCAAGCAGTAGCGGTTTGAAATTTTCACAATTTGGGCTACACGTTCGGGACGATTCGTGACCTTAGGTGACTTGCACAATTCGGGCTGAAACTAGTGCCAAATGAGAGGGTTGGGATAAACATTTAATTGACCATATGTGCCAAAAATTCTCGTTCTTTAGTTTTCGAGTTATAGCCCCTGGAAGTCGAAAACTGCACGACTTTGCCCTCGAATATCTCGACAACGGAGAAAGGAGAATTTCAGGGCATTTTCTCCCAAGAAATATATGGGAATTATCTGTAATTTAGCACAGTTTCAGAACGATTC
Organism: Ctena decussata; assembly: GCA_963989385.1. Classification (NCBI taxonomy): domain Eukaryota; kingdom Metazoa; phylum Mollusca; class Bivalvia; order Lucinida; family Lucinidae; genus Ctena; species Ctena decussata. The sequence goes on from OZ022505.1 coordinate 29,342,892, forward strand.
GTGAAAGTCGCCTTTTAAGAATAACTTCCACTGCAGGCCCATATATAAAAGTTTGCTCCTTTATTACTCTGCACATGGACAATTATTTGCGCTGTTATTTGCCCCAGGCATGTACCTATGTAATTACCGTTTACAGTGTAAAGATGGATGTTATCGGTCGCTGAACGTCGGAGCAGTAGGCGTTTAATGCATTTTCCCATAGGGTCCAATGCAAAATTGACACCTCATTTTCTCCATTCTCAAGAGCTTTGAGTCTCTGCAAAACATATACATGTGTAGACACAAATAAGTGAAATAGAATGAAGGCTATTTCAGCTTTAGCTTTTATTCCGTTTGGGAGCTAAAGTCGCACAAACTTTTGTTTACAAAAATTTCGATGGCCTATAGTTCGCAAGTTATGCAATCAGTTGACATAAGATTGTGCATGCATGTAGACATGTTAATGACCTTTATATATGCCAAGTTTCAGATGGCTACCTACTCAAACAAGCAAGCAGTAGCGGTTTGAAATTTTCACAATTTGGGCTACACGTTCGGGACGATTCGTGACCTTAGGTGACTTGCACAATTCGGGCTGAAACTAGTGCCAAATGAGAGGGTTGGGATAAACATTCAATTGACCATATGTGCCAAAAATTCTCGTTCTTTAGTTTTCGAGTTATAGCCCCTGGAAGTCGAAAACTGCACGACTTTGCCCTCGAATATCTCGACAACGGAGAAAGGAGAATTTCAGGGCATTTTCTCCCAAGAAATATATGGGAATTATCTGTAATTTAGCACAGTTTCAGAACGATTCGTGAAAGTCACCTTTTAAGAATAACTTCCACTGCAGGCCCATATATAAACGTTTGCTCCTTTATTACTCTGCACATGGACAATTATTTGCGCTGTTATTTGCCCCAGGCATGTACCTATGTAATTACCGTTTACAGTGTAAAGATGGATGTTATCGGTCGCTGAACGTCGGAGCAGTAGGCGTTTAATGCATTTTCCCATAGGGTCCAATGCAAAATTGACACCTCATTTTCTCCATTCTCAAGAGCTTTGAGTCTCTGCAAAACATATACATGTGTAGACACAAATAAGTGAAATAGAATGAAGGCTATTTCAGCTTTAGCTTTTATTCCGTTTGGGAGCTAAAGTCGCACAAACTTTTGTTTACAAAAATTTCGATGGCCTATAGTTCGCAAGTTATGCAATCAGTTGACATAAGATTGTGCATGCATGTAGACATGTTAATGACCTTTATATATGCCAAGTTTCAGATGGCTACCTACTCAAACAAGCAAGCAGTAGCGGTTTGAATTTTCACAATTTGGGCTACACGCTCGGGACGATTCGTGACCTTAGGTGACTTGCACAATTCGGGCTGAAACTAGTGCCAAATGAGAGGGTTGGGATAAACATTCAATTGACCATATGTGCCAAAAATTCTCGTTCTTTAGTTTTCGAGTTATAGCCCCTGGAAGTCGAAAACTGCACGACTTTGCCCTCGAATATCTCGACAACGGAGAAAGGAGAATTTCAGGGCATTTTCTCCCAAGAAATATATGGGAATTATCTGTAATTTAGCACAGTTTCAGAACGATTCGTGAAAGTCACCTTTTAAGAATAACTTCCACTGCAGGCCCATATATAAAAGTTTGCTCCTTTATTACTCTGCACATGGACAATTATTTGCGCTGTTATTTGCCCCAGGCATGTACCTATGTAATTACCGTTTACAGTGTAAAGATGGATGTTATCGGTCGCTGAACGTCGGAGCAGTAGGCGTTTAATGCATTTTCCCATAGGGTCCAATGCAAAATTGACACCTCATTTTCTCCATTCTCAAGAGCTTTGAGTCTCTGCAAAACATATACATGTGTAGACACAAATAAGTGAAATAGAATGAAGGCTATTTCAGCTTTAGCTTTTATTCCGTTTGGGAGCTAAAGTCGCACAAACTTTTGTTTACAAAAATTTCGATGGCCTATAGTTCGCAAGTTATGCAATCAGTTGACATAAGATTGTGCATGCATGTAGACATGTTAATGACCTTTATATATGCCAAGTTTCAGATGGCTACCTACTCAAACAAGCAAGCAGTAGCGGTTTGAAATTTTCACAATTTGGGCTACACGTTCGGGACGATTCGTGACCTTAGGTGACTTGCACAATTCGGGCTGAAACTAGTGCCAAATGAGAGGGTTGGGATAAACATTTAATTGACCATATGTGCCAAAAATTCTCGTTCTTTAGTTTTCGAGTTATAGCCCCTGGAAGTCGAAAACTGCACGACTTTGCCCTCGAATATCTCGACAACGGAGAAAGGAGAATTTCAGGGCATTTTCTCCCAAGAAATATATGGGAATTATCTGTAATTTAGCACAGTTTCAGAACGATTCGTGAAAGTCGCCTTTTAAGAATAACTTCCACTGCAGGCCCATATATAAAAGTTTGCTCCTTTATTACTCTGCACATGGACAATTATTTGCGCTGTTATTTGCCCCAGGCATGTACCTATGTAATTACCGTTTACAGTGTAAAGATGGATGTTATCGGTCGCTGAACGTCGGAGCAGTAGGCGTTTAATGCATTTTCCCATAGGGTCCAATGCAAAATTGACACCTCATTTTCTCCATTCTCAAGAGCTTTGAGTCTCTGCAAAACATATACATGTGTAGACACAAATAAGTGAAATAGAATGAAGGCTATTTCAGCTTTAGCTTTTATTCCGTTTGGGAGCTAAAGTCGCACAAACTTTTGTTTACAAAAATTTCGATGGCCTATAGTTCGCAAGTTATGCAATCAGTTGACATAAGATTGTGCATGCATGTAGACATGTTAATGACCTTTATATATGCCAAGTTTCAGATGGCTACCTACTCAAACAAGCAAGCAGTAGCGGTTTGAAATTTTCACAATTTGGGCTACACGTTCGGGACGATTCGTGACCTTAGGTGACTTGCACAATTCGGGCTGAAACTAGTGCCAAATGAGAGGGTTGGGATAAACATTCAATTGACCATATGTGCCAAAAATTCTCGTTCTTTAGTTTTCGAGTTATAGCCCCTGGAAGTCGAAAACTGCACGACTTTGCCCTCGAATATCTCGACAACGGAGAAAGGAGAATTTCAGGGCATTTTCTCCCAAGAAATATATGGGGAATTATCTGTAATTTAGCACAGTTTCAGAACGATTCGTGAAAGTCACCTTTTAAGAATAACTTCCACTGCAGGCCCATATATAAACGTTTGCTCCTTTATTACTCTGCACATGGACAATTATTTGCGCTGTTATTTGCCCCAGGCATGTACCTATGTAATTACCGTTTACAGTGTAAAGATGGATGTTATCGGTCGCTGAACGTCGGAGCAGTAGGCGTTTAATGCATTTTCCCATAGGGTCCAATGCAAAATTGACACCTCATTTTCTCCATTCTCAAGAGCTTTGAGTCTCTGCAAAACATATACATGTGTAGACACAAATAAGTGAAATAGAATGAAGGCTATTTCAGCTTTAGCTTTTATTCCGTTTGGGAGCTAAAGTCGCACAAACTTTTGTTTACAAAAATTTCGATGGCCTATAGTTCGCAAGTTATGCAATCAGTTGACATAAGATTGTGCATGCATGTAGACATGTTAATGACCTTTATATATGCCAAGTTTCAGATGGCTACCTACTCAAACAAGCAAGCAGTAGCGGTTTGAAATTTTCACAATTTGGGCTACACGCTCGGGACGATTCGTGACCTTAGGTGACTTGCACAATTCGGGCTGAAACTAGTGCCAAATGAGAGGGTTGGGATAAACATTCAATTGACCATATGTGCCAAAAATTCTCGTTCTTTAGTTTTCGAGTTATAGCCCCTGGAAGTCGAAATCTGCACGACTTTGCCCTCGAATATCTCGACAACGGAGAAAGAAGAATTTCAGGGCATTTTCTCCCAAGAAATATATGGGAATTATCTGTAATTTAGCACAGTTTCAGAACGATTCGTGAAAGTCACCTTTTAAGAATAACTTCCACTGCAGGCCCATATATAAAAGTTTGCTCCTTTATTACTCTGCACATGGACAATTATTTGCGCTGTTATTTGCCCCAGGCATGTACCTATGTAATTACCGTTTACAGTGTAAAGATGGATGTTATCGGTCGCTGAACGTCGGAGCAGTAGGCGTTTAATGCATTTTCCCATAGGGTCCAATGCAAAATTGACACCTCATTTTCTCCATTCTCAAGAGCTTTGAGTCTCTGCAAAACATATACATGTGTAGACACAAATAAGTGAAATAGAATGAAGGCTATTTCAGCTTTAGCTTTTATTCCGTTTGGGAGCTAAAGTCGCACAAACTTTTGTTTACAAAAAATTCGATGGCCTATAGTTCGCAAGTTATGCAATCAGTTGACATAAGATTGTGCATGCATGTAGACATGTTAATGACCTTTATATATGCCAAGTTTCAGATGGCTACCTACTCAAACAAGCAAGCAGTAGCGGTTTGAAATTTTCACAATTTGGGCTACACGTTCGGGACGATTCGTGACCTTAGGTGACTTGCACAATTCGGGCTGAAACTAGTGCCAAATGAGAGGGTTGGGATAAACATTCAATTGACCATATGTGCCAAAAATTCTCGTTCTTTAGTTTTCGAGTTATAGCCCCTGGAAGTCGAAAACTGCACGACTTTGCCCTCGAATATCTCGACAACGGAGAAAGGAGAATTTCAGGGCATTTTCTCCCAAGAAATATATGGGAATTATCTGTAATTTAGCACAGTTTCAGAACGATTCGTGAAAGTCACCTTTTAAGAATAACTTCCACTGCAGGCCCATATATAAAAGTTTGCTCCTTTATTACTCTGCACATGGACAATTATTTGCGCTGTTATTTGCCCCAGGCATGTACCTATGTAATTACCGTTTACAGTGTAAAGATGGATGTTATCGGTCGCTGAACGTCGGAGCAGTAGGCGTTTAATGCATTTTCCCATAGGGTCCAATGCAAAATTGACACCTCATTTTCTCCATTCTCAAGAGCTTTGAGTCTCTGCAAAACATATACATGTATAGACACAAATAAGTGAAATAGAATGAAGGCTATTTCAGCTTTAGCTTTTATTCCGTTTGGGAGCTAAAGTCGCACAAACTTTTGTTTACAAAAATTTCGATGGCCTATAGTTCGCAAGTTATGCAATCAGTTGACATAAGATTGTGCATGCATGTAGACATGTTAATGACCTTTATATATGCCAAGTTTCAGATGGCTACCTACTCAAACAAGCAAGCAGTAGCGGTTTGAAATTTTCACAATTTGGGCTACACGTTCGGGACGATTCGTGACCTTAGGTGACTTGCACAATTCGGGCTGAAACTAGTGCCAAATGAGAGGGTTGGGATAAACATTCAATTGACCATATGTGCCAAAAATTCTCGTTCTTTAGTTTTCGAGTTATAGCCCCTGGAAGTCGAAAACTGCACGACTTTGCCCTCGAATATCTCGACAACGGAGAAAGGAGAATTTCAGGGCATTTTCTCCCAAGAAATATATGGGAATTATCTGTAATTTAGCACAGTTTCAGAACGATTCGTGAAAGTCACCTTTTAAGAATAACTTCCACTGCAGGCCCATATATAAAAGTTTGCTCCTTTATTACTCTGCACATGGACAATTATTTGCGCTGTTATTTGCCCCAGGCATGTACCTATGTAATTACCGTTTACAGTGTAAAGATGGATGTTATCGGTCGCTGAACGTCGGAGCAGTAGGCGTTTAATGCATTTTCCCATAGGGTCCAATGCAAAATTGACACCTCATTTTCTCCATTCTCAAGAGCTTTGAGTCTCTGCAAAACATATACATGTGTAGACACAAATAAGTGAAATAGAATGAAGGCTATTTCAGCTTTAGCTTTTATTCCGTTTGGGAGCTAAAGTCGCACAAACTTTTGTTTACAAAAAATTCGATGGCCTATAGTTCGCAAGTTATGCAATCAGTTGACATAAGATTGTGCATGCATGTAGACATGTTAATGACCTTTATATATGCCAAGTTTCAGATGGCTACCTACTCAAACAAGCAAGCAGTAGCGGTTTGAAATTTTCACAATTTGGGCTACACGTTCGGGACGATTCGTGACCTTAGGTGACTTGCACAATTCGGGCTGAAACTAGTGCCAAATGAGAGGGTTGGGATAAACATTCAATTGACCATATGTGCCAAAAATTCTCGTTCTTTAGTTTTCGAGTTATAGCCCCTGGAAGTCGAAATCTGCACGACTTTGCCCTCGAATATCTCGACAACGGAGAAAGGAGAATTTCAGGGCATTTTCTCCCAAGAAATATATGGGAATTATCTGTAATTTAGCACAGTTTCAGAACGATTCGTGAAAGTCACCTTTTAAGAATAACTTCCACTGCAGGCCCATATATAAAAGTTTGCTCCTTTATTACTCTGCACATGGACAATTATTTGCGCTGTTATTTGCCCCAGGCATGTACCTATGTAATTACCGTTTACAGTGTAAAGATGGATGTTATCGGTCGCTGAACGTCGGAGCAGTAGGCGTTTAATGCATTTTCCCATAGGGTCCAATGCAAAATTGACACCTCATTTTCTCCATTCTCAAGAGCTTTGAGTCTCTGCAAAACATATACATGTGTAGACACAAATAAGTGAAATAGAATGAAGGCTATTTCAGCTTTAGCTTTTATTCCGTTTGGGAGCTAAAGTCGCACAAACTTTTGTTTACAAAAAATTCGATGGCCTATAGTTCGCAAGTTATGCAATCAGTTGACATAAGATTGTGCATGCATGTAGACATGTTAATGACCTTTATATATGCCAAGTTTCAGATGGCTACCTACTCAAACAAGCAAGCAGTAGCGGTTTGAAATTTTCACAATTTGGGCTACACGTTCGGGACGATTCGTGACCTTAGGTGACTTGCACAATTCGGGCTGAAACTAGTGCCAAATGAGAGGGTTGGGATAAACATTCAATTGACCATATGTGCCAAAAATTCTCGTTCTTTAGTTTTCGAGTTATAGCCCCTGGAAGTCGAAAACTGCACGACTTTGCCCTCGAATATCTCGACAACGGAGAAAGGAGAATTTCAGGGCATTTTCTCCCAAGAAATATATGGGAATTATCTGTAATTTAGCACAGTTTCAGAACGATTCGTGAAAGTCACCTTTTAAGAATAACTTCCACTGCAGGCCCATATATAAAAGTTTGCTCCTTTATTACTCTGCACATGGACAATTATTTGCGCTGTTATTTGCCCCAGGCATGTACCTATGTAATTACCGTTTACAGTGTAAAGATGGATGTTATCGGTCGCTGAACGTCGGAGCAGTAGGCGTTTAATGCATTTTCCCATAGGGTCCAATGCAAAATTGACACCTCATTTTCTCCATTCTCAAGAGCTTTGAGTCTCTGCAAAACATATACATGTGTAGACACAAATAAGTGAAATAGAATGAAGGCTATTTCAGCTTTAGCTTTTATTCCGTTTGGGAGCTAAAGTCGCACAAACTTTTGTTTACAAAAATTTCGATGGCCTATAGTTCGCAAGTTATGCAATCAGTTGACATAAGATTGTGCATGCATGTAGACATGTTAATGACCTTTATATATGCCAAGTTTCAGATGGCTACCTACTCAAACAAGCAAGCAGTAGCGGTTTGAAATTTTCACAATTTGGGCTACACGCTCGGGACGATTCGTGACCTTAGGTGACTTGCACAATTCGGGCTGAAACTAGTGCCAAATGAGAGGGTTGGGATAAACATTCAATTGACCATATGTGCCAAAAATTCTCGTTCTTTAGTTTTCGAGTTATAGCCCCTGGAAGTCGAAAACTGCACGACTTTGCCCTCGAATATCTCGACAACGGAGAAAGGAGAATTTCAGGGCATTTTCTCCCAAGAAATATATGGGAATTATCTGTAATTTAGCACAGTTTCAGAACGATTCGTGAAAGTCACCTTTTAAGAATAACTTCCACTGCAGGCCCATATATAAAAGTTTGCTCCTTTATTACTCTGCACATGGACAATTATTTGCGCTGTTATTTGCCCCAGGCATGTACCTATGTAATTACCGTTTACAGTGTAAAGATGGATGTTATCGGTCGCTGAACGTCGGAGCAGTAGGCGTTTAATGCATTTTCCCATAGGGTCCAATGCAAAATTGACACCTCATTTTCTCCATTCTCAAGAGCTTTGAGTCTCTGCAAAACATATACATGTGTAGACACAAATAAGTGAAATAGAATGAAGGCTATTTCAGCTTTAGCTTTTATTCCGTTTGGGAGCTAAAGTCGCACAAACTTTTGTTTACAAAAAATTCGATGGCCTATAGTTCGCAAGTTATGCAATCAGTTGACATAAGATTGTGCATGCATGTAGACATGTTAATGACCTTTATATATGCCAAGTTTCAGATGGCTACCTACTCAAACAAGCAAGCAGTAGCGGTTTGAAATTTTCACAATTTGGGCTACACGTTCGGGACGATTCGTGACCTTAGGTGACTTGCACAATTCGGGCTGAAACTAGTGCCAAATGAGAGGGTTGGGATAAACATTCAATTGACCATATGTGCCAAAAATTCTCGTTCTTTAGTTTTCGAGTTATAGCCCCTGGAAGTCGAAAACTGCACGACTTTGCCCTCGAATATCTCGACAACGGAGAAAGGAGAATTTCAGGGCATTTTCTCCCAAGAAATATATGGGAATTATCTGTAATTTAGCACAGTTTCAGAACGATTCGTGAAAGTCACCTTTTAAGAATAACTTCCACTGCAGGCCCATATATAAAAGTTTGCTCCTTTATTACTCTGCACATGGACAATTATTTGCGCTGTTATTTGCCCCAGGCATGTACCTATGTAATTACCGTTTACAGTGTAAAGATGGATGTTATCGGTCGCTGAACGTCGGAGCAGTAGGCGTTTAATGCATTTTCCCATAGGGTCCAATGCAAAATTGACACCTCATTTTCTCCATTCTCAAGAGCTTTGAGTCTCTGCAAAACATATACATGTGTAGACACAAATAAGTGAAATAGAATGAAGGCTATTTCAGCTTTAGCTTTTATTCCGTTTGGGAGCTAAAGTCGCACAAACTTTTGTTTACAAAAATTTCGATGGCCTATAGTTCGCAAGTTATGCAATCAGTTGACATAAGATTGTGCATGCATGTAGACATGTTAATGACCTTTATATATGCCAAGTTTCAGATGGCTACCTACTCAAACAAGCAAGCAGTAGCGGTTTGAAATTTTCACAATTTGGGCTACACGTTCGGGACGATTCGTGACCTTAGGTGACTTGCACAATTCGGGCTGAAACTAGTGCCAAATGAGAGGGTTGGGATAAACATTCAATTGACCATATGTGCCAAAAATTCTCGTTCTTTAGTTTTCGAGTTATAGCCCCTGGAAGTCGAAAACTGCACGACTTTGCCCTCGAATATCTCGACAACGGAGAAAGGAGAATTTCAGGGCATTTTCTCCCAAGAAATATATGGGAATTATCTGTAATTTAGCACAGTTTCAGAACGATTCGTGAAAGTCACCTTTTAAGAATAACTTCCACTGCAGGCCCATATATAAAAGTTTGCTCCTTTATTACTCTGCACATGGACAATTATTTGCGCTGTTATTTGCCCCAGGCATGTACCTATGTAATTACCGTTTACAGTGTAAAGATGGATGTTATCGGTCGCTGAACGTCGGAGCAGTAGGCGTTTAATGCATTTTCCCATAGGGTCCAATGCAAAATTGACACCTCATTTTCTCCATTCTCAAGAGCTTTGAGTCTCTGCAAAACATATACATGTGTAGACACAAATAAGTGAAATAGAATGAAGGCTATTTCAGCTTTAGCTTTTATTCCGTTTGGGAGCTAAAGTCGCACAAACTTTTGTTTACAAAAAATTCGATGGCCTATAGTTCGCAAGTTATGCAATCAGTTAACATAAGATTGTGCATGCATGTAGACATGTTAATGACCTTTATATATGCCAAGTTTCAGATGGCTACCTACTCAAACAAGCAAGCAGTAGCGGTTTGAAATTTTCACAATTTGGGCTACACGTTCGGGACGATTCGTGACCTTAGGTGACTTGCACAATTCGGGCTGAAACTAGTGCCAAATGAGAGGGTTGGGATAAACATTCAATTGACCATATGTGCCAAAAATTCTCGTTCTTTAGTTTTCGAGTTATAGCCCCTGGAAGTCGAAAACTGCACGACTTTGCCCTCGAATATCTCGACAACGGAGAAAGGAGAATTTCAGGGCATTTTCTCCCAAGAAATATATGGGAATTATCTGTAATTTAGCACAGTTTCAGAACGATTCGTGAAAGTCACCTTTTAAGAATAACTTCCACTGCAGGCCCATATATAAAAGTTTGCTCCTTTATTACTCTGCACATGGACAATTATTTGCGCTGTTATTTGCCCCAGGCATGTACCTATGTAATTACCGTTTACAGTGTAAAGATGGATGTTATCGGTCGCTGAACGTCGGAGCAGTAGGCGTTTAATGCATTTTCCCATAGGGTCCAATGCAAAATTGACACCTCATTTTCTCCATTCTCAAGAGCTTTGAGTCTCTGCAAAACATATACATGTGTAGACACAAATAAGTGAAATAGAATGAAGGCTATTTCAGCTTTAGCTTTTATTCCGTTTTAGGAGCTAAAGTCGCACAAACTTTTGTTTACAAAAATTTCGATGGCCTATAGTTCGCAAGTTATGCAATCAGTTGACATAAGATTGTGCATGCATGTAGACATGTTAATGACCTTTATATATGCCAAGTTTCAGATGGCTACCTACTCAAACAAGCAAGCAGTAGCGGTTTGAAATTTTCACAATTTGGGCTACACGTTCGGGACGATTCGTGACCTTAGGTGACTTGCACAATTCGGGCTGAAACTAGTGCCAAATGAGAGGGTTGGGATAAACATTCAATTGACCATATGTGCCAAAAATTCTCGTTCTTTAGTTTTCGAGTTATAGCCCCTGGAAGTCGAAAACTGCACGACTTTGCCCTCGAATATCTCGACAACGGAGAAAGGAGAATTTCAGGGCATTTTCTCCCAAGAAATATATGGGAATTATCTGTAATTTAGCACAGTTTCAGAACGATTCGTGAAAGTCACCTTTTAAGAATAACTTCCACTGCAGGCCCATATATAAAAGTTTGCTCCTTTATTACTCTGCACATGGACAATTATTTGCGCTGTTATTTGCCCCAGGCATGTACCTATGTAATTACCGTTTACAGTGTAAAGATGGATGTTATCGGTCGCTGAACGTCGGAGCAGTAGGCGTTTAATGCATTTTCCCATAGGGTCCAATGCAAAATTGACACCTCATTTTCTCCATTCTCAAGAGCTTTGAGTCTCTGCAAAACATATACATGTGTAGACACAAATAAGTGAAATAGAATGAAGGCTATTTCAGCTTTAGCTTTTATTCCGTTTGGGAGCTAAAGTCGCACAAACTTTTGTTTACAAAAATTTCGATGGCCTATAGTTCGCAAGTTATGCAATCAGTTGACATAAGATTGTGCATGCATGTATACATGTTAATGACCTTTATATATGCCAAGTTTCAGATGGCTACCTACTCAAACAAGCAAGCAGTAGCGGTTTGAAATTTTCACAATTTGGGCTACACGTTCGGGACGATTCGTGACCTTAGGTGACTTGCACAATTCGGGCTGAAACTAGTGCCAAATGAGAGGGTTGGGATAAACATTTAATTGACCATATGTGCCAAAAATTCTCGTTCTTTAGTTTTCGAGTTATAGCCCCTGGAAGTCGAAAACTGCACGACTTTGCCCTCGAATATCTCGACAACGGAGAAAGGAGAATTTCAGGGCATTTTCTCCCAAGAAATATATGGGAATTGTCTGTAATTTAGCACAGTTTCAGAACGATTCGTGAAAGTCACCTTTTAAGAATAACTTCCACTGCAGGCCCATATATAAAAGTTTGCTCCTTTATTACTCTGCACATGGACAATTATTTGCGCTGTTATTTGCCCCAGGCATGTACCTATGTAATTACCGTTTACAGTGTAAAGATGGACGTTATCGGTCGCTGAACGTCGGAGCAGTAGGCGTTTAATGCATTTTCCCATAGGGTCCAATGCAAAATTGACACCTCATTTTCTCCATTCTCAAGAGCTTTGAGTCTCTGCAAAACATATACATGTGTAGACACAAATAAGTGAAATAGAATGAAGGCTATTTCAGCTTTAGCTTTTATTCCGTTTGGGAGCTAAAGTCGCACAAACTTTTGTTTACAAAAATTTCGATGGCCTATAGTTCGCAAGTTATGCAATCAGTTGACATAAGATTGTGCATGCATGTAGACATGTTAATGACCTTTATATATGCCAAGTTTCAGATGGCTACCTACTCAAACAAGCAAGCAGTAGCGGTTTGAAATTTTCACAATTTGGGCTACACGTTCGGGACGATTCGTGACCTTAGGTGACTTGCACAATTCGGGCTGAAACTAGTGCCAAATGAGAGGGTTGGGATAAACATTCAATTGACCATATGTGCCAAAAATTCTCGTTCTTTAGTTTTCGAGTTATAGCCCCTGGAAGTCGAAAACTGCACGACTTTGCCCTCGAATATCTCGACAACGGAGAAAGGAGAATTTCAGGGCATTTTCTCCCAAGAAATATATGGGAATTATCTGTAATTTAGCACAGTTTCAGAACGATTCGTGAAAGTCACCTTTTAAGAATAACTTCCACTGCAGGCCCATATATAAAAGTTTGCTCCTTTATTACTCTGCACATGGACAATTATTTGCGCTGTTATTTGCCCCAGGCATGTACCTATGTAATTACCGTTTACAGTGTAAAGATGGATGTTATCGGTCGCTGAACGTCGGAGCAGTAGGCGTTTAATGCATTTTCCCATAGGGTCCAATGCAAAATTGACACCTCATTTTCTCCATTCTCAAGAGCTTTGAGTCTCTGCAAAACATATACATGTGTAGACACAAATAAGTGAAATAGAATGAAGGCTATTTCAGCTTTAGCTTTTATTCCGTTTGGGAGCTAAAGTCGCACAAACTTTTGTTTACAAAAATTTCGATGGCCTATAGTTCGCAAGTTATGCAATCAGTTGACATAAGATTGTGCATGCATGTAGACATGTTAATGACCTTTATATATGCCAAGTTTCAGATGGCTACCTACTCAAACAAGCAAGCAGTAGCGGTTTGAAATTTTCACAATTTGGGCTACACGTTCGGGACGATTCGTGACCTTAGGTGACTTGCACAATTCGGGCTGAAACTAGTGCCAAATGAGAGGGTTGGGATAAACATTCAATTGACCATATGTGCCAAAAATTCTCGTTCTTTAGTTTTCGAGTTATAGCCCCTGGAAGTCGAAAACTGCACGACTTTGCCCTCGAATATCTCGACAACGGAGAAAGGAGAATTTCAGGGCATTTTCTCCCAAGAAATATATGGGAATTATCTGTAATTTAGCACAGTTTCAGAACGATTCGTGAAAGTCACCTTTTAAGAATAACTTCCACTGCAGGCCCATATATAAAAGTTTGCTCCTTTATTACTCTGCACATGGACAATTATTTGCGCTGTTATTTGCCCCAGGCATGTACCTATGTAATTACCGTTTACAGTGTAAAGATGGATGTTATCGGTCGCTGAACGTCGGAGCAGTAGGCGTTTAATGCATTTTCCCATAGGGTCCAATGCAAAATTGACACCTCATTTTCTCCATTCTCAAGAGCTTTGAGTCTCTGCAAAACATATACATGTGTAGACACAATTAAGTGAAATACAATGAAGGCTATTTCAGCTTGAGCTTTTAATCCGTTTGGGAGCTAAAGTCGCACAAACTTTTATTTACAAAAATTTCGATGGCCTATAGTTCGCAAGTTATGCAATCAGTTGACATAAGATTGTGCATGCATGTAGACATGTTAATGACCTTTATATATGCCAAGTTTCAGATGGCTACCTACTCAAACAAGCAAGCAGTAGCGGTTTGAAATTTTCACAATTTGGGCTACACGTTCGGGACGATTCGTGACCTTAGGTGACTTGCACAATTCGGGCTGAAACTAGTGCCAAATGAGAGGGTTGCGATAAACATTCAATTGACCATATGTGCCAAAAATTCTCGTTCTTTAGTTTTCGAGTTATAGCCCCTGGAAGTCGAAAACTGCACGACTTTGCCCTCGAATATCTCGACAACGGAGAAAGGAGAATTTCAGGGCATTTTCTCCCAAGAAATATATGGGAATTATCTGTAATTTAGCACAGTTTCAGAACGATTCGTGAAAGTCACCTTTTAAGAATAACTTCCACTGCAGGCCCATATATAAAAGTTTGCTCCTTTATTACTCTGCACATGGACAATTATTTGCGCTGTTATTTGCCCCAGGCATGTACCTATGTAATTACCGTTTACAGTGTAAAGATGGATGTTATCGGTCGCTGAACGTCGGAGCAGTAGGCGTTTAATGCATTTTCCCATAGGGTCCAATGCAAAATTGACACCTCATTTTCTCCATTCTCAAGAGCTTTGAGTCTCTGCAAAACATATACATGTGTAGACACAAATAAGTGAAATAGAATGAAGGCTATTTCAGCTTTAGCTTTTATTCCGTTTGGGAGCTAAAGTCGCACAAACTTTTGTTTACAAAAATTTCGATGGCCTATAGTTCGCAAGTTATGCAATCAGTTGACATAAGATTGTGCATGCATGTAGACATGTTAATGACCTTTATATATGCCAAGTTTCAGATGGCTACCTACTCAAACAAGCAAGCAGTAGCGGTTTGAAATTTTCACAATTTGGGCTACACGTTCGGGACGATTCGTGACCTTAGGTGACTTGCACAATTCGGGCTGAAACTAGTGCCAAATGAGAGGGTTGGGATAAACATTCAATTGACCATATGTGCCAAAAATTCTCGTTCTTTAGTTTTCGAGTTATAGCCCCTGGAAGTCGAAAACTGCACGACTTTGCCCTCGAATATCTCGACAACGGAGAAAGGAGAATTTCAGGGCATTTTCTCCCAAGAAATATATGGGAATTATCTGTAATTTAGCACAGTTTCAGAACGATTCGTGAAAGTCACCTTTTAAGAATAACTTCCACTGCAGGCCCATATATAAAAGTTTGCTCCTTTATTACTCTGCACATGGACAATTATTTGCGCTGTTATTTGCCCCAGGCATGTACCTATGTAATTACCGTTTACAGTGTAAAGATGGATGTTATCGGTCGCTGAACGTCGGAGCAGTAGGCGTTTAATGCATTTTCCCATAGGGTCCAATGCAAAATTGACACCTCATTTTCTCCATTCTCAAGAGCTTTGAGTCTCTGCAAAACATATACATGTGTAGACACAAATAAGTGAAATAGAATGAAGGCTATTTCAGCTTTAGCTTTTATTCCGTTTGGGAGCTAAAGTCGCACAAACTTTTGTTTACAAAAAATTCGATGGCCTATAGTTCGCAAGTTATGCAATCAGTTGACATAAGATTGTGCATGCATGTAGACATGTTAATGACCTTTATATATGCCAAGTTTCAGATGGCTACCTACTCAAACAAGCAAGCAGTAGCGGTTTGAAATTTTCACAATTTGGGCTACACGTTCGGGACGATTCGTGACCTTAGGTGACTTGCACAATTCGGGCTGAAACTAGTGCCAAATGAGAGGGTTGGGATAAACATTCAATTGACCATATGTGCCAAAAATTCTCGTTCTTTAGTTTTCGAGTTATAGCCCCTGGAAGTCGAAAACTGCACGACTTTGCCCTCGAATATCTCGACAACGGAGAAAGGAGAATTTCAGGGCATTTTCTCCCAAGAAATATATGGGAATTATCTGTAATTTAGCACAGTTTCAGAACGATTCGTGAAAGTCACCTTTTAAGAACAACTTCCACTGCAGGCCCATATATAAAAGTTTGCTCCTTTATTACTCTGCACATGGACAATTATTTGCGCTGTTATTTGCCCCAGGCATGTACCTATGTAATTACCGTTTACAGTGTAAAGATGGATGTTATCGGTCGCTGAACGTCGGAGCAGTAGGCGTTTAATGCATTGTCCCATAGGGTCCAATGCAAAATTGACACCTCATTTTCTCCATTCTCAAGAGCTTTGAGTCTCTGCAAAACATATACATGTGTAGACACAAATAAGTGAAATAGAATGAAGGCTATTTCAGCTTTAGCTTTTATTCCGTTTGGGAGCTAAAGTCGCACAAACTTTTATTTACAAAAATTTCGATGGCCTATAGTTCGCAAGTTATGCAATCAGTTGACATAAGATTGTGCATGCATGTAGACATGTTAATGACCTTTATATATGCCAAGTTTCAGATGGCTACCTACTCAAACAAGCAAGCAGTAGCGGTTTGAAATTTTCATAATTTGGGCTACACGTTCGGGACGATTCGTGACCTTAGGTGACTTGCACAATTCGGGCTGAAACTAGTGCCAAATGAGAGGGTTGGGATAAACATTCAATTGACCATATGTGCCAAAAATTCTCGTTCTTTAGTTTTCGAGTTATAGCCCCTGGAAGTCGAAAACTGCACGACTTTGCCCTCGAATATCTCGACAACGGAGAAAGGAGAATTTCAGGGCATTTTCTCCCAAGAAATATATGGGAATTATCTGTAATTTAGCACAGTTTCAGAACGATTCGTGAAAGTCACCTTTTAAGAATAACTTCCACTGCAGGCCCATATATAAAAGTTTGCTCCTTTATTACTCTGCACATGGACAATTATTTGCGCTGTTATTTGCCCCAGGCATGTACCTATGTAATTACCGTTTACAGTGTAAAGATGGATGTTATCGGTCGCTGAACGTCGGAGCAGTAGGCGTTTAATGCATTTTCCCATAGGGTCCAATGCAAAATTGACACCTCATTTTCTCCATTCTCAAGAGCTTTGAGTCTCTGCAAAACATATACATGTGTAGACACAAATAAGTGAAATAGAATGAAGGCTATTTCAGCTTTAGCTTTTATTCCGTTTGGGAGCTAAAGTCGCACAAACTTTTGTTTACAAAAATTTCGATGGCCTATAGTTCGCAAGTTATGCAATCAGTTGACATAAGATTGTGCATGCATGTAGACATGTTAATGACCTTTATATATGCCAAGTTTCAGATGGCTACCTACTCAAACAAGCAAGCAGTAGCGGTTTGAAATTTTCATAATTTGGGCTACACGTTCGGGACGATTCGTGACCTTAGGTGACTTGCACAATTCGGGCTGAAACTAGTGCCAAATGAGAGGGTTGGGATAAACATTCAATTGACCATATGTGCCAAAAATTCTCGTTCTTTAGTTTTCGAGTTATAGCCCCTGGAAGTCGAAAACTGCACGACTTTGCCCTCGAATATCTCGACAACGGAGAAAGGAGAATTTCAGGGCATTTTCTCCCAAGAAATATATGGGAATTATCTGTAATTTAGCACAGTTTCAGAACGATTCGTGAAAGTCACCTTTTAAGAATAACTTCCACTGCAGGCCCATATATAAAAGTTTGCTCCTTTATTACTCTGCACATGGACAATTATTTGCGCTGTTATTTGCCCCAGGCATGTACCTATGTAATTACCGTTTACAGTGTAAAGATGGATGTTATCGGTCGCTGAACGTCGGAGCAGTAGGCGTTTAATGCATTTTCCCATAGGGTCCAATGCAAAATTGACACCTCATTTTCTCCATTCTCAAGAGCTTTGAGTCTCTGCAAAACATATACATGTGTAGACACAATTAAGTGAAATACAATGAAGGCTATTTCAGCTTGAGCTTTTAATCCGTTTGGGAGCTAAAGTCGCACAAACTTTTATTTACAAAAATTTCGATGGCCTATAGTTCGCAAGTTATGCAATCAGTTGACATAAGATTGTGCATGCATGTAGACATGTTAATGACCTTTATATATGCCAAGTTTCAGATGGCTACCTACTCAAACAAGCAAGCAGTAGCGGTTTGAAATTTTCATAATTTGGGCTACACGTTCGGGACGATTCGTGACCTTAGATGACTTGCACAATTCGGGCTGAAACTAGTGCCAAATGAGAGGGTTGGGATAAACATTCAATTGACCATATGTGCCAAAAATTCTCGTTCTTTAGTTTTCGAGTTATAGCCCCTGGAAGTCGAAAACTGCACGACTTTGCCCTCGAATATCTCGACAACGGAGAAAGGAGAATTTCAGGGCATTTTCTCCCAAGAAATATATGGGAATTATCTGTAATTTAGCACAGTTTCAGAACGATTCGTGAAAGTCACCTTTTAAGAATAACTTCCACTGCAGGCCCATATATAAAAGTTTGCTCCTTTATTACTCTGCACATGGACAATTATTTGCGCTGTTATTTGCCCCAGGCATGTACCTATGTAATTACCGTTTACAGTGTAAAGATGGATGTTATCGGTCGCTGAACGTCGGAGCAGTAGGCGTTTAATGCATTTTCCCATAGGGTCCAATGCAAAATTGACACCTCATTTTCTCCATTCTCAAGAGCTTTGAGTCTCTGCAAAACATATACATGTGTAGACACAAATAAGTGAAATAGAATGAAGGCTATTTCAGCTTTAGCTTTTATTCCGTTTGGGAGCTAAAGTCGCACAAACTTTTGTTTACAAAAATTTCGATGGCCTATAGTTCGCAAGTTATGCAATCAGTTGACATAAGATTGTGCATGCATGTAGACATGTTAATGACCTTTATATATGCCAAGTTTCAGATGGCTACCTACTCAAACAAGCAAGCAGTAGCGGTTTGAAATTTTCACAATTTGGGCTACACGTTCGGGACGATTCGTGACCTTAGGTGACTTGCACAATTCGGGCTGAAACTAGTGCCAAATGAGAGGGTTGGGATAAACATTCAATTGACCATATGTGCCAAAAATTCTCGTTCTTTAGTTTTCGAGTTATAGCCCCTGGAAGTCGAAAACTGCACGACTTTGCCCTCGAATATCTCGACAACGGAGAAAGGAGAATTTCAGGGCATTTTCTCCCAAGAAATATATGGGAATTATCTGTAATTTAGCACAGTTTCAGAACGATTCGTGAAAGTCACCTTTTAAGAATAACTTCCACTGCAGGCCCATATATAAAAGTTTGCTCCTTTATTACTCTGCACATGGACAATTATTTGCGCTGTTATTCGCCCCAGGCATGTACCTATGTAATTACCGTTTACAGTGTAAAGATGGACGTTATCGGTCGCTGAACGTCGGAGCAGTAGGCGTTTAATGCATTTTCCCATAGGGTCCAATGCAAAATTGACACCTCATTTTCTCCATTCTCAAGAGCTTTGAGTCTCTGCAAAACATATACATGTGTAGACACAAATAAGTGAAATAGAATGAAGGCTATTTCAGCTTTAGCTTTTATTCCGTTTGGGAGCTAAAGTCGCACAAACTTTTGTTTACAAAAATTTCGATGGCCTATAGTTCGCAAGTTATGCAATCAGTTGACATAAGATTGTGCATGCATGTAGACATGTTAATGACCTTTATATATGCCAAGTTTCAGATGGCTACCTACTCAAACAAGCAAGCAGTAGCGGTTTGAAATTTTAACAATTTGGGCTACACGTTCGGGACGATTCGTGACCTTAGGTGACTTGCACAATTCGGGCTGAAACTAGTGCCAAATGAGAGGGTTGGGATAAACATTCAATTGACCATATGTGCCAAAAATTCTCGTTCTTTAGTTTTCGAGTTATAGCCCCTGGAAGTCGAAAACTGCACGACTTTGCCCTCGAATATCTCGACAACGGAGAAAGGAGAATTTCAGGGCATTTTCTCCCAAGAAATATATGGGAATTATCTGTAATTTAGCACAGTTTCAGAACGATTCGTGAAAGTCACCTTTTAAGAATAACTTCCACTGCAGGCCCATATATAAAAGTTTGCTCCTTTATTACTCTGCACATGGACAATTATTTGCGCTGTTATTTGCCCCAGGCATGTACCTATGTAATTACCGTTTACAGTGTAAAGATGGATGTTATCGGTCGCTGAACGTCGGAGCAGTAGGCGTTTAATGCATTTTCCCATAGGGTCCAATGCAAAATTGACACCTCATTTTCTCCATTCTCAAGAGCTTTGAGTCTCTGCAAAACATATACATGTGTAGACACAAATAAGTGAAATAGAATGAAGGCTATTTCAGCTTTAGCTTTTATTCCGTTTGGGAGCTAAAGTCGCACAAACTTTTGTTTACAAAAATTTCGATGGCCTATAGTTCGCAAGTTATGCAATCAGTTGACATAAGATTGTGCATGCATGTAGACATGTTAATGACCTTTATATATGCCAAGTTTCAGATGGCTACCTACTCAAACAAGCAAGCAGTAGCGGTTTGAAATTTTCACAATTTGGGCTACACGTTCGGGACGATTCGTGACCTTAGGTGACTTGCACAATTCGGGCTGAAACTAGTGCCAAATGAGAGGGTTGGGATAAACATTCAATTGACCATATGTGCCAAAAATTCTCGTTCTTTAGTTTTCGAGTTATAGCCCCTGGAAGTCGAAAACTGCACGACTTTGCCCTCGAATATCTCGACAACGGAGAAAGGAGAATTTCAGGGCATTTTCTCCCAAGAAATATATGGGAATTATCTGTAATTTAGCACAGTTTCAGAACGATTCGTGAAAGTCACCTTTTAAGAATAACTTCCACTGCAGGCCCATATATAAAAGTTTGCTCCTTTATTACTCTGCACATGGACAATTATTTGCGCTGTTATTTGCCCCAGGCATGTACCTATGTAATTACCGTTTACAGTGTAAAGATGGATGTTATCGGTCGCTGAACGTCGGAGCAGTAGGCGTTTAATGCATTTTCCCATAGGGTCCAATGCAAAATTGACACCTCATTTTCTCCATTCTCAAGAGCTTTGAGTCTCTGCAAAACATATACATGTGTAGACACAAATAAGTGAAATAGAATGAAGGCTATTTCAGCTTTAGCTTTTATTCCGTTTGGGAGCTAAAGTCGCACAAACTTTTGTTTACAAAAATTTCGATGGCCTATAGTTCGCAAGTTATGCAATCAGTTGACATAAGATTGTGCATGCATGTAGACATGTTAATGACCTTTATATATGCCAAGTTTCAGATGGCTACCTACTCAAACAAGCAAGCAGTAGCGGTTTGAAATTTTCATAATTTGGGCTACACGTTCGGGACGATTCGTGACCTTAGGTGACTTGCACAATTCGGGCTGAAACTAGTGCCAAATGAGAGGGTTGGGATAAACATTCAATTGACCATATGTGCCAAAAATTCTCGTTCTTTAGTTTTCGAGTTATAGCCCCTGGAAGTCGAAAACTGCACGACTTTGCCCTCGAATATCTCGACAACGGAGAAAGGAGAATTTCAGGGCATTTTCTCCCAAGAAATATATGGGAATTATCTGTAATTTAGCACAGTTTCAGAACGATTCGTGAAAGTCACCTTTTAAGAATAACTTCCACTGCAGGCCCATATATAAAAGTTTGCTCCTTTATTACTCTGCACATGGACAATTATTTGCGCTGTTATTTGCCCCAGGCATGTACCTATGTAATTACCGTTTACAGTGTAAAGATGGATGTTATCGGTCGCTGAACGTCGGAGCAGTAGGCGTTTAATGCATTTTCCCATAGGGTCCAATGCAAAATTGACACCTCATTTTCTCCATTCTCAAGAGCTTTGAGTCTCTGCAAAACATATACATGTGTAGACACAAATAAGTGAAATAGAATGAAGGCTATTTCAGCTTTAGCTTTTATTCCGTTTGGGAGCTAAAGTCGCACAAACTTTTGTTTACAAAAATTTCAATGGCCTATAGTTCGCAAGTTATGCAATCAGTTGACATAAGATTGTGCATGCATGTAGACATGTTAATGACCTTTATATATGCCAAGTTTCAGATGGCTACCTACTCAAACAAGCAAGCAGTAGCGGTTTGAAATTTTCACAATTTGGGCTACACGTTCGGGACGATTCGTGACCTTAGGTGACTTGCACAATTCGGGCTGAAACTAGTGCCAAATGAGAGGGTTGGGATAAACATTCAATTGACCATATGTGCCAAAAATTCTCGTTCTTTAGTTTTCGAGTTATAGCCCCTGGAAGTCGAAAACTGCACGACTTTGCCCTCGAATATCTCGACAACGGAGAAAGGAGAATTTCAGGGCATTTTCTCCCAAGAAATATATGGGAATTATCTGTAATTTAGCACAGTTTCAGAACGATTCGTGAAAGTCACCTTTTAAGAATAACTTCCACTGCAGGCCCATATATAAAAGTTTGCTCCTTTATTACTCTGCACATGGACAATTATTTGCGCTGTTATTTGCCCCAGGCATGTACCTATGTAATTACCGTTTACAGTGTAAAGATGGATGTTATCGGTCGCTGAACGTCGGAGCAGTAGGCGTTTAATGCATTTTCCCATAGGGTCCAATGCAAAATTGACACCTCATTTTCTCCATTCTCAAGAGCTTTGAGTCTCTGCAAAACATATACATGTGTAGACACAAATAAGTGAAATAGAATGAAGGCTATTTCAGCTTTAGCTTTTATTCCGTTTGGGAGCTAAAGTCGCACAAACTTTTGTTTACAAAAATTTCGATGGCTGATAGTTTGCAAGTTATGCAATCAGTTGACATAAGATTGTGCATGCATGTAGACATGTTAATGACCTTTATATATGCCAAGTTTCAGATGGCTACCTACTCAAACAAGCAAGCAGTAGCGGTTTGAAATTTTCATAATTTGGGCTACACGTTCGGGACGATTCGTGACCTTAGGTGACTTGCACAATTCGGGCTGAAACTAGTGCCAAATGAGAGGGTTGGGATAAACATTCAATTGACCATATGTGCCAAAAATTCTCGTTCTTTAGTTTTCGAGTTATAGCCCCTGGAAGTCGAAAACTGCACGACTTTGCCCTCGAATATCTCGACAACGGAGAAAGGAGAATTTCAGGGCATTTTCTCCCAAGAAATATATGGGAATTATCTGTAATTTAGCACAGTTTCAGAACGATTCGTGAAAGTCACCTTTTAAGAATAACTTCCACTGCAGGCCCATATATAAAAGTTTGCTCCTTTATTACTCTGCACATGGACAATTATTTGCGCTGTTATTTGCCCCAGGCATGTACCTATGTAATTACCGTTTACAGTGTAAAGATGGATGTTATCGGTCGCTGAACGTCGGAGCAGTAGGCGTTTAATGCATTTTCCCATAGGGTCCAATGCAAAATTGACACCTCATTTTCTCCATTCTCAAGAGCTTTGAGTCTCTGCAAAACATATACATGTGTAGACACAAATAAGTGAAATAGAATGAAGGCTATTTCAGCTTTAGCTTTTATTCCGTTTGGGAGCTAAAGTCGCACAAACTTTTGTTTACAAAAATTTCGATGGCCTATAGTTCGCAAGTTATGCAATCAGTTGACATAAGATTGTGCATGCATGTAGACATGTTAATGACCTTTATATATGCCAAGTTTCAGATGGCTACCTACTCAAACAAGCAAGCAGTAGCGGTTTGAAATTTTCACAATTTGGGCTACACGTTCGGGACGATTCGTGACCTTAGGTGACTTGCACAATTCGGGCTGAAACTAGTGCCAAATGAGAGGGTTGGGATAAACATTCAATTGACCATATGTGCCAAAAATTCTCGTTCTTTAGTTTTCGAGTTATAGCCCCTGGAAGTCGAAAACTGCACGACTTTGCCCTCGAATATCTCGACAACGGAGAAAGGAGAATTTCAGGGCATTTTCTCCCAAGAAATATATGGGAATTATCTGTAATTTAGCACAGTTTCAGAACGATTCGTGAAAGTCACCTTTTAAGAATAACTTCCACTGCAGGCCCATATATAAAAGTTTGCTCCTTTATTACTCTGCACATGGACAATTTTTTGCGCTGTTATTTGCCCCAGGCATGTACCTATGTAATTACCGTTTACAGTGTAAAGATGGATGTTATCGGTCGCTGAACGTCGGAGCAGTAGGCGTTTAATGCATTTTCCCATAGGGTCCAATGCAAAATTGACACCTCATTTTCTCCATTCTCAAGAGCTTTGAGTCTCTGCAAAACATATACATGTGTAGACACAAATAAGTGAAATAGAATGAAGGCTATTTCAGCTTTAGCTTTTATTCCGTTTGGGAGCTAAAGTCGCACAAACTTTTATTTACAAAAATTACGATGGCCTATAGTTCGCAAGTTATGCAATCAGTTGACATAAGATTGTGCATGCATGTAGACATGTTAATGACCTTTATATATGCCAAGTTTCAGATGGCTACCTACTCAAACAAGCAAGCAGTAGCGGTTTGAAATTTTCATAATTTGGGCTACACGTTCGGGACGATTCGTGACCTTAGGTGACTTGCACAATTCGGACTGAAACTAGTGCCAAATGAGAGGGTTGGGATAAACATTCAATTGACCATATGTGCCAAAAATTCTCGTTCTTTAGATTTCGAGTTATAGCCCCTGGAGGTCGAAAACTGCACGACTTTGCCCTCGAATATCTCGACAACGGAGAAAGGAGAATTTCAGGGCATTTTCTCCCAAGAAATATATGGGAATTATCTGTAATTTAGCACAGTTTCAGAACGATTCGTGAAAGTCACCTTTTAAGAATAACTTCCACTGCAGGCCCATATATAAAAGTTTGCTCCTTTATTACTCTGCACATGGACAATTTTTTGCGCTGTTATTTGCCCCAGGCATGTACCTATGTAATTACCGTTTACAGTGTAAAGATGGATGTTATCGGTCGCTGAACGTCGGAGCAGTAGGCGTTTAATGCATTTTCCCATAGGGTCCAATGCAAAATTGACACCTCATTTTCTCCATTCTCAAGAGCTTTGAGTCTCTGCAAAACATATACATGTGTAGACACAATTAAGTGAAATACAATGAAGGCTATTTCAGCTTGAGCTTTTATTCCGTTTGGGAGCTAAAGTCGCACAAACTTTTATTTACAAAAATTTCGATGGCCTATAGTTCGCAAGTTATGCAATCAGTTGACATAAGATTGTGCATGCATGTAGACATGTTAATGACCTTTATATATGCCAAGTTTCAGATGGCTACCTACTCAAACAAGCAAGCAGTAGCGGTTTGAAATTTTCATAATTTGGGCTACACGTTCGGGACGATTCGTGACCTTAGGTGACTTGCACAATTCGGGCTGAAACTAGTGCCAAATGAGAGGGTTGGGATAAACATTCAATTGACCATATGTGCCAAAAATTCTCGTTCTTTAGTTTTCGAGTTATAGCCCCTGGAAGTCGAAAACTGCACGACTTTGCCCTCGAATATCTCGACAACGGAGAAAGGAGAATTTCAGGGCATTTTCTCCCAAGAAATATATGGGAATTATCTGTAATTTAGCACAGTTTCAGAACGATTCGTGAAAGTCACCTTTTAAGAATAACTTCCACTGCAGGCCCATATATAAAAGTTTGCTCCTTTATTACTCTGCACATGGACAATTATTTGCGCTGTTATTTGCCCCAGGCATGTACCTATGTAATTACCGTTTACAGTGTAAAGATGGATGTTATCGGTCGCTGAACGTCGGAGCAGTAGGCGTTTAATGCATTTTCCCATAGGGTCCAATGCAAAATTGACACCTCATTTTCTCCATTCTCAAGAGCTTTGAGTCTCTGCAAAACATATACATGTGTAGACACAAATAAGTGAAATAGAATGAAGGCTATTTCAGCTTTAGCTTTTATTCCGTTTGGGAGCTAAAGTCGCACAAACTTTTGTTTACAAAAATTTCGATGGCCTATAGTTCGCAAGTTATGCAATCAGTTGACATAAGATTGTGCATGCATGTAGACATGTTAATGACCTTTATATATGCCAAGTTTCAGATGGCTACCTACTCAAACAAGCAAGCAGTAGCGGTTTGAAATTTTCACAATTTGGGCTACACGTTCGGGACGATTCGTGACCTTAGGTGACTTGCACAATTCGGGCTGAAACTAGTGCCAAATGAGAGGGTTGGGATAAACATTCAATTGACCATATGTGCCAAAAATTCTCGTTCTTTAGTTTTCGAGTTATAGCCCCTGGAAGTCGAAAACTGCACGACTTTGCCCTCGAATATCTCGACAACGGAGAAAGGAGAATTTCAGAGCATTTTCTCCCAAGAAATATATGGGAATTATCTGTAATTTAGCACAGTTTCAGAACGATTCGTGAAAGTCACCTTTTAAGAATAACTTCCACTGCAGGCCCATATATAAAAGTTTGCTCCTTTATTACTCTGCACATGGACAATTATTTGCGCTGTTATTTGCCCCAGGCATGTACCTATGTAATTACCGTTTACAGTGTAAAGATGGATGTTATCGGTCGCTGAACGTCGGAGCAGTAGGCGTTTAATGCATTTTCCCATAGGGTCCAATGCAAAATTGACACCTCATTTTCTCCATTCTCAAGAGCTTTGAGTCTCTGCAAAACATATACATGTGTAGACACAAATAAGTGAAATAGAATGAAGGCTATTTCAGCTTTAGCTTTTATTCCGTTTGGGAGCTAAAGTCGCACAAACTTTTATTTACAAAAATTACGATGGCCTATAGTTCGCAAGTTATGCAATCAGTTGACATAAGATTGTGCATGCATGTAGACATGTTAATGACCTTTATATATGCCAAGTTTCAGATGGCTACCTACTCAAACAAGCAAGCAGTAGCGGTTTGAAATTTTCATAATTTGGGCTACACGTTCGGGACGATTCGTGACCTTAGGTGACTTGCACAATTCGGGCTGAAACTAGTGCCAAATGAGAGGGTTGGGATAAACATTCAATTGACCATATGTGCCAAAAATTCTCGTTCTTTAGTTTTCGAGTTATAGCCCCTGGAAGTCGAAAACTGCACGACTTTGCCCTCGAATATCTCGACAACGGAGAAAGGAGAATTTCAGGGCATTTTCTCCCAAGAAATATATGGGAATTATCTGTAATTTAGCACAGTTTCAGAACGATTCGTGAAAGTCACCTTTTAAGAATAACTTCCACTGCAGGCCCATATATAAAAGTTTGCTCTTTTATTACTCTGCACATGGACAATTATTTGCGCTGTTATTTGCCCCAGGCATGTACCTATGTAATTACCGTTTACAGTGTAAAGATGGATGTTATCGGTCGCTGAACGTCGGAGCAGTAGGCGTTTAATGCATTTTCCCATAGGGTCCAATGCAAAATTGACACCTCATTTTCTCCATTCTCAAGAGCTTTGAGTCTCTGCAAAACATATACATGTGTAGACACAATTAAGTGAAATACAATGAAGGCTATTTCAGCTTGAGCTTTTAATCCGTTTGGGAGCTAAAGTCGCACAAACTTTTATTTACAAAAATTTCGATGGCCTATAGTTCGCAAGTTATGCAATCAGTTGACATAAGATTGTGCATGCATGTAGACATGTTAATGACCTTTATATATGCCAAGTTTCAGATGGCTACCTACTCAAACAAGCAAGCAGTAGCGGTTTGAAATTTTCATAATTTGGGGTACACGTTCGGGACGATTCGTGACCTTAGATGACTTGCACAATTCGGGCTGAAACTAGTGCCAAATGAGAGGGTTGGGATAAACATTCAATTGACCATATGTGCCAAAAATTCTCGTTCTTTAGTTTTCG
The DNA here is from genome assembly GCA_963989385.1 of Ctena decussata. Classification (NCBI taxonomy): domain Eukaryota; kingdom Metazoa; phylum Mollusca; class Bivalvia; order Lucinida; family Lucinidae; genus Ctena; species Ctena decussata. Next base: position 29,370,613 of record OZ022505.1, read on the forward strand.
AGTTATAGCCCCTGGAAGTCGAAAACTGCACGACTTTGCCCTCGAATATCTCGACAACGGAGAAAGGAGAATTTCAGGGCATTTTCTCCCAAGAAATATATGGGAATTATCTGTAATTTAGCACAGTTTCAGAACGATTCGTGAAAGTCACCTTTTAAGAATAACTTCCACTGCAGGCCCATATATAAAAGTTTGCTCCTTTATTACTCTGCACATGGACAATTATTTGCGCTGTTATTTGCCCCAGGCATGTACCTATGTAATTACCGTTTACAGTGTAAAGATGGATGTTATCGGTCGCTGAACGTCGGAGCAGTAGGCGTTTAATGCATTTTCCCATAGGGTCCAATGCAAAATTGACACCTCATTTTCTCCATTCTCAAGAGCTTTGAGTCTCTGCAAAACATATACATGTGTAGACACAAATAAGTGAAATAGAATGAAGGCTATTTCAGCTTTAGCTTTTATTCCGTTTGGGAGCTAAAGTCGCACAAACTTTTGTTTACAAAAATTTCGATGGCCTATAGTTCGCAAGTTATGCAATCAGTTGACATAAGATTGTGCATGCATGTAGACATGTTAATGACCTTTATATATGCCAAGTTTCAGATGGCTACCTACTCAAACAAGCAAGCAGTAGCGGTTTGAAATTTTCACAATTTGGGCTACACGTTCGGGACGATTCGTGACCTTAGGTGACTTGCACAATTCGGGCTGAAACTAGTGCCAAATGAGAGGGTTGGGATAAACATTCAATTGACCATATGTGCCAAAAATTCTCGTTCTTTAGTTTTCGAGTTATAGCCCCTGGAAGTCGAAAACTGCACGACTTTGCCCTCGAATATCTCGACAACGGAGAAAGGAGAATTTCAGGGCATTTTCTCCCAAGAAATATATGGGAATTATCTGTAATTTAGCACAGTTTCAGAACGATTCGTGAAAGTCACCTTTTAAGAATAACTTCCACTGCAGGCCCATATATAAAAGTTTGCTCCTTTATTACTCTGCACATGGACAATTATTTGCGCTGTTATTTGCCCCAGGCATGTACCTATGTAATTACCGTTTACAGTGTAAAGATGGACGTTATCGGTCGCTGAACGTCGGAGCAGTAGGCGTTTAATGCATTTTCCCATAGGGTCCAATGCAAAATTGACACCTCATTTTCTCCATTCTCAAGAGCTTTGAGTCTCTGCAAAACATATACATGTGTAGACACAAATAAGTGAAATAGAATGAAGGCTATTTCAGCTTTAGCTTTTATTCCGTTTGGGAGCTAAAGTCGCACAAACTTTTGTTTACAAAAATTTCGATGGCCTATAGTTCGCAAGTTATGCAATCAGTTGACATAAGATTGTGCATGCATGTAGACATGTTAATGACCTTTATATATGCCAAGTTTCAGATGGCTACCTACTCAAACAAGCAAGCAGTAGCGGTTTGAAATTTTAACAATTTGGGCTACACGTTCGGGACGATTCGTGACCTTAGGTGACTTGCACAATTCGGGCTGAAACTAGTGCCAAATGAGAGGGTTGGGATAAACATTCAATTGACCATATGTGCCAAAAATTCTCGTTCTTTAGTTTTCGGGTTATAGCCCCTGGAAGTCGAAAACTGCACGACTTTGCCCTCGAATATCTCGACAACGGAGAAAGGAGAATTTCAGGGCATTTTCTCCCAAGAAATATATGGGAATTATCTGTAATTTAGCACAGTTTCAGAACGATTCGTGAAAGTCACCTTTTAAGAATAACTTCCACTGCAGGCCCATATATAAAAGTTTGCTCCTTTATTACTCTGCACATGGACAATTATTTGCGCTGTTATTTGCCCCAGGCATGTACCTATGTAATTACCGTTTACAGTGTAAAGATGGATGTTATCGGTCGCTGAACGTCGGAGCAGTAGGCGTTTAATGCATTTTCCCATAGGGTCCAATGCAAAATTGACACCTCATTTTCTCCATTCTCAAGAGCTTTGAGTCTCTGCAAAACATATACATGTGTAGACACAAATAAGTGAAATAGAATGAAGGCTATTTCAGCTTTAGCTTTTATTCCGTTTGGGAGCTAAAGTCGCACAAACTTTTGTTTACAAAAATTTCGATGGCCTATAGTTCGCAAGTTATGCAATCAGTTGACATAAGATTGTGCATGCATGTAGACATGTTAATGACCTTTATATATGCCAAGTTTCAGATGGCTACCTACTCAAACAAGCAAGCAGTAGCGGTTTGAAATTTTCACAATTTGGGCTACACGTTCGGGACGATTCGTGACCTTAGGTGACTTGCACAATTCGGGCTGAAACTAGTGCCAAATGAGAGGGTTGGGATAAACATTCAATTGACCATATGTGCCAAAAATTCTCGTTCTTTAGTTTTCGAGTTATAGCCCCTGGAAGTCGAAAACTGCACGACTTTGCCCTCGAATATCTCGACAACGGAGAAAGTAGAATTTCAGGGCATTTCTCCCAAGAAATATATGGGAATTATCTGTAATTTAGCACAGTTTCAGAACGATTCGTGAAAGTCACCTTTTAAGAATAACTTCCACTGCAGGCCCATATATAAAAGTTTGCTCCTTTATTACTCTGCACATGGACAATTATTTGCGCTGTTATTTGCCCCAGGCATGTACCTATGTAATTACCGTTTACAGTGTAAAGATGGATGTTATCGGTCGCTGAACGTCGGAGCAGTAGGCGTTTAATGCATTTTCCCATAGGGTCCAATGCAAAATTGACACCTCATTTTCTCCATTCTCAAGAGCTTTGAGTCTCTGCAAAACATATACATGTGTAGACACAAATAAGTGAAATAGAATGAAGGCTATTTCAGCTTTAGCTTTTATTCCGTTTGGGAGCTAAAGTCGCACAAACTTTTGTTTACGAAAATTTCGATGGCCTATAGTTCGCAAGTTATGCAATCAGTTGACATAAGATTGTGCATGCATGTAGACATGTTAATGACCTTTATATATGCCAAGTTTCAGATGGCTACCTACTCAAACAAGCAAGCAGTAGCGGTTTGAAATTTTCACAATTTGGGCTACACGTTCGGGACGATTCGTGACCTTAGGTGACTTGCACAATTCGGGCTGAAACTAGTGCCAAATGAGAGGGTTGGGATAAACATTCAATTGACCATATGTGCCAAAAATTCTCGTTCTTTAGTTTTCGAGTTATAGCCCCTGGAAGTCGAAAACTGCACGACTTTGCCCTCGAATATCTCGACAACGGAGAAAGTAGAATTTCAGGGCATTTTCTCCCAAGAAATATATGGGAATTATCTGTAATTTAGCACAGTTTCAGAACGATTCGTGAAAGTCACCTTTTAAGAATAACTTCCACTGCAGGCCCATATATAAAAGTTTGCTCCTTTATTACTCTGCACATGGACAATTATTTGCGCTGTTATTTGCCCCAGGCATGTACCTATGTAATTACCGTTTACAGTGTAAAGATGGATGTTATCGGTCGCTGAACGTCGGAGCAGTAGGCGTTTAATGCATTTTCCCATAGGGTCCAATGCAAAATTGACACCTCATTTTCTCCATTCTCAAGAGCTTTGAGTCTCTGCAAAACATATACATGTGTAGACACAAATAAGTGAAATAGAATGAAGGCTATTTCAGCTTTAGCTTTTATTCCGTTTGGGAGCTAAAGTCGCACAAACTTTTGTTTACAAAAATTTCGATGGCCTATAGTTCGCAAGTTATGCAATCAGTTGACATAAGATTGTGCATGCATGTAGACATGTTAATGACCTTTATATATGCCAAGTTTCAGATGGCTACCTACTCAAACAAGCAAGCAGTAGCGGTTTGAAATTTTCACAATTTGGGCTACACGTTCGGGACGATTCGTGACCTTAGGTGACTTGCACAATTCGGGCTGAAACTAGTGCCAAATGAGAGGGTTGGGATAAACATTCAATTGACCATATGTGCCAAAAATTCTCGTTCTTTAGTTTTCGAGTTATAGCCCCTGGAAGTCGAAAACTGCACGACTTTGCCCTCGAATATCTCGACAACGGAGAAAGGAGAATTTCAGGGCATTTTCTCCCAAGAAATATATGGGAATTATCTGTAATTTAGCACAGTTTCAGAACGATTCGTGAAAGTCACCTTTTAAGAATAACTTCCACTGCAGGCCCATATATAAAAGTTTGCTCCTTTATTACTCTGCACATGGACAATTATTTGCGCTGTTATTTGCCCCAGGCATGTACCTATGTAATTACCGTTTACAGTGTAAAGATGGATGTTATCGGTCGCTGAACGTCGGAGCAGTAGGCGTTTAATGCATTTTCCCATAGGGTCCAATGCAAAATTGACACCTCATTTTCTCCATTCTCAAGAGCTTTGAGTCTCTGCAAAACATATACATGTGTAGACACAAATAAGTGAAATAGAATGAAGGCTATTTCAGCTTTAGCTTTTATTCCGTTTGGGAGCTAAAGTCGCACAAACTTTTGTTTACAAAAATTTCGATGGCCTATAGTTCGCAAGTTATGCAATCAGTTGACATAAGATTGTGCATGCATGTAGACATGTTAATGACCTTTATATATGCCAAGTTTCAGATGGCTACCTACTCAAACAAGCAAGCAGTAGCGGTTTGAAATTTTCACAATTTGGGCTACACGTTCGGGACGATTCGTGACCTTAGGTGACTTGAACAATTCGGGCTGAAACTAGTGCCAAATGAGAGGGTTGGGATAAACATTCAATTGACCATATGTGCCAAAAATTCTCGTTCTTTAGTTTTCGAGTTATAGCCCCTGGAAGTCGAAAAATGCACGACTTTGCCCTCGAATATCTCGACAACGGAGAAAGGAGAATTTCAGGGCATTTCCTCCCAAGAAATATATGGGAATTATCTGTAATTTAGCACAGTTTCAGAACGATTCGTGAAAGTCACCTTTTAAGAATAACTTCCACTGCAGGCCCATATATAAAAGTTTGCTCCTTTATTACTCTGCACATGGACAATTATTTGCGCTGTTATTTGCCCCAGGCATGTACCTATGTAATTACCGTTTACAGTGTAAAGATGGATGTTATCGGTCGCTGAACGTCGGAGCAGTAGGCGTTTAATGCATTTTCCCATAGGGTCCAATGCAAAATTGACACCTCATTTTCTCCATTCTCAAGAGCTTTGAGTCTCTGCAAAACATATACATGTGTAGACACAAATAAGTGAAATAGAATGAAGGCTATTTCAGCTTTAGCTTTTATTCCGTTTGGGAGCTAAAGTCGCACAAACTTTTGTTTACAAAAATTTCGATGGCCTATAGTTCGCAAGTTATGCAATGAGTTGACATAAGATTGTGCATGCATGTAGACATGTTAATGACCTTTATATATGCCAAGTTTCAGATGGCTACCTACTCAAACAAGCAAGCAGTAGCGGTTTGAAATTTTCACAATTTGGGCTACACGTTCGGGACGATTCGTGACCTTAGGTGACTTGCACAATTCGGGCTGAAACTAGTGCCAAATGAGAGGGTTGGGATAAACATTCAATTGACCATATGTGCCAAAAATTCTCGTTCTTTAGTTTTCGAGTTATAGCCCCTGGAAGTCGAAAACTGCACGACTTTGCCCTCGAATATCTCGACAACGGAGAAAGGAGAATTTCAGGGCATTTTCTCCCAAGAAATATATGGGAATTATCTGTAATTTAGCACAGTTTCAGAACGATTCGTGAAAGTCACCTTTTAAGAAAAACTTCCACTGCAGGCCCATATATAAAAGTTTGCTCCTTTATTACTCTGCACATGGGCAATTATTTGCGCTGTTATTTGCCCCAGGCATGTACCTATGTAATTACCGTTTACAGTGTAAAGATGGATGTTATCGGTCGCTGAACGTCGGAGCAGTAGGCGTTTAATGCATTTTCCCATAGGGTCCAATGCAAAATTGACACCTCATTTTCTCCATTCTCAAGAGCTTTGAGTCTCTGCAAAACATATACATGTGTAGACACAAATAAGTGAAATAGAATGAAGGCTATTTCAGCTTTAGCTTTTATTCCGTTTGGGAGCTAAAGTCGCACAAACTTTTGTTTACAAAAATTTCGATGGCCTATAGTTCGCAAGTTATGCAATGAGTTGACATAAGATTGTGCATGCATGTAGACATGTTAATGACCTTTATATATGCCAAGTTTCAGATGGCTACCTACTCAAACAAGCAAGCAGTAGCGGTTTGAAATTTTCACAATTTGGGCTACACGTTCGGGACGATTCGTGACCTTAGGTGACTTGCACAATTCGGGCTGAAACTAGTGCCAAATGAGAGGGTTGGGATAAACATTCAATTGACCATATGTGCCAAAAATTCTCGTTCTTTAGTTTTCGAGTTATAGCCCCTGGAAGTCGAAAACTGCACGACTTTGCCCTCGAATATCTCGACAACGGAGAAAGGAGAATTTCAGGGCATTTTCTCCCAAGAAATATATGGGAATTATCTGTAATTTAGCACAGCTTCAGAACGATTCGTGAAAGTCACCTTTTAAGAATAACTTCCACTGCAGGCCCATATATAAAAGTTTGCTCCTTTATTACTCTGCACATGGACAATTATTTGCGCTGTTATTTGCCCCAGGCATGTACCTATGTAATTACCGTTTACAGTGTAAAGATGGATGTTATCGGTCGCTGAACGTCGGAGCAGTAGGCGTTTAATGCATTTTCCCATAGGGTCCAATGCAAAATTGACACCTCATTTTCTCCATTCTCAAGAGCTTTGAGTCTCTGCAAAACATATACATGTGTAGACACAAATAAGTGAAATAGAATGAAGGCTATTTCAGCTTTAGCTTTTATTCCGTTTGGGAGCTAAAGTCGCACAAACTTTTGTTTACAAAAATTTCGATGGCCTATAGTTCGCAAGTTATGCAATCAGTTGACATAAGATTGTGCATGCATGTAGACATGTTAATGACCTTTATATATGCCAAGTTTCAGATGGCTACCTACTCAAACAAGCAAGCAGTAGCGGTTTGAAATTTTCACAATTTGGGCTACACGTTCGGGACGATTCGTGACCTTAGGTGACTTGCACAATTCGGGCTGAAACTAGTGCCAAATGAGAGGGTTGGGATAAACATTCAATTGACCATATGTGCCAAAAATTCTCGTTCTTTAGTTTTCGAGTTATAGCCCCTGGAAGTCGAAAACTGCACGACTTTGCCCTCGAATATCTCGACAACGGAGAAAGGAGAATTTCAGGGCATTTTCTCCCAAGAAATATATGGGAATTATCTGTAATTTAGCACAGTTTCAGAACGATTCGTGAAAGTCACCTTTTAAGAATAACTTCCACTGCAGGCCCATATATAAAAGTTTGCTCCTTTATTACTCTGCACATGGACAATTATTTGCGCTGTTATTTGCCCCAGGCATGTACCTATGTAATTACCGTTTACAGTGTAAAGATGGATGTTATCGGTCGCTGAACGTCGGAGCAGTAGGCGTTTAATGCATTTTCCCATAGGGTCCAATGCAAAATTGACACCTCATTTTCTCCATTCTCAAGAGCTTTGAGTCTCTGCAAAACATATACATGTGTAGACACAAATAAGTGAAATAGAATGAAGGCTATTTCAGCTTTAGCTTTTATTCCGTTTGGGAGCTAAAGTCGCACAAACTTTTGTTTACAAAAATTTCGATGGCCTATAGTTCGCAAGTTATGCAATCAGTTGACATAAGATTGTGCATGCATGTAGACATGTTAATGACCTTTATATATGCCAAGTTTCAGATGGCTACCTACTCAAACAAGCAAGCAGTAGCGGTTTGAAATTTTCACAATTTGGGCTACACGTTCGGGACGATTCGTGACCTTAGGTGACTTGCACAATTCGGGCTGAAACTAGTGCCAAATGAGAGGGTTGGGATAAACATTCAATTGACCATATGTGCCAAAAATTCTCGTTCTTTAGTTTTCGAGTTATAGCCCCTGGAAGTCGAAAACTGCACGACTTTGCCCTCGAATATCTCGACAACGGAGAAAGGAGAATTTCAGGGCATTTTCTCCCAAGAAATATATGGGAATTATCTGTAATTTAGCACAGTTTCAGAACGATTCGTGAAAGTCACCTTTTAAGAATAACTTCCACTGCAGGCCCATATATAAAAGTTTGCTCCTTTATTACTCTGCACATGGACAATTATTTGCGCTGTTATTTGCCCCAGGCATGTACCTATGTAATTACCGTTTACAGTGTAAAGATGGATGTTATCGGTCGCTGAACGTCGGAGCAGTAGGCGTTTAATGCATTTTCCCATAGGGTCCAATGCAAAATTGACACCTCATTTTCTCCATTCTCAAGAGCTTTGAGTCTCTGCAAAACATATACATGTGTAGACACAAATAAGTGAAATAGAATGAAGGCTATTTCAGCTTTAGCTTTTATTCCGTTTGGGAGCTAAAGTCGCACAAACTTTTGTTTACAAAAATTTCGATGGCCTATAGTTCGCAAGTTATGCAATCAGTTGACATAAGATTGTGCATGCATGTAGACATGTTAATGACCTTTATATATGCCAAGTTTCAGATGGCTACCTACTCAAACAAGCAAGCAGTAGCGGTTTGAAATTTTCACAATTTGGGCTACACGTTCGGGACGATTCGTGACCTTAGGTGACTTGCACAATTCGGGCTGAAACTAGTGCCAAATGAGAGGGTTGGGATAAACATTCAATTGACCATATGTGCCAAAAATTCTCGTTCTTTAGTTTTCGAGTTATAGCCCCTGGAAGTCGAAAACTGCACGACTTTGCCCTCGAATATCTCGACAACGGAGAAAGGAGAATTTCAGGGCATTTTCTCCCAAGAAATATATGGGAATTATCTGTAATTTAGCACAGTTTCAGAACGATTCGTGAAAGTCACCTTTTAAGAATAACTTCCACTGCAGGCCCATATATAAAAGTTTGCTCCTTTATTACTCTGCACATGGACAATTATTTGCGCTGTTATTTGCCCCAGGCATGTACCTATGTAATTACCGTTTACAGTGTAAAGATGGATGTTATCGGTCGCTGAACGTCGGAGCAGTAGGCGTTTAATGCATTTTCCCATAGGGTCCAATGCAAAATTGACACCTCATTTTCTCCATTCTCAAGAGCTTTGAGTCTCTGCAAAACATATACATGTGTAGACACAAATAAGTGAAATAGAATGAAGGCTATTTCAGCTTTAGCTTTTATTCCGTTTGGGAGCTAAAGTCGCACAAACTTTTGTTTACAAAAATTTCGATGGCCTATAGTTCGCAAGTTATGCAATCAGTTGACATAAGATTGTGCATGCATGTAGACATGTTAATGACCTTTATATATGCCAAGTTTCAGATGGCTACCTACTCAAACAAGCAAGCAGTAGCGGTTTGAAATTTTCACAATTTGGGCTACACGTTCGGGACGATTCGTGACCTTAGGTGACTTGCACAATTCGGGCTGAAACTAGTGCCAAATGAGAGGGTTGGGATAAACATTCAATTGACCATATGTGCCAAAAATTCTCGTTCTTTAGTTTTCGAGTTATAGCCCCTGGAAGTCGAAAACTGCACGACTTTGCCCTCGAATATCTCGACAACGGAGAAAGGAGAATTTCAGGGCATTTTCTCCCAAGAAATATATGGGAATTATCTGTAATTTAGCACAGTTTCAGAACGATTCGTGAAAGTCACCTTTTAAGAATAACTTCCACTGCAGGCCCATATATAAACGTTTGCTCCTTTATTACTCTGCACATGGACAATTATTTGCGCTGTTATTTGCCCCAGGCATGTACCTATGTAATTACCGTTTACAGTGTAAAGATGGATGTTATCGGTCGCTGAACGTCGGAGCAGTAGGCGTTTAATGCATTTTCCCATAGGGTCCAATGCAAAATTGACACCTCATTTTCTCCATTCTCAAGAGCTTTGAGTCTCTGCAAAACATATACATGTGTAGACACAAATAAGTGAAATAGAATGAAGGCTATTTCAGCTTTAGCTTTTATTCCGTTTGGGAGCTAAAGTCGCACAAACTTTTGTTTACAAAAATTTCGATGGCCTATAGTTCGCAAGTTATGCAATCAGTTGACATAAGATTGTGCATGCATGTAGACATGTTAATGACCTTTATATATGCCAAGTTTCAGATGGCTACCTACTCAAACAAGCAAGCAGTAGCGGTTTGAAATTTTCACAATTTGGGCTACACGTTCGGGACGATTCGTGACCTTAGGTGACTTGCACAATTCGGGCTGAAACTAGTGCCAAATGAGAGGGTTGGGATAAACATTCAATTGACCATATGTGCCAAAAATTCTCGTTCTTTAGTTTTCGAGTTATAGCCCCTGGAAGTCGAAAACTGCACGACTTTGCCCTCGAATATCTCGACAACGGAGAAAGGAGAATTTCAGGGCATTTTCTCCCAAGAAATATATGGGAATTATCTGTAATTTAGCACAGTTTCAGAACGATTCGTGAAAGTCACCTTTTAAGAATAACTTCCACTGCAGGCCCATATATAAACGTTTGCTCCTTTATTACTCTGCACATGGACAATTATTTGCGCTGTTATTTGCCCCAGGCATGTACCTATGTAATTACCGTTTACAGTGTAAAGATGGATGTTATCGGTCGCTGAACGTCGGAGCAGTAGGCGTTTAATGCATTTTCCCATAGGGTCCAATGCAAAATTGACACCTCATTTTCTCCATTCTCAAGAGCTTTGAGTCTCTGCAAAACATATACATGTGTAGACACAAATAAGTGAAATAGAATGAAGGCTATTTCAGCTTTAGCTTTTATTCCGTTTGGGAGCTAAAGTCGCACAAACTTTTGTTTACAAAAATTTCGATGGCCTATAGTTCGCAAGTTATGCAATCAGTTGACATAAGATTGTGCATGCATGTAGACATGTTAATGACCTTTATATATGCCAAGTTTCAGATGGCTACCTACTCAAACAAGCAAGCAGTAGCGGTTTGAAATTTTCACAATTTGGGCTACACGTTCGGGACGATTCGTGACCTTAGGTGACTTGCACAATTCGGGCTGAAACTAGTGCCAAATGAGAGGGTTGGGATAAACATTCAATTGACCATATGTGCCAAAAATTCTCGTTCTTTAGTTTTCGAGTTATAGCCCCTGGAAGTCGAAAACTGCACGACTTTGCCCTCGAATATCTCGACAACGGAGAAAGGAGAATTTCAGGGCATTTTCTCCCAAGAAATATATGGGAATTATCTGTAATTTAGCACAGTTTCAGAACGATTCGTGAAAGTCACCTTTTAAGAATAACTTCCACTGCAGGCCTATATATAAAAGTTTGCTCCTTTATTACTCTGCACATGGACAATTATTTGCGCTGTTATTTGCCCTAGGCATGTACCTATGTAATTACCGTTTACAGTGTAAAGATGGATGTTATCGGTCGCTGAACGTCGGAGCAGTAGGCGTTTAATGCATTTTCCCATAGGGTCCAATGCAAAATTGACACCTCATTTTCTCCATTCTCAAGAGCTTTGAGTCTCTGCAAAACATATACATGTGTAGACACAAATAAGTGAAATAGAAAGAAGGCTCTTTCAGCTTTAGCTTTTATTCCGTTTGGGAGCTAAAGTCGCACAAACTTTTGTTTACAAAAATTTCGATGGCCTATAGTTCGCAAGTTATGCAATCAGTTGACATAAGATTGTGCATGCATGTAGACATGTTAATGACCTTTATATATGCCAAGTTTCAGATGGCTACCTACTCAAACAAGCAAGCAGTAGCGGTTTGAAATTTTCACAATTTGGGCTACACGTTCGGGACGATTCGTGACCTTAGGTGACTTGCACAATTCGGGCTGAAACTAGTGCCAAATGAGAGGGTTGGGATAAACATTCAATTGACCATATGTGCCAAAAATTCTCGTTCTTTAGTTTTCGAGTTATAGCCCCTGGAAGTCGAAAACTGCACGACTTTGCCCTCGAATATCTCGACAACGGAGAAAGGAGAATTTCAGGGCATTTTCTCCCAAGAAATATATGGGAATTATCTGTAATTTAGCACAGTTTCAGAACGATTCGTGAAAGTCACCTTTTAAGAATAACTTCCACTGCAGGCCCATATATAAAAGTTTGCTCCTTTATTACTCTGCACATGGACAATTATTTGCGCTGTTATTTGCCCCAGGCATGTACCTATGTAATTACCGTTTACAGTGTAAAGATGGATGTTATCGGTCGCTGAACGTCGGAGCAGTAGGCGTTTAATGCATTTTCCCATAGGGTCCAATGCAAAATTGACACCTCATTTTCTCCATTCTCAAGAGCTTTGAGTCTCTGCAAAACATATACATGTGTAGACACAAATAAGTGAAATAGAATGAAGGCTATTTCAGCTTTAGCTTTTATTCCGTTTGGGAGCTAAAGTCGCACAAACTTTTGTTTACAAAAATTTCGATGGCCTATAGTTCGCAAGTTATGCAATCAGTTGACATAAGATTGTGCATGCATGTAGACATGTTAATGACCTTTATATATGCCAAGTTTCAGATGGCTACCTACTCAAACAAGCAAGCAGTAGCGGTTTGAAATTTTCACAATTTGGGCTACACGTTCGGGACGATTCGTGACCTTAGGTGACTTGCACAATTCGGACTGAAACTAGTGCCAAATGAGAGGGTTGGGATAAACATTCAATTGACCATATGTGCCAAAAATTCTCGTTCTTTAGTTTTCGAGTTATAGCCCCTGGAAGTCGAAAACTGCACGACTTTGCCCTCGAATATCTCGACAACGGAGAAAGGAGAATTTCAGGGCATTTTCTCCCAAGAAATATATGGGAATTATCTGTAATTTAGCACAGTTTCAGAACGATTCGTGAAAGTCACCTTTTAAGAATAACTTCCACTGCAGGCCCATATATAAAAGTTTGCTCCTTTATTACTCTGCACATGGACAATTATTTGCGCTGTTATTTGCCCCAGGCATGTACCTATGTAATTACCGTTTACAGTGTAAAGATGGATGTTATCGGTCGATGAACGTCGGAGCAGTAGGCGTTTAATGCATTTTCCCATAGGGTCCAATGCAAAATTGACACCTCATTTTCTCCATTCTCAAGAGCTTTGAGTCTCTGCAAAACATATACATGTGTAGACACAAATAAGTGAAATAGAATGAAGGCTATTTCAGCTTTAGCTTTTATTCCGTTTGGGAGCTAAAGTCGCACAAACTTTTGTTTACAAAAATTTCGATGGCCTATAGTTCGCAAGTTATGCAATCAGTTGACATAAGATTGTGCATGCATGTAGACATGTTAATGACCTTTATATATGCCAAGTTTCAGATGGCTACCTACTTAAACAAGCAAGCAGTAGCGGTTTTAAATTTTCACAATTTGGGCTACACGTTCGGGACGATTCGTGACCTTAGGTGACTTGCACAATTCGGGCTGAAACTAGTGCCAAATGAGAGGGTTGGGATAAACATTCAATTGACCATATGTGCCAAAAATTCTCGTTCTTTAGTTTTCGAGTTATAGCCCCTGGAAGTCGAAAACTGCACGACTTTGCCCTCGAATATCTCGACAACGGAGAAAGGAGAATTTCAGGGCATTTTCTCCCAAGAAATATATGGGAATTATCTGTAATTTAGCACAGTTTCAGAACGATTCGTGAAAGTCACCTTTTAAGAATAACTTCCACTGCAGGCCCATATATAAAAGTTTGCTCCTTTATTACTCTGCACATGGACAATTATTTGCGCTGTTATTTGCCCCAGGCATGTACCTATGTAATTACCGTTTACAGTGTAAAGATGGATGTTATCGGTCGCTGAACGTCGGAGCAGTAGGCGTTTAATGCATTTTCCCATAGGGTCCAATGCAAAATTGACACCTCATTTTCTCCATTCTCAAGAGCTTTGAGTCTCTGCAAAACATATACATGTGTAGACACAAATAAGTGAAATAGAATGAAGGCTATTTCAGCTTTAGCTTTTATTCCGTTTGGGAGCTAAAGTCGCACAAACTTTTGTTTACAAAAATTTCGATGGCCTATAGTTCGCAAGTTATGCAATCAGTTGACATAAGATTGTGCATGCATGTAGACATGTTAATGACCTTTATATATGCCAAGTTTCAGATGGCTACCTACTCAAACAAGCAAGCAGTAGCGGTTTGAAATTTTCACAATTTGGGCTACACGTTCGGGACGATTCGTGACCTTAGGTGACTTGCACAATTCGGGCTGAAACTAGTGCCAAATGAGAGGGTTGGGATAAACATTCAATTGACCATATGTGCCAAAAATTCTTGTTCTTTAGTTTTCGAGTTATAGCCCCTGGAAGTCGAAAACTGCACGACTTTGCCCTCGAATATCTCGACAACGGAGAAAGGAGAATTTCAGGGCATTTTCTCCCAAGAAATATATGGGAATTATCTGTAATTTAGCACAGTTTCAGAACGATTCGTGAAAGTCACCTTTTAAGAATAACTTCCACTGCAGGCCCATATATAAAAGTTTGCTCCTTTATTACTCTGCACATGGACAATTATTTGCGCTGTTATTTGCCCCAGGCATGTACCTATGTAATTACCGTTTACAGTGTAAAGATGGATGTTATCGGTCGCTGAACGTCGGAGCAGTAGGCGTTTAATGCATTTTCCCATAGGGTCCAATGCAAAATTGACACCTCATTTTCTCCATTCTCAAGAGCTTTGAGTCTCTGCAAAACATATACATGTGTAGACACAAATAAGTGAAATAGAATGAAGGCTATTTCAGCTTTAGCTTTTATTCCGTTTGGGAGCTAAAGTCGCACAAACTTTTGTTTACAAAAATTTCGATGGCCTATAGTTCGCAAGTTATGCAATCAGTTGACATAAGATTGTGCATGCATGTAGACATGTTAATGACCTTTATATATGCCAAGTTTCAGATGGCTACCTACTCAAACAAGCAAGCAGTAGCGGTTTGAAATTTTCACAATTTGGGCTACACGTTCGGGACGATTCGTGACCTTAGGTGACTTGCACAATTCGGGCTGAAACTAGTGCCAAATGAGAGGGTTGGGATAAACATTCAATTGACCATATGTGCCAAAAATTCTCGTTCTTTAGTTTTCGAGTTATAGCCCCTGGAAGTCGAAAACTGCACGACTTTGCCCTCGAATATCTCGACAACGGAGAAAGGAGAATTTCAGGGCATTTTCTCCCAAGAAATATATGGGAATTATCTGTAATTTAGCACAGTTTCAGAACGATTCGTGGAAGTCACCTTTTAAGAATAACTTCCACTGCAGGCCCATATATAAAAGTTTGCTCCTTTATTACTCTGCACATGGACAATTATTTGCGCTGTTATTTGCCCCAGGCATGTACCTATGTAATTACCGTTTACAGTGTAAAGATGGATGTTATCGGTCGCTGAACGTCGGAGCAGTAGGCGTTTAATGCATTTTCCCATAGGGTCCAATGCAAAATTGACACCTCATTTTCTCCATTCTCAAGAGCTTTGAGTCTCTGCAAAACATATACATGTGTAGACACAAATAAGTGAAATAGAATGAAGGCTATTTCAGCTTTAGCTTTTATTCCGTTTGGGAGCTAAAGTCGCACAAACTTTTGTTTACAACAATTTCGATGGCCTATAGTTCGCAAGTTATGCAATCAGTTGACATAAGATTGTGCATGCATGTAGACATGTTAATGACCTTTATATATGCCAAGTTTCAGATGGCTACCTACTCAAACAAGCAAGCAGTAGCGGTTTGAAATTTTCACAATTTGGGCTACACGTTCGGGACGATTCGTGACCTTAGGTGACTTGCACAATTCGGGCTGAAACTAGTGCCAAATGAGAGGGTTGGGATAAACATTCAATTGACCATATGTGCCAAAAATTCTCGTTCTTTAGTTTTCGAGTTATAGCCCCTGGAAGTCGAAAACTGCACGACTTTGCCCTCGAATATCTCGACAACGGAGAAAGGAGAATTTCAGGGCATTTTCTCCCAAGAAATATATGGGAATTATCTGTAATTTAGCACAGTTTCAGAACGATTCGTGAAAGTCACCTTTTAAGAATAACTTCCACTGCAGGCCCATATATAAAAGTTTGCTCCTTTATTACTCTGCACATGGACAATTATTTGCGCTGTTATTTGCCCCAGGCATGTACCTATGTAATTACCGTTTACAGTGTAAAGATGGATGTTATCGGTCGCTGAACGTCGGAGCAGTAGGCGTTTAATGCATTTTCCCATAGGGTCCAATACAAAATTGACACCTCATTTTCTCCATTCTCAAGAGCTTTGAGTCTCTGCAAAACATATACATGTGTAGACACAAATTAGTGAAATAGAATGAAGGCTATTTCAGCTTTAGCTTTTATTCCGTTTGGGAGCTAAAGTCGCACAAACTTTTGTTTACAAAAATTTCGATGGCCTATAGTTCGCAAGTTATGCAATCAGTTGACATAAGATTGTGCATGCATGTAGACATGTTAATGACCTTTATATATGCCAAGTTTCAGATGGCTACCTACTCAAACAAGCAAGCAGTAGCGGTTTGAATTTTTCACAATTTGGGCTACACGTTCGGGACGATTCGTGACCTTAGGTGACTTGCACAATTCGGGCTGAAACTAGTGCCAAATGAGAGGGTTGGGATAAACATTCAATTGACCATATGTGCCAAAAATTCTCGTTCTTTAGTTTTCGAGTTATAGCCCCTGGAAGTCGAAAACTGCACGACTTTGCCCTCGAATATCTCGACAACGGAGAAAGGAGAATTTCAGGGCATTTTCTCCCAAGAAATATATGGGAATTATCTGTAATTTAGCACAGTTTCAGAACGATTCGTGAAAGTCACCTTTTAAGAATAACTTCCACTGCAGGCCCATATATAAAAGTTTGCTCCTTTATTACTCTGCACATGGACAATTATTTGCGCTGTTATTTGCCCCAGGCATGTACCTATGTAATTACCGTTTACAGTGTAAAGATGGATGTTATCGGTCGCTGAACGTCGGAGCAGTAGGCGTTTAATGCATTTTCCCATAGGGTCCAATGCAAAATTGACACCTCATTTTCTCCATTCTCAAGAGCTTTGAGTCTCTGCAAAACATATACATGTGTAGACACAAATAAGTGAAATAGAATGAAGGCTATTTCAGCTTTAGCTTTTATTCCGTTTGGGAGCTAAAGTCGCACAAACTTTTGTTTACAAAAATTTCGATGGCCTATAGTTCGCAAGTTATGCAATCAGTTGACATAAGATTGTGCATGCATGTAGACATGTTAATGACCTTTATATATGCCAAGTTTCAGATGGCTACCTACTCAAACAAGCAAGCAGTAGCGGTTTGAAATTTTCACAATTTGGGCTACACGTTCGGGACGATTCGTGACCTTAGGTGACTTGCACAATTCGGGCTGAAACTAGTGCCAAATGAGAGGGTTGGGATAAACATTCAATTGACCATATGTGCCAAAAATTCTCGTTCTTTAGTTTTCGAGTTATAGCCCCTGGAAGTCGAAAACTGCACGACTTTGCCCTCGAATATCTCGACAACGGAGAAAGGAGAATTTCAGGGCATTTTCTCCCAAGAAATATATGGGAATTATCTGTAATTTAGCACAGTTTCAGAACGATTCGTGAAAGTCACCTTTTAAGAATAACTTCCACTGCAGGCCCATATATAAAAGTTTGCTCCTTTATTACTCTGCACATGGACAATTTTTTGCGCTGTTATTTGCCCCAGGCATGTACCTATGTAATTACCGTTTACAGTGTAAAGATGGATGTTATCGGTCGCTGAACGTCGGAGCAGTAGGCGTTTAATGCATTTTCCCATAGGGTCCAATGCAAAATTGACACCTCATTTTCTCCATTCTCAAGAGCTTTGAGTCTCTGCAAAACATATACATGTGTAGACACAAATAAGTGAAATAGAATGAAGGCTATTTCAGCTTTAGCTTTTATTCCGTTTGGGAGCTAAAGTCGCACAAACTTTTATTTACAAAAATTACGATGGCCTATAGTTCGCAAGTTATGCAATCAGTTGACATAAGATTGTGCATGCATGTAGACATGTTAATGACCTTTATATATGCCAAGTTTCAGATTGCTACCTACTCAAACAAGCAAGCAGTAGCGGTTTGAAATTTTCATAATTTGGGCTACACGTTCGGGACGATTCGTGACCTTAGGTGACTTGCACAATTCGGGCTGAAACTAGTGCCAAATGAGAGGGTTGGGATAAACATTCAATTGACCATATGTGCCAAAAATTCTCGTTCTTTAGTTTTCGAGTTATAGCCCCTGGAAGTCGAAAACTGCACGACTTTGCCCTCGAATATCTCGACAACGGAGAAAGGAGAATTTCAGGGCATTTTCTCCCAAGAAATATATGGGAATTATCTGTAATTTAGCACAGTTTCAGAACGATTCGTGAAAGTCACCTTTTAAGAATAACTTCCACTGCAGGCCCATATATAAAAGTTTGCTCCTTTATTACTCTGCACATGGACAATTATTTGCGCTGTTATTTGCCCCAGGCATGTACCTATGTAATTACCGTTTACAGTGTAAAGATGGATGTTATCGGTCGCTGAACGTCGGAGCAGTAGGCGTTTAATGCATTTTCCCATAGGGTCCAATGCAAAATTGACACCTCATTTTCTCCATTCTCAAGAGCTTTGAGTCTCTGCAAAACATATACATGTGTAGACACAAATAAGTGAAATAGAATGAAGGCTATTTCAGCTTTAGCTTTTATTCCGTTTGGGAGCTAAAGTCGCACAAACTTTTATTTACAAAAATTACGATGGCCTATAGTTCGCAAGTTATGCAATCAGTTGACATAAGATTGTGCATGCATGTAGACATGTTAATGACCTTTATATATGCCAAGTTTCAGATTGCTACCTACTCAAACAAGCAAGCAGTAGCGGTTTGAAATTTTCATAATTTGGGCTACACGTTCGGGACGATTCGTGACCTTAGGTGACTTGCACAATTCGGGCTGAAACTAGTGCCAAATGAGAGGGTTGGGATAAACATTCAATTGACCATATGTGCCAAAAATTCTCGTTCTTTAGTTTTCGAGTTATAGCCCCTGGAAGTCGAAAACTGCACGACTTTGCCCTCGAATATCTCGACAACGGAGAAAGGAGAATTTCAGGGCATTTTCTCCCAAGAAATATATGGGAATTATCTGTAATTTAGCACAGTTTCAGAACGATTCGTGAAAGTCACCTTTTAAGAATAACTTCCACTGCAGGCCCATATATAAAAGTTTGCTCCTTTATTACTCTGCACATGGACAATTATTTGCGCTGTTATTTGCCCCAGGCATGTACCTATGTAATTACCGTTTACAGTGTAAAGATGGATGTTATCGGTCGCTGAACGTCGGAGCAGTAGGCGTTTAATGCATTTTCCCATAGGGTCCAATGCAAAATTGACACCTCATTTTCTCCATTCTCAAGAGCTTTGAGTCTCTGCAAAACATATACATGTGTAGACACAAATAAGTGAAATAGAATGAAGGCTATTTCAGCTTTAGCTTTTATTCCGTTTGGGAGCTAAAGTCGCACAAACTTTTGTTTACAAAAATTTCGATGGCCTATAGTTCGCAAGTTATGCAATCAGTTGACATAAGATTGTGCATGCATGTAGACATGTTAATGACCTTTATATATGCCAAGTTTCAGATGGCTACCTACTCAAACAAGCAAGCAGTAGCGGTTTGAAATTTTCACAATTTGGGCTACACGTTCGGGACGATTCGTGACCTTAGGTGACTTGCACAATTCGGGCTGAAACTAGTGCCAAATGAGAGGGTTGGGATAAACATTCAATTGACCATATGTGCCAAAAATTCTCGTTCTTTAGTTTTCGAGTTATAGCCCCTGGAAGTCGAAAACTGCACGACTTTGCCCTCGAATATCTCGACAACGGAGAAAGGAGAATTTCAGGGCATTTTCTCCCAAGAAATATATGGGAATTATCTGTAATTTAGCACAGTTTCAGAACGATTCGTGAAAGTCACCTTTTAAGAATAACTTCCACTGCAGGCCCATATATAAAAGTTTGCTCCTTTATTACTCTGCACATGGACAATTATTTGCGCTGTTATTTGCCCCAGGCATGTACCTATGTAATTACCGTTTACAGTGTAAAGATGGATGTTATCGGTCGCTGAACGTCGGAGCAGTAGGCGTTTAATGCATTTTCCCATAGGGTCCAATGCAAAATTGACACCTCATTTTCTCCATTCTCAAGAGCTTTGAGTCTCTGCAAAACATATACATGTGTAGACACAAATAAGTGAAATAGAATGAAGGCTATTTCAGCTTTAGCTTTTATTCCGTTTGGGAGCTAAAGTCGCACAAACTTTTGTTTACAACAATTTCGATGGCCTATAGTTCGCAAGTTATGCAATCAGTTGACATAAGATTGTGCATGCATGTAGACATGTTAATGACCTTTATATATGCCAAGTTTCAGATGGCTACCTACTCAAACAAGCAAGCAGTAGCGGTTTGAAATTTTCACAATTTGGGCTACACGTTCGGGACGATTCGTGACCTTAGGTGACTTGCACAATTCGGGCTGAAACTAGTGCCAAATGAGAGGGTTGGGATAAACATTCAATTGACCATATGTGCCAAAAATTCTCGTTCTTTAGTTTTCGAGTTATAGCCCCTGGAAGTCGAAAACTGCACGACTTTGCCCTCGAATATCTCGACAACGGAGAAAGGAGAATTTCAGGGCATTTTCTCCCAAGAAATATATGGGAATTATCTGTAATTTAGCACAGTTTCAGAACGATTCGTGAAAGTCACCTTTTAAGAATAACTTCCACTGCAGGCCCATATATAAAAGTTTGCTCCTTTATTACTCTGCACATGGACAATTATTTGCGCTGTTATTTGCCCCAGGCATGTACCTATGTAATTACCGTTTACAGTGTAAAGATGGATGTTATCGGTCGCTGAACGTCGGAGCAGTAGGCGTTTAATGCATTTTCCCATAGGGTCCAATGCAAAATTGACACCTCATTTCCTCCATTCTCAAGAGCTTTGAGTCTCTGCAAAACATATACATGTGTAGACACAAATAAGTGAAATAGAATGAAGGCTATTTCAGCTTTAGCTTTTATTCCGTTTGGGAGCTAAAGTCGCACAAACTTTTGTTTACAAAAATTTCGATGGCCTATAGTTCGCAAGTTATGCAATCAGTTGACATAAGATTGTGCATGCATGTAGACATGTTAATGACCTTTATATATGCCAAGTTTCAGATGGCTACCTACTCAAACAAGCAAGCAGTAGCGGTTTGAAATTTTCACAATTTGGGCTACACGTTCGGGACGATTCGTGACCTTAGGTGACTTGCACAATTCGGGCTGAAACTAGTGCCAAATGAGAGGGTTGGGATAAACATTCAATTGACCATATGTGCCAAAAATTCTCGTTCTTTAGTTTTCGAGTTATAGCCCCTGGAAGTCGAAAACTGCACGACTTTGCCCTCGAATATCTCGACAACGGAGAAAGGAGAATTTCAGGGCATTTTCTCCCAAGAAATATATGGGAATTATCTGTAATTTAGCACAGTTTCAGAACGATTCGTGAAAGTCACCTTTTAAGAATAACTTCCACTGCAGGCCCATATATAAAAGTTTGCTCCTTTATTACTCTGCACATGGACAATTATTTGCGCTGTTATTTGCCCCAGGCATGTACCTATGTAATTACCGTTTACAGTGTAAAGATGGATGTTATCGGTCGCTGAACGTCGGAGCAGTAGGCGTTTAATGCATTTTCCCATAGGGTCCAATGCAAAATTGACACCTCATTTTCTCCATTCTCAAGAGCTTTGAGTCTCTGCAAAACATATACATGTGTAGACACAAATAAGTGAAATAGAATGAAGGCTATTTCAGCTTTAGCTTTTATTCCGTTTGGGAGCTAAAGTCGCACAAACTTTTGTTTACAAAAATTTCGATGGCCTATAGTTCGCAAGTTATGCAATCAGTTGACATAAGATTGTGCATGCATGTAGACATGTTAATGACCTTTATATATGCCAACTTTCAGATGGCTACCTACTCAAACAAGCAAGCAGTAGCGGTTTGAAATTTTCACAATTTGGGCTACACGTTCGGGACGATTCGTGACCTTAGGTGACTTGCACAATTCGGGCTGAAACTAGTGCCAAATGAGAGGGTTGGGATAAACATTCAATTGACCATATGTGCCAAAAATTCTCGTTCTTTAGTTTTCGAGTTATAGCCCCTGGAAGTCGAAAACTGCACGACTTTGCCCTCGAATATCTCGACAACGGAGAAAGGAGAATTTCAGGGCATTTTCTCCCAAGAAATATATGGGAATTATCTGTAATTTAGCACAGTTTCAGAACGATTCGTGAAAGTCACCTTTTAAGAATAACTTCCACTGCAGGCCCATATATAAAAGTTTGCTCCTTTATTACTCTGCACATGGACAATTATTTGCGCTGTTATTTGCCCCAGGCATGTACCTATGTAATTACCGTTTACAGTGTAAAGATGGATGTTATCGGTCGCTGAACGTCGGAGCAGTAGGCGTTTAATGCATTTTCCCATAGGGTCCAATGCAAAATTGACACCTCATTTTCTCCATTCTCAAGAGCTTTGAGTCTCTGCAAAACATATACATGTGTAGACACAAATAAGTGAAATAGAATGAAGGCTATTTCAGCTTTAGCTTTTATTCCGTTTGGGAGCTAAAGTCGCACAAACTTTTTTTTACAACAATTTCGATGGCCTATAGTTCGCAAGTTATGCAATCAGTTGACATAAGATTGTGCATGCATGTAGACGTGTTAATGACCTTTATATATGCCAAGTTTCAGATGGCTACCTACTCAAACAAGCAAGCAGTAGCGGTTTGAAATTTTCACAATTTGGGCTACACGTTCGGGACGATTCGTGACCTTAGGTGACTTGCACAATTCGGGCTGAAACTAGTGCCAAATGAGAGGGTTGGGATAAACATTCAATTGACCATATGTGCCAAAAATTCTCGTTCTTTAGTTTTCGAGTTATAGCCCCTGGAAGTCGAAAACTGCACGACTTTGCCCTCGAATATCTCGACAACGGAGAAAGGAGAATTTCAGGGCATTTTCTCCCAAGAAATATATGGGAATTATCTGTAATTTAGCACAGTTTCAGAACGATTCGTGAAAGTCACCTTTTAAGAATAACTTCCACTGCAGGCCCATATATAAAAGTTTGCTCCTTTATTACTCTGCACATGGACAATTATTTGCGCTGTTATTTGCCCCAGGCATGTACCTATGTAATTACCGATTAAAGTGTAAAGATGGATGTTATCGGTCGCTGAACGTCGGAGCAGTAGGCGTTTAATGCATTTTCCCATAGGGTCCAATGCAAAATTGACACCTCATTTTCTCCATTCTCAAGAGCTTTGAGTCTCTGCAAAACATATACATGTGTAGACACAAATAAGTGAAATAGAATGAAGGCTATTTCAGCTTTAGCTTTTATTCCGTTTGGGAGCTAAAGTCGCACAAACTTTTGTTTACAAAAATTTCGATGGCCTATAGTTCGCAAGTTATGCAATCAGTTGACATAAGATTGTGCATGCACGTAGACATGTTAATGACCTTTATATATGCCAAGTTTCAGATGGCTACCTACTCAAACAAGCAAGCAGTAGCGGTTTGAAATTTTCACAATTTGGGCTACACGTTCGGGACGATTCGTCACCTTAGGTGACTTGCACAATTCGGGCTGAAACTAGTGCCAAATGAGAGGGTTGGGATAAACATTCAATTGACCATATGTGCCAAAAATTCTCGTTCTTTAGTTTTCGAGTTATAGCCCCTGGAAGTCGAAAACTGCACGACTTTGCCCTCGAATATCTCGACAACGGAGAAAGGAGAATTTCAGGGCATTTTCTCCCAAGAAATATATGGGAATTATCTGTAATTTAGCACAGTTTCAGAACGATTCGTGAAAGTCACCTTTTAAGAATAACTTCCACTGCAGGCCCATATATAAAAGTTTGCTCCTTTATTACTCTGCACATGGACAATTATTTGCGCTGTTATTTGCCCCAGGCATGTACCTATGTAATTACCGTTTACAGTGTAAAGATGGATGTTATCGGTCGCTGAACGTCGGAGCAGTAGGCGTTTAATGCATTTTCCCATAGGGTCCAATGCAAAATTGACACCTCATTTTCTCCATTCTCAAGAGCTTTGAGTCTCTGCAAAACATATACATGTGTAGACACAAATAAGTGAAATAGAATGAAGGCTATTTCAGCTTTAGCTTTTATTCCGTTTGGGAGCTAAAGTCGCACAAACTTTTTTTTACAACAATTTCGATGGCCTATAGTTCGCAAGTTATGCAATCAGTTGACATAAGATTGTGCATGCATGTAGACATGTTAATGACCTTTATATATGCCAAGTTTCAGATGGCTACCTACTCAAACAAGCAAGCAGTAGCGGTTTGAAATTTTCACAATTTGGGCTACACGTTCGGGACGATTCGTGACCTTAGGTGACTTGCACAATTCGGGCTGAAACTAGTGCCAAATGAGAGGGTTGGGATAAACATTCAATTGACCATATGTGCCAAAAATTCTCGTTCTTTAGTTTTCGAGTTATAGCCCCTGGAAGTCGAAAACTGCACGACTTTGCCCTCGAATATCTCGACAACGGAGAAAGGAGAATTTCAGGGCATTTTCTCCCAAGAAATATATGGGAATTATCTGTAATTTAGCACAGTTTCAGAACGATTCGTGAAAGTCACCTTTTAAGAATAACTTCCACTGCAGGCCCATATATAAAAGTTTGCTCCTTTATTACTCTGCACATGGACAATTATTTGCGCTGTTATTTGCCCCAGGCATGTACCTATGTAATTACCGTTTACAGTGTAAAGATGGATGTTATCGGTCGCTGAACGTCGGAGCAGTAGGCGTTTAATGCATTTTCCCATAGGGTCCAATGCAAAATTGACACCTCATTTTCTCCATTCTCATGAGCTTTGAGTCTCTGCAAAACATATACATGTGTAGACACAAATAAGTGAAATAGAATGAAGGCTATTTCAGCTTTAGCTTTTATTCCGTTTGGGAGCTAAAGTCGCACAAACTTTTGTTTACAAAAATTTCGATGGCCTATAGTTCGCAAGTTATGCAATCAGTTGACATAAGATTGTGCATGCACGTAGACATGTTAATGACCTTTATATATGCCAAGTTTCAGATGGCTACCTACTCAAACAAGCAAGCAGTAGCGGTTTGAAATTTTCACAATTTGGGCTACACGTTCGGGACGATTCGTGACCTTAGGTGACTTGCACAATTCGGGCTGAAACTATTGCCAAATGAGAGGGTTGGGATAAACATTCAATTGACCATATGTGCCAAAAATTCTCGTTCTTTAGTTTTCGAGTTATAGCCCCTTGAAGTCGAAAACTGCACGACTTTGCCCTCGAATATCTCGACAACGGAGAAAGGAGAATTTCAGGGCATTTTCTCCCAAGAAATATATGGGAATTATCTGTAATTTAGCACAGTTTCAGAACGATTCGTGAAAGTCACCTTTTAAGAATAACTTCCACTGCAGGCCCATATATAAAAGTTTGCTCCTTTATTACTCTGCACATGGACAATTATTTGCGCTGTTATTTGCCCCAGGCATGTACCTATGTAATTACCGTTTACAGTGTAAAGATGGATGTTATCGGTCGCTGAACGTCGGAGCAGTAGGCGTTTAATGCATTTTCCCATAGGGTCCAATGCAAAATTGACACCTCATTTTCTCCATTCTCAAGAGCTTTGAGTCTCTGCAAAACATATACATGTGTAGACACAAATAAGTGAAATAGAATGAAGGCTATTTCAGCTTTAGCTTTTATTCCGTTTGGGAGCTAAAGTCGCACAAACTTTTGTTTACAAAAATTTCGATGGCCTATAGTTCGCAAGTTATGCAATCAGTTGACATAAGATTGTGCATGCATGTAGACATGTTAATGACCTTTATATATGCCAAGTTTCAGATGGCTACCTACTCAAACAAGCAAGCAGTAGCGGTTTGAAATTTTCACAATTTGGGCTACACGTTCGGGACGATTCGTGACCTTAGGTGACTTGCACAATTCGGGCTGAAACTAGTGCCAAATGAGAGGGTTGGGATAAACATTCAATTGACCATATGTGCCAAAAATTCTCGTTCTTTAGTTTTCGAGTTATAGCCCCTGGAAGTCGAAAACTGCACGACTTTGCCCTCGAATATCTCGACAACGGAGAAAGGAGAATTTCAGGGCATTTTCTCCCAAGAAATATATGGGAATTATCTGTAATTTAGCACAGTTTCAGAACGATTCGTGAAAGTCACCTTTTAAGAATAACTTCCACTGCAGGCCCATATATAAAAGTTTGCTCCTTTATTACTCTGCACATGGACAATTATTTGCGCTGTTATTTGCCCCAGGCATGTACCTATGTAATTACCGTTTACAGTGTAAAGATGGATGTTATCGGTCGCTGAACGTCGGAGCAGTAGGCGTTTAATGCATTTTCCCATAGGGTCCAATGCAAAATTGACACCTCATTTTCTCCATTCTCAAGAGCTTTGAGTCTCTGCAAAACATATACATGTGTAGACACAAATAAGTGAAATAGAATGAAGGCTATTTCAGCTTTAGCTTTTATTCCGTTTGGGAGCTAAAGTCGCACAAACTTTTGTTTACAAAAATTTCGATGGCCTATAGTTCGCAAGTTATGCAATCAGTTGACATAAGATTGTGCATGCATGTAGACATGTTAATGACCTTTATATATGCCAAGTTTCAGATGGCTGCCTACTCAAACAGGCAAGCAGTAGCGGTTTGAAATTTTCACAATTTGGGCTACACGTTCGGGACGATTCGTGACCTTAGGTGACTTGCACAATTCGGGCTGAAACTAGTGCCAAATGAGAGGGTTGGGATAAACATTCAATTGACCATATGTGCCAAAAATTCTCGTTCTTTAGTTTTCGAGTTATAGCCCCTGGAAGTCGAAAACTGCACGACTTTGCCCTCGAATATCTCGACAACGGAGAAAGGAGAATTTCAGGGCATTTTCTCCCAAGAAATATATGGGAATTATCTGTAATTTAGCACAGTTTCAGAACGATTCGTGAAAGTCACCTTTTAAGAATAACTTCCACTGCAGGCCCATATATAAAAGTTTGCTCCTTTATTACTCTGCACATGGACAATTATTTGCGCTGTTATTTGCCCCAGGTATGTACCTATGTAATTACCGTTTACAGTGTAAAGATGGATGTTATCGGTCGCTGAACGTCGGAGCAGTAGGCGTTTAATGCATTTTCCCATAGGGTCCAATGCAAAATTGACACCTCATTTCCTCCATTCTCAAGAGCTTTGAGTCTCTGCAAAACATATACATGTGTAGACACAAATAAGTGAAATAGAATGAAGGCTATTTCAGCTTTAGCTTTTATTCCGTTTGGGAGCTAAAGTCGCACAAACTTTTGTTTACAAAAATTTCGATGGCCTATAGTTCGCAAGTTATGCAATCAGTTGACATAAGATTGTGCATGCATGTAGACATGTTAATGACCTTTATATATGCCAAGTTTCAGATGGCTACCTACTCAAACAAGCAAGCAGTAGCGGTTTGAAATTTTCACAATTTGGGCTACACGTTCGGGACGATTCGTCACCTTAGGTGACTTGCACAATTCGGGCTGAAACTAGTGCCAAATGAGAGGGTTGGGATAAACATTCAATTGACCATATGTGCCAAAAATTCTCGTTCTTTAGTTTTCGAGTTATAGCCCCTGGAAGTCGAAAACTGCACGACTTTGCCCTCGAATATCTCGACAACGGAGATAGGAGAATTTCAGGGCATTTTCTCCCAAGAAATATATGGGAATTACCTGTAATTTAGCACAGTTTCAGAACGATTCGTGAAAGTCACCTTTTAAGAATAACTTCCACTGCAGGCCCATATATAAAAGTTTGCTCCTTTATTACTCTGCACATGGACAATTATTTGCGCTGTTATTTGCCCCAGGCATGTACCTATGTAATTACCGTTTACAGTGTAAAGATGGATGTTATCGGTCGCTGAACGTCGGAGCAGTAGGCGTTTAATGCATTTTCCCATAGGGTCCAATGCAAAATTGACACCTCATTTTCTCCATTCTCAAGAGCTTTGAGTCTCTGCAAAACATATACATGTGTAGACACAAATAAGTGAAATAGAATGAAGGCTATTTCAGCTTTAGCTTTTATTCCGTTTGGGAGCTAAAGTCGCACAAACTTTTGTTTACAAAAATTTCGATGGCCTATAGTTCGCAAGTTATGCAATCAGTTGACATAAGATTGTGCATGCATGTAGACATGTTAATGACCTTTATATATGCCAAGTTTCAGATGGCTACCTACTCAAACAAGCAAGCAGTAGCGGTTTGAAATTTTCACAATTTGGGCTACACGTTCGGGACGATTCGTGACCTTAGGTGACTTGCACAATTCGGGCTGAAACTAGTGCCAAATGAGAGGGTTGGGATAAACATTCAATTGACCATATGTGCCAAAAATTCTCGTTCTTTAGTTTTCGAGTTATAGCCCCTGGAAGTTGAAAACTGCACGACTTTGCCCTCGAATATCTCGACAACGGAGAAAGGAGAATTTCAGGGCATTTTCTCCCAAGAAATATATGGGAATTATCTGTAATTTAGCACAGTTTCAGAACGATTCGTGAAAGTCACCTTTTAAGAATAACTTCCACTGCAGGCCCATATATAAAAGTTTGCTCCTTTATTACTCTGCACATGGACAATTATTTGCGCTGTTATTTGCCCCAGGCATGTACCTATGTAATTACCGTTTACAGTGTAAAGATGGATGTTATCGGTCGCTGAACGTCGGAGCAGTAGGCGTTTAATGCATTTTCCCATAGGGTCCAATGCAAAATTGACACCTCATTTTTTTCCATTCTCAAGAGCTTTGAGTCTCTGCAAAACATATACATGTGTAGACACAAATAAGTGAAATAGAATGAAGGCTATTTCAGCTTTAGCTTTTATTCCGTTTGGGAGCTAAAGTCGCACAAACTTTTGTTTACAAAAATTTCGATGGCCTATAGTTCGCAAGTTATGCAATCAGTTGACATAAGATTGTGCATGCATGTAGACATGTTAATGACCTTTATATATGCCAAGTTTCAGATGGCTACCTACTCAAACAAGCAAGCAGTAGCGGTTTGAAATTTTCACAATTTGGGCTACACGTTCGGGACGATTCGTGACCTTAGGTGACTTGCACAATTCGGGCTGAAACTAGTGCCAAATGAGAGGGTTGGGATAAACATTCAATTGACCATATGTGCCAAAAATTCTCGTTCTTTAGTTTTCGAGTTATAGCCCCTGGAAGTCGAAAACTGCACGACTTTGCCCTCGAATATCTCGACAACGGAGAAAGGAGAATTTCAGGGCATTTTCTCCCAAGAAATATATGGGAATTATCTGTAATTTAGCACAGTTTCAGAACGATTCGTGAAAGTCACCTTTTGAGAATAACTTCCACTGCAGGCCCATATATAAAAGTTTGCTCCTTTATTACTCTGCACATGGACAATTATTTGCGCTGTTATTTGCCCCAGGCATGTACCTATGTAATTACCGTTTACAGTGTAAAGATGGATGTTATCGGTCGCTGAACGTCGGAGCAGTAGGCGTTTAATGCATTTTCCCATAGGGTCCAATGCAAAATTGACACCTCATTTTCTCCATTCTCAAGAGCTTTGAGTCTCTGCAAAACATATACATGTGTAGACACAAATAAGTGAAATAGAATGAAGACTATTTCAGCTTTAGCTTTTATTCCGTTTGGGAGCTAAAGTCGCACAAACTTTTGTTTACAAAAATTTCGATGGCCTATAGTTCGCAAGTTATGCAATCAGTTGACATAAGATTGTGCATGCATGTAGACATGTTAATGACCTTTATATATGCCAAGTTTCAGATGGCTACCTACTCAAACAAGCAAGCAGTAGCGGTTTGAAATTTTCACAATTTGGGCTACACGTTCGGGACAATTCGTGAGCTTAGGTGACTTGCACAATTCGGGCTGAAACTAGTGCCAAATGAGAGGGTTGGGATAAACATTCAATTGACCATATGTGCCAAAAATTCTCGTTCTTTAGTTTTCGAGTTATAGCCCCTGGAAGTCGAAAACTGCACGACTTTGCCCTCGAATATCTCGACAACGGAGAAAGGAGAATTTCAGGGCATTTTCTCCCAAGAAATATATGGGAATTATCTGTAATTTAGCACAGTTTCAGAACGATTCGTGAAAGTCACCTTTTAAGAATAACTTCCACTGCAGGCCCATATATAAAAGTTTGCTCCTTTATTACTCTGCACATGTACAATTATTTGCGCTGTTATTTGCCCCAGGCATGTACCTATGTAATTACCGTTTACAGTGTAAAGATGGATGTTATCGGTCGCTGAACGTCGGAGCAGTAGGCGTTTAATGCATTTTCCCATAGGGTCCAATGCAAAATTGACACCTCATTTTCTCCATTCTCAAGAGCTTTGAGTCTCTGCAAAACATATACATGTGTAGACACAAATAAGTGAAATAGAATGAAGGCTATTTCAGCTTTAGCTTTTATTCCGTTTGGGAGCTAAAGTCGCACAAACTTTTGTTTACAAAAATTTCGATGGCCTATAGTTCGCAAGTTATGCAATCAGTTGACATAAGATTGTGCATGCATGTAGACATGTTAATGACCTTTATATATGCCAAGTTTCAGATGGCTACCTACTCAAACAAGCAAGCAGTAGCGGTTTGAAATTTTCACAATTTGGGCTACACGTTCGGGACGATTCGTGACCTTAGGTGACTTGCACAATTCGGGCTGAAACTAGTGCCAAATGAGAGGGTTGGGATAAACATTCAATTGACCATATGTGCCAAAAATTCTCGTTCTTTAGTTTTCGAGTTATAGCCCCTGGAAGTCGAAAACTGCACGACTTTGCCCTCGAATATCTCGACAACGGAGAAAAGAGAATTTCAGGGCATTTTCTCTCAAGAAATATATGGGAATTATCTGTAATTTAGCACATTTTCAGAACGATTCGTGAAAGTCACCTTTTAAGAATAACTTCCACTGCAGGCCCATATATAAAAGTTTGCTCCTTTATTACTCTGCACATGGACAATTATTTGCGCTGTTATTTGCCCCAGGCATGTACCTATGTAATTACCGTTTACAGTGTAAAGATGGATGTTATCGGTCGCTGAACGTCGGAGCAGTAGGCGTTTAATGCATTTTCCCATAGGGTCCAATGCAAAATTGACACCTCATTTTCTCCATTCTCAAGAGCTTTGAGTCTCTGCAAAACATATACATGTGTAGACACAAATAAGTGAAATAGAATGAAGGCTATTTCAGCTTTAGCTTTTATTCCGTTTGGGAGCTAAAGTCGCACAAACTTTTGTTTACAAAAATTTCGATGGCCTATAGTTCGCAAGTTATGCAATCAGTTGACATAAGATTGTGCATGCATGTAGACATGTTAATGACCTTTATATATGCCAAGTTTCAGATGGCTACCTACTCAAACAAGCAAGCAGTAGCGGTTTGAAATTTTCACAATTTGGGCTACACGTTCGGGACGATTCGTGACCTTAGGTGACTTGCACAATTCGGGCTGAAACTAGTGCCAAATGAGAGGGTTGGGATAAACATTCAATTGACCATATGTGCCAAAAATTCTCGTTCTTTAGTTTTCGAGTTATAGCCCCTGGAAGTCGAAAACTGCACGACTTTGCCCTCGAATATCTCGACAACGGAGAAAGGAGAATTTCAGGGCATTTTCTCCCAAGAAATATATGGGAATTATCTGTAATTTAGCACAGTTTCAGAACGATTCGTGAAAGTCACCTTTTAAGAATAACTTCCACTGCAGGCCCATATATAAAAGTTTGCTCCTTTATTACTCTGCACATGGACAATTATTTGCGCTGTTATTTGCCCCAGGCATGTACCTATGTAATTACCGTTTACAGTGTAAAGATGGATGTTATCGGTCGCTGAACGTCGGAGCAGTAGGCGTTTAATGCATTTTCCCATAGGGTCCAATGCAAAATTGACACCTCATTTTCTCCATTCTCAAGAGCTTTGAGTCTCTGCAAAACATATACATGTGTAGACACAAATAAGTGAAATAGAATGAAGGCTATTTCAGCTTTAGCTTTTATTCCGTTTGGGAGCTAAAGTCGCACAAACTTTTGTTTACAAAAATTTCGATGGCCTATAGTTCGCAAGTTATGCAATCAGTTGACATAAGATTGTGCATGCATGTAGACATGTTAATGACCTTTATATATGCCAAGTTTCAGATGGCTACCTACTCAAACAAGCAAGCAGTAGCGGTTTGAAATTTTCACAATTTGGGCTACACGTTCGGGACGATTCGTGACCTTAGGTGACTTGCACAATTCGGGCTGAAACTAGTGCCAAATGAGAGGGTTGGGATAAACATTCAATTGACCATATGTGCCAAAAATTCTCGTTCTTTAGTTTTCGAGTTATAGCCCCTGGAAGTCGAAAACTGCACGACTTTGCCCTCGAATATCTCGACAACGGAGAAAGGAGAATTTCAGGGCATTTCTCCCAAGAAATATATGGGAATTATCTGTAATTTAGCACAGTTTCAGAACGATTCGTGAAAGTCACCTTTTAAGAATAACTTCCACTGCAGGCCCATATATAACAGTTTGCACCTTTATTACTCTGCACATGGACAATTATTTGCGCTGTTATTTGCCCCAGGCATGTACCTATGTAATTACCGTTTACAGTGTAAAGATGGATGTTATCGGTCGCTGAACGTCGGAGCAGTAGGCGTTTAATGCATTTTCCCCTAGGGTCCAATGAAAAATTGACACCTCATTTTCTCCATTCTCAAGAGCTTTGAGTCTCTGCAAAACATATACATGTGTAGACACAAATAAGTGAAATAGAATGAAGGCTATTTCAGCTTTAGCTTTTATTCCGTTTGGGAGCTAAAGTCGCACAAACTTTTGTTTACAAAAATTTCGATGGCCTATAGTTCGCAAGTTATGCAATCAGTTGACATAAGATTGTGCATGCATGTAGACATGTTAATGACCTTTATATATGCCAAGTTTCAGATGGCTACCTACTCAAACAAGCAAGCAGTAGCGGTTTGAAATTTTCACAATTTGGGCTACACGTTCGGGACGATTCGTGACCTTAGGTGACTTGCACAATTCGGGCTGAAACTAGTGCCAAATGAGAGGGTTGGGATAAACATTCAATTGACCATATGTGCCAAAAATTCTCGTTCTTTAGTTTTCGAGTTATAGCCCCTGGAAGTCGAAAACTGCACGACTTTGCCCTCGAATATCTCGACAACGGAGAAAGGAGAATTTCAGGGCATTTTCTCCCAAGAAATATATGGGAATTATCTGTAATTTAGCACAGTTTCAGAACGATTCGTGAAAGTCACCTTTTAAGAATAACTTCCACTGCAGGCCCATATATAAAAGTTTGCTCCTTTATTACTCTGCACATGGACAATTATTTGCGCTGTTATTTGCCCCAGGCATGTACCTATGTAATTACCGTTTACAGTGTAAAGATGGATGTTATCGGTCGCTGAACGTCGGAGCAGTAGGCGTTTAATGCATTTTCCCATAGGGTCCAATGCAAAATTGACACCTCATTTTCTCCATTCTCAAGAGCTTTGAGTCTCTGCAAAACATATACATGTGTAGACACAAATAAGTGAAATAGAATGAAGGCTATTTCAGCTTTAGCTTTTATTCCGTTTGGGAGCTAAAGTCGCACAAACTTTTGTTTACAAAAATTTCGATGGCCTATAGTTCGCAAGTTATGCAATCAGTTGACATAAGATTGTGCATGCATGTAGACATGTTAATGACCTTTATATATGCCAAGTTTCAGATGGCTACCTACTCAAACAAGCAAGCAGTAGCGGTTTGAAATTTTCACAATTTGGGCTACACGTTCGGGACGATTCGTGACCTTAGGTGACTTGCACAATTCGGGCTGAAACTAGTGCCAAATGAGAGGGTTGGGATAAACATTCAATTGACCATATGTGCCAAAAATTCTCGTTCTTTAGTTTTCGAGTTATAGCCCCTGGAAGTCGAAAACTGCACGACTTTGCCCTCGAATATCTCGACAACGGAGAAAGGAGAATTTCAGGGCATTTCTCCCAAGAAATATATGGGAATTATCTGTAATTTAGCACAGTTTCAGAACGATTCGTGAAAGTCACCTTTTAAGAATAACTTCCACTGCAGGCCCATATATAACAGTTTGCACCTTTATTACTCTGCACATGGACAATTATTTGCGCTGTTATTTGCCCCAGGCATGTACCTATGTAATTACCGTTTACAGTGTAAAGATGGATGTTATCGGTCGCTGAACGTCGGAGCAGTAGGCGTTTAATGCATTTTCCCATAGGGTCCAATGCAAAATTGACACCTCATTTTCTCCATTCTCAAGAGCTTTGAGTCTCTGCAAAACATATACATGTGTAGACACAAATAAGTGAAATAGAATGAAGGCTATTTCAGCTTTAGCTTTTATTCCGTTTGGGAGCTAAAGTCGCACAAACTTTTGTTTACAAAAATTTCGATGGCCTATAGTTTGCAAGTTATGCAATCAGTTGACATAAGAGTGTACATGCATGTAGACATGTTAATGACCTTTATATATGCCAAGTTTCAGATGGCTACCTACTCAAACAAGCAAGCAGTAGCGGTTTGAAATTTTCACAATTTGGGCTACACGTTCGGGACGATTCGTCACCTTAGGTGACTTGCACAATTCGGGCTGAAACTAGTGCCAAATGAGAGGGTTGGGATAAACATTCAATTGACCATATGTGCCAAAAATTCTCGTTCTTTAGTTTTCGAGTTATAGCCCCTGGAAGTCGAAAACTGCACGACTTTGCCCTCGAATATCTCGACAACGGAGAAAGGAGAATTTCAGGGCATTTTCTCCCAAGAAATATATGGGAATTATCTGTAATTTAGCACAGTTTCAGAACGATTCGTGAAAGTCACCTTTTAAGAATAACTTCCACTGCAGGCCCATATATAAAAGTTTGCTCCTTTATTACTCTGCACATGGACAATTATTTGCGCTGTTATTTGCCCCAGGCATGTACCTATGTAATTACCGTTTACAGTGTAAAGATGGATGTTATCGGTCGCTGAACGTCGGAGCAGTAGGCGTTTAATGCATTTTCCCATAGGGTCCAATGCAAAATTGACACCTCATTTTCTCCATTCTCAAGAGCTTTGAGTCTCTGCAAAACATATACATGTGTAGACACAAATAAGTGAAATAGAAGAAGGCTATTTCAGCTTTAGCTTTTATTCCGTTTGCGAGCTAAAGTCGCACAAACTTTTGTTTACAAAAATTTCGATGGCCTATAGTTCGCAAGTTATGCAATCAGTTGCCATAAGATTGTGCATGCATGTAGACATGTTAATGACCTTTATATATGCCAAGTTTCAGATGGCTACCTACTCAAACAAGCAAGCAGTAGCGGTTTGAAATTTTCACAATTTGGGCTACACGTTCGGGACGATTCGTGACCTTAGGTGACTTGCACAATTCGGGCTGAAACTAGTGCCAAATGAGAGGGTTGGGATAAACATTCAATTGACCATATGTGCCAAAAATTCTCGTTCTTTAGTTTTCGAGTTATAGCCCCTGGAAGTCGAAAACTGCACGACTTTGCCCTCGAATATCTCGACAACGGAGATAGGAGAATTTCAGGGCATTTTCTCCCAAGAAATATATGGGAATTACCTGTAATTTAGCACAGTTTCAGAACGATTCGTGAAAGTCACCTTTTAAGAATAACTTCCACTGCAGGCCCATATATAAAAGTTTGCTCCTTTATTACTCTGCACATGTACAATTATTTGCGCTGTTATTTGCCCCAGGCATGTACCTATGTAATTACCGTTTACAGTGTAAAGATGGATGTTATCGGTCGCTGAACGTCGGAGCAGTAGGCGTTTAATGCATTTTCCCATAGGGTCCAATGCAAAATTGACACCTCATTTTCTCCATTCTCAAGAGCTTTGAGTCTCTGCAAAACATATACATGTGTAGACACAAATAAGTGAAATAGAATGAATAATGATAAAAGATTAGATCCTTTAAGAGCAAAGAAAACATTTATAAGTAAGAAGTTGGGCCATACCGCGGTTTCGGCTATTCAAGCCTCATCAGTGACCCTTTAAATCTGGCGGCTATTTCAGCTTTAGCTTTTATTCCGTTTGGGAGCTAAAGTCGC
The DNA here is from genome assembly GCA_963989385.1 of Ctena decussata. Lineage (NCBI taxonomy): Eukaryota > Metazoa > Mollusca > Bivalvia > Lucinida > Lucinidae > Ctena > Ctena decussata. Next base: position 29,407,033 of record OZ022505.1, read on the forward strand.
ACAAACTTTTGTTTACAAAAATTTCGATGGCCTATAGTTCGCAAGTTATGCAATCAGTTGACATAAGATTGTACATGCATGTAGACATGTTAATGACCTTTATATATGCCAAGTTTCAGATGGCTACCTACTCAAACAAGCAAGCAGTAGCGGTTTGAAATTTTCACAATTTGGGCTACACGTTCGGGACGATTCGTGACCTTAGGTGACTTGCACAATTCGGGCTGAAACTAGTGCCAAATGAGAGGGTTGGGATAAACATTCAATTGACCATATGTGCCAAAAATTCTCGTTCTTTAGTTTTCGAGTTATAGCCCCTGGAAGTTGAAAACTGCACGACTTTGCCCTCGAATATCTCGACAACGGAGAAAGGAGAATTTCAGGGCATTTTCTCCCAAGAAATATATGGGAATTATCTGTAATTTAGCACAGTTTCAGAACGATTCGTGAAAGTCACCTTTTAAGAATAACTTCCACTGCAGGCCCATATATAAAAGTTTGCTCCTTTATTACTCTGCACATGGACAATTATTTGCGCTGTTATTTGCCCCAGGCATGTACCTATGTAATTACCGTTTACAGTGTAAAGATGGATGTTATCGGTCGCTGAACGTCGGAGCAGTAGGCGTTTAATGCATTTTCCCATAGGGTCCAATGCAAAATTGACACCTCATTTTCTCCATTCTCAAGAGCTTTGAGTCTCTGCAAAACATATACATGTGTAGACACAAATAAGTGAAATAGAATGAAGGCTATTTCAGCTTTAGCTTTTATTCCGTTTGGGAGCTAAAGTCGCACAAACTTTTGTTTACAAAAATTTCGATGGCCTATAGTTCGCAAGTTATGCAATCAGTTGCCATAAGATTGTGCATGCATGTAGACATGTTAATGACCTTTATATATGCCAAGTTTCAGATGGCTACCTACTCAAACAAGCAAGCAGTAGCGGTTTGAAATTTTCACAATTTGGGCTACACGTTCGGGACGATTCGTGACCTTAGGTGACTTGCACAATTCGGGCTGAAACTAGTGCCAAAATGAGAGGGTTGGGATAAACATTCAATTGACCATATGTGCCAAAAATTCTCGTTCTTTAGTTTTCGAGTTATAGCCCCTGGAAGTCGAAAACTGCACGACTTTGCCCTCGAATATCTCGACAACGGAGAAAGGAGAATTTCAGGGCATTTTCTCCCAAGAAATATATGGGAATTATCTGTAATTTAGCACAGTTTCAGAACGATTCGTGAAAGTCACCTTTTAAGAATAACTTCCACTGCAGGCCCATATATAAAAGTTTGCTCCTTTATTACTCTGCACATGGACAATTATTTGCGCTGTTATTTGCCCCAGGCATGTACCTATGTAATTACCGTTTACAGTGTAAAGATGGATGTTATCGGTCGCTGAACGTCGGAGCAGTAGGCGTTTAATGCATTTTCCCATAGGGTCCAATGCAAAATTGACACCTCATTTTCTCCATTCTCAAGAGCTTTGAGTCTCTGCAAAACATATACATGTGTAGACACAAATAAGTGAAATAGAATGAAGGCTATTTCAGCTTTAGCTTTTATTCCGTTTGGGAGCTAAAGTCGCACAAACTTTTGTTTACAAAAATTTCGATGGCCTTTAGTTCGCAAGTTATGCAATCAGTTGACATAAGATTGTGCATGCATGTAGACATGTTAATGACCTTTATATATGCCAAGTTTCAGATGGCTACCTACTCAAACAAGCAAGCAGTAGCGGTTTGAAATTTTCACAATTTGGGCTACACGTTCGGGACGATTCGTGACCTTAGGTGACTTGCACAATTCGGGCTGAAACTAGTGCCAAATGAGAGGGTTGGGATAAACATTCAATTGACCATATGTGCCAAAAATTCTCGTTCTTTAGTTTTCGAGTTATAGCCCCTGGAAGTCGAAAACTGCACGACTTTGCCCTCGAATATCTCGACAACGGAGAAAGGAGAATTTCAGGGCATTTTCTCCCAAGAAATATATGGGAATTATCTGTAATTTAGCACAGTTTCAGAACGATTCGTGAAAGTCACCTTTTAAGAATAACTTCCACTGCAGGCCCATATATAAAAGTTTGCTCCTTTATTACTCTGCACATGGACAATTATTTGCGCTGTTATTTGCCCCAGGCATGTACCTATGTAATTACCGTTTACAGTGTAAAGATGGATGTTATCGGTCGCTGAACGTCGGAGCAGTAGGCGTTTAATGCATTTTCCCATAGGGTCCAATGCAAAATTGACACCTCATTTTCTCCATTCTCAAGAGCTTTGAGTCTCTGCAAAACATATACATGTGTAGACACAAATAAGTGAAATAGAATGAAGGCTATTTCAGCTTTAGCTTTTATTCCGTTTGGGAGCTAAAGTCGCACAAACTTTTGTTTACAAAAATTTCGATGGCCTATAGTTCGCAAGTTATGCAATCAGTTGACATAAGATTGTGCATGCATGTAGACATGTTAATGACCTTTATATATGCCAAGTTTCAGATGGCTACCTACTCAAACAGGCAAGCAGTAGCGGTTTGAAATTTTCACAATTTGGGCTACACGTTCGGGACGATTCGTGACCTTAGGTGACTTGCACAATTCGGGCTGAAACTAGTGCCAAATGAGAGGGTTGGGATAAACATTCAATTGACCATATGTGCCAAAAATTCTCGTTCTTTAGTTTTCGAGTTATAGCCCCTGGAAGTCGAAAACTGCACGACTTTGCCCTCGAATATCTCGACAACGGAGAAAGGAGAATTTCAGGGCATTTTCTCCCAAGAAATATATGGGAATTATCTGTAATTTAGCACAGTTTCAGAACGATTCGTGAATGTCACCTTTTAAGAATAACTTCCACTGCAGGCCCATATATAAAAGTTTGCTCCTTTATTACTCTGCACATGGCCAATTATTTGCGCTGTTATTTGCCCCAGGCATGTACCTATGTAATTACCGTTTACAGTGTAAAGATGGATGTTATCGGTCGCTGAACGTCGGAGCAGTAGGCGTTTAATGCATTTTCCCATAGGGTCCAATGCAAAATTGACACCTCATTTTCTCCATTCTCAAGAGCTTTGAGTCTCTGCAAAACATATACATGTGTAGACACAAATAAGTGAAATAGAATGAAGGCTATTTCAGCTTTAGCTTTTATTCCGTTTGGGAGCTAAAGTCGCACAAACTTTTGTTTACAAAAATTTCGATGGCCTATAGTTCGCAAGTTATGCAATCAGTTGACATAAGATTGTGCATGCATGTAGACATGTTAATGACCTTTATATATGCCAAGTTTCAGATGGCTACCTACTCAAACAGGCAAGCAGTAGCGGTTTGAAATTTTCACAATTTGGGCTACACGTTCGGGACGATTCGTGACCTTAGGTGACTTGCACAATTCGGGCTGAAACTAGTGCCAAATGAGAGGGTTGGGATAAACATTCAATTGACCATATGTGCCAAAAATTCTCGTTCTTTAGTTTTCGAGTTATAGCCCCTGGAAGTCGAAAACTGCACGACTTTGCCCTCGAATATCTCGACAACGGAGAAAGGAGAATTTCAGGGCATTTTCTCCCAAGAAATATATGGAAATTATCTGTAATTTAGCACAGTTTCAGAACGATTCGTGAAAGTCACCTTTCAAGAATAACTTCCACTGCAGGCCCATATATAAAAGTTTGCTCCTTTATTACTCTGCACATGGACAATTATTTGCGCTGTTATTTGCCCCAGGCATGTACCTATGTAATTACCGTTTACAGTGTAAAGATGGATGTTATCGGTCGCTGAACGTCGGAGCAGTAGGCGTTTAATGCATTTTCCCATAGGGTCCAATGCAAAATTGACACCTCATTTTCTCCATTCTCAAGAGCTTTGAGTCTCTGCAAAAGATATACATGTGTAGACACAAATAAGTGAAATAGAATGAAGGCTATTTCAGCTTTAGCTTTTATTCCGTTTGGGAGCTAAAGTCGCACAAACTTTTGTTTACAAAAATTTCGATGGCCTATAGTTCGCAAGTTATGCAATCAGTTGACATAAGATTGTGCATGCATGTAGACATGTTAATGACCTTTATATATGCCAAGTTTCAGATGGCTACCTACTCAAACAAGCAAGCAGTAGCGGTTTGAAATTTTCACAATTTGGGCTACACGTTCGGGACGATTCGTGACCTTAGGTGACTTGCACAATTCGGGCTGAAACTAGTGCCAAATGAGAGGGTTGGGATAAACATTCAATTGACCATATGTGCCAAAAATTCTCGTTCTTTAGTTTTCGAGTTATAGCCCCTGGAAGTCGAAAACTGCACGACTTTGCCCTCGAATATCTCGACAACGGAGAAAGGAGAATTTCAGGGCATTTTCTCCCAAGAAATATATGGGAATTATCTGTAATTTAGCACAGTTTCAGAACGATTCGTGAAAGTCACCTTTTAAGAATAACTTCCACTGCAGGCCCATATATAACAGTTTGCTCCTTTATTACTCTGCACATGGCCAATTATTTGCGCTGTTTTTTGCCCCAGGCATGTACCTATGTAATTACCGTTTACAGTGTAAAGATGGATGTTATCGGTCGCTGAACGTCGGAGCAGTAGGCGTTTAATGCATTTTCCCATAGGGTCCAATGCAAAATTGACACCTCATTTTCTCCATTCTCAAGAGCTTTGAGTCTCTGCAAAACATATACATGTGTAGACACAAATAAGTGAAATAGAATGAAGGCTATTTCAGCTTTAGCTTTTATTCCGTTTGGGAGCTAAAGTCGCACAAACTTTTGTTTACAAAAATTTCGATGGCCTATAGTTCGCAAGTTATGCAATCAGTTGACATAAGATTGTGCATGCATGTAGACATGTTAATGACCTTTATATATGCCAAGTTTCAGATGGCTACCTACTCAAACAAGCAAGCAGTAGCGGTTTGAAATTTTCACAATTTGGGCTACACGTTCGGGACGATTCGTGACCTTAGGTGACTTGCACAATTCGGGCTGAAACTAGTGCCAAATGAGAGGGTTGGGATAAACATTCAATTGACCATATGTGCCAAAAATTCTCGTTCTTTAGTTTTCGAGTTATAGCCCCTGGAAGTCGAAAACTGCACGACTTTGCCCTCGAATATCTCGACAACGGAGAAAGGAGAATTTCAGGGCATTTTCTCCCAAGAAATATATGGGAATTATCTGTAATTTAGCACAGTTTCAGAACGATTCGTGAAAGTCACCTTTTAAGAATAACTTCCACTGCAGGCCCATATATATAAAAGTTTGCTCCTTTATTACTCTGCACATGGACAATTATTTGCGCTGTTATTTGCCCCAGGCATGTACCTATGTAATTACCGTTTACAGTGTAAAGATGGATGTTATCGGTCGCTGAACGTCGGAGCAGTAGGCGTTTAATGCATTTTCCCATAGGGTCCAATGCAAAATTGACACCTCATTTTCTCCATTCTCAAGAGCTTTGAGTCTCTGCAAAACATATACATGTGTAGACACAAATAAGTGAAATAGAATGAAGGCTATTTCAGCTTTAGCTTTTATTCCGTTTGGGAGCTAAAGTCGCACAAACTTTTGTTTACAAAAATTTCGATGGCCTATAGTTCGCAAGTTATGCAATCAGTTGACATAAGATTGTGCATGCATGTAGACATGTTAATGACCTTTATATATGCCAAGTTTCAGATGGCTACCTACTCAAACAGGCAAGCAGTAGCGGTTTGAAATTTTCACAATTTGGGCTACACGTTCGGGACGATTCGTGACCTTAGGTGACTTGCACAATTCGGGCTGAAACTAGTGCCAAATGAGAGGGTTGGGATAAACATTCAATTGACCATATGTGCCAAAAATTCTCGTTCTTTAGTTTTCGAGTTATAGCCCCTGGAAGTCGAAAACTGCACGACTTTGCCCTCGAATATCTCGACAACGGAGAAAGGAGAATTTCAGGGCATTTTCTCCCAAGAAATATATGGGAATTATCTGTAATTTAGCACAGTTTCAGAACGATTCGTGAAAGTCACCTTTTAAGAATAACTTCCACTGCAGGCCCATATATAAAAGTTTGCTCCTTTATTACTCTGCACATGGACAATTATTTGCGCTGTTATTTGCCCCAGGCATGTACCTATGTAATTACCGTTTACAGTGTAAAGATGGATGTTATCGGTCGCTGAACGTCGGAGCAGTAGGCGTTTAATGCATTTTCCCATAGGGTCCAATGCAAAATTGACACCTCATTTTCTCCATTCTCAAGAGCTTTGAGTCTCTGCAAAACATATACATGTGTAGACACAAATAAGTGAAATAGAATGAAGGCTATTTCAGCTTTAGCTTTTATTCCGTTTGGGAGCTAAAGTCGCACAAACTTTTGTTTACAAAAATTTCGATGGCCTATAGTTCGCAAGTTATGCAATCAGTTGACATAAGATTGTGCATGCATGTAGACATGTTAATGACCTTTATATATGCCAAGTTTCAGATGGCTACCTACTCAAACAGGCAAGCAGTAGCGGTTTGAAATTTTCACAATTTGGGCTACACGTTCGGGACGATTCGTGACCTTAGGTGACTTGCACAATTCGGGCTGAAACTAGTGCCAAATGAGAGGGTTGGGATAAACATTCAATTGACCATATGTGCCAAAAATTCTCGTTCTTTAGTTTTCGAGTTATAGCCCCTGGAAGTCGAAAACTGCACGACTTTGCCCTCGAATATCTCGACAACGGAGAAAGGAGAATTTCAGGGCATTTTCTCCCAAGAAATATATGGGAATTATCTGTAATTTAGCACAGTTTCAGAACGATTCGTGAAAGTCACCTTTTAAGAATAACTTCCACTGCAGGCCCATATATAAAAGTTTGCTCCTTTATTACTCTGCACATGGCCAATTATTTGCGCTGTTATTTGCCCCAGGCATGTACCTATGTAATTACCGTTTACAGTGTAAAGATGGATGTTATCGGTCGCTGAACGTCGGAGCAGTAGGCGTTTAATGCATTTTCCCATAGGGTCCAATGCAAAATTGACACCTCATTTTCTCCATTCTCAAGAGCTTTGAGTCTCTGCAAAACATATACATGTGTAGACACAAATAAGTGAAATAGAATGAAGGCTATTTCAGCTTTAGCTTTTATTCCGTTTGGGAGCTAAAGTCGCACAAACTTTTGTTTACAAAAATTTCGATGGCCTATAGTTCGCAAGTTATGCAATCAGTTGACATAAGATTGTGCATGCATGTAGACATGTTAATGACCTTTATATATGCCAAGTTTCAGATGGCTACCTACTCAAACAGGCAAGCAGTAGCGGTTTGAAATTTTCACAATTTGGGCTACACGTTCGGGACGATTCGTGACCTTAGGTGACTTGCACAATTCGGGCTGAAACTAGTGCCAAATGAGAGGGTTGGGATAAACATTCAATTGACCATATGTGCCAAAAATTCTCGTTCTTTAGTTTTCGAGTTATAGCCCCTGGAAGTCGAAAACTGCACGACTTTGCCCTCGAATATCTCGACAACGGAGAAAGGAGAATTTCAGGGCATTTTCTCCCAAGAAATATATGGAAATTATCTGTAATTTAGCACAGTTTCAGAACGATTCGTGAAAGTCACCTTTCAAGAATAACTTCCACTGCAACCCATATATAAAAGTTTGCTCCTTTATTACTCTGCACATGGACAATTATTTGCGCTGTTATTTGCCCCAGGCATGTACCTATGTAATTACCGTTTACAGTGTAAAGATGGATGTTATCGGTCGCTGAACGTCGGAGCAGTAGGCGTTTAATGCATTTTTCCCATAGGGTCCAATGCAAAATTGACACCTCATTTTCTCCATTCTCAAGAGCTTTGAGTCTCTGCAAAACATATACATGTGTAGACACAAATAAGTGAAATAGAATGAAGGCTATTTCAGCTTTAGCTTTTATTCCGTTTGGGAGCTAAAGTCGCACAAACTTTTGTTTACAAAAATTTCGATGGCCTATAGTTCGCAAGTTATGCAATCAGTTGACATAAGATTGTGCATGCATGTAGACATGTTAATGACCTTTATATATGCCAAGTTTCAGATGGCTACCTACTCAAACAAGCAAGCAGTAGCGGTTTGAAATTTTCACAATTTGGGCTACACGTTCGGGACGATTCGTGACCTTAGGTGACTTGCACAATTCGGGCTGAAACTAGTGCCAAATGAGAGGGTTGGGATAAACATTCAATTGACCATATGTGCCAAAAATTCTCGTTCTTTAGTTTTCGAGTTATAGCCCCTGGAAGTCGAAAACTGCACGACTTTGCCCTCGAATATCTCGACAACGGAGAAAGGAGAATTTCAGGGCATTTTCTCCCAAGAAATATATGGGAATTATCTGTAATTTAGCACAGTTTCAGAACGATTCGTGAAAGTCACCTTTTAAGAATAACTTCCACTGCAGGCCCATATATAACAGTTTGCTCCTTTATTACTCTGCACATGGCCAATTATTTGCGCTGTTTTTTGCCCCAGGCATGTACCTATGTAATTACCGTTTACAGTGTAAAGATGGATGTTATCGGTCGCTGAACGTCGGAGCAGTAGGCGTTTAATGCATTTTCCCATAGGGTCCAATGCAAAATTGACACCTCATTTTCTCCATTCTCAAGAGCTTTGAGTCTCTGCAAAACATATACATGTGTAGACACAAATAAGTGAAATAGAATGAAGGCTATTTCAGCTTTAGCTTTTATTCCGTTTGGGAGCTAAAGTCGCACAAACTTTTGTTTACAAAAATTTCGATGGCCTATAGTTCGCAAGTTATGCAATCAGTTGACATAAGATTGTGCATGCATGTAGACATGTTAATGACCTTTATATATGCCAAGTTTCAGATGGCTACCTACTCAAACAAGCAAGCAGTGGCGGTTTGAAATTTTCACAATTTGGGCTACACGTTCGGGACGATTCGTGACCTTAGGTGACTTGCACAATTCGGGCTGAAACTAGTGCCAAATGAGAGGGTTGGGATAAACATTCAATTGACCATATGTGCCAAAAATTCTCGTTCTTTAGTTTTCGAGTTATAGCCCCTGGAAGTCGAAAACTGCACGATTTTGCCCTCGAATATCTCGACAACGGAGAAAGGAGAATTTCAGGGCATTTTCTCCCAAGAAATATATGGGAATTATCTGTAATTTAGCACAGTTTCAGAACGATTCGTGAAAGTCACATTTTAAGAATAACTTCCACTGCAGGCCCATATATATAAAAGTTTGCTCCTTTATTACTCTGCACATGGACAATTATTTGCGCTGTTATTTGCCCCAGGCATGAACCTATGTAATTACCGTTTACAGTGTAAAGATGGATGTTATCGGTCGCTGAACATCGGAGCAGTAGGCGTTTAATGCATTTTCCCATAGGGTCCAATGCAAAATTGACACCTCATTTTCTCCATTCTCAAGAGCTTTGAGTCTCTGCAAAACATATACATGTGTAGACACAAATAAGTGAAATAGAATGAAGGCTATTTCAGCTTTAGCTTTTATTCCGTTTGGGAGCTAAAGTCGCACAAACTTTTGTTTACAAAAATTTCGATGGCCTATAGTTCGCAAGTTATGCAATCAGTTGACATAAGATTGTGCATGCATGTAGACATGTTAATGACCTTTATATATGCCAAGTTTCAGATGGCTACCTACTCAAACAAGCAAGCAGTAGCGGTTTGAAATTTTCACAATTTGGGCTACACGTTCGGGACGATTCGTGACCTTAGGTGACTTGCACAATTCGGGCTGAAACTAGTGCCAAATGAGAGGGTTGGGATAAACATTCAATTGACCATATGTGCCAAAAATTCTCGTTCTTTAGTTTTCGAGTTATAGCCCCTGGAAGTCGAAAACTGCACGACTTTGCCCTCGAATATCTCGACAACGGAGAAAGGAGAATTTCAGGGCATTTTCTCCCAAGAAATATATGGGAATTATCTGTAATTTAGCACAGTTTCAGAACGATTCGTGAAAGTCACCTTTTAAGAATAACTTCCACTGCAGGCCCATATATAAAAGTTTGCTCCTTTATTACTCTGCACATGGACAATTATTTGCGCTGTTATTTGCCCCAGGCATGTACCTATGTAATTACCGTTTACAGTGTAAAGATGGATGTTATCGGTCGCTGAACGTCGGAGCAGTAGGCGTTTAATGCATTTTCCCATAGGGTCCAATGCAAAATTGACACCTCATTTTCTCCATTCTCAAGAGCTTTGAGTCTCTGCAAAACATATACATGTGTAGACACAAATAAGTGAAATAGAATGAAGGCTATTTCAGCTTTAGCTTTTATTCCGTTTGGGAGCTAAAGTCGCACAAACTTTTGTTTACAAAAATTTCAATGGCCTATAGTTCGCAAGTTATGCAATCAGTTGACATAAGATTGTGCATGCATGTAGACATGTTAATGACCTTTATATATGCCAAGTTTCAGATGGCTACCTACTCAAACAAGCAAGTAGTAGCGGTTTGAAATTTTCACAATTTGGGCTACACGTTCGGGACGATTCGTGACCTTAGGTGACTTGCACAATTCGGGCTGAAACTAGTGCCAAATGAGAGGGTTGGGATAAACATTCAATTGACCATATGTGCCAAAAATTCTCGTTCTTTAGTTTTCGAGTTATAGCCCCTGGAAGTCGAAAACTGCACGACTTTGCCCTCGAATATCTCGACAACGGAGAAAGGAGAATTTCAGGGCATTTTCTCCCAAGAAATATATGGGAATTATCTGTAATTTAGCACAGTTTCAGAACGATTCGTGAAAGTCACCTTTTAAGAATAACTTCCACTGCAGGCCCATATATAAAAGTTTGCTCCTTTATTACTCTGCACATGGACAATTATTTGCGCTGTTATTTGCCCCAGGCATGTACCTATGTAATTACCGTTTACAGTGTAAAGATGGATGTTATCGGTCGCTGAACGTCGGAGCAGTAGGCGTTTAATGCATTTTCCCATAGGGTCCAATGCAAAATTGACACCTCATTTTCTCCATTCTCAAGAGCTTTGAGTCTCTGCAAAACATATACATGTGTAGACACAAATAAGTGAAATAGAATGAAGGCTATTTCAGCTTTAGCTTTTATTCCGTTTGGGAGCTAAAGTCGCACAAACTTTTGTTTACAAAAATTTCGATGGCCTATAGTTCGCAAGTTATGCAATCAGTTGACATAAGATTGTGCATGCATGTAGACATGTTAATGACCTTTATATATGCCAAGTTTCAGATGGCTACCTACTCAAACAAGCAAGCAGTAGCGGTTTGAAATTTTCACAATTTGGGCTACACGTTCGGGACGATTCGTGACCTTAGGTGACTTGCACAATTCGGGCTGAAATTAGTGCCAAATGAGAGGGTTGGGATAAACATTCAATTGACCATATGTGCCAAAAATTCTCGTTCTTTAGTTTTCGAGTTATAGCCCCTGGAAGTCGAAAACTGCACGACTTTGCCCTCGAATATCTCGACAACGGAGAAAGGAGAATTTCAGGGCATTTTCTCCCAAGAAATATATGGGAATTATCTGTAATTTAGCACAGTTTCAGAACGATTCGTGAAAGTCACCTTTTAAGAATAACTTCCACTGCAGGCCCATATATAAAAGTTTGCTCCTTTATTACTCTGCACATGGACAATTATTTGCGCTGTTATTTGCCCCAGGCATGTACCTATGTAATTACCGTTTACAGTGTAAAGATGGATGTTATCGGTCGCTGAACGTCGGAGCAGTAGGCGTTTAATGCATTTTCCCATAGGGTCCAATGCAAAATTGACACCTCATTTTCTCCATTCTCAAGAGCTTTGAGTCTCTGCAAAACATATACATGTGTAGACACAAATAAGTGAAATAGAATGAAGGCTATTTCAGCTTTAGCTTTTATTCCGTTTGGGAGCTAAAGTCGCACAAACTTTTGTTTACAAAAATTTCGATGGCCTATAGTTCGCAAGTTATGCAATCAGTTGACATAAGATTGTGCATGCATGTAGACATGTTAATGACCTTTATATATGCCAAGTTTCAGATGGCTACCTACTCAAACAAGCAAGCAGTAGCGGTTTGAAATTTTCACAATTTGGGCTACACGTTCGGGACGATTCGTGACCTTAGGTGACTTGCACAATTCGGGCTGAAACTAGTGCCAAATGAGAGGGTTGGGATAAACATTCAATTGACCATATGTGCCAAAAATTCTCGTTCTTTAGTTTTCGAGTTATAGCCCCTGGAAGTCGAAAACTGCACGACTTTGCCCTCGAATATCTCGACAACGGAGAAAGGAGAATTTCAGGGCATTTTCTCCCAAGAAATATATGGGAATTATCTGTAATTTAGCACAGTTTCAGAACGATTCGTGAAAGTCACCTTTTAAGAATAACTTCCACTGCAGGCCCATATATAAAAGTTTGCTCCTTTATTACTCTGCACATGGACAATTATTTGCGCTGTTATTTGCCCCAGGCATGTACCTATGTAATTACCGTTTACAGTGTAAAGATGGATGTTATCGGTCGCTGAACGTCGGAGCAGTAGGCGTTTAATGCATTTTCCCATAGGGTCCAATGCAAAATTGACACCTCATTTTCTCCATTCTCAAGAGCTTTGAGTCTCTGCAAAACATATACATGTGTAGACACAAATAAGTGAAATAGAATGAAGGCTATTTCAGCTTTAGCTTTTATTCCGTTTGGGAGCTAAAGTCGCACAAACTTTTATTTACAAAAATTACGATGGCCTATAGTTCGCAAGTTATGCAATCAGTTGACATAAGATTGTGCATGCATGTAGACATGTTAATGACCTTTATATATGCCAAGTTTCAGATGGCTACCTACTCAAACAAGCAAGCAGTAGCGGTTTGAAATTTTCATAATTTGGGCTACACGTTCGGGACGATTCGTGACCTTAGGTGACTTGCACAATTCGGGCTGAAACTAGTGCCAAATGAGAGGGTTGGGATAAACATTCAATTGACCATATGTGCCAAAAATTCTCGTTCTTTAGTTTTCGAGTTATAGCCCCTGGAAGTCGAAAACTGCACGACTTTGCCCTCGAATATCTCGACAACGGAGAAAGGAGAATTTCAGGGCATTTTCTCCCAAGAAATATATGGGAATTATCTGTAATTTAGCACAGTTTCAGAACGATTCGTGAAAGTCACCTTTTAAGAATAACTTCCACTGCAGGCCCATATATAAAAGTTTGCTCCTTTATTACTCTGCACATGGACAATTATTTGCGCTGTTATTTGCCCCAGGCATGTACCTATGTAATTACCGTTTACAGTGTAAAGATGGATGTTATCGGTCGCTGAACGTCGGAGCAGTAGGCGTTTAATGCATTTTCCCATAGGGTCCAATGCAAAATTGACACCTCATTTTCTCCATTCTCAAGAGCTTTGAGTCTCTGCAAAACATATACATGTGTAGACACAATTAAGTGAAATACAATGAAGGCTATTTCAGCTTGAGCTTTTAATCCGTTTGGGAGCTAAAGTCGCACAAACTTTTATTTACAAAAATTTCGATGGCCTATAGTTCGCAAGTTATGCAATCAGTTGACATAAGATTGTGCATGCATGTAGACATGTTAATGACCTTTATATATGCCAAGTTTCAGATGGCTACCTACTCAAACAAGCAAGCAGTAGCGGTTTGAAATTTTCATATTTTGGGCTACACGTTCGGGACGATTCGTGACCTTAGGTGACTTGCACAATTCGGGCTGAAACTAGTGCCAAATGAGAGGGTTGGGATAAACATTCAATTGACCATATGTGCCAAAAATTCTCGTTCTTTAGTTTTCGAGTTATAGCCCCTGGAAGTCGAAAACTGCACGACTTTGCCCTCGAATATCTCGACAACGGAGAAAGGAGAATTTCAGGGCATTTTCTCCCAAGAAATATATGGGAATTATCTGTAATTTAGCACAGTTTCAGAACGATTCGTGAAAGTCACCTTTTAAGAATAACTTCCACTGCAGGCCCATATATAAAAGTTTGCTCCTTTATTACTCTGCACATGGACAATTATTTGCGCTGTTATTTGCCCCAGGCATGTACCTATGTAATTACCGTTTACAGTGTAAAGATGGATGTTATCGGTCGCTGAACGTCGGAGCAGTAGGCGTTTAATGCATTTTCCCATAGGGTCCAATGCAAAATTGACACCTCATTTTCTCCATTCTCAAGAGCTTTGAGTCTCTGCAAAACATATACATGTGTAGACACAAATAAGTGAAATAGAATGAAGGCTATTTCAGCTTTAGCTTTTATTCCGTTTGGGAGCTAAAGTCGCACAAACTTTTGTTTACAAAAATTTCGATGGCCTATAGTTCGCAAGTTATGCAATCAGTTGACATAAGATTGTGCATGCATGTAGACATGTTAATGACCTTTATATATGCCAAGTTTCAGATGGCTACCTACTCAAACAAGCAAGCAGTAGCGGTTTGAAATTTTCACAATTTGGGCTACACGTTCGGGACGATTCGTGACCTTAGGTGACTTGCACAATTCGGGCTGAAACTAGTGCCAAATGAGAGGGTTGGGATAAACATTCAATTGACCATATGCGCCAAAAATTCTCGTTCTTTAGTTTTCGAGTTATAGCCCCTGGAAGTCGAAAACTGCACGACTTTGCCCTCGAATATCTCGACAACGGAGAAAGGAGAATTTCAGGGCATTTTCTCCCAAGAAATATATGGGAATTATCTGTAATTTAGCACAGTTTCAGAACGATTCGTGAAAGTCACCTTTTAAGAATAACTTCCACTGCAGGCCCATATATAAAAGTTTGCTCCTTTATTACTCTGCACATGGACAATTATTTGCGCTGTTATTTGCCCCAGGCATGTACCTATGTAATTACCGTTTACAGTGTAAAGATGGATGTTATCGGTCGCTGAACGTCGGAGCAGTAGGCGTTTAATGCATTTTCCCATAGGGTCCAATGCAAAATTGACACCTCATTTTCTCCATTCTCAAGAGCTTTGAGTCTCTGTAAAACATATACATGTGTAGACACAAATAAGTGAAATAGAATGAAGGCTATTTCAGCTTTAGCTTTTATTCCGTTTGGGAGCTAAAGTCGCACAAACTTTTGTTTACAAAAATTTCGATGGCCTATAGTTCGCAAGTTATGCAATCAGTTGACATAAGATTGTGCATGCATGTAGACATGTTAATGACCTTTATATATGCCAAGTTTCAGATGGCTGCCTACTCAAACAGGCAAGCAGTAGCGGTTTGAAATTTTCACAATTTGGGCTACACGTTCGGGACGATTCGTGACCTTAGGTGACTTGCACAATTCGGGCTGAAACTAGTGCCAAATGAGAGGGTTGGGATAAACATTCAATTGACCATATGTGCCAAAAATTCTCGTTCTTTAGTTTTCGAGTTATAGCCCCTGGAAGTCGAAAACTGCACGACTTTGCCCTCGAATATCTCGACAACGGAGAAAGGAGAATTTCAGGGCATTTTCTCCCAAGAAATATATGGGAATTATCTGTAATTTAGCACAGTTGCAGAACGATTCGTGAAAGTCACCTTTTAAGAATAACTTCCACTGCAGGCCCATATATAAAAGTTTGCTCCTTTATTACTCTGCACATGGACAATTATTTGCGCTGTTATTTGCCCCAGGCATGTACCTATGTAATTACCGTTTACAGTGTAAAGATGGATGTTATCGGTCGCTGAACGTCGGAGCAGTAGGCGTTTAATGCATTTTCCCATAGGGTCCAATGCAAAATTGACACCTCATTTTCTCCATTCTCAAGAGCTTTGAGTCTCTGCAAAACATATACATGTGTAGACACAAATAAGTGAAATAGAATGAAGGCTATTTCAGCTTTAGCTTTTATTCCGTTTGGGAGCTAAAGTCGCACAAACTTTTGTTTACAAAAATTTCGATGGCCTATAGTTCGCAAGTTATGCAATGAGTTGACATAAGATTGTGCATGCATGTAGACATGTTAATGACCTTTATATATGCCAAGTTTCAGATGGCTACCTACTCAAACAAGCAAGCAGTAGCGGTTTGAAATTTTCACAATTTGGGCTACACGTTCGGGACGATTCGTGACCTTAGGTGACTTGCACAATTCGGGCTGAAACTAGTGCCAAATGAGAGGGTTGGGATAAACATTCAATTGACCATATGTGCCAAAAATTCTCGTTCTTTAGTTTTCGAGTTATAGCCCCTGGAAGTCGAAAACTGCACGACTTTGCCCTCGAATATCTCGACAACGGAGAAAGGAGAATTTCAGGGCATTTTCTCCCAAGAAATATATGGGAATTATCTGTAATTTAGCACAGTTTCAGAACGATTCGTGAAAGTCACCTTTTAAGAATAACTTCCACTGCAGGCCCATATATAAAAGTTTGCTCCTTTATTACTCTGCACATGGACAATTATTTGCGCTGTTATTTGCCCCAGGCATGTACCTATGTAATTACCGTTTACAGTGTAAAGATGGATGTTATCGGTCGCTGAACGTCGGAGCAGTAGGCGTTTAATGCATTTTCCCATAGGGTCCAATGCAAAATTGACACCTCATTTTCTCCATTCTCAAGAGCTTTGAGTCTCTGCAAAACATATACATGTGTAGACACAAATAAGTGAAATAGAATGAAGGCTATTTCAGCTTTAGCTTTTATTCCGTTTGGGAGCTAAAGTCGCACAAACTTTGTTTACAAAAATTTCGATGGCCTATAGTTCGCAAGTTATGCAATCAGTTGACATAAGATTGTGCATGCATGTAGACATGTTAATGACCTTTATATATGCCAAGTTTCAGATGGCTACCTACTCAAACAAGCAAGCAGTAGCGGTTTGAAATTTTCACAATTTGGGCTACACGTTCGGGACGATTCGTGACCTTAGGTGACTTGCACAATTCGGGCTGAAACTAGTGCCAAATGAGAGGGTTGGGATAAACATTCAATTGACCATATGTGCCAAAAATTCTCGTTCTTTAGTTTTCGAGTTATAGCCCCTGGAAGTCGAAAACTGCACGACTTTGCCCTCGAATATCTCGACAACGGAGAAAGGAGAATTTCAGGGCATTTTCTCCCAAGAAATATATGGGAATTATCTGTAATTTAGCACAGTTTCAGAACGATTCGTGAAAGTCACCTTTTAAGAATAACTTCCACTGCAGGCCCATATATAAAAGTTTGCTCCTTTATTACTCTGCACATGGACAATTATTTGCGCTGTTATTTGCCCCAGGCATGTACCTATGTAATTACCGTTTACAGTGTAAAGATGGATGTTATCGGTCGCTGAACGTCGGAGCAGTAGGCGTTTAATGCATTTTCCCATAGGGTCCAATGCAAAATTGACACCTCATTTTCTCCATTCTCAAGAGCTTTGAGTCTCTGCAAAACATATACATGTGTAGACACAAATAAGTGAAATAGAATGAAGGCTATTTCAGCTTTAGCTTTTATTCCGTTTGGGAGCTAAAGTCGCACAAACTTTTGTTTACAAAAATTTCGATGGCCTATAGTTCGCAAGTTATGCAATCAGTTGACATAAGATTGTGCATGCATGTAGACATGTTAATGACCTTTATATATGCCAAGTTTCAGATGGCTACCTACTCAAACAAGCAAGCAGTAGCGGTTTGAAATTTTCACAATTTGGGCTACACGTTCGGGACGATTCGTGACCTTAGGTGACTTGCACAATTCGGGCTGAAACTAGTGCCAAATGAGAGGGTTGGGATAAACATTCAATTGACCATATGTGCCAAAAATTCTCGTTCTTTAGTTTTCGAGTTATAGCCCCTGGAAGTCGAAAACTGCACGACTTTGCCCTCGAATATCTCGACAACGGAGAAAGGAGAATTTCAGGGCATTTTCTCCCAAGAAATATATGGGAATTATCTGTAATTTAGCACAGTTTCAGAACGATTCGTGAAAGTCACCTTTTAAGAATAACTTCCACTGCAGGCCCATATATAAAAGTTTGCTCCTTTATTACTCTGCACATGGACAATTATTTGCGCTGTTATTTGCCCCAGGCATGTACCTATGTAATTACCGTTTACAGTGTAAAGATGGATGTTATCGGTCGCTGAACGTCGGAGCAGTAGGCGTTTAATGCATTTTCCCATAGGGTCCAATGCAAAATTGACACCTCATTTTCTCCATTCTCAAGAGCTTTGAGTCTCTGCAAAACATATACATGTGTAGACACAAATAAGTGAAATAGAATGAAGGCTATTTCAGCTTTAGCTTTTATTCCGTTTGGGAGCTAAAGTCGCACAAACTTTGTTTACAAAAATTTCGATGGCCTATAGTTCGCAAGTTATGCAATCAGTTGACATAAGATTGTGCATGCATGTAGACATGTTAATGACCTTTATATATGCCAAGTTTCAGATGGCTACCTACTCAAACAAGCAAGCAGTAGCGGTTTGAAATTTTCACAATTTGGGCTACACGTTCGGGACGATTCGTGACCTTAGGTGACTTGCACAATTCGGGCTGAAACTAGTGCCAAATGAGAGGGTTGGGATAAACATTCAATTGACCATATGTGCCAAAAATTCTCGTTCTTTAGTTTTCGAGTTATAGCCCCTGGAAGTCGAAAACTGCACGACTTTGCCCTCGAATATCTCGACAACGGAGAAAGGAGAATTTCAGGGCATTTTCTCCCAAGAAATATATGGGAATTATCTGTAATTTAGCACAGTTTCAGAACGATTCGTGAAAGTCACCTTTTAAGAATAACTTCCACTGCAGGCCCATATATAAAAGTTTGCTCCTTTATTACTCTGCACATGGACAATTATTTGCGCTGTTATTTGCCCCAGGCATGTACCTATGTAATTACCGTTTACAGTGTAAAGATGGATGTTATCGGTCGCTGAACGTCGGAGCAGTAGGCGTTTAATGCATTTTCCCATAGGGTCCAATGCAAAATTGACACCTCATTTTCTCCATTCTCAAGAGCTTTGAGTCTCTGCAAAACATATACATGTGTAGACACAAATAAGTGAAATAGAATGAAGGCTATTTCAGCTTTAGCTTTTATTCCGTTTGGGAGCTAAAGTCGCACAAACTTTTGTTTACAAAAATTTCGATGGCCTATAGTTCGCAAGTTATGCAATCAGTTGACATAAGATTGTGCATGCATGTAGACATGTTAATGACCTTTATATATGCCAAGTTTCAGATGGCTACCTACTCAAACAAGCAAGCAGTAGCGGTTTGAAATTTTCACAATTTGGGCTACACGTTCGGGACGATTCGTGACCTTAGGTGACTTGCACAATTCGGGCTGAAACTAGTGCCAAATGAGAGGGTTGGGATAAACATTCAATTGACCATATGTGCCAAAAATTCTCGTTCTTTAGTTTTCGAGTTATAGCCCCTGGAAGTCGAAAACTGCACGACTTTGCCCTCGAATATCTCGACAACGGAGAAAGGAGAATGTCAGGGCATTTTCTCCCAAGAAATATATGGGAATTATCTGTAAATTAGCACAGTTTCAGAACGATTCGTGAAAGTCACCTTTTAAGAATAACTTCCACTGCAGGCCCATATATAAAAGTTTGCTCCTTTATTACTCTGCACATGGACAATTATTTGCGCTGTTATTTGCCCCAGGCATGTACCTATGTAATTACCGTTTACAGTGTAAAGATGGATGTTATCGGTCGCTGAACGTCGGAGCAGTAGGCGTTTAATGCATTTTCCCATAGGGTCCAATGCAAAATTGACACCTCATTTTCTCCATTCTCAAGAGCTTTGAGTCTCTGCAAAACATATACATGTGTAGACACAAATAAGTGAAATAGAATGAAGGCTATTTCAGCTTTAGCTTTTATTCCGTTTGGGAGCTAAAGTCGCACAAACTTTGTTTACAAAAATTTCGATGGCCTATAGTTCGCAAGTTATGCAATCAGTTGACATAAGATTGTGCATGCATGTAGACATGTTAATGACCTTTATATATGCCAAGTTTCAGATGGCTACCTACTCAAACAAGCAAGCAGTAGCGGTTTGAAATTTTCACAATTTGGGCTACACGTTCGGGACGATTCGTGACCTTAGGTGACTTGCACAATTCGGGCTGAAACTAGTGCCAAATGAGAGGGTTGGGATAAACATTCAATTGACCATATGTGCCAAAAATTCTCGTTCTTTAGTTTTCGAGTTATAGCCCCTGGAAGTCGAAAACTGCACGACTTTGCCCTCGAATATCTCGACAACGGAGAAAGGAGAATTTCAGGGCATTTTCTCCCAAGAAATATATGGGAATTATCTGTAATTTAGCACAGTTTCAGAACGATTCGTGAAAGTCACCTTTTAAGAATAACTTCCACTGCAGGCCCATATATAAAAGTTTGCTCCTTTATTACTCTGCACATGGACAATTATTTGCGCTGTTATTTGCCCCAGGCATGTACCTATGTAATTACCGTTTACAGTGTAAAGATGGATGTTATCGGTCGCTGAACGTCGGAGCAGTAGGCGTTTAATGCATTTTCCCATAGGGTCCAATGCAAAATTGACACCTCATTTTCTCCATTCTCAAGAGCTTTGAGTCTCTGCAAAACATATACATGTGTAGACACAAATAAGTGAAATAGAATGAAGGCTATTTCAGCTTTAGCTTTTATTCCGTTTGGGAGCTAAAGTCGCACAAACTTTTGTTTACAAAAATTTCGATGGCCTATAGTTCGCAAGTTATGCAATCAGTTGACATAAGATTGTGCATGCATGTAGACATGTTAATGACCTTTATATATGCCAAGTTTCAGATGGCTACCTACTCAAACAAGCAAGCAGTAGCGGTTTGAAATTTTCACAATTTGGGCTACACGTTCGGGACGATTCGTGACCTTAGGTGACTTGCACAATTCGGGCTGAAACTAGTGCCAAATGAGAGGGTTGGGATAAACATTCAATTGACCATATGTGCCAAAAATTCTCGTTCTTTAGTTTTCGAGTTATAGCCCCTGGAAGTCGAAAACTGCACGACTTTGCCCTCGAATATCTCGACAACGGAGAAAGGAGAATTTCAGGGCATTTTCTCCCAAGAAATATATGGGAATTATCTGTAAATTAGCACAGTTTCAGAACGATTCGTGAAAGTCACCTTTTAAGAATAACTTCCACTGCAGGCCCATATATAAAAGTTTGCTCCTTTATTACTCTGCACATGGACAATTATTTGCGCTGTTATTTGCCTCAGGCATGTACCTATGTAATTACCGTTTACAGTGTAAAGATGGACGTTATCGGTCGCTGAACGTCGGAGCAGTAGGCGTTTAATGCATTTTCCCATAGGGTCCAATGCAAAATTGACACCTCATTTTCTCCATTCTCAAGAGCTTTGAGTCTCTGCAAAACATATACATGTGTAGACACAAATAAGTGAAATAGAATGAAGGCTATTTCAGCTTTAGCTTTTATTCCGTTTGGGAGCTAAAGTCGCACAAACTTTTGTTTACAAAAATTTCAATGGCCTATAGTTCGCAAGTTATGCAATCAGTTGACATAAGATTGTGCATGCATGTAGACATGTTAATGACCTTTATATATGCCAAGTTTCAGATGGCTACCTACTCAAACAAGCAAGCAGTAGCGGTTTGAAATTTTCACAATTTGGGCTACACGTTCGGGACGATTCGTGACCTTAGGTGACTTGCACAATTCGGGCTGAAACTAGTGCCAAATGAGAGGGTTGGGATAAACATTCAATTGACCATATGTGCCAAAAATTCTCGTTCTTTAGTTTTCGAGTTATAGCCCCTGGAAGTCGAAAACTGCACGACTTTGCCCTCGAATATCTCGACAACGGAGAAAGGAGAATGTCAGGGCATTTTCTCCCAAGAAATATATGGGAATTATCTGTAATTTAGCACAGTTTCAGAACGATTCGTGAAAGTCACCTTTTAAGAATAACTTCCACTGCAGGCCCATATATAAAAGTTTGCTCCTTTATTACTCTGCACATGGACAATTATTTGCGCTGTTATTTGCCCCAGGCATGTACCTATGTAATTACCGTTTACAGTGTAAAGATGGATGTTATCGGTCGCTGAACGTCGGAGCAGTAGGCGTTTAATGCATTTTCCCATAGGGTCCAATGCAAAATTGACACCTCATTTTCTCCATTCTCAAGAGCTTTGAGTCTCTGCAAAACATATACATGTGTAGACACAAATAAGTGAAATAGAATGAAGGCTATTTCAGCTTTAGCTTTTATTCCGTTTGGGAGCTAAAGTCGCACAAACTTTTGTTTACAAAAATTTCGATGGCCTATAGTTCGCAAGTTATGCAATCAGTTGACATAAGATTGTGCATGCATGTAGACATGTTAATGACCTTTATATATGCCAAGTTTCAGATGGCTACCTACTCAAACAAGCAAGCAGTAGCGGTTTGAAATTTTCACAATTTGGGCTACACGTTCGGGACGATTCGTGACCTTAGGTGACTTGAACAATTCGGGCTGAAACTAGTGCCAAATGAGAGGGTTGGGATAAACATTCAATTGACCATATGTGCCAAAAATTCTCGTTCTTTAGTTTTCGAGTTATAGCCCCTGGAAGTCGAAAACTGCACGACTTTGCCCTCGAATATCTCGACAACGGAGAAAGGAGAATTTCAGGGCATTTTCTCCCAAGAAATATATGGGAATTATCTGTAATTTAGCACAGTTTCAGAACGATTCGTGAAAGTCACCTTTTAAGAATAACTTCCACTGCAGGCCCATATATAAAAGTTTGCTCCTTTATTACTCTGCACATGGACAATTATTTGCGCTGTTATTTGCCCCAGGCATGTACCTATGTAATTACCGTTTACAGTGTAAAGATGGATGTTATCGGTCGCTGAACGTCGGAGCAGTAGGCGTTTAATGCATTTTCCCATAGGGTCCAATGCAAAATTGACACCTCATTTTCTCCATTCTCAAGAGCTTTGAGTCTCTGCAAAACATATACATGTGTAGACACAAATAAGTGAAATAGAATGAAGGCTATTTCAGCTTTAGCTTTTATTCCGTTTGGGAGCTAAAGTCGCACAAACTTTTGTTTACAAAAATTTCGATGGCCTATAGTTCGCAAGTTATGCAATGAGTTGACATAAGATTGTGCATGCATGTAGACATGTTAATGACCTTTATATATGCCAAGTTTCAGATGGCTACCTACTCAAACAAGCAAGCAGTAGCGGTTTGAAATTTTCACAATTTGGGCTACACGTTCGGGACGATTCGTGACCTTAGGTGACTTGCACAATTCGGGCTGAAACTAGTGCCAAATGAGAGGGTTGGGATAAACATTCAATTGACCATATGTGCCAAAAATTCTCGTTCTTTAGTTTTCGAGTTATAGCCCCTGGAAGTCGAAAACTGCACGACTTTGCCCTCGAATATCTCGACAACGGAGAAAGGAGAATTTCAGGGCATTTTCTCCCAAGAAATATATGGGAATTATCTGTAATTTAGCACAGTTTCAGAACGATTCGTGAAAGTCACCTTTTAAGAATAACTTCCACTGCAGGCCCATATATAAAAGTTTGCTCCTTTATTACTCTGCACATGGACAATTATTTGCGCTGTTATTTGCCCCAGGCATGTACCTATGTAATTACCGTTTACAGTGTAAAGATGGATGTTATCGGTCGCTGAACGTCGGAGCAGTAGGCGTTTAATGCATTTTCCCATAGGGTCCAATGCAAAATTGACACCTCATTTTCTCCATTCTCAAGAGCTTTGAGTCTCTGCAAAACATATACATGTGTAGACACAAATAAGTGAAATAGAATGAAGGCTATTTCAGCTTTAGCTTTTATTCCGTTTGGGAGCTAAAGTCGCACAAACTTTTGTTTACAAAAATTTCGATGGCCTATAGTTCGCAAGTTATGCAATCAGTTGACATAAGATTGTGCATGCATGTAGACATGTTAATGACCTTTATATATGCCAAGTTTCAGATGGCTACCTACTCAAACAAGCAAGCAGTAGCGGTTTGAAATTTTCACAATTTGGGCTACACGTTCGGGACGATTCGTGACCTTAGGTGACTTGCACAATTCGGGCTGAAACTAGTGCCAAATGAGAGGGTTGGGATAAACATTCAATTGACCATATGTGCCAAAAATTCTCGTTCTTTAGTTTTCGAGTTATAGCCCCTGGAAGTCGAAAACTGCACGACTTTGCCCTCGAATATCTCGACAACGGAGAAAGGAGAATTTCAGGGCATTTTCTCCCAAGAAATATATGGGAATTATCTGTAATTTAGCACAGTTTCAGAACGATTCGTGAAAGTCACCTTTTAAGAATAACTTCCACTGCAGGCCTATATATAAAAGTTTGCTCCTTTATTACTCTGCACATGGACAATTATTTGCGCTGTTATTTGCCCCAGGCATGTACCTATGTAATTACCGTTTACAGTGTAAAGATGGATGTTATCGGTCGCTGAACGTCGGAGCAGTAGGCGTTTAATGCATTTTTCCATAGGGTCCAATGCAAAATTGACACCTCATTTTCTCCATTCTCAAGAGCTTTGAGTCTCTGCAAAACATATACATGTGTAGACACAAATAAGTGAAATAGAATGAAGGCTATTTCAGCTTTAGCTTTTATTCCGTTTGGGAGCTAAAGTCGCACAAACTTTTGTTTACAAAAATTTCGATGGCCTATAGTTCGCAAGTTATGCAATCAGTTGACATAAGATTGTGCATGCATGTAGACATGTTAATGACCTTTATATATGCCAAGTTTCAGATGGCTACCTACTCAAACAAGCAAGCAGTAGCGGTTTGAAATTTTCACAATTTGGGCTACACGTTCGGGACGATTCGTGACCTTAGGTGACTTGCACAATTCGGGCTGAAACTAGTGCCAAATGAGAGGGTTGGGATAAACATTCAATTGACCATATGTGCCAAAAATTCTCGTTCTTTAGTTTTCGAGTTATAGCCCCTGGAAGTCGAAAACTGCACGACTTTGCCCTCGAATATCTCGACAACGGAGAAAGGAGAATTTCAGGGCATTTTCTCCCAAGAAATATATGGGAATTATCTGTAATTTAGCACAGTTTCAGAACGATTCGTGAAAGTCACCTTTTAAGAATAACTTCCACTGCAGGCCCATATATAAAAGTTTGCTCCTTTATTACTCTGCACATGGACAATTATTTGCGCTGTTATTTGCCCCAGGCATGTACCTATGTAATTACCGTTTACAGTGTAAAGATGGATGTTATCGGTCGCTGAACGTCGGAGCAGTAGGCGTTTAATGCATTTTTCCATAGGGTCCAATGCAAAATTGACACCTCATTTTCTCCATTCTCAAGAGCTTTGAGTCTCTGCAAAACATATACATGTGTAGACACAAATAAGTGAAATAGAATGAAGGCTATTTCAGCTTTAGCTTTTATTCCGTTTGGGAGCTAAAGTCGCACAAACTTTTGTTTACAAAAATTTCGATGGCCTATAGTTCGCAAGTTATGCAATGAGTTGACATAAGATTGTGCATGCATGTAGACATGTTAATGACCTTTATATATGCCAAGTTTCAGATGGCTACCTACTCAAACAAGCAAGCAGTAGCGGTTTGAAATTTTCACAATTTGGGCTACACGTTCGGGACGATTCGTGACCTTAGGTGACTTGCACAATTTGGGCTGAAACTAGTGCCAAATGAGAGGGTTGGGATAAACATTCAATTGACCATATGTGCCAAAAATTCTCGTTCTTTAGTTTTCGAGTTATAGTCCCTGGAAGTCGAAAACTGCACGACTTTGCCCTCGAATATCTCGACAACGGAGAAAGGAGAATTTCAGGGCATTTTCTCCCAAGAAATATATGGGAATTATCTGTAATTTAGCACAGTTTCAGAACGATTCGTGAAAGTCACCTTTTAAGAATAACTTCCACTGCAGGCCCATATATAAAAGTTTGCTCCTTTATTACTCTGCACATGGACAATTATTTGCGCTGTTATTTGCCCCAGGCATGTACCTATGTAATTACCGTTTACAGTGTAAAGATGGATGTTATCGGTCGCTGAACGTCGGAGCAGTAGGCGTTTAATGCATTTTCCCATAGGGTCCAATGCAAAATTGACACCTCATTTTCTCCATTCTCAAGAGCTTTGAGTCTCTGCAAAACATATACATGTGTAGACACAAATAAGTGAAATAGAATGAAGGCTATTTCAGCTTTAGCTTTTATTCCGTTTGGGAGCTAAAGTCGCACAAACTTTTGTTTACAAAAATTTCGATGGCCTATAGTTCGCAAGTTATGCAATCAGTTGACATAAGATTGTGCATGCATGTAGACATGTTAATGACCTTTATATATGCCAAGTTTCAGATGGCTACCTACTCAAACAAGCAAGCAGTAGCGGTTTGAAATTTTCACAATTTGGGCTACACGTTCGGGACGATTCGTGACCTTAGGTGACTTGCACAATTCGGGCTGAAACTAGTGCCAAATGAGAGGGTTGGGATAAACATTCAATTGACCATATGTGCCAAAAATTCTCGTTCTTTAGTTTTCGAGTTATAGCCCCTGGAAGTCAAAAACTGCACGACTTTGCCCTCGAATATCTCGACAACGGAGAAAGGAGAATTTCAGGGCATTTTTGTCCCAAGAAATATATGGGAATTATCTGTAATTTAGCACAGTTTCAGAACGATTCGTGAAAGTCACCTTTTAAGAATAACTTCCACTGCAGGCCCATATATAAAAGTTTGCTCCTTTATTACTCTGCACATGGACAATTATTTGCGCTGTTATTTGCCCCAGGCATGTACCTATGTAATTACCGTTTACAGTGTAAAGATGGATGTTATCGGTCGCTGAACGTCGGAGCAGTAGGCGTTTAATGCATTTTCCCATAGGGTCCAATGCAAAATTGACACCTCATTTTCTCCATTCTCAAGAGCTTTGAGTCTCTGCAAAACATATACATGTGTAGACACAAATAAGTGAAATAGAATGAAGGCTATTTCAGCTTTAGCTTTTATTCCGTTTGGGAGCTAAAGTCGCACAAACTTTTGTTTACAAAAATTTCGATGGCCTATAGTTCGCAAGTTATGCAATCAGTTGACATAAGATTGTGCATGCATGTAGACATGTTAATGACCTTTATATATGCCAAGTTTCAGATGGCTACCTACTCAAACAAGCAAGCAGTAGCGGTTTGAAATTTTCACAATTTGGGCTACACGTTCGGGACGATTCGTGACCTTAGGTGACTTGCACAATTCGGGCTGAAACTAGTGCCAAATGAGAGGGTTGGGATAAACATTCAATTGACCATATGTGCCAAAAATTCTCGTTCTTTAGTTTTCGAGTTATAGCCCCTGGAAGTCGAAAACTGCACGACTTTGCCCTCGAATATCTCGACAACGGAGAAAGGAGAATTTCAGGGCATTTTCTCCCAAGAAATATATGGGAATTATCTGTAATTTAGCACAGTTTCAGAACGATTCGTGAAAGTCACCTTTTAAGAATAACTTCCACTGCAGGCCCATATATAAAAGTTTGCTCCTTTATTACTCTGCACATGGACAATTATTTGCGCTGTTATTTGCCCCAGGCATGTACCTATGTAATTACCGTTTACAGTGTAAAGATGGATGTTATCGGTCGCTGAACGTCGGAGCAGTAGGCGTTTAATGCATTTTCCCATAGGGTCCAATGCAAAATTGACACCTCATTTTCTCCATTCTCAAGAGCTTTGAGTCTCTGCAAAACATATACATGTGTAGACACAAATAAGTGAAATAGAATGAAGGCTATTTCAGCTTTAGCTTTTATTCCGTTTGGGAGCTAAAGTCGCACAAACTTTTGTTTACAAAAATTTCGATGGCCTATAGTTCGCAAGTTATGCAATCAGTTGACATAAGATTGTGCATGCATGTAGACATGTTAATGACCTTTATATATGCAAAGTTTCAGATGGCTACCTACTCAAACAAGCAAGCAGTAGCGGTTTGAAATTTTCACAATTTGGGCTACACGTTCGGGACGATTCGTGACCTTAGGTGACTTGCACAATTCGGGCTGAAACTAGTGCCAAATGAGAGGGTTGGGATAAACATTCAATTGACCATATGTGCCAAAAATTCTCGTTCTTTAGTTTTCGAGTTATAGCCCCTGGAAGTCGAAAACTGCACGACTTTGCCCTCGAATATCTCGACAACGGAGAAAGGAGAATTTCAGGGCATTTTCTCCCAAGAAATATATGGGAATTATCTGTAATTTAGCACAGTTTCAGAACGATTCGTGAAAGTCACCTTTTAAGAATAACTTCCACTGCAGGCCTATATATAAAAGTTTGCTCCTTTATTACTCTGCACATGGACAATTATTTGCGCTGTTATTTGCCCCAGGCATGTACCTATGTAATTACCGTTTACAGTGTAAAGATGGATGTTATCGGTCGCTGAACGTCGGAGCAGTAGGCGTTTAATGCATTTTCCCATAGGGTCCAATGCAAAATTGACACCTCATTTTCTCCATTCTCAAGAGCTTTGAGTCTCTGCAAAACATATACCTGTGTAGACACAAATAAGTGAAATAGAAAGAAGGCTATTTCAGCTTTAGCTTTTATTCCGTTTGGGAGCTAAAGTCGCACAAACTTTTGTTTACAAAAATTTCGATGGCCTATAGTTCGCAAGTTATGCAATCAGTTGACATAAGATTGTGCATGCATGTAGACATGTTAATGACCTTTATATATGCCAAGTTTCAGATGGCTACCTACTCAAACAAGCAAGCAGTAGCGGTTTGAAATTTTCACAATTTGGGCTACACGTTCGGGACGATTCGTGACCTTAGGTGACTTGCACAATTCGGGCTGAAACTAGTGCCAAATGAGAGGGTTGGGATAAACATTCAATTGACCATATGTGCCAAAAATTCTCGTTCTTTAGTTTTCGAGTTATAGCCCCTGGAAGTCGAAAACTGCACGACTTTGCCCTCGAATATCTCGACAACGGAGAAAGGAGAATTTCAGGGCATTTTCTCCCAAGAAATATATGGGAATTATCTGTAATTTAGCACAGTTTCAGAACGATTCGTGAAAGTCACCTTTTAAGAATAACTTCCACTGCAGGCCCATATATAAAAGTTTGCTCCTTTATTACTCTGCACATGGACAATTATTTGCGCTGTTATTTGCCCCAGGCATGTACCTATGTAATTACCGTTTACAGTGTAAAGATGGATGTTATCGGTCGCTGAACGTCGGAGCAGTAGGCGTTTAATGCATTTTCCCATAGGGTCCAATGCAAAATTGACACCTCATTTTCTCCATTCTCAAGAGCTTTGAGTCTCTGCAAAACATATACATGTGTAGACACAAATAAGTGAAATAGAATGAAGGCTATTTCAGCTTTAGCTTTTATTCCGTTTGGGAGCTAAAGTCGCACAAACTTTTGTTTACAAAAATTTCGATGGCCTATAGTTCGCAAGTTATGCAATCAGTTGACATAAGATTGTGCATGCATGTAGACATGTTAATGACCTTTATATATGCCAAGTTTCAGATGGCTACCTACTCAAACAAGCAAGCAGTAGCGGTTTGAAATTTTCACAATTTGGGCTACACGTTCGGGACGATTCGTGACCTTAGGTGACTTGCACAATTCGGGCTGAAACTAGTGCCAAATGAGAGGTTGGGATAAACATTCAATTGACCATATGTGCCAAAAATTCTCGTTCTTTAGTTTTCGAGTTATAGCCCCTGGAAGTCGAAAACTGCACGACTTTGCCCTCGAATATCTCGACAACGGAGAAAGGAGAATTTCAGGGCATTTTCTCCCAAGAAATATATGGGAATTATCTGTAATTTAGCACAGTTTCAGAACGATTCGTGAAAGTCACCTTTTAAGAATAACTTCCACTGCAGGCCCATATATAAAAGTTTGCTCCTTTATTACTCTGCACATGGACAATTATTTGCGCTGTTATTTGCCCCAGGCATGTACCTATGTAATTACCGTTTACAGTGTAAAGATGATTGTTATCGGTCGCTGAACGTCGGAGCAGTAGGCGTTTAATGCATTTTCCCATAGGGTCCAATGCAAAATTGACACCTCATTTTCTCCATTCTCAAGAGCTTTGAGTCTCTGCAAAACATATACATGTGTAGACACAAATAAGTGAAATAGAATGAAGGCTATTTCAGCTTTAGCTTTTATTCCGTTTGGGAGCTAAAGTCGCACAAACTTTTGTTTACAACAATTTCGATGGCCTATAGTTCGCAAGTTATGCAATCAGTTGACATAAGATTGTGCATGCATGTAGACATGTTAATGACCTTTATATATGCCAAGTTTCAGATGGCTACCTACTCAAACAAGCAAGCAGTAGCGGTTTGAAATTTTCACAATTTGGGCTACACGTTCGGGACGATTCGTGACCTTAGGTGACTTGCACAATTCGGGCTGAAACTAGTGCCAAATGAGAGGGTTGGGATAAACATTCAATTGACCATATGTGCCAAAAATTCTCGTTCTTTAGTTTTCGAGTTATAGCCCCTGGAAGTCGAAAACTGCACGACTTTGCCCTCGAATATCTCGACAACGAAGAAAGGAGAATTTCAGGGCATTTTCTCCCAAGAAATATATGGGAATTATCTGTAATTTAGCACAGTTTCAGAACGATTCGTGAAAGTCACCTTTTAAGAATAACTTCCACTGCAGGCCCATATATAAAAGTTTGCTCCTTTATTACTCTGCACATGGACAATTATTTGCGCTGTTATTTGCCCCAGGCATGTACCTATGTAATTACCGTTTACAGTGTAAAGATGGATGTTATCGGTCGCTGAACGTCGGAGCAGTAGGCGTTTAATGCATTTTCCCATAGGGTCCAATGCAAAATTGACACCTCATTTTCTCCATTCTCAAGAGCTTTGAGTCTCTGCAAAACATATACATGTGTAGACACAAATAAGTGAAATAGAATGAAGGCTATTTCAGCTTTAGCTTTTATTCCGTTTGGGAGCTAAAGTCGCACAAACTTTTGTTTACAAAAATTTCGATGGCCTATAGTTCGCAAGTTATGCAATCAGTTGACATAAGATTGTGCATGCATGTAGACATGTTAATGACCTTTATATATGCCAAGTTTCAGATGGCTACCTACTCAAACAAGCAAGCAGTAGCGGTTTGAAATTTTCACAATTTGGGCTACACGTTCGGGACGATTCGTGACCTTAGGTGACTTGCACAATTCGGGCTGAAACTAGTGCCAAATGAGAGGGTTGGGATAAACATTCAATTGACCATATGTGCCAAAAATTCTCGTTCTTTAGTTTTCGAGTTATAGCCCCTGGAAGTCGAAAACTGCACGACTTTGCCCTCGAATATCTCGACAACGGAGAAAGGAGAATTTCAGGGCATTTTCTTCCAAGAAATATATGGGAATTATCTGTAATTTAGCACAGTTTCAGAACGATTCGTGAAAGTCACCTTTTAAGAATAACTTCCACTGCAGGCCCATATATAAAAGTTTGCTCCTTTATTACTCTGCACATGGACAATTATTTGCGCTGTTATTTGCCCCAGGCATGTACCTATGTAATTACCGTTTACAGTGTAAAGATGGATGTTATCGGTCGCTGAACGTCGGAGCAGTAGGCGTTTAATGCATTTTCCCATAGGATCCAATGCAAAATTGACACCTCATTTTCTCCATTCTCAAGAGCTTTGAGTCTCTGCAAAACATATACATGTGTAGACACAAATAAGTGAAATAGAATGAAGGCTATTTCAGCTTTAGCTTTTATTCCGTTTGGGAGCTAAAGTCGCACAAACTTTTGTTTACAACAATTTCGATGGCCTATAGTTCGCAAGTTATGCAATCAGTTGACATAAGATTGTGCATGCATGTAGACATGTTAATGACCTTTATATATGCCAAGTTTCAGATGGCTACCTACTCAAACAAGCAAGCAGTAGCGGTTTGAAATTTTCACAATTTGGGCTACACGTTCGGGACGATTCGTGACCTTAGGTGACTTGCACAATTCGGGCTGAAACCAGTGCCAAATGAGAGGGTTGGGATAAACATTCAATTGACCATATGTGCCAAAAATTCTCGTTCTTTAGTTTTCGAGTTATAGCCCCTGGAAGTCGAAAACTGCACGACTTTGCCCTCGAATATCTCGACAACGGAGAAAGGAGAATTTCAGGGCATTTTCTCCCAAGAAATATATGGGAATTATCTGTAATTTAGCACAGTTTCAGAACGATTCGTGAAAGTCACCTTTTAAGAATAACTTCCACTGCAGGCCCATATATAAAAGTTTGCTCCTTTATTACTCTGCACATGGACAATTATTTGCGCTGTTATTTGCCCCAGGCATGTACCTATGTAATTACCGTTTACAGTGTAAAGATGGATGTTATCGGTCGCTGAACGTCGGAGCAGTAGGCGTTTAATGCATTTTCCCATAGGGTCCAATGCAAAATTGACACCTCATTTTCTCCATTCTCAAGAGCTTTGAGTCTCTGCAAAACATATACATGTGTAGACACAAATAAGTGAAATAGAATGAAGGCTATTTCAGCTTTAGCTTTTATTCCGTTTGGGAGCTAAAGTCGCACAAACTTTTGTTTACAACAAATTCGATGGCCTATAGTTCGCAAGTTATGCAATCAGTTGACATAAGATTGTGCATGCATGTAGACATGTTAATGACCTTTATATATGCCAAGTTTCAGATGGCTACCTACTCAAACAAGCAAGCAGTAGCGGTTTGAAATTTTCACAATTTGGGCTACACGTTCGGGACGATTCGTGACCTTAGGTGCCTTGCACAATTCGGGCTGAAACTAGTGCCAAATGAGAGGGTTGGGATAAACATTCAATTGACCATATGTGCCAAAAATTCTCGTTCTTTAGTTTTCGAGTTATAGCCCCTGGAAGTCGAAAACTGCACGACTTTGCCCTCGAATATCTCGACAACGGAGAAAGGAGAATTTCAGGGCATTTTCTCCCAAGAAATATATGGGAATTATCTGTAATTTAGCACAGTTTCAGAACGATTCGTGAAAGTCACCTTTTAAGAATAACTTCCACTGCAGGCCCATATATAAAAGTTTGCTCCTTTATTACTCTGCACATGGACAATTATTTGCGCTGTTATTTGCCCCAGGCATGTACCTATGTAATTACCGTTTACAGTGTAAAGATGGATGTTATCGGTCGCTGAACGTCGGAGCAGTAGGCGTTTAATGCATTTTCCCATAGGGTCCAATACAAAATTGACACCTCATTTTCTCCATTCTCAAGAGCTTTGAGTCTCTGCAAAACATATACATGTGTAGACACAAATAAGTGAAATAGAATGAAGGCTATTTCAGCTTTAGCTTTTATTCCGTTTGGGAGCTAAAGTCGCACAAACTTTTGTTTACAAAAATTTCGATGGCCTATAGTTCGCAAGTTATGCAATCAGTTGACATAAGATTGTGCATGCATGTAGACATGTTAATGACCTTTATATATGCCAAGTTTCAGATGGCTACCTACTCAAACAAGCAAGCAGTAGCGGTTTGAAATTTTCACAATTTGGGCTACACGTTCGGGACGATTCGTGACCTTAGGTGACTTGCACAATTCGGGCTGAAACTAGTGCCAAATGAGAGGGTTGGGATAAACATTCAATTGACCATATGTGCCAAAAATTCTCGTTCTTTAGTTTTCGAGTTATAGCCCCTGGAAGTCGAAAACTGCACGACTTTGCCCTCGAATATCTCGACAACGGAGAAAGGAGAATTTCAGGGCATTTTCTCCCAAGAAATATATGGGAATTATCTGTAATTTAGCACAGTTTCAGAACGATTCGTGAAAGTCACCTTTTAAGAATAACTTCCACTGCAGGCCCATATATAAAAGTTTGCTCCTTTATTACTCTGCACATGGACAATTATTTGCGCTGTTATTTGCCCCAGGCATGTACCTATGTAATTACCGTTTACAGTGTAAAGATGGATGTTATCGGTCGCTGAACGTCGGAGCCGTAGGCGTTTAATGCATTTTCCCATAGGGTCCAATGCAAAATTGACACCTCATTTTCTCCATTCTCAAGAGCTTTGAGTCTCTGCAAAACATATACATGTGTAGACACAAATAAGTGAAATAGAATGAAGGCTATTTCAGCTTTAGCTTTTATTCCGTTTGGGAGCTAAAGTCGCACAAACTTTTGTTTACAAAAATTTCGATGGCCTATAGTTCGCAAGTTATGCAATCAGTTGACATAAGATTGTGCATGCATGTAGACATGTTAATGACCTTTATATATGCCAAGTTTCAGATGGCTACCTACTCATACAAGCAAGCAGTAGCGGTTTGAAATTTTCACAATTTGGGCTACACGTTCGGGACGATTCGTGACCTTAGGTGACTTGCACAATTCGGGCTGAAACTAGTGCCAAATGAGAGGGTTGGGATAAACATTCAATTGACCATATGTGCCAAAAATTCTCGTTCTTTAGTTTTCGAGTTATAGCCCCTGGAAGTCGAAAACTGCACGACTTTGCCCTCGAATATCTCGACAACGGATAAAGGAGAATTTCAGGGCATTTTCTCCCAAGAAATATATGGGAATTATCTGTAATTTAGCACAGTTTCAGAACGATTCGTGAAAGTCACCTTTTAAGAATAACTTCCACTGCAGGCCCATATATAAAAGTTTGCTCCTTTATTACTCTGCACATGGACAATTATTTGCGCTGTTATTTGCCCCAGGCATGTACCTATGTAATTACCGTTTACAGTGTAAAGATGGATGTTATCGGTCGCTGAACGTCGGAGCAGTAGGCGTTTAATGCATTTTCCCATAGGGTCCAATGCAAAATTGACACCTCATTTTCTCCATTCTCAAGAGCTTTGAGTCTCTGCAAAACATATACATGTGTAGACACAAATAAGTGAAATAGAATGAAGGCTATTTCAGCTTTAGCTTTTATTCCGTTTGGGAGCTAAAGTCGCACAAACTTTTGTTTACAACAATTTCGATGGCCTATAGTTCGCAAGTTATGCAATCAGTTGACATAAGATTGTGCATGCATGTAGACATGTTAATGACCTTTATATATGCCAAGTTTCAGATGGCTACCTACTCAAACAAGCAAGCAGTAGCGGTTTGAAATTTTCACAATTTGGGCTACACGTTCGGGACGATTCGTGACCTTAGGTGACTTGCACAATTCGGGCTGAAACTAGTGCCAAATGAGAGGGTTGGGATAAACATTCAATTGACCATATGTGCCAAAAATTCTCGTTCTTTAGTTTTCGAGTTATAGCCCCTGGAAGTCGAAAACTGCACGACTTTGCCCTCGAATATCTCGACAACGGAGAAAGGAGAATTTCAGGGCATTTTCTCCCAAGAAATATATGGGAATTATCTGTAATTTAGCACAGTTTCAGAACGATTCGTGAAAGTCACCTTTTAAGAATAACTTCCACTGCAGGCCCATATATAAAAGTTTGCTCCTTTATTACTCTGCACATGGACAATTATTTGCGCTGTTATTTGCCCCAGGCATGTACCTATGTAATTACCGTTTACAGT
Organism: Ctena decussata; assembly: GCA_963989385.1. Lineage (NCBI taxonomy): Eukaryota > Metazoa > Mollusca > Bivalvia > Lucinida > Lucinidae > Ctena > Ctena decussata. Next base: position 29,442,642 of record OZ022505.1, read on the forward strand.
GTAAAGATGGATGTTATCGGTCGCTGAACGTCGGAGCAGTAGGCGTTTAATGCATTTTCCCATAGGGTCCAATACAAAATTGACACCTCATTTTCTCCATTCTCAAGAGCTTTGAGTCTCTGCAAAACATATACATGTGTAGACACAAATAAGTGAAATAGAATGAAGGCTATTTCAGCTTTAGCTTTTATTCCGTTTGGGAGCTAAAGTCGCACAAACTTTTGTTTACAAAAATTTCGATGGCCTATAGTTCGCAAGTTATGCAATCAGTTGACATAAGATTGTGCATGCATGTAGACATGTTAATGACCTTTATATATGCCAAGTTTCAGATGGCTACCTACTCAAACAAGCAAGCAGTAGCGGTTTGAAATTTTCACAATTTGGGCTACACGTTCGGGACGATTCGTGACCTTAGGTGACTTGCACAATTCGGGCTGAAACTAGTGCCAAATGAGAGGGTTGGGATAAACATTCAATTGACCATATGTGCCAAAAATTCTCGTTCTTTAGTTTTCGAGTTATAGCCCCTGGAAGTCGAAAACTGCACGACTTTGCCCTCGAATATCTCGACAACGGAGAAAGGAGAATTTCAGGGCATTTTCTCCCAAGAAATATATGGGAATTATCTGTAATTTAGCACAGTTTCAGAACGATTCGTGAAAGTCACCTTTTAAGAATAACTTCCACTGCAGGCCCATATATAAAAGTTTGCTCCTTTATTACTCTGCACATGGACAATTATTTGCGCTGTTATTTGCCCCAGGCATGTACCTATGTAATTACCGTTTACAGTGTAAAGATGGATGTTATCGGTCGCTGAACGTCGGAGCAGTAGGCGTTTAATGCATTTTCCCATAGGGTCCAATGCAAAATTGACACCTCATTTTCTCCATTCTCAAGAGCTTTGAGTCTCTGCAAAACATATACATGTGTAGACACAAATAAGTGAAATAGAATGAAGGCTATTTCAGCTTTAGCTTTTATTCCGTTTGGGAGCTAAAGTCGCACAAACTTTTGTTTACAAAAATTTCGATGTCCTATAGTTCGCAAGTTATGCAATCAGTTGACATAAGATTGTGCATGCATGTAGACATGTTAATGACCTTTATATATGCCAAGTTTCAGATGGCTACCTACTCAAACAAGCAAGCAGTAGCGGTTTGAAATTTTCACAATTTGGGCTACACGTTCGGGACGATTCGTGACCTTAGGTGACTTGCACAATTCGGGCTGAAACTAGTGCCAAATGAGAGGGTTGGGATAAACATTCAATTGACCATATGTGCCAAAAATTCTCGTTCTTTAGTTTTCGAGTTATAGCCCCTGGAAGTCGAAAACTGCACGACTTTGCCCTCGAATATCTCGACAACGGAGAAAGTAGAATTTCAGGGCATTTTCTCCCAAGAAATATATGGGAATTATCTGTAATTTAGCACAGTTTCAGAACGATTCGTGAAAGTCACCTTTTAAGAATAACTTCCACTGCAGGCCCATATATAAAAGTTTGCTCCTTTATTACTCTGCACATGGACAATTATTTGCGCTGTTATTTGCCCCAGGCATGTACCTATGTAATTACCGTTTACAGTGTAAAGATGGATGTTATCGGTCGCTGAACGTCGGAGCAGTAGGCGTTTAATGCATTTTCCCATAGGGTCCAATGCAAAATTGACACCTCATTTTCTCCATTCTCAAGAGCTTTGAGTCTCTGCAAAACATATACATGTGTAGACACAAATAAGTGAAATAGAATGAAGGCTATTTCAGCTTTAGCTTTTATTCCGTTTGGGAGCTAAAGTCGCACAAACTTTTGTTTACAAAAATTTCGATGGCCTATAGTTCGCAAGTTATGCAATCAGTTGACATAAGATTGTGCATGCATGTAGACATGTTAATGACCTTTATATATGCCAAGTTTCAGATGGCTACCTACTCAAACAAGCAAGCAGTAGCGGTTTGAAATTTTCACAATTTGGGCTACACGTTCGGGACGATTCGTGACCTTAGGTGACTTGCACAATTCGGGCTGAAACTAGTGCCAAATGAGAGGGTTGGGATAAACATTCAATTGACCATATGTGCCAAAAATTCTCGTTCTTTAGTTTTCGAGTTATAGCCCCTGGAAGTCGAAAACTGCACGACTTTGCCCTCGAATATCTCGACAACGGAGAAAGGAGAATTTCAGGGCATTTTCTCCCAAGAAATATATGGGAATTATCTGTAATTTAGCACAGTTTCAGAACGATTCGTGAAAGTCACCTTTTAAGAATAACTTCCACTGCAGGCCCATATATAAAAGTTTGCTCCTTTATTTCTCTGCACATGGACAATTATTTGCGCTGTTATTTGCCCCAGGCATGTACCTATGTAATTACCGTTTACAGTGTAAAGATGGATGTTATCGGTCGCTGAACGTTGGAGCAGTAGGCGTTTAATGCATTTTCCCATAGGGTCCAATGCAAAATTGACACCTCATTTTCTCCATTCTCAAGAGCTTTGAGTCTCTGCAAAACATATACATGTGTAGACACAAATAAGTGAAATAGAATGAAGGCTATTTCAGCTTTAGTTTTTATTCCGTTTGGGAGCTAAAGTCGCACAAACTTTTGTTTACAAAAATTTCGATGGCCTATAGTTCGCAAGTTATGCAATCAGTTGACATAAGATTGTGCATGCATGTAGACATGTTAATGACCTTTATATATGCCAAGTTTCAGATGGCTACCTACTCAAACAAGCAAGCAGTAGCGGTTTGAAATTTTCACAATTTGGGCTACACGTTCGGGACGATTCGTGACCTTAGGTGACTTGCACAATTCGGGCTGAAACTAGTGCCAAATGAGAGGGTTGGGATAAACATTCAATTGACCATATGTGCCAAAAATTCTCGTTCTTTAGTTTTCGAGTAATAGCCCCTGGAAGTCGAAAACTGCACGACTTTGCCCTCGAATATCTCGACAACGGAGAAAGGAGAATTTCAGGGCATTTTCTCCCAAGAAATATATGGGAATTATCTGTAATTTAGCACAGTTTCAGAACGATTCGTGAAAGTCACCTTTTAAGAATAACTTCCACTGCAGGCCCATATATAAAAGTTTGCTCCTTTATTACTCTGCACATGGACAATTATTTGCGCTGTTATTTGCCCCAGGCATGTACCTATGTAATTACCGTTTACAGTGTAAAGATGGATGTTATCGGTCGCTGAACGTCGGAGCAGTAGGCGTTTAATGCATTTTCCCATAGGGTCCAATGCAAAATTGACACCTCATTTTCTCCATTCTCAAGAGCTTTGAGTCTCTGCAAAACATATACATGTGTAGACACAAATAAGTGAAATAGAATGAAGGCTATTTCAGCTTTAGCTTTTATTCCGTTTGGGAGCTAAAGTCGCACAAACTTTTGTTTACAAAAATTTCGATGGCCTATAGTTCGCAAGTTATGCAATCAGTTGACATAAGATTGTGCATGCACGTAGACATGTTAATGACCTTTATATATGCCAAGTTTCAGATGGCTACCTACTCAAACAAGCAAGCAGTAGCGGTTTGAAATTTTCACAATTTGGGCTACACGTTCGGGACGATTCGTGACCTTAGGTGACTTGCACAATTCGGGCTGAAACTAGTGCCAAATGAGAGGGTTGGGATAAACATTCAATTGACCATATGTGCCAAAAATTCTCGTTCTTTAGTTTTCGAGTTATAGCCCCTGGAAGTCGAAAACTGCACGACTTTGCCCTCGAATATCTCGACAACGGAGAAAGGAGAATTTCAGGGCATTTTCTCCCAAGAAATATATGGGAATTATCTGTAATTTAGCACAGTTTCAGAACGATTCGTGAAAGTCACCTTTTAAGAATAACTTCCACTGCAGGCCCATATATAACAGTTTGCTCCTTTATTACTCTGCACATGGACAATTATTTGCGCTGTTATTTGCCCCAGGCATGTACCTATGTAATTACCGTTTACAGTGTAAAGATGGATGTTATCGGTCGCTGAACGTCGGAGCAGTAGGCGTTTAATGCATTTTCCCATAGGGTCCAATGCAAAATTGACACCTCATTTTCTCCATTCTCAAGAGCTTTGAGTCTCTGCAAAACATATACATGTGTAGACACAAATAAGTGAAATAGAATGAAGGCTATTTCAGCTTTAGCTTTTATTCCGTTTGGGAGCTAAAGTCGCACAAACTTTTGTTTACAAAAATTTCGATGGCCTATAGTTCGCAAGTTATGCAATCAGTTGACATAAGATTGTGCATGCATGTAGACATGTTAATGACCTTTATATATGCCAAGTTTCAGATGGCTACCTACTCAAACAAGCAAGCAGTAGCGGTTTGAAATTTTCACAATTTGGGCTACACGTTCGGGACGATTCTTGACCTTAGGTGACTTGCACAATTCGGGCTGAAACTAGTGCCAAATGAGAGGGTTGGGATAAACATTCAATTGACCATATGTGCCAAAAATTCTCGTTCTTTAGTTTTCGAGTTATAGCCCCTGGAAGTCGAAAACTGCACGACTTTGCCCTCGAATATCTCGACAACGGAGAAAGGAGAATTTCAGGGCATTTTCTCCCAAGAAATATATGGGAATTATCTGTAATTTAGCACAGTTTCAGAACGATTCGTGAAAGTCACCTTTTAAGAATAACTTCCACTGCAGGCCCATATATAAAAGTTTGCTCCTTTATTACTCTGCACATGGACAATTATTTGCGCTGTTATTTGCCCCAGGCATGTACCTATGTAATTACCGTTTACAGTGTAAAGATGGATGTTATCGGTCGCTGAACGTCGGAGCAGTAGGCGTTTAATGCATTTTCCCATAGGGTCCAATGCAAAATTGACACCTCATTTTCTCCATTCTCAAGAGCTTTGAGTCTCTGCAAAACATATACATGTGTAGACACAAATAAGTGAAATAGAATGAAGGCTATTTCAGCTTTAGCTTTTATTCCGTTTGGGAGCTAAAGTCGCACAAACTTTTGTTTACAAAAATTTCGATGGCCTATAGTTCGCAAGTTATGCAATCAGTTGACATAAGATTGTGCATGCATGTAGACATGTTAATGACCTTTATATATGCCAAGTTTCAGATGGCTACCTACTCAAACAAGCAAGCAGTAGCGGTTTGAAATTTTCACAATTTGGGCTACACGTTCGGGACGATTCGTGACCTTAGGTGACTTGCACAATTCGGGCTGAAACTAGTGCCAAATGAGAGGGTTGGGATAAACATTCAATTGACCATATGTGCCAAAAATTCTCGTTCTTTAGTTTTCGAGTTATAGCCCCTTGAAGTCGAAAACTGCACGACTTTGCCCTCGAATATCTCGACAACGGAGAAAGGAGAATTTCAGGGCATTTTCTCCCAAGAAATATATGGGAATTATCTGTAATTTAGCACAGTTTCAGAACGATTCGTGAAAGTCACCTTTTAAGAATAACTTCCACTGCAGGCCCATATATAAAAGTTTGCTCCTTTATTACTCTGCACATGGACAATTATTTGCGCTGTTATTTGCCCCAGGTATGTACCTATGTAATTACCGTTTACAGTGTAAAGATGGATGTTATCGGTCGCTGAACGTCGGAGCAGTAGGCGTTTAATGCATTTTCCCATAGGGTCCAATGCAAAATTGACACCTCATTTTCTCCATTCTCAAGAGCTTTGAGTCTCTGCAAAACATATACATGTGTAGACACAAATAAGTGAAATAGAATGAAGGCTATTTCAGCTTTAGCTTTTATTCCGTTTGGGAGCTAAAGTCGCACAAACTTTTGTTTACAAAAATTTCGATGGCCTATAGTTCGCAAGTTATGCAATCAGTTGACATAAGATTGTGCATGCATGTAGACATGTTAATGACCTTTATATATGCCAAGTTTCAGATGGCTACCTACTCAAACAAGCAAGCAGTAGCGGTTTGAAATTTTCACAATTTGGGCTACACGTTCGGGACGATTCGTGACCTTAGGTGACTTGCACAATTCGGGCTGAAACTAGTGCCAAATGAGAGGGTTGGGATAAACATTCAATTGACCATATGTGCCAAAAATTCTCGTTCTTTAGTTTTCGAGTTATAGCCCCTGGAAGTCGAAAACTGCACGACTTTGCCCTCGAATATCTCGACAACGGAGATAGGAGAATTTCAGGGCATTTTCTCCCAAGAAATATATGGGAATTATCTGTAATTTAGCACAGTTTCAGAACGATTCGTGAAAGTCACCTTTTAAGAATAACTTCCACTGCAGGCCCATATATAAAAGTTTGCTCCTTTATTACTCTGCGCATGTACAATTATTTGCGCTGTTATTTGCCCCAGGCATGTACCTATGTAATTACCGTTTACAGTGTAAAGATGGATGTTATCGGTCGCTGAACGTCGGAGCAGTAGGCGTTTAATGCATTTTCCCATAGGGTCCAATGCAAAATTGACACCTCATTTTCTCCATTCTCAAGAGCTTTGAGTCTCTGCAAAACATATACATGTGTAGACACAAATAAGTGAAATAGAATGAAGGCTATTTCAGCTTTAGCTTTTATTCCGTTTGGGAGCTAAAGTCGCACAAACTTTTGTTTACAAAAATTTCGATGGCCTATAGTTCGCAAGTTATGCAATCAGTTGACATAAGATTGTGCATGCATGTAGACATGTTAATGACCTTTATATATGCCAAGTTTCAGATGGCTACCTACTCAAACAAGCAAGCAGTAGCGGTTTGAAATTTTCACAATTTGGGCTACACGTTCGGGACGATTCGTGACCTTAGGTGACTTGCACAATTCGGGCTGAAACTAGTGCCAAATGAGAGGGTTGGGATAAACATTCAATTGACCATATGTGCCAAAAATTCTCGTTCTTTAGTTTTCGAGTTATAGCCCCTGGAAGTTGAAAACTGCACGACTTTGCCCTCGAATATCTCGACAACGGAGAAAGGAGAATTTCAGGGCATTTTCTCCCAAGAAATATATGGGAATTATCTGTAATTTAGCACAGTTTCAGAACGATTCGTGAAAGTCACCTTTTAAGAATAACTTCCACTGCAGGCCCATATATAAAAGTTTGCTCCTTTATTACTCTGCACATGGACAATTATTTGCGCTGTTATTTGCCCCAGGCATGTACCTATGTAATTACCGTTTACAGTGTAAAGATGGATGTTATCGGTCGCTGAACGTCGGAGCAGTAGGCGTTTAATGCATTTTCCCATAGGGTCCAATGCAAAATTGACACCTCATTTTCTCCATTCTCAAGAGCTTTGAGTCTCTGCAAAACATATACATGTGTAGACACAAATAAGTGAAATAGAATGAAGGCTATTTCAGCTTTAGCTTTTATTCCGTTTGGGAGCTAAAGTCGCACAAACTCTTGCTTACAAAAATTTCGATGGCCTATAGTTCGCAAGTTATGCAATCAGTTGACATAAGATTGTGCATGCATGTAGACATGTTAATGACCTTTATATATGCCAAGTTTCAGATGGCTACCTACTCAAACAAGCAAGCAGTAGCGGTTTGAAATTTTCACAATTTGGGCTACACGTTCGGGACGATTCGTGACCTTAGGTGACTTGCACAATTCGGGCTGAAACTAGTGCCAAATGAGAGGGTTGGGATAAATATTCAATTGACCATATGTGCCAAAAATTCTCGTTCTTTAGTTTTCGAGTAATAGCCCCTGGAAGTCGAAAACTGCACGACTTTGCCCTCGAATATCTCGACAACGGAGAAAGGAGAATTTCAGGGCATTTTCTCCCAAGAAATATATGGGAATTATCTGTAATTTAGCACAGTTTCAGAACGATTCGTGAAAGTCACCTTTTAAGAATAACTTCCACTGCAGGCCCATATATAAAAGTTTGCTCCTTTATTACTCTGCACATGGACAATTATTTGCGCTGTTATTTGCCCCAGGCATGTACCTATGTAATTACCGTTTACAGTGTAAAGATGGATGTTATCGGTCGCTGAACGTCGGAGCAGTAGGCGTTTAATGCATTTTCCCATAGGGTCCAATGCAAAATTGACACCTCATTTTTTTCCATTCTCAAGAGCTTTGAGTCTCTGCAAAACATATACATGTGTAGACACAAATAAGTGAAATAGAATGAAGGCTATTTCAGCTTTAGCTTTTATTCCGTTTGGGAGCTAAAGTCGCACAAACTTTTGTTTACAAAAATTTCGATGGCCTATAGTTCGCAAGTTATGCAATCAGTTGACATAAGATTGTGCATGCATGTAGACATGTTAATGACCTTTATATATGCCAAGTTTCAGATGGCTACCTACTCAAACAAGCAAGCAGTAGCGGTTTGAAATTTTCACAATTTGGGCTACACGTTCGGGACGATTCGTGACCTTAGGTGACTTGCACAATTCGGGCTGAAACTAGTGCCAAATGAGAGGGTTGGGATAAACATTCAATTGACCATATGTGCCAAAAATTCTCGTTCTTTAGTTTTCGAGTTATAGCCCCTGGAAGTCGAAAACTGCACGATTTTGCCCTCGAATATCTCGACAACGGAGAAAGGAGAATTTCAGGGCATTTTCTCCCAAGAAATATATGGGAATTATCTGTAATTTAGCACAGTTTCAGAACGATTCGTGAAAGTCACCTTTTAAGAATAACTTCCACTGCAGGCCCATATATAAAAGTTTGCTCCTTTATTACTCTGCACATGGACAATTATTTGCGCTGTTATTTGCCCCAGGCATGTACCTATGTAATTACCGTAATTTCAGGGCATTTTCTCCCAAGAAATATATGGGAATTATCTGTAATTTAGCACAGTTTCAGAACGATTCGTGAAAGTCACCTTTTAAGAATAACTTCCACTGCAGGCCCATATATAAAAGTTTGCTCCTTTATTACTCTGCACATGGACAATTATTTGCGCTGTTATTTGCCCCAGGCATGTACCTATGTAATTACCGTTTACAGTGTAAAGATGGATGTTATCGGTCGCTGAACGTCGGAGCAGTAGGCGTTTAATGCAGTTTCCCATAGGGTCCAATGCAAAATTGACACCTCATTTTCTCCATTCTCAAGAGCTTTGAGTCTCTGCAAAACATATACATGTGTAGACACAAATAAGTGAAATAGAATGAAGGCTATTTCAGCTTTAGCTTTTATTCCGTTTGGGAGCTAAAGTCGCACAAACTTTTGTTTACAAAAATTTCGATGGCCTATAGTTCGCAAGTTATGCAATCAGTTGACATAAGATTGTGCATGCACGTAGACATGTTAATGACCTTTATATATGCCAAGTTTCAGATGGCTACCTACTCAAACAAGCAAGCAGTAGCGGTTTGAAATTTTCACAATTTGGGCTACACGTTCGGGACGATTCGTGACCTTAGGTGACTTGCACAATTCGGGCTGAAACTAGTGCCAAATGAGACGGTTGGGATAAACATTCAATTGACCATATGTGCCAAAAATTCTCGTTCTTTAGTTTTCGAGTTATAGCCCCTGGAAGTCGAAAACTGCACGACTTTGCCCTCGAATATCTCGACAACGGAGAAAGGAGAATTTCAGGGCATTTTCTCCCAAGAAATATATGGGAATTATCTGTAATTTAGCACAGTTTCAGAACGATTCGTGAAAGTCACCTTTTAAGAATAACTTCCACTGCAGGCCCATATATAAAAGTTTGCTCCTTTATTACTCTGCACATGGACAATTATTTGCGCTGTTATTTGCCCCAGGTATGAAGCTATGTAATTACCGTTTACAGTGTAAAGATGGATGTTATCGGTCGCTGAACGTCGGAGCAGTAAGCGTTTAATGCATTTTCCCATAGGGTCCAATGCAAAATTGACACCTCATTTTCTCCATTCTCAAGAGCTTTGAGTCTCTGCAAAACATATACATGTGTAGACACAAATAAGTGAAATAGAATGAAGGCTATTTCAGCTTTAGCTTTTATTCCGTTTGGGAGCTAAAGTCGCACAAACTTTTGTTTACAAAAATTTCGATGGCCTATAGTTCGCAAGTTATGCAATCAGTTGACATAAGATTGTGCATGCATGTAGACATGTTAATGACCTTTATATATGCCAAGTTTCAGATGGCTACCTACTCAAACAAGCAAGCAGTAGCGGTTTGAAATTTTCACAATTTGGGCTACACGTTCGGGACGATTCGTCACCTTAGGTGACTTGCACAATTCGGGCTGAAACTAGTGCCAAATGAGAGGGTTGGGATAAACATTCAATTGACCATATGTGCCAAAAATTCTCGTTCTTTAGTTTTCGAGTTATAGCCCCTGGAAGTCGAAAACTGCACGACTTTGCCCTCGAATATCTCGACAACGGAGATAGGAGAATTTCAGGGCATTTTCTCCCAAGAAATATATGGGAATTACCTGTAATTTAGCACAGTTTCAGAACGATTCGTGAAAGTCACCTTTTAAGAATAACTTCCACTGCAGGCCCATATATAAAAGTTTGCTCCTTTATTACTCTGCACATGGACAATTATTTGCGCTGTTATTTGCCCCAGGCATGTACCTATGTAATTACCGTTTACAGTGTAAAGATGGATGTTATCGGTCGCTGAACGTCGGAGCAGTAGGCGTTTAATGCATTTTCCCATAGGGTCCAATGCAAAATTGACACCTCATTTTCTCCATTCTCAAGAGCTTTGAGTCTCTGCAAAACATATACATGTGTAGACACAAATAAGTGAAATAGAATGAAGGCTATTTCAGCTTTAGCTTTTATTCCGTTTGGGAGCTAAAGTCGCACAAACTTTTGTTTACAAAAATTTCGATGGCCTATAGTTCGCAAGTTATGCAATCAGTTGACATAAGATTGTGCATGCATGTAGACATGTTAATGACCTTTATATATGCCAAGTTTCAGATGGCTACCTACTCAAACAAGCAAGCAGTAGCGGTTTGAAATTTTCACAATTTGGGCTACACGTTCGGGACGATTCGTGACCTTAGGTGACTTGCATAATTCGGGCTGAAACTAGTGCCAAATGAGAGGGTTGGGATAAACATTCAATTGACCATATGTGCCAAAAATTCTCGTTCTTTAGTTTTCGAGTTATAGCCCCTGGAAGTTGAAAACTGCACGACTTTGCCCTCGAATATCTCGACAACGGAGAAAGGAGAATTTCAGGGCATTTTCTCCCAAGAAATATATGGGAATTATCTGTAATTTAGCACAGTTTCAGAACGATTCGTGAAAGTCACCTTTTAAGAATAACTTCCACTGCAGGCCCATATATAAAAGTTTGCTCCTTTATTACTCTGCACATGGACAATTATTTGCGCTGTTATTTGCCCCAGGCATGTACCTATGTAATTACCGTTTACAGTGTAAAGATGGATGTTATCGGTCGCTGAACGTCGGAGCAGTAGGCGTTTAATGCATTTTCCCATAGGGTCCAATGCAAAATTGACACCTCATTTTCTCCATTCTCAAGAGCTTTGAGTCTCTGCAAAACATATACATGTGTAGACACAAATAAGTGAAATAGAATGAAGGCTATTTCAGCTTTAGCTTTTATTCCGTTTGGGAGCTAAAGTCGCACAAACTTTTGTTTACAAAAATTTCGATGGCCTATAGTTCGCAAGTTATGCAATCAGTTGACATAAGATTGTGCATGCATGTAGACATGTTAATGACCTTTATATATGCCAAGTTTCAGATGGCTACCTACTCAAACAAGCAAGCAGTAGCGGTTTGAAATTTTCACAATTTGGGCTACACGTTCGGGACGATTCGTGACCTTAGGTGACTTGCACAATTCGGGCTGAAACTAGTGCCAAATGAGAGGGTTGGGATAAATATTCAATTGACCATATGTGCCAAAAATTCTCGTTCTTTAGTTTTCGAGTTATAGCCCCTGGAAGTCGAAAACTGCACGACTTTGCCCTCGAATATCTCGACAACGGAGAAAGGAGAATTTCAGGGCATTTTCTCCCAAGAAATATATGGGAATTATCTGTAATTTAGCACAGTTTCAGAACGATTCGTGAAAGTCACCTTTTAAGAATAACTTCCACTGCAGGCCCATATATAAAAGTTTGCTCCTTTATTACTCTGCACATGGACAATTATTTGCGCTGTTATTTGCCCCAGGCATGTACCTATGTAATTACCGTTTACAGTGTAAAGATGGATGTTATCGGTCGCTGAACGTCGGAGCAGTAGGCGTTTAATGCATTTTCCCATAGGGTCCAATGCAAAATTGACACCTCATTTTTTTCCATTCTCAAGAGCTTTGAGTCTCTGCAAAACATATACATGTGTAGACACAAATAAGTGAAATAGAATGAAGGCTATTTCAGCTTTAGCTTTTATTCCGTTTGGGAGCTAAAGTCGCACAAACTTTTGTTTACAAAAATTTCGATGGCCTATAGTTCGCAAGTTATGCAATCAGTTGACATAAGATTGTGCATGCATGTAGACATGTTAATGACCTTTATATATGCCAAGTTTCAGATGGCTACCTACTCAAACAAGCAAGCAGTAGCGGTTTGAAATTTTCACAATTTGGGCTACACGTTCGGGACGATTCGTGACCTTAGGTGACTTGCACAATTCGGGCTGAAACTAGTGCCAAATGAGAGGGTTGGGATAAACATTCAATTGACCATATGTGCCAAAAATTCTCGTTCTTTAGTTTTCGAGTTATAGCCCCTGGAAGTCGAAAACTGCACGACTTTGCCCTCGAATATCTCGACAACGGAGAAAGGAGAACTTCAGGGCATTTTCTCCCAAGAAATATATGGGAATTATCTGTAATTTAGCACAGTTTCAGAACGATTCGTGAAAGTCACCTTTTAAGAATAACTTTCACTGAAGGCCCATATATAAAAGTTTGCTCCTTTATTACTCTGCACATGGACAATTATTTGCGCTGTTATTTGCCCCAGGCATGTACCTATGTAATTACCGTTTACAGTGTAAAGATGGATGTTATCGGTCGCTGAACGTCGGAGCAGTAGGCGTTTAATGCATTTTCCCATAGGGTCCAATGCAAAATTGACACCTCATTTTCTCCATTCTCAAGAGCTTTGAGTCTCTGCAAAACATATACATGTGTAGACACAAATAAGTGAAATAGAATGAAGGCTATTTCAGCTTTAGCTTTTATTCCGTTTGGGAGCTAAAGTCGCACAAACTTTTGTTTACAAAAATTTCGATGGCCTATAGTTCGCAAGTTATGCAATCAGTTGACATAAGATTGTGCATGCATGTAGACATGTTAATGACCTTTATATATGCCAAGTTTCAGATGGCTACCTACTCAAACAAGCAAGCAGTAGCGGTTTGAAATTTTCACAATTTGGGCTACACGTTCGGGACAATTCGTGACCTTAAGTGACTTGCACAATTCGGGCTGAAACTAGTGCCAAATGAGAGGGTTGGGATAAACATTCAATTGACCATATGTGCCAAAAATTCTCGTTCTTTAGTTTTCGAGTTATAGCCCCTGGAAGTCGAAAACTGCACGACTTTGCCCTCGAATATCTCGACAACGGGGAAAGGAGAATTTCAGGGCATTTTCTCCCAAGAAATATATGGGAATTATCTGTAATTTAGCACAGTTTCAGAACGATTCGTGAAAGTCACCTTTTAAGAATAACTTCCACTGCAGGCCCATATATAAAAGTTTGCTCCTTTATTACTCTGCACATGGCCAATTATTTGCGCTGTTATTTGCCCCAGGCATGTACCTATGTAATTACCGTTTACAGTGTAAAGATGGATGTTATCGGTCGCTGAACGTCGGAGCAGTAGGCGTTTAATGCATTTTCCCCTAGGGTCCAATGCAAAATTGACACCTCATTTTCTCCATTCTCAAGAGCTTTGAGTCTCTGCAAAACATATACATGTGTAGACACAAATAAGTGAAATAGAATGAAGGCTATTTCAGCTTTAGCTTTTATTCCGTTTGGGAGCTAAAGTCGCACAAACTTTTGTTTACAAAAAATTCGATGGCCTATAGTTCGCAAGTTATGCAATCAGTTGACATAAGATTGTGCATGCATGTAGACATGTTAATGACCTTTATATATGCCAAGTTTCAGATGGCTACCTACTCAAACAAGCAAGCAGTAGCGGTTTGAAATTTTCACAATTTGGGCTACACGTTCGGGACGATTCGTGACCTTAGGTGACTTGCACAATTCGGGCTGAAACTAGTGCCAAATGAGAGGGTTGGGATAAACATTCAATTGACCATATGTGCCAAAAATTCTCGTTCTTTAGTTTTCGAGTTATAGCCCCTGGAAGTCGAAAACTGCACGACTTTGCCCTCGAATATCTCGACAACGGAGAAAGGAGAATTTCAGGGCATTTTCTCCCAAGAAATATATGGGAATTATCTGTAATTTAGCACAGTTTCAGAACGATTCGTGAAAGTCACCTTTTAAGAATAACTTCCACTGCAGGCCCATATATAACAGTTTGCTCCTTTATTACTCTGCACATGGACAATTATTTGCGCTGTTATTTGCCTCAGGCATGTACCTATGTAATTACCGTTTACAGTGTAAAGATGGATGTTATCGGTCGCTGAACGTCGGAGCAGTAGGCGTTTAATGCATTTTCCCATAGGGTCCAATGCAAAATTGACACCTCATTTTCTCCATTCTCAAGAGCTTTGAGTCTCTGCAAAACATATACATGTGTAGACACAAATAAGTGAAATAGAATGAAGGCTATTTCAGCTTTAGCTTTTATTCCGTTTGGGAGCTAAAGTCGCACAAACTTATGTTTACAAAAATTTCGATGGCCTATAGTTCGCAAGTTATGCAATCAGTTGACATAAGATTGTGCATGCATGTAGACATGTTAATGACCTTTATATATGCCAAGTTTCAGATGGCTACCTACTCAAACAAGCAAGCAGTAGCGCTTTGAAATTTTCACAATTTGGGCTACACGTTCGGGACGATTCGTGACCTTAGGTGACTTGCACAATTCGGGCTGAAACTAGTGCCAAATGAGAGGGTTGGGATAAACATTCAATTGACCATATGTGCCAAAAATTCTCGTTCTTTAGTTTTCGAGTTATAGCCCCTGGAAGTCGAAAACTGCACGATTTTGCCCTCGAATATCTCGACAACGGAGATAGGAGAATTTCAGGGCATTTTCTCCCAAGAAATATATGGGAATTACCTGTAATTTAGCACAGTTTCAGAACGATTCGTGAAAGTCACCTTTTAAGAATAACTTCCACTGCAGGCCCATATATAAAAGTTTGCTCCTTTATTACTCTGCACATGTACAATTATTTGCGCTGTTATTTGCCCCAGGCATGTACCTATGTAATTACCGTTTACAGTGTAAAGATGGATGTTATCGGTCGCTGAACGTCGGAGCAGTAGGCGTTTAATGCATTTTCCCATAGGGTCCAATGCAAAATTGACACCTCATTTTCTCCATTCTCAAGAGCTTTGAGTCTCTGCAAAACATATACATGTGTAGACACAAATAAGTGAAATAGAATGAAGGCTATTTCAGCTTTAGCTTTTATTCCGTTTGGGAGCTAAAGTCGCACAAACTTTTGTTTACAAAAATTTCGATGGCCTATAGTTCGCAAGTTATGCAATCAGTTGACATAAGATTGTACATGCATGTAGACATGTTAATGACCTTTATATATGCCAAGTTTCAGATGGCTACCTACTCAAACAAGCAAGCAGTAGCGGTTTGAAATTTTCACAATTTGGGCTACACGTTCGGGACGATTCGTGACCTTAGGTGACTTGCACAATTCGGGCTGAAACTAGTGCCAAATGAGAGGGTTGGGATAAACATTCAATTGACCATATGTGCCAAAAATTCTCGTTCTTTAGTTTTCGAGTTATAGCCCCTGGAAGTTGAAAACTGCACGACTTTGCCCTCGAATATCTCGACAACGGAGAAAGGAGAATTTCAGGGCATTTTCTCCCAAGAAATATATGGGAATTATCTGTAATTTAGCACAGTTTCAGAACGATTCGTGAAAGTCACCTTTTAAGAATAACTTCCACTGCAGGCCCATATATAAAAGTTTGCTCCTTTATTACTCTGCACATGGACAATTATTTGCGCTGTTATTTGCCCCAGGCATGTACCTATGTAATTACCGTTTACAGTGTAAAGATGGATGTTATCGGTCGCTGAACGTCGGAGCAGTAGGCGTTTAATGCATTTTCCCATAGGGTCCAATGCAAAATTGACACCTCATTTTCTCCATTCTCAAGAGCTTTGAGTCTCTGCAAAACATATACATGTGTAGACACAAATAAGTGAAATAGAATGAAGGCTATTTCAGCTTTAGCTTTTATTCCGTTTGGGAGCTAAAGTCGCACAAACTTTTGTTTACAAAAATTTCGATGGCCTATAGTTCGAAAGTTATGCAATCAGTTGACATAAGATTGTGCATGCATGTAGACATGTTAATGACCTTTATATATGCCAAGTTTCAGATGGCTACCTACTCAAACAAGCAAGCAGTAGCGGTTTGAAATTTTCACAATTTGGGCTACACGTTCGGGACGATTCGTGACCTTAGGTGACTTGCACAATTCGGGCTGAAACTAGTGCCAAATGAGAGGGTTGGGATAAACATTCAATTGACCATATGTGCCAAAAATTCTCGTTCTTTAGTTTTCGAGTTATAGCCCCTGGAAGTCGAAAACTGCACGACTTTGCCCTCGAATATCTCGACAACGGAGAAAGGAGAATTTCAGGGCATTTTCTCCCAAGAAATATATGGGAATTATCTGTAATTTAGCACAGTTTCAGAACGATTCGTGAAAGTCACCTTTTAAGAATAACTTCCACTGCAGGCCCATATATAAAAGTTTGCTCCTTTATTACTCTGCACATGGACAATTATTTGCGCTGTTATTTGCCCCAGGCATGTACCTATGTAATTACCGTTTACAGTGTAAAGATGGATGTTATCGGTCGCTGAACGTCGGAGCAGTAGGCGTTTAATGCATTTTCCCATAGGGTCCAATGCAAAATTGACACCTCATTTTCTCCATTCTCAAGAGCTTTGAGTCTCTGCAAAACATATACATGTGTAGACACAAATAAGTGAAATAGAATGAAGGCTATTTCAGCTTTAGCTTTTATTCCGTTTGGGAGCTAAAGTCGCACAAACTTTTGTTTTCAAAAATTTCGATGGCCTTTAGTTCGCAAGTTATGCAATCAGTTGACATAAGATTGTGCATGCATGTAGACATGTTAATGACCTTTATATATGCCAAGTTTCAGATGGCTACCTACTCAAACAAGCAAGCAGTAGCGGTTTGAAATTTTCACAATTTGGGCTACACGTTCGGGACGATTCGTGACCTTAGGTGACTTGCACAATTCGGGCTGAAACTAGTGCCAAATGAGAGGGTTGGGATAAACATTCAATTGACCATATGTGCCAAAAATTCTCGTTCTTTAGTTTTCGAGTTATAGCCCCTGGAAGTCGAAAACTGCACGACTTTGCCCTCGAATATCTCGACAACGGAGAAAGGAGAATTTCAGGGCATTTTCTCCCAAGAAATATATGGGAATTATCTGTAATTTAGCACAGTTGCAGAACGATTCGTGAAAGTCACCTTTTAAGAATAACTTCCACTGCAGGCCCATATATAAAAGTTTGCTCCTTTATTACTCTGCACATGGACAATTATTTGCGCTGTTATTTGCCCCAGGCATGTACCTATGTAATTACCGTTTACAGTGTAAAGATGGATGTTATCGGTCGCTGAACGTCGGAGCAGTAGGCGTTTAATGCATTTTCCCATAGGGTCCAATGCAAAATTGACACCTCATTTTCTCCATTCTCAAGAGCTTTGAGTCTCTGCAAAACATATACATGTGTAGACACAAATAAGTGAAATAGAATGAAGGCTATTTCAGCTTTAGCTTTTATTCCGTTTGGGAGCTAAAGTCGCACAAACTTTTGTTTACAAAAATTTCGATGGCCTATAGTTCGCAAGTTATGCAATCAGTTGACATAAGATTGTGCATGCATGTAGACATGTTAATGACCTTTATATATGCCAAGTTTCAGATGGCTGCCTACTCAAACAAGCAAGCAGTAGCGGTTTGAAATTTTCACAATTTGGGCTACACGTTCGGGACGATTCGTGACCTTAGGTGACTTGCACAATTCGGGCTGAAACTAGTGCCAAATGAGAGGGTTGGGATAAACATTCAATTGACCATATGTGCCAAAAATTCTCGTTCTTTAGTTTTCGAGTTATAGCCCCTGGAAGTCGAAAACTGCACGACTTTGCCCTCGAATATCTCGACAACGGAGAAAGGAGAATTTCAGGGCATTTTCTCCCAAGAAATATATGGGAATTATCTGTAATTTAGCACAGTTTCAGAACGATTCGTGAAAGTCACCTTTTAAGAATAACTTCCACTGCAGGCCCATATATAAAAGTTTGCTCCTTTATTACTCTGCACATGGCCAATTATTTGCGCTGTTATTTGCCCCAGGCATGTACCTATGTAATTACCGTTTACAGTGTAAAGATGGATGTTATCGGTCGCTGAACGTCGGAGCAGTAGGCGTTTAATGCATTTTCCCATAGGGTCCAATGCAAAATTGACACCTCATTTTCTCCATTCTCAAGAGCTTTGAGTCTCTGCAAAACATATACATGTGTAGACACAAATAAGTGAAATAGAATGAAGGCTATTTCAGCTTTAGCTTTTATTCCGTTTGGGAGCTAAAGTCGCACAAACTTTTGTTTACAAAAATTTCGATGGCCTATAGTTCGCAAGTTATGCAATCAGTTGACATAAGATTGTGCATGCATGTAGACATGTTAATGACCTTTATATATGCCAAGTTTCAGATGGCTGCCTACTCAAACAGGCAAGCAGTAGCGGTTTGAAATTTTCACAATTTGGGCTACACGTTCGGGACGATTCGTGACCTTAGGTGACTTGCACAATTCGGGCTGAAACTAGTGCCAAATGAGAGGGTTGGGATAAACATTCAATTGACCATATGTGCCAAAAATTCTCGTTCTTTAGTTTTCGAGTTATAGCCCCTGGAAGTCGAAAACTGCACGACTTTGCCCTCGAATATCTCGACAACGGAGAAAGGAGAATTTCAGGGCATTTTCTCCCAAGAAATATATGGGAATTATCTGTAATTTAGCACAGTTTCAGAACGATTCGTGAAAGTCACCTTTTAAGAATAACTTCCACTGCAGGCCCATATATAAAAGTTTGCTCCTTTATTACTCTGCACATGGCCAATTATTTGCGCTGTTATTTGCCCCAGGCATGTACCTATGTAATTACCGTTTACAGTGTAAAGATGGATATTATCGGTCGCTGAACGTCGGAGCAGTAGGCGTTTAATGCATTTTCCCATAGGGTCCAATGCAAAATTGACACCTCATTTTCTCCATTCTCAAGAGCTTTGAGTCTCTGCAAAACATATACATGTGTAGACACAAATAAGTGAAATAGAATGAAGGCTATTTCAGCTTTAGCTTTTATTCCGTTTGGGAGCTAAAGTCGCACAAACTTTTGTTTACAAAAATTTCGATGGCCTATAGTTCGCAAGTTATGCAATCAGTTGACATAAGATTGTGCATGCATGTAGACATGTTAATGACCTTTATATATGCCAAGTTTCAGATGGCTACCTACTCAAACAAGCAAGCAGTAGCGGTTTGAAATTTTCACAATTTGGGCTACACGTTCGGGACGATTCGTGACCTTAGGTGACTTGCACAATTCGGGCTGAAACTAGTGCCAAATGAGAGGGTTGGGATAAACATTCAATTGACCATATGTGCCAAAAATTCTCGATCTTTAGTTTTCGAGTTATAGCCCCTGGAAGTCGAAAACTGCACGACTTTGCCCTCGAATATCTCGACAACGGAGAAAGGAGAATTTCAGGGCATTTTCTCCCAAGAAATATATGGGAATTATCTGTAATTTAGCACAGTTTCAGAACGATTCGTGAAAGTCACCTTTTAAGAATAACTTCCACTGCAGGCCCATATATAAAAGTTTGCTCCTTTATTACTCTGCACATGGACAATTATTTGCGCTGTTATTTGCCCCAGGCATGTACCTATGTAATTACCGTTTACAGTGTAAAGATGGATGTTATCGGTCGCTGAACGTCGGAGCAGTAGGCGTTTAATGCATTTTCCCATAGGGTCCAATGCAAAATTGACACCTCATTTTCTCCATTCTCAAGAGCTTTGAGTCTCTGCAAAACATATACATGTGTAGACACAAATAAGTGAAATAGAATGAAGGCTATTTCAGCTTTAGCTTTTATTCCGTTTGGGAGCTAAAGTCGCACAAACTTTTGTTTACAAAAATTTCGATGGCCTATAGTTCGCAAGTTATGCAATCAGTTGACATAAGATTGTGCATGCATGTAGACATGTTAATGACCTTTATATATGCCAAGTTTCAGATGGCTACCTTCTCAAACAAGCAAGCAGTAGCGGTTTGAAATTTTCACAATTTGGGCTACACGTTCGGGACGATTCGTGACCTTAGGTGACTTGCACAATTCGGGCTGAAACTAGTGCCAAATGAGAGGGTTGGGATAAACATTCAATTGACCATATGTGCCAAAAATTCTCGTTCTTTAGTTTTCGAGTTATAGCCCCTGGAAGTCGAAAACTGCACGACTTTGCCCTCGAATATCTCGACAACGGAGAAAGGAGAATTTCAGGGCATTTTCTCCCAAGAAATATATGGGAATTATCTGTAATTTAGCACAGTTTCAGAACGATTCGTGAAAGTCACCTTTTAAGAATAACTTCCACTGCAGGCCCATATATAAAAGTTTGCTCCTTTATTACTCTGCACATGGACAATTATTTGCGCTGTTATTTGCCCCAGGCATGTACCTATGTAATTACCGTTTACAGTGTAAACATGGATGTTATCGGTCGCTGAACGTCGGAGCAGTAGGCGTTTAATGCATTTTCCCATAGGGTCCAATGCAAAATTGACACCTCATTTTCTCCATTCTCAAGAGCTTTGAGTCTCTGCAAAACATATACATGTGTAGACACAAATAAGTGAAATAGAATGAAGGCTATTTCAGCTTTAGCTTTTATTCCGTTTGGGAGCTAAAGTCGCACAAACTTTTGTTTACAAAAATTTCGATGGCCTATAGTTCGCAAGTTATGCAATCAGTTGACATAAGATTGTGCATGCATGTAGACATGTTAATGACCTTTATATATGCCAAGTTTCAGATGGCTACCTACTCAAACAAGCAAGCAGTAGCGGTTTGAAATTTTCACAATTTGGGCTACACGTTCGGGACGATTCGTGACCTTAGGTGACTTGCACAATTCGGGCTGAAACTAGTGCCAAATGAGAGGGTTGGGATAAACATTCAATTGACCATATGTGCCAAAAATTCTCGTTCTTTAGTTTTCGAGTTATAGCCCCTGGAAGTCGAAAACTGCACGACTTTGCCCTCGAATATCTCGACAACGGAGAAAGGAGAATTTCAGGGCATTTTCTCCCAAGAAATATATGGGAATTATCTGTAATTTAGCACAGTTTCAGAACGATTCGTGAAAGTCACCTTTTAAGAATAACTTCCACTGCAGGCCCATATATAAAAGTTTGCTCCTTTATTACTCTGCACATGGACAATTATTTGCGCTGTTATTTGCCCCAGGCATGTACCTATGTAATTACCGTTTACAGTGTAAAGATGGATGTTATCGGTCGCTGAACGTCGGAGCAGTAGGCGTTTAATGCATTTTCCCATAGGGTCCAATGCAAAATTGACACCTCATTTTCTCCATTCTCAAGAGCTTTGAGTCTCTGCAAAACATATACATGTGTAGACACAAATAAGTGAAATAGAATGAAGGCTATTTCAGCTTTAGCTTTTATTCCGTTTGGGAGCTAAAGTCGCACAAACTTTTGTTTACAAAAATTTCGATGGCCTATAGTTCGCAAGTTATGCAATCAGTTGACATAAGATTGTGCATGCATGTAGACATGTTAATGACCTTTATATATGCCAAGTTTCAGATGGCTACCTTCTCAAACAAGCAAGCAGTAGCGGTTTGAAATTTTCACAATTTGGGCTACACGTTCGGGACGATTCGTGACCTTAGGTGACTTGCACAATTCGGGCTGAAACTAGTGCCAAATGAGAGGGTTGGGATAAACATTCAATTGACCATATGTGCCAAAAATTCTCGTTCTTTAGTTTTCGAGTTATAGCCCCTGGAAGTCGAAAACTGCACGACTTTGCCCTCGAATATCTCGACAACGGAGAAAGGAGAATTTCAGGGCATTTTCTCCCAAGAAATATATGGGAATTATCTGTAATTTAGCACAGTTTCAGAACGATTCGTGAAAGTCACCTTTTAAGAATAACTTCCACTGCAGGCCCATATATAAAAGTTTGCTCCTTTATTACTCTGCACATGGACAATTATTTGCGCTGTTATTTGCCCCAGGCATGTACCTATGTAATTACCGTTTACAGTGTAAAGATGGATGTTATCGGTCGCTGAACGTCGGAGCAGTAGGCGTTTAATGCATTTTCCCATAGGGTCCAATGCAAAATTGACACCTCATTTTCTCCATTCTCAAGAGCTTTGAGTCTCTGCAAAACATATACATGTGTAGACACAAATAAGTGAAATAGAATGAAGGCTATTTCAGCTTTAGCTTTTATTCCGTTTGGGAGCTAAAGTCGCACAAACTTTTGTTTACAAAAATTTCGATGGCCTATAGTTCGCAAGTTATGCAATCAGTTGACATAAGATTGTGCATGCATGTAGACATGTTAATGACCTTTATATATGCCAAGTTTCAGATGGCTACCTACTCAAACAAGCAAGCAGTAGCGGTTTGAAATTTTCACAATTTGGGCTACACGTTCGGGACGATTCGTGACCTTAGGTGACTTGCACAATTCGGGCTGAAACTAGTGCCAAATGAGACGGTTGGGATAAACATTCAATTGACCATATGTGCCAAAAATTCTCGTTCTTTAGTTTTCGAGTTATAGCCCCTGGAAGTCGAAAACTGCACGACTTTGCCCTCGAATATCTCGACAACGGAGAAAGGAGAATTTCAGGGCATTTTCTCCCAAGAAATATATGGGAATTATCTGTAATTTAGCACAGTTTCAGAACGATTCGTGAAAGTCACCTTTTAAGAATAACTTCCACTGCAGGCCCATATATAAAAGTTTGCTCCTTTATTACTCTGCACATGGACAATTATTTGCGCTGTTATTTGCCCCAGGCATGTACCTATGTAATTACCGTTTACAGTGTAAAGATGGATGTTATCGGTCGCTGAACGTCGGAGCAGTAGGCGTTTAATGCATTTTCCCATAGGGTCCAATGCAAAATTGACACCTCATTTTCTCCATTCTAAAGAGCTTTGAGTCTCTGCAAAACATATACATGTGTAGACACAAATAAGTGAAATAGAATGAAGGCTATTTCAGCTTTAGCTTTTATTCCGTTTGGGAGCTAAAGTCGCACAAACTTTTGTTTACAAAAATTTCGATGGCCTATAGTTCGCAAGTTATGCAATCAGTTGACATAAGATTGTGCATGCATGTAGACATGTTAATGACCTTTATATATGCCAAGTTTCAGATGGCTACCTACTCATACAAGCAAGCAGTAGCGGTTTGAAATTTTCACAATTTGGGCTACACGTTCGGGACGATTCGTGACCTTAGGTGACTTGCACAATTCGGGCTGAAACTAGTGCCAAATGAGAGGGTTGGGATAAACATTCAATTGACCATATGTGCCAAAAATTCTCGTTCTTTAGTTTTCGAGTTATAGCCCCTGGAAGTCGAAAACTGCACGACTTTGCCCTCGAATATCTCGACAACGGATAAAGGAGAATTTCAGGGCATTTTCTCCCAAGAAATATATGGGAATTATCTGTAATTTAGCACAGTTTCAGAACGATTCGTGAAAGTCACCTTTTAAGAATAACTTCCACTGCAGGCCCATATATAAAAGTTTGCTCCTTTATTACTCTGCACATGGACAATTATTTGCGCTGTTATTTGCCCCAGGCATGTACCTATGTAATTACCGTTTACAGTGTAAAGATGGATGTTATCGGTCGCTGAACGTCGGAGCAGTAGGCGTTTAATGCATTTTCCCATAGGGTCCAATGCAAAATTGACACCTCATTTTCTCCATTCTCAAGAGCTTTGAGTCTCTGCAAAACATATACATGTGTAGACACAAATAAGTGAAATAGAATGAAGGCTATTTCAGCTTTAGCTTTTATTCCGTTTGGGAGCTAAAGTCGCACAAACTTTTGTTTACAAAAATTTCGATGGCCTATAGTTCGCAAGTTATGCAATCAGTTGACATAAGATTGTGCATGCATGTAGACATGTTAATGACCTTTATATATGCCAAGTTTCAGATGGCTACCTACTCAAACAAGCAAGCAGTAGCGGTTTGAAATTTTCACAATTTGGGCTACACGTTCGGGACGATTCGTGACCTTAGGTGACTTGCACAATTCGGGCTGAAACTAGTGCCAAATGAGAGGGTTGGGATAAACATTCAATTGACCATATGTGCCAAAAATTCTCGTTCTTTAGTTTTCGAGTTATAGCCCCTGGAAGTCGAAAACTGCACGACTTTGCCCTCGAATATCTCGACAACGGAGAAAGGAGAATTTCAGGGCATTTTCTCCCAAGAAATATATGGGAATTATCTGTAATTTAGCACAGTTTCAGAACGATTCGTGAAAGTCACCTTTTAAGAATAACTTCCACTGCAGGCCCATATATAAAAGTTTGCTCCTTTATTACTCTGCACATGGACAATTATTTGCGCTGTTATTTGCCCCAGGCATGTACCTATGTAATTACCGTTTACAGTGTAAAGATGGATGTTATCGGTCGCTGAACGTCGGAGCAGTAGGCGTTTAATGCATTTTCCCATAGGGTCCAATGCAAAATTGACACCTCATTTTCTCCATTCTCAAGAGCTTTGAGTCTCTGCAAAACATATACATGTGTAGACACAAATAAGTGAAATAGAATGAAGGCTATTTCAGCTTTAGCTTTTATTCCGTTTGGGAGCTAAAGTCGCACAAACTTTTGTTTACAAAAATTTCGATGGCCTATAGTTCGCAAGTTATGCAATCAGTTGACATAAGATTGTGCATGCATGTAGACATGTTAATGACCTTTATATATGCCAAGTTTCAGATGGCTACCTACTCATACAAGCAAGCAGTAGCGGTTTGAAATTTTCACAATTTGGGCTACACGTTCGGGACGATTCGTGACCTTAGGTGACTTGCACAATTCGGGCTGAAACTAGTGCCAAATGAGAGGGTTGGGATAAACATTCAATTGACCATATATGCCAAAAATTCTCGTTCTTTAGTTTTCGAGTTATAGCCCCTGGAAGTCGAAAACTGCACGATTTTGCCCTCGAATATCTCGACAACGGAGAAAGGAGAATTTCAGGGCATTTTCTCCCAAGAAATATATGGGAATTATCTGTAATTTAGCACAGTTTCAGAACGATTCGTGAAAGTCACCTTTTAAGAATAACTTCCACTGCAGGCCCATATATAAAAGTTTGCTCCTTTATTACTCTGCACATGGACAATTATTTGCGCTGTTATTTGCCCCAGGCATGTACCTATGTAATTACCGTTTACAGTGTAAAGATGGATGTTATCGGTCGCTGAACGTCGGAGCAGTAGGCGTTTAATGCATTTTCCCATAGGGTCCAATGCAAAATTGACACCTCATTTTCTCCATTCTCAAGAGCTTTGAGTCTCTGCAAAACATATACATGTGTAGACACAAATAAGTGAAATAGAATGAAGGCTATTTCAGCTTTAGCTTTTATTCCGTTTGGGAGCTAAAGTCGCACAAACTTTTGTTTACAAAAATTTCGATGGCCTATAGTTCGCAAGTTATGCAATCAGTTGACATAAGATTGTGCATGCATGTAGACATGTTAATGACCTTTATATATGCCAAGTTTCAGATGGCTACCTACTCATACAAGCAAGCAGTAGCGGTTTGAAATTTTCACAATTTGGGCTACACGTTCGGGACGATTCGTGACCTTAGGTGACTTGCACAATTCGGGCTGAAACTAGTGCCAAATGAGAGGGTTGGGATAAACATTCAATTGACCATATGTGCCAAAAATTCTCGTTCTTTAGTTTTCGAGTTATAGCCCCTGGAAGTCGAAAACTGCACGACTTTGCCCTCGAATATCTCGACAACGGAGAAAGGAGAATTTCAGGGCATTTTCTCCCAAGAAATATATGGGAATTATCTGTAATTTAGCACAGTTTCAGAACGATTCGTGAAAGTCACCTTTCAAGAATAACTTCCACTGCAGGCCCATATATAAAAGTTTGCTCCTTTATTACTCTGCACATGGACAATTATTTGCGCTGTTATTTGCCCCAGGCATGTACCTATGTAATTACCGTTTACAGTGTAAAGATGGATGTTATCGGTCGCTGAACGTCGGAGCAGTAGGCGTTTAATGCATTTTCCCATAGGGTCCAATGCAAAATTGACACCTCATTTTCTCCATTCTCAAGAGCTTTGAGTCTCTGCAAAACATATACATGTGTAGACACAAATAAGTGAAATAGAATGAAGGCTATTTCAGCTTTAGCTTTTATTCCGTTTGGGAGCTAAAGTCGCACAAACTTTTGTTTACAAAAATTTCGATGGCCTATAGTTCGCAAGTTATGCAATCAGTTGACATAAGATTGTGCATGCATGTAGACATGTTAATGACCTTTATATATGCCAAGTTTCAGATGGCTACCTACTCATACAAGCAAGCAGTAGCGGTTTGAAATTTTCACAATTTGGGCTACACGTTCGGGACGATTCGTGACCTTAGGTGACTTGCACAATTCGGGCTGAAACTAGTGCCAAATGAGAGGGTTGGGATAAACATTCAATTGACCATATGTGCCAAAAATTCTCGTTCTTTAGTTTTCGAGTTATAGCCCCTGGAAGTCGAAAACTGCACGACTTTGCCCTCGAATATCTCGACAACGGAGAAAGGAGAATTTCAGGGCATTTTCTCCCAAGAAATATATGGGAATTATCTGTAATTTAGCACAGTTTCAGAACGATTCGTGAAAGTCACCTTTTAAGAATAACTTCCACTGCAGGCCCATATATAAAAGTTTGCTCCTTTATTACTCTGCACATGGACAATTATTTGCGCTGTTATTTGCCCCAGGCATGTACCTATGTAATTACCGTTTACAGTGTAAAGATGGATGTTATCGGTCGCTGAACGTCGGAGCAGTAGGCGTTTAATGCATTTTCCCATAGGGTCCAATGCAAAATTGACACCTCATTTTCTCCATTCTCAAGAGCTTTGAGTCTCTGCAAAACATATACATGTGTAGACACAAATAAGTGAAATAGAATGAAGGCTATTTCAGCTTTAGCTTTTATTCCGTTTGGGAGCTAAAGTCGCACAAACTTTTGTTTACAAAAATTTCGATGGCCTATAGTTCGCAAGTTATGCAATCAGTTGACATAAGATTGTGCATGCATGTAGACATGTTAATGACCTTTATATATGCCAAGTTTCAGATGGCTACCTACTCAAACAAGCAAGCAGTAGCGGTTTGAAATTTTCACAATTTGGGCTACACGTTCGGGACGATTCGTGACCTTAGGTGACTTGCACAATTCGGGCTGAAACTAGTGCCAAATGAGAGGGTTGGGATAAACATTCAATTGACCATATGTGCCAAAAATTCTCGTTCTTTAGTTTTCGAGTTATAGCCCCTGGAAGTCGAAAACTGCACGACTTTGCCCTCGAATATCTCGACAACGGAGAAAGGAGAATTTCAGGGCATTTTCTCCCAAGAAATATATGGGAATTATCTGTAATTTAGCACAGTTTCAGAACGATTCGTGAAAGTCACCTTTTAAGAATAACTTCCACTGCAGGCCCATATATAAAAGTTTGCTCCTTTATTACTCTGCACATGGACAATTATTTGCGCTGTTATTTGCCCCAGGCATGTACCTATGTAATTACCGTTTACAGTGTAAAGATGGATGTTATCGGTCGCTGAACGTCGGAGCAGTAGGCGTTTAATGCATTTTCCCATAGGGTCCAATGCAAAATTGACACCTCATTTTCTCCATTCTCAAGAGCTTTGAGTCTCTGCAAAACATATACATGTGTAGACACAAATAAGTGAAATAGAATGAAGGCTATTTCAGCTTTAGCTTTTATTCCGTTTGGGAGCTAAAGTCGCACAAACTTTTGTTTACAAAAATTTCGATGGCCTATAGTTCGCAAGTTATGCAATCAGTTGACATAAGATTGTGCATGCATGTAGACATGTTAATGACCTTTATATATGCCAAGTTTCAGATGGCTACCTACTCAAACAAGCAAGCAGTAGCGGTTTGAAATTTTCACAATTTGGGCTACACGTTCGGGACGATTCGTGACCTTAGGTGACTTGCACAATTCGGGCTGAAACTAGTGCCAAATGAGACGGTTGGGATAAACATTCAATTGACCATATGTGCCAAAAATTCTCGTTCTTTAGTTTTCGAGTTATAGCCCATGGAAGTCGAAAACTGCACGACTTTGCCCTCGAATATCTCGACAACGGAGAAAGGAGAATTTCAGGGCATTTTCTCCCAAGAAATATATGGGAATTATCTGTAATTTAGCACAGTTTCAGAACGATTCGTGAAAGTCACCTTTTAAGAATAACTTCCACTGCAGGCCCATATATAAAAGTTTGCTCCTTTATTACTCTGCACATGGACAATTATTTGCGCTGTTATTTGCCCCAGGCATGTACCTATGTAATTACCGTTTACAGTGTAAAGATGGATGTTATCGGTCGCTGAACGTCGGAGCAGTAGGCGTTTAATGCATTTTCCCATAGGGTCCAATGCAAAATTGACACCTCATTTTCTCCATTCTCAAGAGCTTTGAGTCTCTGCAAAACATATACATGTGTAGACACAAATAAGTGAAATAGAATGAAGGCTATTTCAGCTTTAGCTTTTATTCCGTTTGGGAGCTAAAGTCGCACAAACTTTTGTTTACAAAAATTTCGATGGCCTATAGTTCGCAAGTTATGCAATCAGTTGACATAAGATTGTGCATGCATGTAGACATGTTAATGACCTTTATATATGCCAAGTTTCAGATGGCTACCTACTCAAACAAGCAAGCAGTAGCGGTTTGAAATTTTCACAATTTGGGCTACACGTTCGGGACGATTCGTGACCTTAGGTGACTTGCACAATTCGGGCTGAAACTAGTGCCAAATGAGACGGTTGGGATAAACATTCAATTGACCATATGTGCCAAAAATTCTCGTTCTTTAGTTTTCGAGTTATAGCCCATGGAAGTCGAAAACTGCACGACTTTGCCCTCGAATATCTCGACAACGGAGAAAGGAGAATTTCAGGGCATTTTCTCCCAAGAAATATATGGGAATTATCTGTAATTTAGCACAGTTTCAGAACGATTCGTGAAAGTCACCTTTTAAGAATAACTTCCACTGCAGGCCCATATATAAAAGTTTGCTCCTTTATTACTCTGCACATGGACAATTATTTGCGCTGTTATTTGCCCCAGGCATGTACCTATGTAATTACCGTTTACAGTGTAAAGATGGATGTTATCGGTCGCTGAACGTCGGAGCAGTAGGCGTTTAATGCATTTTCCCATAGGGTCCAATGCAAAATTGACACCTCATTTTCTCCATTCTCAAGAGCTTTGAGTCTCTGCAAAACATATACATGTGTAGACACAAATAAGTGAAATAGAATGAAGGCTATTTCAGCTTTAGCTTTTATTCCGTTTGGGAGCTAAAGTCGCACAAACTTTTGTTTACAAAAAATTCGATGGCCTATAGTTCGCAAGTTATGCAATCAGTTGACATAAGATTGTGCATGCATGTAGACATGTTAATGACCTTTATATATGCCAAGTTTCAGATGGCTACCTACTCAAACAAGCAAGCAGTAGCGGTTTGAAATTTTCACAATTTGGGCTACACGTTCGGGACGATTCGTGACCTTAGGTGACTTGCACAATTCGGGCTGAAACTAGTGCCAAATGAGACGGTTGGGATAAACATTCAATTGACCATATGTGCCAAAAATTCTCGTTCTTTAGTTTTCGAGTTATAGCCCCTGGAAGTCGAAAACTGCACGACTTTGCCCTCGAATATCTCGACAACGGAGAAAGGAGAATTTCAGGGCATTTTCTCCCAAGAAATATATGGGAATTATCTGTAATTTAGCACAGTTTCAGAACGATTCGTGAAAGTCACCTTTTAAGAATAACTTCCACTGCAGGCCCATATATAAAAGTTTGCTCCTTTATTACTCTGCACATGGACAATTATTTGCGCTGTTATTTGCCCCAGGCATGTACCTATGTAATTACCGTTTACAGTGTAAAGATGGATGTTATCGGTCGCTGAACGTCGGAGCAGTAGGCGTTTAATGCATTTTCCCATAGGGTCCAATGCAAAATTGACACCTCATTTTCTCCATTCTCAAGAGCTTTGAGTCTCTGCAAAACATATACATGTGTAGACACAAATAAGTGAAATAGAATGAAGGCTATTTCAGCTTTAGCTTTTATTCCGTTTGGGAGCTAAAGTCGCACAAACTTTTGTTTACAAAAATTTCGATGGCCTATAGTTCGCAAGTTATGCAATCAGTTGACATAAGATTGTGCATGCATGTAGACATGTTAATGACCTTTATATATGCCAAGTTTCAGATGGCTACCTACTCAAACAAGCAAGCAGTAGCGGTTTGAAATTTTCACAATTTGGGCTACACGTTCGGGACGATTCGTGACCTTAGGTGACTTGCACAATTCGGGCTGAAACTAGTGCCAAATGAGAGGGTTGGGATAAACATTTAATTGACCATATGTGCCAAAAATTCTCGTTCTTTAGTTTTCGAGTTATAGCCCCTGGAAGTCGAAAACTGCACGACTTTGCCCTCGAATATCTCGACAACGGAGAAAGGAGAATTTCAGGGCATTTTCTCCCAAGAAATATATGGGAATTATCTGTAATTTAGCACAGTTTCAGAACAATTCGTGAAAGTCACCTTTTAAGAATAACTTCCACTGCAGGCCCATATATAAAAGTTTGCTCCTTTATTACTCTGCACATGGACAATTATTTGCGCTGTTATTTGCCCCAGGCATGTACCTATGTAATTACCGTTTACAGTGTAAAGATGGATGTTATCGGTCGCTGAACGTCGGAGCAGTAGGCGTTTAATGCATTTTCCCATAGGGTCCAATGCAAAATTGACACCTCATTTTCTCCATTCTCAAGAGCTTTGAGTCTCTGCAAAACATATACATGTGTAGACACAAATAAGTGAAATAGAATGAAGGCTATTTCAGCTTTAGCTTTTATTCCGTTTGGGAGCTAAAGTCGCACAAACTTTTGTTTACAAAAATTTCGATGGCCTATAGTTCGCAAGTTATGCAATCAGTTGACATAAGATTGTGCATGCATGTAGACATGTTAATGACCTTTATATATGCCAAGTTTCAGATGGCTACCTACTCAAACAAGCAAGCAGTAGCGGTTTGAAATTTTCACAATTTGGGCTACACGTTCGGGACGATTCGTGACCTTAGATGACTTGCACAATTCGGGCTGAAACTAGTGCCAAATGAGAGGGTTGGGATAAACATTCAAATGACCATATGTGCCAAAAATTCTCGTTCTTTAGTTTTCGAGTTATAGCCCCTGGAAGTCGAAAACTGCACGACTTTGCCCTCGAATATCTCGACAACGGAGAAAGGAGAATTTCAGGGCATTTTCTCCCAAGAAATATATGGGAATTATCTGTAATTTAGCACAGTTTCAGAACGATTCGTGAAAGTCACCTTTTAAGAATAACTTCCACTGCAGGCCCATATATAAAAGTTTGCTCCTTTATTACTCTGCACATGGACAATTATTTGCGCTGTTATTTGCCCCAGGCATGTACCTATGTAATTACCGTTTACAGTGTAAAGATGGATGTTATCGGTCGCTGAACGTCGGAGCAGTAGGCGTTTAATGCATTTTCCCATAGGGTCCAATGCAAAATTGACACCTCATTTTCTCCATTCTCAAGAGCTTTGAGTCTCTGCAAAACATATACATGTGTAGACACAAATAAGTGAAATAGAATGAAGGCTATTTCAGCTTTAGCTTTTATTCCGTTTGGGAGCTAAAGTCGCACAAACTTTTGTTTACAAAAATTTCGATGGCCTATAGTTCGCAAGTTATGCAATCAGTTGACATAAGATTGTGCATGCATGTAGACATGTTAATGACCTTTATATATGCCAAGTTTCAGATGGCTACCTACTCAAACAAGCAAGCAGTAGCGGTTTGAAATTTTCACAATTTGGGCTACACGTTCGGGACGATTCGTGACCTTAGGTGACTTGCACAATTCGGGCTGAAACTAGTGCCAAATGAGAGGGTTGGGATAAACATTCAATTGACCATATGTGCCAAAAATTCTCGTTCTTTAGTTTTCGAGTTATAGCCCCTGGAAGTCGAAAACTGCACGACTTTGCCCTCGAATATCTCGACAACGGAGAAAGGAGAATTTCAGGGCATTTTCTCCCAAGAAATATATGGGAATTATCTGTAATTTAGCACAGTTTCAGAACGATTCGTGAAAGTCACCTTTTAAGAATAACTTCCACTGCAGGCCCATATATAAAAGTTTGCTCCTTTATTACTCTGCACATGGACAATTATTTGCGCTGTTATTTGCCCCAGGCATGTACCTATGTAATTACCGTTTACAGTGTAAAGATGGATGTTATCGGTCGCTGAACGTCGGAGCAGTAGGCGTTTAATGCATTTTCCCATAGGGTCCAATGCAAAATTGACACCTCATTTTCTCCATTCTCAAGAGCTTTGAGTCTCTGCAAAACATATACATGTGTAGACACAAATAAGTGAAATAGAATGAAGGCTATTTCAGCTTTAGCTTTTATTCCGTTTGGGAGCTAAAGTCGCACAAACTTTTGTTTACAAAAATTTCGATGGCCTATAGTTCGCAAGTTATGCAATCAGTTAACATAAGACTGTGCATGCATGTAGACATGTTAATGACCTTTATATATGCCAAGTTTCAGATGGCTACCTACTTAAACAAGCAAGCAGTAGCGGTTTGAAATTTTCACAATTTGGGCTACACGTTCGGGACGATTCGTGACCTTAGGTGACTTGCACAATTCGGGCTGAAACTAGTGCCAAATGAGAGGGTTGGGATAAACATTCAATTGACCATATGTGCCAAAAATTCACGTTCTTTAGTTTTCGAGTTATAGCCCCTGGAAGTCGAAAACTGCACGACTTTGCCCTCGAATATCTCGACAACGGAGAAAGGAGAATTTCATGGCATTTTCTCCCAAGAAATATATGGGAATTATCTGTAATTTAGCACAGTTTCGGAACGATTCGTGAAAGTCACCTTTTAAGAATAACTTCCACTGCAGGCCCATATATAAAAATTTGCTCCTTTATTACTCTGCACATGGACAATTATTTGCGCTGTTATTTGCCCCAGGCATGTACCTATGTAATTACCGTTTACAGTGTAAAGATGGATGTTATCGGTCGCTGAACGTCGGAGCAGTAGGCGTTTAATGCATTTTCCCATAGGGTCCAATGCAAAATTGACACCTCATTTTCTCCATTCTCAAGAGCTTTGAGTCTCTGCAAAACATATACATGTGCAGACACAAATAAGTGAAATAGAATGAAGGCTATTTCAGCTTTAGCTTTTATTCCGTTTGGGAGCTAAAGTCGCACAAACTTTTGTTTACAAAAATTTCGATGGCCTATAGTTCGCAAGTTATGCAATCAGTTGACATAAGATTGTGCATGCATGTAGACATGTTAATGACCTTTATATATGCCAAGTTTCAGATGGCTACCTACTCAAACAAGCAAGCAGTAGCGGTTTGAAATTTTCACAATTTGGGCTACACGTTCGGGACGATTCGTGACCTTAGGTGACTTGCACAATTCGGGCTGAAACTAGTGCCAAATGAGAGGGTTGGGATAAACATTCAATTGACCATATGTGCCAAAAATTCTCGTTCTTTAGTTTTCGAGTTATAGCCCCTGGAAGTCGAAAACTGCACGACTTTGCCCTCGAATATCTCGACAACGGAGAAAGGAGAATTTCAGGGCATTTTCTCCCAAGAAATATATGGGAATTATCTGTAATTTAGCACAGTTTCAGAACGATTCGTGAAAGTCACCTTTTAAGAATAACTTCCACTGCAGGCCCATATATAAAAGTTTGCTCCTTTATTACTCTGCACATGGACAATTATTTGCGCTGTTATTTGCCCCAGGCATGTACCTAAATGTAATTACCGTTTACAGTGTAAAGATGGATGTTATCGGTCGCTGAACGTCGGAGCAGTAGGCGTTTAATGCATTTTCCCATAGGGTCCAATGCAAAATTGACACCTCATTTTCTCCATTCTCAAGAGCTTTGAGTCTCTGCAAAACATATACATGTGTAGACACAAATAAGTGAAATAGAATGAAGGCTATTTCAGCTTTAGCTTTTATTCCGTTTGGGAGCTAAAGTCGCACAAACTTTTGTTTACAAAAATTTCGATGGCCTATAGTTCGCAAGTTATGCAATCAGTTGACATAAGATTGTGCATGCATGTAGACATGTTAATGACCTTTATATATGCCAAGTTTCAGATGGCTACCTACTCAAACAAGCAAGCAGTAGCGGTTTGAAATTTTCACAATTTGGGCTACACGTTCGGGACGATTCGTGACCTTAGGTGACTTGCACAATTCGGGCTGAAACTAGTGCCAAATGAGAGGGTTGGGATAAACATTCAATTGACCATATGTGCCAAAAATTCTCGTTCTTTAGTTTTCGAGTTATAGCCCCTGGAAGTCGAAAACTGCACGACTTTGCCCTCGAATATCTCGACAACGGAGAAAGGAGAATTTCAGGGCATTTTCTCCCAAGAAATATATGGGAATTATCTGTAATTTAGCACAGTTTCAGAACGATTCGTGAAAGTCACCTTTTAAGAATAACTCCCACTGCAGGCCCATATATAAAAGTTTGCTCCTTTATTACTCTGCACATGGACAATTATTTGCGCTGTTATTTGCCCCAGGCATGTACCTATGTAATTACCGTTTACAGTGTAAAGATGGATGTTATCGGTCGCTGAACGTCGGAGCAGTAGGCGTTTAATGCATTTTCCCATAGGGTCCAATGCAAAATTGACACCTCATTTTCTCCATTCTCAAGAGCTTTGAGTCTCTGCAAAACATATACATGTGTAGACACAAATAAGTGAAATAGAATGAAGGCTATTTCAGCTTTAGCTTTTATTCCGTTTGGGAGCTAAAGTCGCACAAACTTTTGTTTACAAAACTTTCGATGGCCTATAGTTCGCAAGTTATGCAATCAGTTGACATAAGCTGGTGCATGCATGTAGACATGTTAATGACCTTTATATATGCCAAGTTTCAGATGGCTACCTACTCAAACAAGCAAGCAGTAGCGGTTTGAAATTTTCACAATTTGGGCTACACGTTCGGGACGATTCGTGACCTTAGGTGACTTGCACAATTCGGGCTGAAACTAGTGCCAAATGAGAGGGTTGGGATAAACATTCAATTGACAATATGTGCCAAAAATTCTCGTTCTTTAGTTTTCGAGTTATAGCCCCTGAAAGTCGAAAACTGCACGACTTTGCCCTCGAATATCTCGACAACGGAGAAAGGAGAATTTCAGGGCATTTTCTCCCAAGAAATATATGGGAATTATCTGTAATTTAGCACAGTTTCAGAACGATTCGTGAAAGTCACCTTTTAAGAATAACTTCCACTGCAGGCCCATATACATGTGTATAAAAGTTTGCTCCTTTATGACTCTGCACATGGACAATTATTTGCGCTGTTATTTGCCCCAGGCATGTACCTATGTAATTTCCGTTTACAGTGTAAAGATGGATGTTATCGGTCGCTGAACGTCGGAGCAGTAGGCGTTTAATGCATTTTCCCATAGGGTCCAATGCAAAATTGACACCTCATTTTCTCCATTCTCAAGAGCTTTGAGTCTCTGCAAAACATATACATGTGTAGACACAAATAAGTGAAATAGAATGAAGGCTATTTCAGCTTTAGCTTTTATTCCGTTTGGGAGCTAAAGTCGCACAAACTTTTGTTTACAAAAATTTCGATGGCCTATAGTTCGCAAGTTATGCAATCAGTTGACATAAGATTGTGCATGCATGTAGACATGTTAATGACCTTTATATATGCCAAGTTTCAGATGGCTACCTACTCAAACAAGCAAGCAGTAGCGGTTTGAAATTTTCACAATTTGGGCTACACGTTCGGGACGATTCGTGACCTTAGGTGACTTGCACAATTCGGGCTGAAACTAGTGCCAAATGAGAGGGTTGGGATAAACATTCAATTGACCATATGTGCCAAAAATTCTCGTTCTTTAGTTTTCGAGTTATAGCCCCTGGAAGTCGAAAACTGCACGACTTTGCCCTCGAATATCTCGACAACGGAGAAAGGAGAATTTCAGGGCATTTTCTCCCAAGAAATATATGGAAATTATCTGTAATTTAGCACAGTTTCAGAACGATTCGTGAAAGTCACCTTTTAAGAATAACTTCCACTGCAGGCCCATATATAAAAGTTTGCTCCTTTATTACTCTGCACATGGACAATTCTTTGCGCTGTTATTTGCCCCAGGCATGTACCTATGTAATTACCGTTTACAGTGTAAAGATGGATGTTATCGGTCGCTGAACGTCGGAGCAGTAGGCGTTTAATGCATTTTCCCATAGGGTCCAATGCAAAATTGACACCTCATTTTCTCCATTCTCAAGAGCTTTGAGTCTCTGCAAAACATATACATGTGTAGACACAAATAAGTGAAATAGAATGAAGGCTATTTCAGCTTTAGCTTTTATTCCGTTTGGGAGCTAAAGTCGCACAAACTTTTGTTTACAAAACTTTCGATGGCCTATAGTTCGCAAGTTATGCAATCAGTTGACATAAGATTGTGCATGCATGTAGACATGTTAATGACCTTTATATATGCCAAGTTTCAGATGGCTACCTACTCAAACAAGCAAGCAGTAGCGGTTTGAAATTTTCACAATTTGGGCTACACGTTCGGGACGATTCGTGACCTTAGGTGACTTGCACAATTCGGGCTGAAACTAGTGCCAAATGAGAGGGTTGGGATAAACATTCAATTGACCATATGTGCCAAAAATTCTCGTTCTTTAGTTTTCGAGTTATAGCCCCTGGAAGTCGAAAACTGCACGACTTTGCCCTCGAATATCTCGACAACGGAGAAAGGAGAATTTCAGGGCATTTTCTCCCAAGAAATATATGGGAATTATCTGTAATTTAGCACAGTTTCAGAACGATTCGTGAAAGTCACCTTTTAAGAATAACTTCCACTGCAGGCCCATATATAAAAGTTTGCTCCTTTATTACTCTGCACATGGACAATTATTTGCGCTGTTATTTGCCCCAGGCATGTACCTATGTAATTACCGTTTACAGTGTAAAGATGGATGTTATCGGTCACTGAACGTCGGAGCAGTAGGCGTTTAATGCATTTTCCCATAGGGTCCAATGCAAAATTGGCACCTCATTTTCTCCATTCTCAAGAGCTTTGAGTCTCTGCAAAACATATACATGTGTAGACACAAATAAGTGAAATAGAATGAAGGCTATTTCAGCTTTAGCTTTTATTCCGTTTGGGAGCTAAAGTCGCACAAACTTTTGTTTACAAAAATTTCGATGGCCTATAGTTCGCAAGTTATGCAATCAGTTGACATAAGATTGTGCATGCATGTAGACATGTTAATGACCTTTATATATGCCAAGTTTCAGATGGCTACCTACTCAAACAAGCAAGCAGTAGCGGTTTGAAATTTTCACAATTTGGGCTACACGTTCGGGACGATTCGTGACCTTAGGTGACTTGCACAATTCGGACTGAAACTAGTGCCAAACGAGAGGGTTGGGATAAACATTCAATTGACCATATGTGCCGAAAATTCTCGACGTTAGTTTACGAGTTATAGCCCCTGGAAGTCGAAAACTGCACGACTTTGCCCTCGAATATCTCGACAACGGAGAAAGGAGAATTTCAGGGCATTTTCTCCCAAGAAATATATGGGAATTATCTGTAATTTAGCACAGTTTCAGAACGATTCGTGAAAGTCACCTTTTAAGAATAACTTCCACTGCAGGCCCATATATAAAAGTTTGCTCCTTTATTACTCTGCACATGGACAATTATTTGCGCTGTTATTTGCCCCAGGCATGTACCTATGTAATTTCCGTTTACAGTGTAAAGATGGATGTTATCGGTCGCTGACCGTCGGAGCAGTAGGCGTTTAATGCATTTTCCCATAGGGTCCAATGCAAAATTGACACCTCATTTTCTCCATTCTCAAGAGCTTTGAGTCTCTGCAAAACATATACATGTGTAGACACAAATAAGTGAAATAGAATGAAGACTATTTCAGCTTTAGCTTTTATTCCGTTTGGGAGCTAAAGTCGCACAAACTTTTGTTTACAAAAATTTCGATGGCCTATAGTTCGCAAGTTATGCAATCAGTTGACATAAGATTGTGCATGCATGTAGACATGTTAATGACCTTTATATATGCCAAGTTTCAGATGGCTACCTACTCAAACAAGCAAGCAGTAGCGGTTTGAAATTTTCACAATTTGGGCTACACGTTCGGGACGATTCGTGACCTTAGGTGACTTGCACAATTCTGGCTGAAACTAGTGCCAAATGAGAGGGTTGGGATAAACATTCAATTGACCATATGTGCCAAAAATTCTCGTTCTTTAGTTTTCGAGTTATAGCCCCTGGAAGTCGAAAACTGCACGACTTTGCCCTCGAATATCTCGACAACGGAGAAAGGAGAATTTCAGGGCATTTTCTCCCAAGAAATATATGGGAATTATCTGTAATTTAGCACAGTTTCAGAACGATTCGTGAAAGTCACCTTTTAAGAATAACTTCCACTGCAGGCCCATATATAAAAGTTTGCTCCTTTATTACTCTGCACATGGACAATTCTTTGCGCTGTTATTTGCCCCAGGCATGTACCTATGTAATTACCGTTTACAGTGTAAAGATGGATGTTATCGGTCGCTGAACGTCGGAGCAGTAGGCGTTTAATGCATTTTCCCATAGGGTCCAATGCAAAATTGACACCTCATTTTCTCCATTCTCAAGAGCTTTGAGTCTCTGCAAAACATATACATGTGTAGACAAAAATAAGTGAAATAGAATGAAGGCTATTTCAGCTTTAGCTTTTATTCCGTTTGGGAGCTAAAGTCGCACAAACTTTTGTTTACATAAATTTCGATGGCCTATAGTTGGCAAGTTATGCAATCAGTTGATATAAGATTGTGCATGCATGTAGACATGTTAATGACCTTTATATATGCCAAGTTTCAGATGGCTACCTACTCAAACAAGCAAGCAGTAGCGGTTTGAAATTTTCACAATTTGGGCTACACGTTCGGGACGATTCGTGACCTTAGGTGACTTGCACAATTCGGGCTAAAACTAGTGCCAAACGAGAGGGTTGGGATAAACATTCAATTGACCATATGTGCCAAAAATTCTCGTTCTTTAGTTTTCGAGTTCTAGCCCCTGGAAGTCGAAAACTGCACGACTTTGCCCTCGAATATCTCGACAACGGAGAAAGGAGAATTTT
Organism: Ctena decussata; assembly: GCA_963989385.1. Lineage (NCBI taxonomy): Eukaryota > Metazoa > Mollusca > Bivalvia > Lucinida > Lucinidae > Ctena > Ctena decussata. The sequence goes on from OZ022505.1 coordinate 29,482,452, forward strand.
AGGGCATTTTCTCCCAAGAAATATATGGGAATTATCTGTAATTTAGCACAGTTTCAGAACGATTCGTGGAAGTCACCTTTTAAGAATAACTTCCACTGCAGGCCCATATATAAAAGTTTGCTCCTTTATTACTCTGCACATGGACAATTATTTGCGCTGTTATTTGCCCCAGGCATGTACCTATGTAATTACCGTTTACAGTGTAAAGATGGATGTTATCGGTCGCTGAACGTCGGAGCAGTAGGCGTTTAATGCATTTTCCCATAGGGTCCAATGCAAAATTGACACCTCATTTTCTCCATTCTCAAGAGCTTTGAGTCTCTGCAAAACATATACATGTGTAGACACAAATAAGTGAAATAGAATGAAGGCTATTTCAGCTTTAGCTTTTATTCCGTTTGGGAGCTAAAGTCGCACAAACTTTTGTTTACAAACATTTCGATGGCCTATAGTTGGCAAGTTATGCAATCAGTTGACATAAGATTGTGCATGCATGTAGACATGTTAATGACCTTTATATATGCCAAGTTTCAGATGGCTACCTACTCAAACAAGCAAGCAGTAGCGGTTTGAAATTTTCACAATTTGGGCTACACGTTCGGGACGATTCGTGACCTTAGGTGACTTGCACAATTCGGGCTGAAACTAGTGCCAAATGAGAGGGTTGGGATAAACATTCAATTGACCATATGTGCCAAAAATTCTCGTTCTTTAGTTTTCGAGTTATAGCCCCTGGAAGTCGAAAACTGCACGACTTTGCCCTCGAATATCTCGACAACGGAGAAAGGAGAATTTCAGGGCATTTTCTCCCAAGAAATATATGGGAATTATCTGTAATTTAGCACAGTTTCAGAACGATTCGTGAAAGTCACCTTTTAAGAATAACTTCCACTGCAGGCCCATATATAAAAGTTTGCTCCTTTATTACTCTGCACATGGACAATTATTTGCGCTGTTATTTGCCCCAGGCATGTACCTATGTAATTACCGTTTACAGTGTAAAGATGGATGTTATCAGTCGCTGAACGTCGGAGCAGTAGGCGTTTAATGCATTTTCCCATAGGGTCCAATGCAAAATTGACACCTCATTGTCTCCATTCTCAAGAGCTTTGAGTCTCTGCAAAACATATACATGTGTAGACACAAATAAGTGAAATAGAATGAAGGCTATTTCAGCTTTAGCTTTTATTCCGTTTGGGAGCTAAAGTCGCACAAACTTTTGTTTACAAAAATTTCGATGGCCTATAGTTCGCAAGTTATGCAATCAGTTGACATAAGATTGTGCATGCATGAAGACATGTTAATGACCTTTATATATGCCAAGTTTCAGATGGCTACCTACTCAAACAAGCAAGCAGTAGCGGTTTGAAATTTTCACAATTTGGGCTACACGTTCGGGACGATTCGTGACCTTAGGTGACTTGCACAATTCGGGCTGAAACTAGGGCCAAATGAGAGGGTTGGGATAAACGTTCAATTGACCATATGTGCCAAAAATTCTCGTTCTTTAGTTTTCGAGTTATAGCCCCTGGAAGTCGAAAACTGCACGACTTTGCCCTCGAATATCTCGACAACGGAGAAAGGAGAATTTCAGGGCATTTTCTCCCAAGAAATATATGGGAATTATCTGTAATTTAGCACAGTTTCAGAACGATTCGTGAAAGTCACCTTTTAAGAATAACTTCCACTGCAGGCCCATATATAAAAGTTTGCTCCTTTATTACTCTGCACATGGACAATTATTTGCGCTGTTATTTGCCCCAGGCATATACCTATGTAATTACCGTTTACAGTGTAAAGATGGATGTTATCGGTCGCTGAACGTCGGAGCAGTAGGCGTTTAATGCATTTTCCCATAGGGTCCAATGCAAAATTGACACCTCATTTTTTCCATTCTCAAGAGCTTTGAGTCTCTGCAAAACATATACATGTGTAGACACAAATAAGTGAAATAGAATGAAGGCTATTTCAGCTTTAGCTTTTATTCCGTTTGGGAGCTAAAGTCGCACAAACTTTTGTTTACAAACATTTCGATGGCCTATAGTTCGCAAGTTATGCAATCAGTTGACATAAGATTGTGCATGCATGTAGACATGTTAATGACCTTTATATATGCCAAGTTTCAGATGGCTACCTACTCAAACAAGCAAGCAGTAGCGGTTTGAAATTTTCACAATTTGGGCTACACGTTCGGGACGATTCGTGACCTTTGGTGACTTGCACAATTCAGGCTGAAACTAGTGCCAAATGAGAGGGTTGGGATAAACATTCAATTGACCATATGTGCCAAAAATTCTCGTTCTTTAGTTTTCGAGTTATAGCCCCTGGAAGTCGAAAACTGCACGACTTTGCCCTCGAATATCTCGACAACGGAGAAAGGAGAATTTCAGGGCATTTTCTCCCAAGAAATATTTGGGAATTATCTGTAATTTAGCACAGTTTCAGAACGATTCGTGAAAGTCACCTTTTAAGAATAACTTCCACTGCAGGCCCATATATAAAAGTTTGCTCCTTTATTACTCTGCACATGGACAATTATTTGCGCTGTTATTTGCCCCAGGCATGTACCTATGTAATTACCGTTTACAGTGTAAAGATGGATGTTATCGGTCGCTGAACGTCGGAGCAGTAGGCGTTTAATGCATTTTCCCATAGGGTCCAATGCAAAATTGACACCTCATTTTCTCCATTCTCAAGAGCTTTGAGTCTCTGCAAAACATATACATGTGTAGACACAAATAAGTGAAATAGAATGAAGGCTATTTCAGCTTTAGCTTTTATTCCGTTTGGGAGCTAAAGTCGCACAAACTTTTGTTTACAAAAATTTCGATGGCCTATAGTTCGCAAGTTATGCAATCAGTTGACATAAGATTGTGCATGCATGTAGACATGTTAATGACCTTTATATATGCCAAGTTTCAGATGGCTACCTACTCAAACAAGCAAGCAGTAGCGGTTTGAAATTTTCACAATTTGGGCTACACGTTCGGGACGATTCGTGACCTTAGGTGACTTGCACAATTCGGGCTGAAACTAGTGCCAAATGAGAGGGTTGGGATAAACATTCAATTGACCATATGTGCCAAAAATTCTCGTTCTTTAGTTTTCGAGTTATAGCCCCTGGAAGTCGAAAACTGCACGAATTTGCCCTCGAATATCTCGACAACGGAGAAAGGAGAATTTCAGGGCATTTTCTCCCAAGAAATATATGGGAATTATCTGTAATTTAGCACAGTTTCAGAACGATTCGTGAAAGTCACCTTTTAAGAATAACTTCCACTGCAGGCCCATATATAAAAGTTTGCTCCTTTATTACTCTGCACATGGACAATTATTTGCGCTGTTATTTGCCCCAGGCATGTACCTATGTAATTACCGTTTACAGTGTAAAGATGGATGTTATCGGTCGCTGAACGTCGGAGCAGTAGGCGTTTAATGCATTTTCCCATAGGGTCCAATGCAAAATTGACACCTCATTTTCTCCATTCTCAAGAGCTTTGAGTCTCTGCAAAACATATACATGTGTAGACACAAATAAGTGAAATAGAATGAAGGCTATTTCAGCTTTAGCTTTTATTCCGTTTGGGAGCTAAAGTCGCACAAACTTTTGTTTACAAAAATTTCGATGGCCTATAGTTGGCAAGTTATGCAATCAGTTGACATAAGATTGTGCATGCATGTAGACATGTTAATGACCTTTATATATGCCAAGTTTCAGATGGCTACCTACTCAAACAAGCAAGCAGTAGCGGTTTGAAATTTTCACAATTTGGGCTACACGTTCGGGACGATTCGTGACCTTAGGTGACTTGCACAATTCGGGCTGAAACTAGTGCCAAATGAGAGGGTTGGGATAAACATTCAATTGACCATATGTGCCAAAAATTCTCGTTCTTTAGTTTTCGAGTTAATAACAGTTAATATCTGTAATTTAGCACAGTTTCAGAACGATTCGTGAAAGTCACCTTTTAAGAATAACTTCCACTGCAGGCCCATATATAAAAGTTTGCTCCTTTATTACTCTGCACATGGACAATTATTTGCGCTGTTATTTGCCCCAGGCATGTACCTATGTAATTACCGTTTACAGTGTAAAGATGGATGTTATCGGTCGCTGAACGTCGGAGCAGTAGGCGTTTAATGCATTTTCCCATAGGGTCCAATGCAAAATTGACACCTCATTTTCTCCATTCTCAAGAGCTTTGTGTCTCTGCAAAACATATACATGTGTAGACACAAATAAGTGAAATAGAATGAAGGCTATTTCAGCTTTAGCTTTTATTCCGTTTGGGAGCTAAAGTCGCACAAACTTTTGTTTACAAAAATTTCGATGGCCTATAGTTGGCAAGTTATGCAATCAGTTGACATAAGATTGTGCATGCATGTAGACATGTTACTGACCTTTATATATGCCAAGTTTCAGATGGCTACCTACTCAAACAAGCAGGCAGTAGCGGTTTGAAATTTTCACAATTTGGGCTACACGTTCGGGACGATTCGTGACCTTAGGTGACTTGCACAATTCGGGCTGAAACTAGTGCCAAATGAGAGGGTTGGGATAAACATTCAATTGACCATATGTGCCAAAAATTCTCGTTCTTTAGTTTTCGAGTTATAGCCCCTGGAAGTCGAAAACTGCACGACTTTGCCCTCGAATATCTCGACAACGGAGAAAGGAGAATTTCAGGGCATTTTCTCCCAAGAAATATATGGGAATTATCTGTAATTTAGCACAGTTTCAGAACGATTCGTGAAAATCACCTTTTAAGAATAACTTCCACTGCAGGCCCATATATAAAAGTTTGCTCCTTTATTACTCTGCACATGGACAATTATTTGCGCTGTTATTTGCCCCAGGCATGTACCTATGTAATTACCGTTTACAGTGTAAAGATGGATGTTATCGGTCGCTGAACGTCGGAGCAGTAGGCGTTTAATGCATTTTCCCATAGGGTCCAATGCAAAATTGACACCTCATTTTCTCCATTCTCAAGAGCTTTGAGTCTCTGCAAAACATATACATGTGTAGACACAAATAAGTGAAATAGAATGAAGGCTATTTCAGCTTTAGCTTTTATTCCGTTTGGGAGCTAAAGTCGCACAAACTTTTGTTTACAAAAATTTCAATGGCCTATAGTTCGCAAGTTATGCAATCAGTTGACATAAGATTGTGCATGCATGTAGACATGTTAATGACCTTTATATATGCCAAGTTTCAGATGGCTACCTACTCAAACAAGCAAGCAGTAGCGGTTTGAAATTTTCACAATTTGGGCTACACGTTCGGGACGATTCGTGACCTTAGGTGACTTGCACAATTCGGGCTGAAACTAGTGCCAAATGAGAGGGTTGGGATAAATATTCAATTGACCATATGTGCCAAAAATTCTCGTTCTTTAGTTTTCGAGTTATAGCCCCTGGAAGTCGAAAACTGCACGACTTTGCCCTCGAATATCTCGACAACGGAGAAAGGAGAATTTCAGGGCATTTTCTCCCAAGAAATATATGGGAATTATCTGTAATTTAGCACAGTTTCAGAACGATTCGTGAAAGTCACCTTTTAAGAATAACTTCCACTGCAGGCCCATATATAAAAGTTTGCTCCTTTATTTCTCTGCACATGGACAATTATTTGCGCTGTTATTTGCCCCAGGCATGTACCTATGTAATTACCGTTTACAGTGTAAAGATGGATGTTATCGGTCGCTGAACGTCGGAGCAGTAGGCGTTTAATGCATTTTCCCATAGGGTCCAATGCAAAATTGACACCTCATTTTCTCCATTCTCAAGAGCTTTGAGTCTCTGCAAAACATATACATGTGTAGACACAAATAAGTGAAATAGAATGAAGGCTATTTCAGCTTTAGCTTTTATTCCGTTTGGGAGCTAAAGTCGCACAAACTTTTGTTTACAAAAATTTCGATGGCCTATAGTTCGCAAGTTATGCAATCAGTTGACATAAGATTGTGCATGCATGTAGACATGTTAATGACCTTTATATATGCCAAGTTTCAGATGGCTACCTACTCAAACAAGCAAGCAGTAGCGGTTTGAAATTTTCACAATTTGGGCTACACGTTCGGGACGATTCGTGACCTTAGGTGACTTGCACAATTCGGGCTGAAACTAGTGCCAAATGAGAGGGTTGGGATAAACATTCAATTGACCATATGTGCCAAAAATTCTCGTTCTTTAGTTTTCGAGTTATAGCCCCTGGAAGTCGAAAACTGCACGACTTTGCCCTCGAATATCTCGACAACGGAGAAAGGAGAATTTCAGGGCATTTTCTCCCAAGAAATATATGGGAATTATCTGTAATTTAGCACAGTTTCAGAACGATTCGTGAAAGTCACCTTTTAAGAATAACTTCCACTGCAGGCCCATATATAAAAGTTTGCTCCTTTATTACTCTGCACATGGACAATTATTTGCGCTGTTATTTGCCCCAGGCATGTACCTATGTAATTACCGTTTACAGTGTAAAGATGGATGTTATCGGTCGCTGAACGTCGGAGCAGTAGGCGTTTAATGCATTTTCAGCTTTAGCTTTTATTCCGTTTGGGCGCTAAAGTCGCACAAACTTTTGTTTACAAAAATTTCGATGGCCTATAGTTCGCAAGTTATGCAATCAGTTGACATAAGATTGTGCATGCATGTAGACATGTTAATGACCTTTATATATGCCAAGTTTCAGATGGCTACCTACTCAAACAAGCAAGCAGTAGCGGTTTGAAATTTTCACAATTTGGGCTACACGTTCGGGACGATTCGTGACCTTAGGTGACTTGCACAATTCCGGCTGAAACTAGTGCCAAATGAGAGGGTTGGGATAAACATTCAATTGACCATATGTGCCAAAAATTCTCGTTCTTTAGTTTTCGAGTTATAGCCCCTGGAAGTCGAAAACTGCACGACTTTGCCCTCGAATATCTCACCAACGGAGAAAGGAGAATTTCAGGGCATTTTCTCCCAAGAAATATATGGGAATTATCTGTAATTTAGCACAGTTTCAGAACGATTCGTGAAAGTCACCTTTTAAGAATAACTTCCACTGCAGGCCCATATATAAAAGTTTGCTCCTTTATTACTCTGCACATGGACAATTATTTGCGCTGTTATTTGCCCCAGGCATGTACCTATGTAATTACCGTTTACAGTGTAAAGATGGATGTTATCGGTCGCTGAACGTCGGAGCAGTAGGCGTTTAATGCATTTTCCCATAGGGTCCAATGCAAAATTGACACCTCATTTTCTCCATTCTCAAGAGCTTTGAGTCTCTGCAAAACATATACATGTGTAGACACAAATAAGTGAAATAGAATGAAGGCTATTTCAGCTTTAGCTTTTATTCCGTTTGGGAGCTAAAGTCGCACAAACTTTTGTTTACAAAAATTTCGATGGCCTATAGTTCGCAAGTTATGCAATCAGTTGACATAAGATTGTGCATGCATGTAGACATGTTAATGACCTTTATATATGCCAAGTTTCAGATGGCTACCTACTCAAACAAGCAAGCAGTAGCGGTTTGAAATTTTCACAATTTGGGCTACACGTTCGAGACGATTCGTGACCTTAGGTGACTTGCACAATTCGGGCTGAAACTAGTGCCAAATGAGAGGGTTGGGATAAACATTCAATTGACCATATGTGCCAAAAATTCTCGTTCTTTAGTTTTCGAGTTATAGCCCCTGGAAGTCGAAAACTGCACGACTTTGCCCTCGAATATCTCGACAACGGAGAAAGGAGAATTTCAGGGCATTTTCTCCCAAGAAATATATGGGAATTATCTGTAATTTAGCACAGTTTCAGAACGATTCGTGAAAGTCACCTTTTAAGAATAACTTCCACTGCAGGCCCATATATAAAAGTTTGCTCCTTTATTACTCTGCACATGGACAATTATTTGCGCTGTTATTTGCCCCGGGCATGTACCTATGTAATTACCGTTTACAGTGTAAAGATGGATGTTATCGGTCGCTGAACGTCGGAGCAGTAGGCGTTTAATGCATTTTCCCATAGGGTCCAATGCAAAATTGACACCTCATTTTCTCCATTCTCAAGAGCTTTGAGTCTCTGCAAAACATATACATGTGTAGACACAAATAAGTGAAATAGAATGAAGGCTATTTCAGCTTTAGCTTTTATTCCGTTTGGGCGCTAAAGTCGCACAAACTTTTGTTTACAAAAATTTCGATGGCCTATAGTTCGCAAGTTATGCAATCAGTTGACATAAGATTGTGCATGCATGTAGACATGTTAATGACCTTTATATATGCCAAGTTTCAGATGGCTACCTACTCAAACAAGCAAGCAGTAGCGGTTTGAAATTTTCACAATTTGGGCTACACGTTCGGGACGATTCGTGACCTTAGGTGACTTGCACAATTCGGTCTGAAACTAGTGCCAAATGAGTGGGTTGGGATAAACATTCAATTGACCATATGTGCCAAAAATTCTCGTTCTTTAGTTTTCGAGTTATAGCCCCTGGAAGTCGAAAACTGCACGACTTTGCCCTCGAATATCTCAACAACGGAGAAAGGAGAATTTCAGGGCATTTTCTCCCAAGAAATATATGGGAATTATCTGTAATTTAGCACAGTTTCAGAACGATTCGTGAAAGTCACCTTTTAAGAATAACTTCCACTGCAGGCCCATATATAAAAGTTTGCTCCTTTATTACTCTGCACATGGACAATTATTTGCGCTGTTATTTGCCCCAGGCATGTACCTGTGTAATTACCGTTTACAGTGTAAAGATGGATGTTATCGGTCGCTGAACGTCGGAGCAGTAGGCGTTTAATGCATTTTCCCATAGGGTCCAATGCAAAATTGACACCTCATTTTCTCCATTCTCAAGAGCTTTGAGTCTCTGCAAAACATATACATGTGTAGACACAAATAAGTGAAATAGAATGAAGGCTATTTCAGCTTTAGCTTTTATTCCGTTTGGGAGCTAAAGTCGCACAAACTTTTGTTTACAAAAATTTCGATGGCCTATAGTTCGCAAGTTATGCAATCAGTTGACATAAGATTGTGCATGCATGTAGACATGTTAATGACCTTTATATATGCCAAGTTTCAGATGGCTACCTACTCAAACAAGCAAGCAGTAGCGGTTTGAAATTTTCACAATTTGGGCTACACGTTCGGGACGATTCGTGACCTTAGGTGACTTGCACAATTCGGGCTGAAACTAGTGCCAAATGAGAGGGTTGGGATAAACATTCAATTGACCATATGTGCCAAAAATTCTCGTTCCTTAGTTTTCGAGTTATGGCCCCTGGAAGTCGAAAACTGCACGACTTTGCCCTCGAATATCTCGACAACGGAGAAAGGAGAATTTCAGGGCATTTTCTCCCAAGAAATATATGGGAATTATCTGTAATTTAGCACAGTTTCAGAACGATTCGTGAAAGTCACCTTTTAAGAATAACTTCCACTGCAGGCCCATATATAAAAGTTTGCTCCTTTATTACTCTGCACATGGACAATTATTTGCGCTGTTATTTGCCCCAGGCATGTACCTATGTAATTACCGTTTACAGTGTAAAGATGGGTGTTATCGGTCGCTGAACGTCGGAGCAGTAGGCGTTTAATGCATTTTCCCATAGGGTCCAATGCAAAATTGACACCTCATTTTCTCCATTCTCAAGAGCTTTGAGTCTCTGCAAAACATATACATGTGTAGACACAAATAAGTGAAATAGAATGAAGGCTATTTCAGCTTTAGCTTTTATTCCGTTTGGGCGCTAAAGTCGCACAAACTTTTGTTTACAAAAATTTCGATGGCCTATAGTTCGCAAGTTATGCAATCAGTTGACATAAGATTGTGCATGCATGTAGACATGTTAATGACCTTTATATATGCCAAGTTTCAGATGGCTACCTACTCAAACAAGCAAGCAGTAGCGGTTTGAAATTTTCACAATTTGGGCTACACGTTCGGGACGATTCGTGACCTTAGGTGACTTGCACAATTCGGGCTGAAACTAGTGCCAAATGAGAGGGTTGGGATAAACATTCAATTGACCATATGTGCCAAAAATTCTCGTTCTTTAGTTTTCGAGTTATAGCCCCTGGAAGTCGAAAACTGCACGACTTTGCCCTCGAATATCTCAACAACGGAGAAAGGAGAATTTCAGGGCATTTTCTCCCAAGAAATATATGGGAATTATCTGTAATTTAGCACAGTTTCAGAACGATTCGTGAAAGTCACCTTTTAAGAATAACTTCCACTGCAGGCCCATATATAAAAGTTTGCTCCTTTATTACTCTGCACATGGACAATTATTTGCGCTGTTATTTGCCCCAGGCATGTACCTATGTAATTACCGTTTACAGTGTAAAGATGGATGTTATCGGTCGCTGAACGTCGGAGCAGTAGGCGTTTAATGCATTTTCCCATAGGGTCCAATGCAAAATTGACACCTCATTTTCTCCATTCTCAAGAGCTTTGAGTCTCTGCAAAACATATACATGTGTAGACACAAATAAGTGAAATAGAATGAAGGCTATTTCAGCTTTAGCTTTTATTCCGTTTGGGAGCTAAAGTCGCACAAACTTTTGTTTACAAAAATTTCAATGGCCTATAGTTCGCAAGTTATGCAATCAGTTGACATAAGATTGTGCATGCATGTAGACATGTTAATGACCTTTATATATGCCAAGTTTCAGATGGCTACCTACTCAAACAAGCAAGCAGTAGCGGTTTGAAATGTTCACAATTTGGGCTACACGTTCGGGACGATTCGTGACCTTAGGTGACTTGCACAATTCGGGCTGAAACTAGTGCCAAACGAGAGGGTTGGGATAAACATTCAATTGACCATATGTGCCAAAAATTCTCGTTCTTTAGTTTTCGAGTTATAGCCCCTGGAAGTCGAAAACTGCACGACTTTGCCCTCGAATATCTCGACAACGGAGAAAGGAGAATTTCAGGGCATTTTCTCCCAAGAAATATATGGGAATTATCTGTAATTTAGCACAGTTTCAGAACGATTCGTGAAAGTCACCTTTTAAGAATAACTTCCACTGCAGGCCCATATATAAAAGTTTGCTCCTTTATTACTCTGCACATGGACAATTATTTGCGCTGTTATTTGCCCCAGGCATGTACCTATGTAATTACCGTTTACAGTGTAAAGATGGATGTTATCGGTCGCTGAACGTCGGAGCAGTAGGCGTTTAATGCATTTTCCCATAGGGTCCAATGCAAAATTGACACCTCATTTTCTCCATTCTCAAGAGCTTTGAGTCTCTGCAAAACATATACATGTGTAGACACAAATAAGTGAAATAGAATGAAGGCTATTTCAGCTTTAGCTTTTATTCCGTTTGGGCGCTAAAGTCGCACAAACTTTTGTTTACAAAAATTTCGATGGCCTATAGTTCGCAACTTATGCAATCAGTTGACATAAGATTGTGCATGCATGTAGACATGTTAATGACCTTTATATATGCCAAGTTTCAGATGGCTACCTACTCAAACAAGCAAGCAGTAGCGGTTTGAAATTTTCACAATTTGGGCTACACGTTCGGGACGATTCGTGACCTTAGGTGACTTGCACAATTCGGGCTGAAACTAGTGCCAAATGAGAGGGTTGGGATAAACATTCAATTGACCATATGTGCCAAAAATTCTTGTCTTTAGTTTTCGAGTTATAGCCCCTGGAAGTCGAAAACTGCACGACTTTGCCCTCGAATATCTCGACAACGGAGAAAGGAGAATTTCAGGGCATTTTCTCCCAAGAAATATATGGGAATTATCTGTAATTTAGCACAGTTTCAGAACGATTCGTGAAAGTCACCTTTTAAGAATAACTTCCACTGCAGGCCCATATATAAAAGTTTGCTCCTTTATTACTCTGCACATGGACAATTATTTGCGCTGTTATTTGCCCCAGGCATGTACCTATGTAATTACCGTTTACAGTGTAAAGATGGATGTTATCGGTCGCTGAACGTCGGAGCAGTAGGCGTTTAATGCATTTTCCCATAGGGTCCAATGCAAAATTGACACCTCATTTTCTCCATTCTCAAGAGCTTTGAGTCTCTGCAAAACATATACATGTGTAGACACAAATAAGTGAAATAGAATGAAGGCTATTTTAGCTTTAGCTTTTATTCCGTTTGGGAGCTAAAGTCGCACAAACTTTTGTTTACAAAAATTTCGATGGCCTATAGTTCGCAAGTTATGCAATCAGTTGACATAAGATTGTGCATGCATGTAGACATGTTAATGACCTTTATATATGCCAAGTTTCAGATGGCTACCTACTCAAACAAGCAAGCAGTAGCGGTTTGAAATTTTCACAATTTGGGCTACACGTTCGGGACGATTCGTGACCTTAGGTGACTTGCACAATTCGGGCTGAAACTAGTGCCAAATGAGAGGGTTGGGATAAACATTCAATTGACCATATGTGCCAAAAATTCTCGTTCTTTAGTTTTCGAGTTATAGCCCCTGGAAGTCGAAAACTGCACGACTTTGCCCTCGAATATCTCGACAACGGAGAAAGGAGAATTTCAGGGCATTTTCTCCCAAGAAATATATGGGAATTATCTGTAATTTAGCACAGTTTCAGAACGATTCGTGAAAGTCACCTTTTAAGAATAACTTCCACTGCAGGCCCATATATAAAAGTTTGCTCCTTTATTACTCTGCACATGGACAATTATTTGCGCTGTTATTTGCCCCAGGCATGTACCTATGTAATTACCGTTTACAGTGTAAAGATGGATGTTATCGGTCGCTGAACGTCGGAGCAGTAGGCGTTTAATGCATTTTCCCTTAGGGTCCAATGCAAAATTGACACCTCATTTTCTCCATTCTCAAGAGCTTTGAGTCTCTGCAAAACATATACATGTGTAGACACAAATAAGTGAAATAGAATGAAGGCTATTTCAGCTTTAGCTTTTATTCTGTTTGGGAGCTAAAGTCGCACAAACTTTTGTTTACAAAAATTTCGATGGCCTATAGTTCGCAAGTTATGCAATCAGTTGACATAAGATTGTGCATGCATGTAGACATGTTAATGACCTTTATATATGCCAAGTTTCAGATGGCTACCTACTCAAACAAGCAAGCAGTAGCGGTTTGAAATGTTCACAATTTGGGCTACACGTTCGGGACGATTCGTGACCTTAGGTGACTTGCACAATTCGGGCTGAAACTAGTGCCAAACGAGAGGGTTGGGATAAACATTCAATTGACCATATGTGCCAAAAATTCTCGTTCTTTAGTTTTCGAGTTATAGCCCCTGGAAGTCGAAAACTGCACGACTTTGCCCTCGAATATCTCGACAACGGAGAAAGGAGAATTTCAGGGCATTTTCTCCCAAGAAATATATGGGAATTATCTGTAATTTAGCACAGTTTCAGAACGATTCGTGAAAGTCACCTTTTAAGAATAACTTCCACTGCAGGCCCATATATAAAAGTTTGCTCCTTTATTACTCTGCACATGGACAATTATTTGCGCTGTTATTTGCCCCAGGCATGTACCTATGTAATTACCGTTTACAGTGTAAAGATGGATGTTATCGGTCGCTGAACGTCGGAGCAGTAGGCGTTTAATGCATTTTCCCATTGGGTCCAATGCAAAATTGACACCTCATTTTCTCCATTCTCAAGAGCTTTGAGTCTCTGCAAAACATATACATGTGTAGACACAAATAAGTGAAATAGAATGAAGGCTATTTCAGCTTTAGCTTTTATTCCGTTTGGGCGCTAAAGTCGCACAAACTTTTGTTTACAAAAATTTCGATGGCCTATAGTTCGCAAGTTATGCAATCAGTTGACATAAGATTGTGCATGCATGTAGACATGTGAATGACCTTTATATATGCCAAGTTTCAGATGGCTACCTACTCAAACAAGCAAGCAGTAGCGGTTTGAAATTTTCACAATTTGGGCTACACGTTCGGGACGATTCGTGACCTTAGGTGACTTGCACAATTCGGGCTGAAACTAGTGCCAAATGAGAGGGTTGGGATAAACATTCAATTGACCATATGTGCCAAAAATTCTCGTTCTTTAGTTTTCGAGTTATAGCCCCTGGAAGTCGAAAACTGCACGACTTTGCCCTCGAATATCTCAACAACGGAGAAAGGAGAATTTCAGGGCATTTTCTCCCAAGAAATATATGGGAATTATCTGTAATTTAGCACAGTTTCAGAACGATTCGTGAAAGTCACCTTTTAAGAATAACTTCCACTGCAGGCCCATATATAAAAGTTTGCTCCTTTATTACTCTGCACATGGACAATTATTTGCGCTGTTATTTGCCCCAGGCATGTACCTATGTAATTACCGTTTACAGTGTAAAGATGGATGTTATCGGTCGCTGAACGTCGGAGCAGTAGGCGTTTAATGCATTTTCCCATAGGGTCCAATGCAAAATTGACACCTCATTTTCTCCATTCTCAAGAGCTTTGAGTCTCTGCAAAACATATACATGTGTAGACACAAATAAGTGAAATAGAATGAAGGCTATTTCAGCTTTAGCTTTTATTCCGTTTGGGAGCTAAAGTCGCACAAACTTTTGTTTACAAAAATTTCGATGGCCTATAGTTCGCAAGTTATGCAATCAGTTGACATAAGATTGTGCATGCATGTAGACATGTTAATGACCTTTATATATGCCAAGTTTCAGATGGCTACCTACTCAAACAAGCAAGCAGTAGCGGTTTGAAATTTTCACAATTTGGGCTACACGTTCGGGACGATTCGTGACCTTAGGTGACTTGCACAATTCGGGCTGAAACTAGTGCCAAATGAGAGGGTTGGGATAAACATTCAATTGACCATATGTGCCAAAAATTCTCGTTTTTTAGTTTTCGAGTTATAGCCCCTGGAAGTCGAAAACTGCACGACTTTGCCCTCGAATATCTCGACAACGGAGAAAGGAGAATTTCAGGGCATTTTCTCCCAAGAAATATATGGGAATTATCTGTAATTTAGCACAGTTTCAGAACGATTCGTGAAAGTCACCTTTTAAGAATAACTTCCACTGCAGGCCCATATATAAAAGTTTGCTCCTTTATGACTCTGCACATGGACAATTATTTGCGCTGTTATTTGCCCCAGGCATGTACCTATGTAATTACCGTTTACAGTGTAAAGATGGATGTTATCGGTCGCTGAACGTCGGAGCAGTAGGCGTTTAATGCATTTTCCCATAGGGTCCAATGCAAAATTGACACCTCATTTTCTCCATTCTCAAGAGCTTTGAGTCTCTGCAAAACATATACATGTGTAGACACAAATAAGTGAAATAGAATGAAGGCTATTTCAGCTTTAGCTTTTATTCCGTTTGGGAGCTAAAGTCGCACAAACTTTTGTTTACAAAAATTTCGATGGCCTATAGTTCGCAAGTTATGCAATCAGTTGACATAAGATTGTGCATGCATGTAGACATGTTAATGACCTTTATATATGCCAAGTTTCAGATGGCTACCTACTCAAACAAGCAAGCAGTAGCGGTTTGAAATTTTCACAATTTGGGCTACACGTTCGGGACGATTCGTGACCTTAGGTGACTTGCACAATTCGGGCTGAAACTAGTGCCAAATGAGAGGGCTGGGATAAACATTCAATTGACCATATGTGCCAAAAAATTCTCGTTCTTTAGTTTTCGAGTTATAGCCCCTGGAAGTCGAAAACTGCACGACTTTGCCCTCGAATATCTCGACAACGGAGAAAGGAGAATTTCAGGGCATTTTCTCCCAAGAAATATATGGGAATTATCTGTAATTTAGCACAGTTTCAGAACGATTCGTGAAAGTCACCTTTTAAGAATAACTTCCACTGCAGGCCCATATATAAAAGTTTGCTCCTTTTGTCGTGGAATTCCACGATTTTAGTTTCTTTCAATTGTATTTTTATGTTCTTATTATTATAAAACATGTTTCACTTATATTTTTACAATTACTCAGTTAGGCGACGTCAACGTAATTTGACGTTGACATCAGTAGACGTTGGCAACAATAAGGATAGCAACAGGTTAAGAATCAAAGAAGACAGCAAAACGGGACAAGTTTACAATGTTTAGAACAGTAGAACAGTACAGAATTGTAATGAAGGAAGAATCAGTTTTAGAAGAGACAAATTAACATGAATGGACAGATTATAATCAAGCAATCACGGGATAAATACAAAGGATATGAAATAAAGGATAAATCATAGAACAGAAACAGAGGAATCAAATACAAAGGGTGTGGAGAAACAGACAGCAGGATAAGCAGATACGATTTATAATTATTAACTTTTTATGTATTATTGTATAACATGTGAAGCCGAGCCAAATTATTATCTCTGTGGCGAAGAAAATCATAGAAAACTGTGTTATACTTGTTATTTAACTATTTTCGCCACATTTGGTGCCGGAACCCGGGAAAAACAAGTGGGGCCAAGAAACACAGGACAAACAGCAGCAACAGAAATTTGGAAACATGGGACAAGGCACACAACAAACCCATCATTCCTCTTTTAAATTGCCAAAACTTGAAATTCCTATTTTTGATGGCAATAAACTAAAATGGACTGAATTTTGGGACATTTTCAAGGTGACAATTGATCAAAATTTATGTTTATCAGGGATCGAGAAGCTAAGTTACTTAAAGAGCAGGTTAACAGGAGAGGCAAAACAAGCAATTTCAGGCATATTGATGTCAAACGAAAACTACACAGTTGCAATAACATTACTGAAAGATAGATTTGAAAACATCCAATTTTTATTACATTATCACTATATGGCAATGATAAATCTGTGTCCAGCGACAAACAACTCAAAGCGACTTAGATTCTTGTATGATCAACTGGAAAATCACTTTAGAAATTTAGAGTCATTAGGACAAGACACAACCCATGGTGTTTTTATTCCAATAATTACCTCGAAAATTCCACCTCCTGTTTTACTGCAGCTAGAACTGCAAAAGGGAACAAAGAATAAATGGACAGTAAGCAGGCTGAGAGAACTCTTAAATAATTACATTTGTGCTATGGAGAGAGCTGATCAACAGTCTTGTTTTGGGAAGGCAGAATGTAAAAATGAATTGCCAATGAGACCATTTACTGAAAACTCTATATCACCATTAAGTCAAAATAGTAAAAGACAGTCCGTTGCGCTGTGCAGATATTGCCATCGCAATCATTGGAGTGACCAGTGTGTGGAATTTCAAACAATTGAAGCCAGGAAACAGAAAATTAAAAGTAGTTGTTTTCTTTGCCTTAAGGAAGGACATATAGCTCATAGATGTTGCCTAAGCAAAACTTGTTTCTATTGTGGACGCTCTAACCACCACCACAGAAGTCTCTGCCCAAAGAAATTTAAATCGGAAGAGAACGAAAGCGAGCAGAAAGAAATGCAACAGATTAAATATTGTCATACGAGTGATACAAAGCAAAAACCTGAAAGTGAGGGGCTTAGGAAAGCAGAGCAAGAGTTAATATCAAACCAGGTGGAACAGCTGCCTAACTACAAGCAAAAGAATGGCGTGGAGCCGGAACTCATGCAACACCATCTCGATCAACTAAAATTAGAAATGTCAGAATCTAAAACAATGATTCATGAAATAAAAGATAAACTTATCGAGCTGGACACAGTTCAAGCAAATAATAAGTTGATTCCTGACTCAGGGGTCACTGGAGATAAGAATAAAGAAACAGTCAGTAACAAAGTATCAACCAATAGCTTTGTGGATTCTGACAGAAAGGTTAAGCGTCAAGAACTGCAATATGAGATAGAAACACAGCATCAAAGGGATTCACTTATAGACATGCATGATCTAAATGATGAGTTGAGTAGGGAAAATGCTGAACTGCAATCAATGAATGAAAAACTCTGCAATGAAGGTATAAGAATGAGAAAGGAAATATTAACGATACAAATGGAAAATAAGGATTTAGAAACACAGCTCAAAGATATTTCTGCTTCCTTAGCAAATAAACAGAACCTAACAGCGCTAGGAAACGATTTGTGGAATACAAAACTAGCTGGGGAAAATATGCTAGTCGAAGACCTGATGAGACAGTCAGAATTAAAAGGTGACAAAGATACAGCATTACAGGAGGAACAGGAAATCAACACAATTAAGCAGATGAAGCCGTCATTAGAAGAAGGGAAAAAGCTAAAGCTGTCCTACACTAAGAATTTATTTGACTGTAAAGCCACGGCAGCAATGGATGAAAAGCTTTCAGCCTACTGTAAATTGCATATTCATAGAAAGTTGGTGAAGTATAGGAAAACTAATGACATTTCCTGCCTGTGGGAGTGTCGTGGAATTCCACGATTTTAGTTTCTTTCAATTGTATTTTTATGTTCTTATTATTATAAAACATGTTTCACTTATATTTTTACAATTACTCAGTTAGGCGACGTCAACGTAATTTGACGTTGACATCAGTAGACGTTGGCAACAATAAGGATAGCAACAGGTTAAGAATCAAAGAAGACAGCAAAACGGGACAAGTTTACAATGTTTAGAACAGTAGAACAGTACAGAATTGTAATGAAGGAAGAATCAGTTTTAGAAGAGACAAATTAACATGAATGGACAGATTATAATCAAGCAATCACGGGATAAATACAAAGGATATGAAATAAAGGATAAATCATAGAACAGAAACAGAGGAATCAAATACAAAGGGTGTGGAGAAACAGACAGCAGGATAAGCAGATACGATTTATAATTATTAACTTTTTATGTATTATTGTATAACATGTGAAGCCGAGCCAAATTATTATCTCTGTGGCGAAGAAAATCATAGAAAACTGTGTTATACTTGTTATTTAACTATTTTCGCCACACCTTTATTACTCTGCACATGGACAATTATTTGCGCTGTTATTTGCCCCAGGCATGTACCTATGTAATTACCGTTTACAGTGTAAAGATGGATGTTATCGGTCGCTGAACGTCGGAGCAGTAGGCGTTTAATGCATTTTCCCATAGGGTCCAATGCAAAATTGACACCTCATTTTCTCCATTCTCAAGAGCTTTGAGTCTCTGCAAAACATATACATGTGTAGACACAAATAAGTGAAATAGAATGAAGGCTATTTCAGCTTTAGCTTTTATTCCGTTTGGGAGCTAAAGTCGCACAAACTTTTGTTTACAAAAATTTCGATGGCCTATAGTTCGCAAGTTATGCAATCAGTTGACATAAGATTGTGCATGCATGTAGACATGTTAATGACCTTTATATATGCCAAGTTTCAGATGGCTACCTACTCAAACAAGCAAGCAGTAGCGGTTTGAAATTTTCACAATTTGGGCTACACGTTCGGGACGATTCGTGACCTTAGGTGACTTGCACAATTCGGGCTGAAACTAGTGCCAAATGAGAGGGTTGGGATAAACATTCAATTGACCATATGTGCCAAAAATTCTCGTTCTTTAGTTTTCGAGTTATAGCCCCTGGAAGTCGAAAACTGCACGACTTTGCCCTCGAATATCTCGACAACGGAGAAAGGAGAATTTCAGGGCATTTTCTCCCAAGAAATATATGGGAATTATCTGTAATTTAGCACAGTTTCAGAACGATTCGTGAAAGTCACCTTTTAAGAATAACTTCCACTGCAGACTCATATATAAAAGTTTGCTCCTTTATTACTCTGCACATGGACAATTATTTGCGCTGTTATTTGCCCCAGGCATGTACCTATGTAATTACCGTTTACAGTGTAAAGATGGATGTTATCGGTCGCTGAACGTCGGAGCAGTAGGCGTTTAATGCATTTTCCCATAGGGTCCAATGCAAAATTGACACCTCATTTTCTCCATTCTCAAGAGCTTTGAGTCTCTGCAAAACATATACATGTGTAGACACAAATAAGTGAAATAGAATGAAGGCTATTTCAGCTTTAGCTTTTATTCCGTTTGGGAGCTAAAGTCGCACAAACTTTTGTTTACAAAAATTTCGATGGCCTATAGTTCGCAAGTTATGCAATCAGTTGACATAAGATTGTGCATGCATGTAGACATGTTAATGACCTTTATATATGCCAAGTTTCAGATGGCTACCTACTCAAACAAGCAAGCAGTAGCGGTTTGAAATTTTCACAATTTGGGCTACACGTTCGGGACGATTCGTGACCTTAGGTGACTTGCACAATTCGGGCTGAAACTAGTGCCAAATGAGAGGGTTGGGATAAACATTCAATTGACCATATGTGCCAAAAATTCTCGTTCTTTAGTTTTCGAGTTATAGCCCCTGGAAGTCGAAAACTGCACGACTTTGCCCTCGAATATCTCGACAACGGAGAAAGGAGAATTTCAGGGCATTTTCTCCCAAGAAATATATGGGAATTATCTGTAATTTAGCACAGTTTCAGAACGATTCGTGAAAGTCACCTTTTAAGAATAACTTCCACTGCAGGCCCATATATAAAAGTTTGCTCCTTTATTACTCTGCACATGGACAATTATTTGCGCTGTTATTTGCCCCAGGCATGTACCTATGTAATTACCGTTTACAGTGTAAAGATGGATGTTATCGGTCGCTGAACGTCGGAGCAGTAGGCGTTTAATGCATTTTCCCATAGGGTCCAATGCAAAATTGACACCTCATTTTCTCCATTCTCAAGAGCTTTGAGTCTCTGCAAAACATATACATGTGTAGACACAAATAAGTGAAATAGAATGAAGGCTATTTCAGCTTTAGCTTTTATTCCGTTTGGGAGCTAAAGTCGCACAAACTTTTGTTTACAAAAATTTCGATGGCCTATAGTTCGCAAGTTATGCAATCAGTTGACATAAGATTGTGCATGCATGTAGACATGTTAATGACCTTTATATATGCCAAGTTTCAGATGGCTACCTACTCAAACAAGCAAGCAGTAGCGGTTTGAAATTTTCACAATTTGGGCTACACGTTCGGGACGATTCGTGACCTTAGGTGACTTGCACAATTCGGGCTGAAACTAGTGCCAAATGAGAGGGTTGGGATAAACATTCAATTGACCATATGTGCCAAAAATTCTCGTTCTTTAGTTTTCGAGTTATAGCCCCTGGAAGTCGAAAACTGCACGACTTTGCCCTCGAATATCTCGACAACGGAGAAAGGAGAATTTCAGGGCATTTTCTCCCAAGAAATATATGGGAAATATCTGTAATTTAGCACAGTTTCAGAACGATTCGTGAAAGTCACCTTTTAAGAATAACTTCCACTGCAGGCCCATATATAAAAGTTTGCTCCTTTATTACTCTGCACATGGACAATTATTTGCGCTGTTATTTGCCCCAGGCATGTACCTATGTAATTACCGTTTGCAGTGTAAAGATGGATGTTATCGGTCGCTGAACGTCGGAGCAGTAGGCGTTTAATGCATTTTCCCATAGGGTCCAATGCAAAATTGACACCTCATTTTCTCCATTCTCAAGAGCTTTGAGTCTCTGCAAAACATATACATGTGTAGACACAAATAAGTGAAATAGAATGAAGGCTATTTCAGCTTTAGCTTTTATTCCGTTTGGGAGCTAAAGTCGCACAAACTTTTGTTTACAAAAATTTCGATGGCCTATAGTTCGCAAGTTATGCAATCAGTTGACATAAGATTGTGCATGCATGTAGACATGTTAATGACCTTTATATATGCCAAGTTTCAGATGGCTACCTACTCAAACAAGCAAGCAGTAGCGGTTTGAAATTTTCACAATTTGGGCTACACGTTCGGGACGATTCGTGACCTTAGGTGACTTGCACAATTCGGGCTGAAACTAGTGCCAAATGAGAGGGTTGGGATAAACATTCAATTGACCATATGTGCCAAAAATTCTCGTTCTTTAGTTTTCGAGTAATAGCCCCTGGAAGTCAAAAACTGCACGACTTTGCCCTCGAATATCTCGACAACGGAGAAAGGAGAATTTCAGGGCATTTTCTCCCAAGAAATATATGGGAATTATCTGTAATTTAGCACAGTTTCAGAACGATTCGTGAAAGTCACCTTTTAAGAATAACTTCCACTGCAGGCCCATATATAAAAGTTTGCTCCTTTATTACTCTGCACATGGACAATTATTTGCGCTGTTATTTGCCCCAGGCATGTACCTATGTAATTACCGTTTACAGTGTAAAGATGGATGTTATCGGTCGCTGAACGTCGGAGCAGTAGGCGTTTAATGCATTTTCCCATAGGGTCCAATGCAAAATTGACACCTCATTTTCTCCATTCTCAAGAGCTTTGAGTCTCTGCAAAACATATACATGTGTAGACACAAATAAGTGAAATAGAATGAAGGCTATTTCAGCTTTAGCTTTTATTCCGTTTGGGAGCTAAAGTCGCACAAACTTTTGTTTACAAAAATTTCGATGGCCTATAGTTCGCAAGTTATGCAATCAGTTGACATAAGATTGTGCATGCATGTAGACATGTTAATGACCTTTATATATGCCAAGTTTCAGATGGCTACCTACTCAAACAAGCAAGCAGTAGCGGTTTGAAATTTTCACAATTTGGGCTACACGTTCGGGACGATTCGTGACCTTAGGTGACTTGCACAATTCGGGCTGAAACTAGTGCCAAATGAGAGGGTTGGGATAAACATTCAATTGACCATATGTGCCAAAAATTCTCGTTCTTTAGTTTTCGAGTTATAGCCCCTGGAAGTCGAAAACTGCACGACTTTGCCCTCGAATATCTCGACAACGGAGAAAGGAGAATTTCAGGGCATTTTCTCCCAAGAAATATATGGGAATTATCTGTAATTTAGCACAGTTTCAGAACGATTCGTGAAAGTCACCTTTTAAGAATAACTTCCACTGCAGGCCCATATATAAAAGTTTGCTCCTTTATTACTCTGCACATGGACAATTATTTGCGCTGTTATTTGCCCCAGGCATGTACCTATGTAATTACCGTTTACAGTGTAAAGATGGATGTTATCGGTCGCTGAACGTCGGAGCAGTAGGCGTTTAATGCATTTTCCCATAGGGTCCAATGCAAAATTGACACCTCATTTTCTCCATTCTCAAGAGCTTTGAGTCTCTGCAAAACATATACATGTGTAGACACAAATAAGTGAAATAGAATGAAGGCTATTTCAGCTTTAGCTTTTATTCCATTTGGGAGCTAAAGTCGCACAAACTTTTGTTTACAAAAATTTCGATGGCCTATAGTTCGCAAGTTATGCAATCAGTTGACATAAGATTGTGCATGCATGTAGACATGTTAATGACCTTTATATATGCCAAGTTTCAGATGGCTACCTACTCAAACAAGCAAGCAGTAGCGGTTTGAAATTTTCACAATTTGGGCTACACGTTCGGGACGATTCGTGACCTTAGGTGACTTGCACAATTCGGACTGAAACTTGTGCCAAATGAGAGGGTTGGGATAAACATTCAATTGACCATATGTGCCAAAAATTCTCGTTCTTTAGTTTTCGAGTTATAGCCCCTGGAAGTCGAAAACTGCACGACTTTGCCCTCGAATATCTCGACAACGGAGAAAGGAGAATTTCAGGGCATTTTCTCCCAAGAAATATATGGGAATTATCTGTAATTTAGCACAGTTTCAGAACGATTCGTGAAAGTCACCTTTTAAGAATAACTTCCACTGCAGGCCCATATATAAAAGTTTGCTCCTTTATTATTCTGCACATGGACAATTATTTGCGCTGTTATTTGCCCCAGGCATGTACCTATGTAATTACCGTTTACAGTGTAAAGATGGATGTTATCGGTCGCTGAACGTCGGAGCAGTAGGCGTTTAATGCATTTTCCCATAGGGTCCAATGCAAAATTGACACCTCATTTTCTCCATTCTCAAGAGCTTTGAGTCTCTGCAAAACATATACATGTGTAGACACAAATAAGTGAAATAGAATGAAGGCTATTTCAGCTTCAGCTTTTATTCCGTTTGGGAGCTAAAGTCGCACAAACTTTTGTTTACAAAAATTTCGATGGCCTATAGTTCGCAAGTTATGCAATCAGTTGACATAAGATTGTGCATGCATGTAGACATGTTAATGACCTTTATATATGCCAAGTTTCAGATGGCTACCTACTCAAACAAGCAAGCAGTAGCGGTTTGAAATTTTCACAATTTGGGCTACACGTTCGGGACGATTCGTGACCTTAGGTGACTTGCACAATTCGGGCTGAAACTAGTGCCAAATGAGAGGGTTGGGATAAACATTCAATTGACCATATGTGCCAAAAATTCTCGTTCTTTAGTTTTCGAGTTATAGCCCCTGGAAGTCGAAAACTGCACGACTTTGCCCTCGAATATCTCGACAACGGAGAAAGGAGAATTTCAGGGCATTTTCTCCCAAGAAATATATGGGAATTATCTGTAATTTAGCACAGTTTCAGAACGATTCGTGAAAGTCACCTTTTAAGAATAACTTCCACTGCAGGCCCATATATAAAAGTTTGCTCCTTTATTACTCTGCACATGGACAATTATTTGCGCTGTTATTTGCCCCAGGCATGTACCTATGTAATTACCGTTTACAGTGTAAAGATGGATGTTATCGGTCGCTGAACGTCGGAGCAGTAGGCGTTTAATGCATTTTCCCATAGGGTCCAATGCAAAATTGACACCTCATTTTCTCCATTCTCAAGAGCTTTGAGTCTCTGCAAAACATATACATGTGTAGACACAAATAAGTGAAATAGAATGAAGGCTATTTCAGCTTTAGCTTTTCTTCCGTTTGGGAGCTAAAGTCGCACAAACTTTTGTTTACAAAAATTTCGATGGCCTATAGTTCGCAAGTTATGCAATCAGTTGACATAAGATTGTGCATGCATGTAGACATGTTAATGACCTTTATATATGCCAAGTTTCAGATGGCTACCTACTCAAACAAGCAAGCAGTAGCGGTTTGAAATTTTCACAATTTGGGCTACACGTTCGGGACGATTCGTGACCTTAGGTGACTTGCACAATTCGGGCTGAAACTAGTGCCAAATGAGAGGGTTGGGATAAACATTCAATTGACCATATGTGCCAAAAATTCTCGTTCTTTAGTTTTCGAGTTATAGCCCCTGGAAGTCGAAAACTGCACGACTTTGCCCTCGAATATCTCGACAACGGAGAAAGGAGAATTTCAGGGCATTTTCTCCCAAGAAATATATGGGAATTATCTGTAATTTAGCACAGTTTCAGAACGATTCGTGAAAGTCACCTTTTAAGAATAACTTCCACTGCAGGCCCATATATAAAAGTTTGCTCCTTTATTACTCTGCACATGGACAATTATTTGCGCTGTTATTTGCCCCAGGCATGTACCTATGTAATTACCGTTTACAGTGTAAAGATGGATGTTATCGGTCGCTGAACGTCGGAGCAGTAGGCGTTTAATGCATTTTCCCATAGGGTCCAATGCAAAATTGACACCTCATTTTCTCCATTCTCAAGAGCTTTGAGTCTCTGCAAAACATATACATGTGTAGACACAAATAAGTGAAATAGAATGAAGGCTATTTCAGCTTTAGCTTTTCTTCCGTTTGGGAGCTAAAGTCGCACAAACTTTTGTTTACAAAAATTTCGATGGCCTATAGTTCGCAAGTTATGCAATCAGTTGACATAAGATTGTGCATGCATGTAGACATGTTAATGACCTTTATATATGCCAAGTTTCAGATGGCTACCTACTCAAACAAGCAAGCAGTAGCGGTTTGAAATTTTCACAATTTGGGCTACACGTTCGGGACGATTCGTGACCTTAGGTGACTTGCACAATTCGGGCTGAAACTAGTGCCAAATGAGAGGGTTGGAATAAACATTCAATTGACCATATGTGCCAAAAATTCTCGTTCTTTAGTTTTCGAGTTATAGCCCCTGGAAGTCGAAAACTGCACGACTTTGCCCTCGAATATCTCGACAACGGAGAAAGGAGAATTTCAGGGCATTTTCTCCCAAGAAATATATGGGAATTATCTGTAATTTAGCACAGTTTCAGAACGATTCGTGAAAGTCACCTTTTAAGAATAACTTCCACTGCAGGCCCATATATAAAAGTTTGCTCCTTTATTACTCTGCACATGGACAATTATTTGCGCTGTTATTTGCCCCAGGCATGTACCTATGTAATTACCGTTTACAGTGTAAAGATGGATGTTATCGGTCGCTGAACGTCGGAGCAGTAGGCGTTTAATGCATTTTCCCATAGGGTCCAATGCAAAATTGACACCTCATTTTCTCCATTCTCAAGAGCTTTGAGTCTCTGCAAAACATATACATGTGTAGACACAAAAAAGTGAAATAGAATGAAGGCTATTTCAGCTTTAGCTTTTATTCCGTTTGGGAGCTAAAGTCGCACAAACTTTTGTTTACAAAAATTTCGATGGCCTATAGTTCGCAAGTTATGCAATCAGTTGACATAAGATTGTGCATGCATGTAGACATGTTAATGACCTTTATATATGCCAAGTTTCAGATGGCTACCTACTCAAACAAGCAAGCAGTAGCGGTTTGAAATTTTCACAATTTGGGCTACACGTTCGGGACGATTCGTGACCTTAGGTGACTTGCACAATTCGGGCTGAAACTAGTGCCAAATGAGAGGGTTGGAATAAACATTCAATTGACCATATGTGCCAAAAATTCTCGTTCTTTAGTTTTCGAGTTATAGCCCCTGGAAGTCGAAAACTGCACGACTTTGCCCTCGAATATCTCGACAACGGAGAAAGGAGAATTTCAGGGCATTTTCTCCCAAGAAATATATGGGAATTATCTGTAATTTAGCACAGTTTCAGAACGATTCGTGAAAGTCACCTTTTAAGAATAACTTCCACTGCAGGCCCATATATAAAAGTTTGCTCCTTTATTGCTCTGCACATGGACAATTATTTGCGTTGTTATTTGCCCCAGGCATGTACCTATGTAATTACCGTTTACAGTGTAAAGATGGATGTTATCGGTCGCTGAACGTCGGAGCAGTAGGCGTTTAATGCATTTTCCCATAGGGTCCAATGCAAAATTGACACCTCATTTTCTCCATTCTCAAGAGCTTTGAGTCTCTGCAAAACATATACATGTGTAGATGTAACAAGTACAGATTTTCATATTTTTTTAAATCATTTTAGAGTCGAGTCAGTTCTGCAGACATTTCTGTCAGTATTATATTTTTGTAAATAATTGATGGCACAAATAAGCCATTGATTCACTTATTTGTATTTTAATCAAATTTATATGAGACAACCTTAAAGCGAGTCTCTTTAAGGAGATTATGTTTACCTGTCAAAACTGTATTTGCCTTGTGGCAAGTCTTTATCACCTTCTGTATTGTAAATCCTAGGTAGATAATTGCTTGAGTAGTTTTTGTGAAGAGCCTTTTTCATTGGCTAGTGTAGAGATAGTGGTAAATCTGTCCTTTCTTCTTGGTTGACTTTTGAGGCTAGAAGACATTTCTTGGTGTTTGACAAGTTTTGAAAAAAATACTTTCTTCATCTTTCCCAGTCATCTTTGTATCTTAGAAGGTATGTAGTTAAAGTAGTTCTAAAGTTCTTGCTTTAAATATGCAAAAAATCTGTATCTTTTAATGATTTCCATATCTTCTAAGTAAATTTATATTTCGTCCATTTCTTTTATGTTTGAACACTTCGCGAAGTCAGTATGTGAAGAAATACGTCGGTTCCGTCAAAAGTTAATAGAAAAGTTTAATTTCTCAAGTCTTACATACTGCTGAGTTAAAACCGAAAAGCGTCTTTGTTTGTATTAACATACTAACTTTTAAATCACAAAAGTGCACTGTAACTTATTGCATTGCAGCATGAATCTTCACAGCACCACTGAGACTTGACGTGTGAGAAGAGCCGATGAGTGTGATCTAAGCCCATAGCTTGGTATGTATGAATTTATATTATTGTACAATTGCAATAAGTAGTCTGAAACGAGGCTGGTTGCTCAATAGCCGTGGATCCAAGGCATATTCAGATTGAGTGCTTGCATTAAGCATTTGATATCAACTGGGGTGTTGACAGGTTAATCTGGTCGTGTTAACCGAGAGGTTAACACTCTGGATTATTTTATCCTTATTGTATTTATCATTTTCATATTGGTCCCAGAATGACTAAGATACCGTTGAAAGGACCATAAAACCATGAATCATCATCCAACCATTATTCAGAGTCATTTCATTAGTTTTATAAGTATTTTAATGTTTCTGTTGAGCTGTACATTCTGTTTGCCATAATCACAATAAGCAGGATAGCCATTGTGATAAAGTCATAATTTTATTTACGTCTATCAAAGATGATACTTGCATTATTTGTAGATAATGCATGTTGCATTATATAGATGATGCAATTTCCATAACTGTCATCTTTGAGGGTAGCGAAGGAAATTACAATATTTTCTTCAATTGTATGTATATATCTATCAGTTTTAATAGTTTGAAGTAATAATATATGATATTAACAGATCAGGCATATTATACAGCAGTATCATGCTGGTCATGGCATGACGGAAATCTTGGTAATACTGTCCTTAATCAATTGTGTATTTCACGTCACATATTGCTTAAAAGTATTGCCGCAAGTTTTGAGCAGCCTGATCATGATTTACGTTATTTTAATGTGTAAAGTCGGTGCCAATCTTTCCTGAAACTCTATTATTACATTTAAACGCAACATGTATCCAATAGTTGTATGTTAACATTTATATGACTATTAATGGTGCCGATGATAATGTGACACCTAGATTTATTGCTGTTTATATATATTTTCAGGATCATTTATCATCCTATCTTGAAGTTGTATATGGCTCGACAATAAACATGTGGAAACTACTAATAGTAGCAGTTTTTCTTACGAGTTAGCCGGGGCACAGATTACGGACCGGTTACAGCTTGGCGCCCAACTAAATAACCCACTGGTGATGACTTGTGTAGCTAAAGATGACCAGAATGATGTCACTGGGCCGTAAATCTGCGTAAACCAGCATTTCTGTGATAAGACTTTCTGTGGCGAAAAGACTAAGATGGTGTTGATGAGCCAGAAATTCCTGTGATATTCTTTACTATGTGGACTCCTAGTGCTTTTAATGGATGTAACAGATACTGTCCAGCTCTAGTCATTTAGAGACATTGTGTTGATGAACAGTATAGTGATTCTGAATTGTTTGTGATCCCTCTATTGAGCAAGCAGTTTCAACAGATTGGTGAGCTTAGTTAAGATTTGTAGTTTATTTTTGACATACACTGTAGCATTTCCTGTTTCAATGTACTTTCACTTGGGCTGATCTGGGTCTACACTATTTGCTCAACCATTGAAGTCCAATGTTTTGGGTGAATACGGTATACGGTGTGCATTCAAGCACGTGTCTTCCTTTATAACTTTTATGCTACAGATTGTGTCAAATATTTTTTTTCCTGCGTCTGCTTTACCTCAAATATTGTATGATATATCCAATGCATCTAGAATTATTGTATCCATGTGAGCTAGAATTTTGAGTGAATCAAACACAAAACCACAATTTACACTCACAGTTCACTTTCCTGCATCATGTGCATGCCAATTAATTTGCTTACTAACTATTTATAGCGGTGACACGGAAAATTCCGACAATTACGAACTGAGCCGATTGAATTTATTTTTAGGTTCGTGGCAGATCGTATATTTCCGGCAATTACGAAGTTAACCGATCATGATTATTTTCAGGGCCGACATAGATCGTATATTTCCGTCAAATACGGATTCATCCGATTATAAATGAACGTTTCAGCAGTTTCATAACTAGTTATTTCCCTTTGACCATCAGTTTCTCTGAGTCTAACTTAGCAATATTGTAGGGAATTTATTTTTTTTAAAAGTTATTCATTTGTTAATTGCATTTGTGATTTATTTATCTGCTAATCATTTATGGTGTTCTGATGAATAATTTAGTAACTTGAATTAGTGTGAACAAATGAATAATTTAGTGATTTAGAGCCTTTGTGAATATATAAGACATTTACAGCCTTTTGTGAATATATTAGTCATTTAGGGCATTGGTGAATAGATTTATCATTTAGAGTCAGTGTATAGTTTAATCGTTTTTCAGTCGTTGTGAAGAAATAATCTATGAAGTGAGTTTGTACTTTCAAAATTTATTGAGTTTTCAAACATTCAGAGCCAGTGCAGAGATGGAAATGAAATAGAATTACTAATTCAAAATCAGTGTGGACAGAAATTTCAAATGCATATATGAAATGATAATTGTTTCTGAATCACCATTGTGATCATATAATTTGAATTCTAGACATTTAGAGCCAATGCAGATAGGTACAATCAGTTCAAATTAATTTGGATTTAGTGCTAATGAATATGATAATAGCAGTTTAAGATTTTCAGATTAACTTAAGCATTTGTGTTACATATTACACTTTAGTCCTGGTTATTTGTTAGACTCACAGAATTGTTTGTATCCATATTGGGTAGTGTACTTATACATTAGCTTTCTATCAATGAGTATTAAGGATTTACAAAATTATTTAACAAAATGTCCCATCAGTGTCCCTGAGTCAAATCAGGCAAGAACGTTATTAATTGTTTCAGACAGCAAGGGAGGTTATCTACAAAGACTGCCTTTGGAATCAGATATTGAAAGTAGCATTATTTATTTCAGCAGGGCTGGGAGAACATCTAAACAGGCTGCTGATTTGATTGCATATAATATTGAAAATTATTTGCATAGCTATGGCAATATTTTAATTGCAGTATGGACAGGTACTTGTGATTTTACAGTAAAACCTGATCGTTTTATCAGGCTTGGAAATACAACAGTTGAAGATATTGTAGTGCAGTTTGAAAGAATATTAGATCTTTGTAAGCCATATGGTAACAGGGTCAAGGTAGTATTTCTTGAATGTCCTTACTTTTCTCTTAAGATCTTTAATTCTCACCGAGGTCATAAACACAGTGATATCTTTCTTGAGAGTGACAGACAACTCAAACTTAAAATTGACAATTTAAACACACATATTCGTCAATTAAATGAGTCAAATAGCATCTGTGCGCCCAAATTCAGTGTAGATCTGACTAAAAGAAGGAAATACAATAAATCATACAAGGTAGACACAATTTCATACAGTTTGTTGAAAGATGGCATACATTCAGATTTTGTTTTAAGTAGATACTGGCTGAGACGTATAATCAATACCATTTTGGCCAAATTTTGTGACAGTTAACATTTTGGTGGACTTTGATACAGTTTGGATACAGAGACATGATATTTAGACATTGGTCTGCCACATGTGCTCTGTACTAGAAAGCTTATCATAGGCCATTACAGTGTTAGATTTATTTTTTTTCTTACCCTGTGGAAAATGTTTTGGATAGTGTGAATTTGAAGACAAGTGTGCATTAGGGTGGTTAACTATACGGGTTTAGGTACAGGGTCTTGCTTTTTAGACATTGGTCTGCCACATGCACTCTGTACTACTGGAGATCAGTATAGATTAAACATTTTCATGTATACGTATGACTGTTCTTTTATAAATTTGTAAAAAGTTATACCAGTGCCACCAGTTTGAATTATTTAGAGATAATACATTTTTATGACAGCTCAGATGTATATAATCCAATAGGTTATATTTGTGCACAAAATTGTGGGCACTTAGTTATAATTCAAGTGAATTGAATTTGTCATTGCTTTGAAGAGATCTAAGATATTGGTCATATAGTCTTCTCGTTCATAGTGATTTCAAGATATAATACAAAATGGCTGAGTTAAATGAAGAAGAAGGCAAACAATTAATAGAAGCATTTAATAAGCTGAAGATTAAGCCTAAATTTGACACAACAGAGGATTTGCAGACATGGTTGAAGGAGTATGGGGCCACAGCTACTGTGAAAGTTGAGCCCACTACCTCTTCAGCAGCTGCAACTACTACTGTTACAACAACACAGCAGCCAAGAATTTCTCTCTTTTATGGTGACAACGTAAAAGGGGAGGCCACCTATGCCCAGTGGGTTTATGAAGTCAAATGTCTGTTGCTGGAGAAAACACATAAACCTGAGGCATTAGCTCAGGCAATTAGAAGGGCTCTTAGGGGAGAGGCCAGTAATTTGGTTAGAAGACTAGGCATTGGTGCTACTATACCCCAGATTTTAGAAAAATTGAAAGTGTTTATGGTGAAGTTGACACCAAAGAGCATCTGTTAGCAAAATTTTACAGTGCTAAACAAGAAGAAAATGAGGATGTTACAAAATGGTCATGTAGACTTGAAGACATTTTGTCTACTGCTGTTGAAAGAAAGTTAGTTGAGCCTAGCAATGTAAATGAGATGTTAAGAAATATGTTTTGGCAAGGTCTTAAACCTGTTCTCAAAGATATTTCAGGCTACAAATTTGAGAAAATTACAGATTTTGATAAACTTAGGGTTGACATTAGAAAATTAGAGCAAGACCATTTACACCCAACAGCTAAAAACACTCAGTGTAATGCAGCACAAGAAAAATCAGAAAATACAGAATTAAAAGAGATGAAATCAATGATTCAATCATTAAGCAGTACAGTTAAGGAATTAGAAAAGAAACTTAGTACCAGTACACAACAAGACCAACAAACATATCAAACCAATAGCATAGGAAATAACCAACAGCAAAGAAGTAGAAATAACCGTAAATATAACAGTAACAACAACAATAATAATAGGCCATACCATACAAATTACCAAAGGTCCAACAGATTCAACAATCAAGAATCTCAAAATAGATCAAGACCACAACAATGTCCAAACCCAAAACAATCAAACTTAGGGTCAAATTTCAATAGCAGCAATCAAGATTACAGAAGTAGCTATCAGGGGTATAGTCAGTTCCAAAGTCAAGGTCAAGGTCAAGGTCAAACACAAGGTCATATGTCAAATCAGGCTCAAGAAGAAGAAAGTTTTAATACTGGTCCATTGTGCTTCAGGTGCCGTCAATATGGTCATTACCAATGGCAGTGTCCTGTAAACAGAATGGACCACAGTCGCAAGTATTTAAACTGAATCAGACCTATGGACAGGGGTGGTCTGTAGGTTACTCCCATAAATGCCCCAAAGTATCTAGTGTCGTGGGCAGTAGCAATGAGGCTGACATACTCATTGATAAAGTGGTAACAAAGGCATTACTTGACACAGGTTCATGTGTCAGTACTATCAGCCAAAGTTTTTATGAGAACAATTTTAAACATTTAGAGCTTATGCCTCTTGATAATTTCTTAAAACTAGAGTGTGCTGATGGTAAGACTATGCCATATTTTGGCTACATACAAGTTGAACTTAAGTCAGCTGAATTTCCTGTAGAGTGTGTACATAATTGTATTTTATTAGTTGTACCAGATACTGAGTACAATACCAGTGTGCCAATTTTACTAGGAACAAATGTCCTAGTTGAATTTTTAAATACTTGTAAAGAAAGTTTGGGTGAAAAGTTTCTCCAGAGTGCTAATTTACATACTCCCTGGTATTTAGCATTCAGATGTATAGTTGTAAGGGAGAAAGAGCTGAAGAAGAATAAAAACAGGCTTGCTGTCGTAAGGAGTGCGGAAGTGAATAGTATCACTATTCCTGCGAATAGCACAGTGACAATACAAGGTATAGCAAGTAAAGAACTTGACTATCACCCTACATGTGCTATGATGGTACAAACTGAAAAGTCTGTCATACCAGATGACTTTGATATCACTCCTGCTGTGATAAATTATAGCTGTGGAAAGAATGGTATGATTGAAGTTCAGATTTCAAATGTGACGACTTCAACATTTGTAGTTCCACCTAGAGCATTATTATGCGAGTTGCAGCCTGTAAATGTAGACCTCAATTATAAAATTTCAGAGTCTACAGATTCAGATGACACTATCTTAGACCAAGTTTCTATTGAAACTGTTGGGCTTACAGAAGAAGAAGTGGAAAAAATAAATCACCTTTTGTTAGAGCATAAGGATATTTTTTCCACTGGAGATACAGACATAGGTCATTGTACTTTTGTTGAGCATAAAATAAATTTGACAGATGATACACCTTTCAAGCAAAGGCATAGACGTATCCCACCAGCAATGATAGATGAAATTAGAGCCCATCTTGAACAACTTGCTGCATGTGGTATCATTAGAGAATCACACTCTCCTTGGGCATCTAATGTCGTCTTAGTACGCAAACGTGATGGAAGCATAAGAATGTGTGTCGATTATCGACAACTGAATAAAAGAACAATTAGAGACGCATATGCTCTGCCCAGGATTGAAGACTTACTAGATACTTTGTCGGGCTCAAAATATTTTACTGTTCTAGATATGAAGTCTGGTTATCACCAAGTAGAAGTTTTTGAAGAACATAAATGTAGAACAGCATTTACAGTTGGTCCCCTAGGTTTTTGGGAGTTTAATCGCTTACCTTTTGGGTTAAATAATGCCCCTGCCACGTACCAACGCCTTATGGAACAATGTCTTGGTGACCTAAATATGAAAATATGTGCCATCTATTTAGACGACTTAATTATATTTTCAGATTCTTTAGAACAGCATCTTGAAAGGTTAGATAAAGTTCTTACTAGGTTAAAAGAATGTAACCTAAAGCTTAATGCAAAGAAATGTAAGTTCCTGCAGACAAAAGTAAAATATGTTGGTCATATTGTATCTGAAAGTGGTGTTGAAGCAGATCCCGAAAAAATTGACAAAGTGATAAACTGGCCTACACCAAAAAATGCTGAAGAAGTAAGACAATTTACATCATTCGCTGGGTACTATAGAAGATTTGTTAAAGATTTTTCTAAAATAGCAAAACCTTTGACAGACCTTCACCCTAACACTTCTTTCAAGAAGGGTAAGAAAGTTACTTCTTCAAAACCTTTCAGTTGGGGCATAGAACAGCAAGATGCTTTTGATAAATTAAAGCAGTCACTATCATCCCCTCCTATTTTAGGCTTTGCTGACTATGATCTTCCTTTCGAAGTCCATACAGACGCATCGTTAAAGGGCCTTGGGGTTGTACTTTACCAAAAGCAGAATGGTAAGATGAGAGTTATAAGTTATGCCAGTAGAGGTTTAAGGGGATCAGAAAGAAATTATCCATCATCTAAATTAGAGTTCCTAGCTCTCAAATGGGCCATCACAGAAAAGTTGCATGATTATCTGTATGGCACCAAGTTCACCGTTGTCACAGACAATAATCCCTTAACCTATGCCTTGTCGAAAGCCAAATTAGATGCTACTGGACATAGATGGTTGTCGTCCCTAGCCAGCTATGATTTTAACATAATTTATAGACCTGGAGCCTCAAATATAGATGCTGACAGCCTCTCGAGGCATCCAAGTAATCAGCAATCTGCAGAGATCCCTAGTGAGTCTGTTAAAGTCTTATGTGGTTGCGTAGTCTCAGCCCCCATACATTCAGTTGCTATGTCTATTGATGTGCTTGAGGCCACAGAATTTCCTGGCGAGCCAATGCCACAAGTAGACATGAGAGAGATAAGAAAGCAACAGTATAGTGATAGTTTGCTTGGTTTCTGGGTCAGGGCAGTTCGTGACAGAAAACAACCTGACAGAACAAACATCCGCTCTCGGGAAGACTCAGCCATGCAGAAATCATTTAACAATCTTAAACTTATTAGAGGCATACTATATAGAGAAACAGTTGTAGAGAATGAGAAAAAGAATCAGCTTGTGTTACCTTCTTGTTACATTGAGCAAGTCCTATCTGGTCTGCACAATGATATGGGCCATCCCAGTAAAGATAGAACACTCTCACTATTGCGTGATAGGTTCTTTTGGCCAGGTATGACCGCTGATACTGATACATGGATAGCAAACTGTGATAGATGTATAAAGAGGAAATCCAAGACAGATATAAGAGCTCCTCTTGTTAATATAACTTCAACATATCCTCTTCAACTTGTCTGCCTTGATTATCTGACTCTTGAACCGTCAAAAGGAAATATTTCAAATGTCCTTGTTATAACTGACCATTTCACTAGATTTGCAGTTGCAATCCCAACCAAAAATCAAACAGCTAAAACAACTGCTGATGTATTGTACAAGGAATTTATTGTCAGATATGGTATTCCCGCACGCCTCCATTCAGACCAGGGTGCAAATTTTGAAAGCTCAATCATCAAAGAGCTATGTCAGCTAATGGGAATAAATAAAAGTAGAACAAGTCCCTATCATGCATCAGGTAATGGAATGACTGAAAGATTTAATAGGACCTTAATTTCTATGATTGGAACCTTAGAAACAGACAAAAAGCAAAATTGGAAGCAGTATATATCACCTTTGGTCCATGCTTATAATTGTATAAAACATGAAAGTACTGGTTATGCCCCATATACGTTACTGTTTGGTAGGGAACCGAAACTTCCAGTTGACATTGCAGTTGGACTCTATAACAATGATGATAAGGACAATTCATATTCTGAATATGTTTCAGATCTACAAAGTAAGATCAATGAAGTTTTTGACCTAGTCCAGAAAAATGCAGATAAAGCAAGGGACAAACAGAAAGTTTATTATGACATGAAAGCAAGAGCAGCACAGTTAAAGGTAGGAGACAGAGTTTTGGTAAAGATCCTTGCTCATGACGGAAAACACAAATTGTCAGATAAATGGGCAGACGAAGTTTATATTGTGTCAGAGCAGCCAAATGCTGATATACCTGTGTATAAGGTTAAAAGAGAGGATGGTGAAGGTAACGTTAGAACGTTACATAGAAACCACTTGTTACATCTTGGTAATAAGCTCCAAGATTGTTCTGTTTTTCAGAATAGACCAACCCCACAGCCACGAGAGAAGAAAAATGTTTCAGAGGAAAACCCATTTCAGGTACCAACAGCTGAGACAAACACTGTTTCAGATGATACTGAACCTATTTCTGTTTCAGATAATGTAAAGCCTGTACCGGTGC
Source organism: Ctena decussata (assembly GCA_963989385.1). Taxonomy (NCBI): domain Eukaryota; kingdom Metazoa; phylum Mollusca; class Bivalvia; order Lucinida; family Lucinidae; genus Ctena; species Ctena decussata. The sequence continues at coordinate 29,519,264 of OZ022505.1, forward strand.
CTAGAAAGAGGAGAAATCAGAGCAAAACAGCATCAAAGACTGAAGACGTAGATGAAGAAGATGTAGATATGGTAGTTGGTACTACAACAACTACAACGAATCTTATAGATAAAGATGCAGAAGTAGTATCTTCTGTAGATGACAGTACAGCAGGTAGTACTGTTTCAGGAGCAGCAGGTACTTTGGAGCCAGTTGATTTTGGTGAACATGGGGACGCCCATGAATTAGATCATGATAGAGTTTTAGAAACTAAAGGTGTTTCTGCTGATACTGAAAGTCATATTTCAGTAGAAAGTGAGGCAGAAGTTGAAAGTTTAGCTCCAACAGATGTTGAAGTGGTTGCTTCAACAGAATTAAATACCAATGGGGCCCTTAATTTCGAGCGCTCGGATACTACATCAGAACATGCCCCAAGACGGTCGACCAGAGTTAGAAAGAAACCGACATGGCAACAGTCTGGTGACTATTGCATGGGTATATCTAAGCAAACTATAATGTTGCAGTCTTTGTTGACCTCTAGTGCTGTTCTGAAACTTGATCCGAAAATAATCAGTGCAGTTGTAAAAGGAATCAGTGATTCATTGTAAATGACGAGACGTCATTTGATGAAGAGGGGGAGGGTGTAACAAGTACAGATTTTCATATTTTTTTAAATCATTTTAGAGTCGAGTCAGTTCTGCAGACATTTCTGTCAGTATTATATTTTTGTAAATAATTGATGGCACAAATAAGCCATTGATTCACTTATTTGTATTTTAATCAAATTTATATGAGACAACCTTAAAGCGAGTCTCTTTAAGGAGATTATGTTTACCTGTCAAAACTGTATTTGCCTTGTGGCAAGTCTTTATCACCTTCTGTATTGTAAATCCTAGGTAGATAATTGCTTGAGTAGATTTTGTGAAGAGCCTTTTTCATTGGCTAGTGTAGAGATAGTGGTAAATCTGTCTTTTCTTCTTGGTTGACTTTTGAGGCTAGAAGACATTTCTTGGTGTTTGACAAGTTTTGAAAAAAATACTTTCTTCATCTTTCCCAGTCATCTTTGTATCTTAGAAGGTATGTAGTTAAAGTAGTTCTAAAGTTCTTGCTTTAAATATGCAAAAATCTGTATCTTTTAATGATTTCCATATCTTCTAAGTAAATTTATATTTCGTCCATTTCTTTTATGTTTGAACACTTTCCGAAGTCAGTATGTGAAGAAATACGTCGGTTCCGTCAAAAGTTAATAGAAAAGTTTAATTTCTCAAGTCTTACATACTGCTGAGTTAAAACCGAAAAGCGTCTTTGTTTGTATTAACATACTAACTTTTAAATCACAAAAGTGCACTGTAACTTATTGCATTGCAGCATGAATCTTCACAGCACCACTGAGACTTGACGTGTGAGAAGAGCCGATGAGTGTGATCTAAGCCCATAGCTTGGTATGTATGAATTTATATTATTGTACAATTGCAATAAGTAGTCTGAAACGAGGCTGGTTGCTCAATAGCCGTGGATCCAAGGCATATTCAGATTGAGTGCTTGCATTAAGCATTTGATATCAACTGGGGTGTTGACAGGTTAATCTGGTCGTGTTAACCGAGAGGTTAACACTCTGGATTATTTTATCCTTATTGTATTTATCATTTTCATATTGGTCCCAGAATGACTAAGATACCGTTGAAAGGACCATAAAACCATGAATCATCATCCAACCATTATTCAGAGTCATTTCATTAGTTTTATAAGTATTTTAATGTTTCTGTTGAGCTGTACATTCTGTTTGCCATAATCACAATAAGCAGGATAGCCATTGTGATAAAGTCATAATTTTATTTACGTCTATCAAAGATGATACTTGCATTATTTGTAGATAATGCATGTTGCATTATATATAGATGATGCAATTTCCATAACTGTCATCTTTGAGGGTAGCGAAGGAAATTACAATATTTTCTTCAATTGTATGTATATATCTATCAGTTTTAATAGTTTGAAGTAATAATATATGATATTAGCAGATCAGGCATATTATACAGCAGTATCATGCTGGTCATGGCATGACGGAAATCTTGGTAATACTGTCCTTAATCAATTGTGTATTTCACGTCACATATTGCTTAAAAGTATTGCCGCAAGTTTTGAGCAGCCTGATCATGATTTACGTTATTTTAATGTGTAAAGTCGGTGCCAATCTTTCCTGAAACTCTATTATTACATTTAAACGCAACATGTATCCAATAGTTGTATGTTAACATTTATATGACTATTAATGGTGCCGATGATAATGTGACACCTAGATTTATTGCTGTTTATATATATTTTCAGGATCATTTATCATCCTATCTTGAAGTTGTATATGGCTCGACAATAAACATGTGGAAACTACTAATAGTAGCAGTTTTTCTTACGAGTTAGCCGGGGCACAGATTACGGACCGGTTACATAGACACAAATAAGTGAAATAGAATGAAGGCTATTTCAGCTTTAGCTTTTATTCCGTTTGGGAGCTAAAGTCGCACAAACTTTTGTTTACAAAAATTTCGATGGCCTATAGTTCGCAAGTTATGCAATCAGTTGACATAAGATTGTGCATGCATGTAGACATGTTAATGACCTTTATATATGCCAAGTTTCAGATGGCTACCTACTCAAACAAGCAAGCAGTAGCGGTTTGAAATTTTCACAATTTGGGCTACACGTTCGGGACGATTCGTGACCTTAGGTGACTTGCACAATTCGGGCTGAAACTAGACCCAAATGAGAGGGTTGGGATAAACATTCAATTGACCATATGTGCCAAAAATTCTCGTTCTTTAGTTTTCGAGTTATAGCCCCTGGAAGTCGAAAACTGCACGACTTTGCCCTCGAATATCTCGACAACGGAGAAAGGAGAATTTCAGGGCATTTTCTCCCAAGAAATATATGGGAATTATCTGTAATTTAGCACAGTTTCAGAACGATTCGTGAAAGTCACCTTTTAAGAATAACTTCCACTGCAGGCCCATATATAAAAGTTTGCTCCTTTATTACTCTGCACATGGACAATTATTTGCGCTGTTATTTGCCCCAGGCATGTACCTATGTAATTACCGTTTACAGTGTAAAGATGGATGTTATCGGTGGCTGAACGTCGGAGCAGTAGGCGTTTAATGCATTTTCCCATAGGGTCCAATGCAAAATTGACACCTCATTTTCTCCATTCTCAAGAGCTTTGAGTCTCTGCAAAACATATACATGTGTAGACACAAATAAGTGAAATAGAATGAAGGCTATTTCAGCTTTAGCTTTTATTCCGTTTGGGCGCTAAAGTCGCACAAACTTTTGTTTACAAAAATTTCGATGGCCTATAGTTCGCAAGTTATGCAATCAGTTGACATAAGATTGTGCATGCATGTAGACATGTTAATGACCTTTATATATGCCAAGTTTCAGATGGCTACCTACTCAAACAAGCAAGCAGTAGCGGTTTGAAATTTTCACAATTTGGGCTACACGTTCGGGACGATTCGTGACCTTAGGTGACTTGCACAATTCGGGCTGAAACTAGTGCCAAATGAGAGGGTTGGGATAAACATTCAATTGACCATATGTGCCAAAAATTCTCGTTCTTTAGTTTTCGAGTTATAGCCCCTGGAAGTCGAAAACTGCACGACTTTGCCCTCGAATATCTCGACAACGGAGAAAGGAGAATTTCAGGGCATTTTCTCCCAAGAAATATATGGGAATTATCTGTAATTTAGCACAGTTTCAGAACGATTCGTGAAAGTCACCTTTTAAGAATAACTTCCACTGCAGGCCCATATATAAAAGTTTGCTCCTTTATTACTCTGCACATGGACAATTATTTGCGCTGTTATTTGCCCCAGGCATGTACCTATGTAATTACCGTTTACAGTGTAAAGATGAATGTTATCGGTCGCTGAACGTCGGAGCAGTAGGCGTTTAATGCATTTTCCCATAGGGTCCAATGCAAAATTGACACCTCATTTTCTCCATTCTCAAGAGCTTTGAGTCTCTGCAAAACATATACATGTGTAGACACAAATAAGTGAAATAGAATGAAGGCTATTTCAGCTTTAGCTTTTATTCCGTTTGGGAGCTAAAGTCGCACAAACTTTTGTTTACAAAAATTTCGATGGCCTATAGTTCGCAAGTTATGCAATCAGTTGACATAAGATTGTGCATGCATGTAGACATGTTAATGACCTTTATATATGCCAAGTTTCAGATGGCTACCTACTCAAACAAGCAAGCAGTAGCGGTTTGAAATGTTCACAATTTGGGCTACACGTTCGGGACGATTCGTGACCTTAGGTGACTTGCACAATTCGGGCTGAAACTAGTGCCAAACGAGAGGGTTGGGATAAACATTCAATTGACCATATGTGCCAAAAATTCTCGTTCTTTAGTTTTCGAGTTATAGCCCCTGGAAGTCGAAAACTGCACGACTTTGCCCTCGAATATCTCGACAACGGAGAAAGGAGAATTTCAGGGCATTTTCTCCCAAGAAATATATGGGAATTATCTGTAATTTAGCACAGTTTCAGAACGATTCGTGAAAGTCACCTTTTAAGAATAACTTCCACTGCAGGCCCATATATAAAAGTTTGCTCCTTTATTACTCTGCACATGGACAATTATTTGCGCTGTTATTTGCCCCAGGCATGTACCTATGTAATTACCGTTTACAGTGTAAAGATGGATGTTATCGGTGGCTGAACGTCGGAGCAGTAGGCGTTTAATGCATTTTCCCATAGGGTCCAATGCAAAATTGACACCTCATTTTCTCCATTCTCAAGAGCTTTGAGTCTCTGCAAAACATATACATGTGTAGACACAAATAAGTGAAATAGAATGAAGGCTATTTCAGCTTTAGCTTTTATTCCGTTTGGGAGCTAAAGTCGCACAAACTTTTGTTTACAAAAATTTCGATGGCCTATAGTTCGCAAGTTATGCAATCAGTTGACATAAGATTGTGCATGCATGTAGACATGTTAATGACCTTTATATATGCCAAGTTTCAGATGGCTACCTACTCAAACAAGCAAGCAGTAGCGGTTTGAAATTTTCACAATTTGGGCTACACGTTCGGGACGATTCGTGACCTTAGGTGACTTGCACAATTCGGGCTGAAACTAGTGCCAAATGAGAGGGTTGGGATAAACATTCAATTGACCATATGTGCCAAAAATTCTCGTTCTTTAGTTTTCGAGTTATAGCCCCTGGAAGTCGAAAACTGCACGACTTTGCCCTCGAATATCTCGACAACGGAGAAAGGAGAATTTCAGGGAATTTTCTCCCAAGAAATATATGGGAATTATCTGTAATTTAGCACAGTTTCAGAACGATTCGTGAAAGTCACCTTTTAAGAATAACTTCCACTGCAGGCCCATATATAAAAGTTTGCTCCTTTATTACTCTGCACATGGACAATTATTTGCGCTGTTATTTGCCCCAGGCATGTACCTATGTAATTACCGTTTACAGTGTAAAGATGGATGTTATCGGTCGCTGAACGTCGGAGCAGTAGGCGTTTAATGCATTTTCCCATAGGGTCCAATGCAAAATTGACACCTCATTTTCTCCATTCTCAAGAGCTTTGAGTCTCTGCAAAACATATACATGTGTAGACACAAATAAGTGAAATAGAATGAAGGCTATTTCAGCTTTAGCTTTTATTCCGTTTGGGAGCTAAAGTCGCACAAACTTTTGTTTACAAAAATTTCGATGGCCTATAGTTCGCAAGTTATGCAATCAGTTGACATAAGATTGTGCATGCATGTAGACATGTTAATGACCTTTATATATGCCTAGTTTCAGATGGCTACCTACTCAAACAAGCAAGCAGTAGCGGTTTGAAATTTTCACAATTTGGGCTACACGTTCGGGACGATTCGTGACCTTAGGTGACTTGCACAATTCGGGCTGAAACTAGTGCCAAATGAGAGGGTTGGGATAAACATTCAATTGACCATATGTGCCAAAAATTCTCGTTCTTTAGTTTTCGAGTTATAGCCCCTGGAAGTCGAAAACTGCACGACTTTGCCCTCGAATATCTCGACAACGGAGAAAGGAGAATTTCAGGGAATTTTCTCCCAAGAAATATATGGGAATTATCTGTAATTTAGCACAGTTTCAGAACGATTCGTGAAAGTCACCTTTTAAGAATAACTTCCACTGCAGGCCCATATATAAAAGTTTGCTCCTTTATTACTCTGCACATGGACAATTATTTGCGCTGTTATTTGCCCCAGGCATGTACCTATGTAATTACCGTTTACAGTGTAAAGATGGATGTTATCGGTCGCTGAACGTCGGAGCAGTAGGCGTTTAATGCATTTTCCCATAGGGTCCAATGCAAAATTGACACCTCATTTTCTCCATTCTCAAGAGCTTTGAGTCTCTGCAAAACATATACATGTGTAGACACAAATAAGTGAAATAGAATGAAGGCTATTTCAGCTTTAGCTTTTATTCCGTTTGGGAGCTAAAGTCGCACAAACTTTTGTTTACAAAAATTTCGATGGCCTATAGTTCGCAAGTTATGCAATCAGTTGACATAAGATTGTGCATGCATGTAGACATGTTAATGACCTTTATATATGCCAAGTTTCAGATGGCTACCTACTCAAACAAGCAAGCAGTAGCGGTTTGAAATTTTCACAATTTGGGCTACACGTTCGGGACGATTCGTGACCTTAGGTGACTTGCACAATTCGGGCTGAAACTAGTGCCAAATGAGAGGGTTGGGATAAACATTCAATTGACCATATGTGCCAAAAATTCTCGTTCTTTAGTTTTCGAGTTATAGCCCCTGGAAGTCGAAAACTGCACGACTTTGCCCTCGAATATCTCGACAACGGAGAAAGGAGAATTTCAGGGCATTTTCTCCCAAGAAATATATGGGAATTATCTGTAATTTAGCACAGTTTCAGAACGATTCGTGAAAGTCACCTTTTAAGAATAACTTCCACTGCAGGCCCATATATAAAAGTTTGCTCCTTTATAACTCTGCACATGGACAATTATTTGCGCTGTTATTTGCCCCAGGCATGTACCTATGTAATTACCGTTTACAGTGTAAAGATGGATGTTATCGGTCGCTGAACGTCGGAGCAGTAGGCGTTTAATGCATTTTCCCATAGGGTCCAATGCAAAATTGACACCTCATTTTCTCCATTCTCAAGAGCTTTGAGTCTCTGCAAAACATATACATGTGTAGACACAAATAAGTGAAATAGAATGAAGGCTATTTCAGCTTTAGCTTTTATTCCGTTTGGGAGCTAAAGTCGCACAAACTTTTGTTTACAAAAATTTCGATGGCCTATAGTTCGCAAGTTATGCAATCAGTTGACATAAGATTGTGCATGCATGTAGACATGTTAATGACCTTTATATATGCCAAGTTTCAGATGGCTACCTACTCAAACAAGCAAGCAGTAGCGGTTTGAAATTTTCACAATTTGGGCTACACGTTCGGGACGATTCGTGACCTTAGGTGACTTGCACAATTCGGGCTGAAACTAGTGCCAAATGAGAGGGTTGGGATAAACATTCAATTGACCATATGTGCCAAAAATTCTCGTTCTTTAGTTTTCGAGTTATAGCCCCTGGAAGTCGAAAACTGCACGACTTTGCCCTCGAATATCTCGACAACGGAGAAAGGAGAATTTCAGGGCATTTTCTCCCAAGAAATATATGGGAATTATTTGTAATTTAGCATAGTTTCAGAACGATTCGTGAAAGTCACCTTTTAAGAATAACTTCCACTGCAGGCCCATATATAAAAGTTTGCTCCTTTATTACTCTGCACATGGACAATTATTTGCGCTGTTATTTGCCCCAGGCATGTACCTAAGTAATTACCGTTTACAGTGTAAAGATGGATGTTATCGGTCGCTGAACGTCGGAGCAGTAGGCGTTTAATGCATTTTCCCATAGGGTCCAATGCAAAATTGACACCTCATTTTCTCCATTCTCAAGAGCTTTGAGTCTCTGCAAAACATATACATGTGTAGACACAAATAAGTGAAATAGAATGAAGGCTATTTCAGCTTTAGCTTTTATTCCGTTTGGGAGCTAAAGTCGCACAAACTTTTGTTTACAAAAATTTCGATGGCCTATAGTTCGCAAGTTATGCAATCAGATGGCTACCTACTCAAACAAGCAAGCAGTAGCGGTTTGAAATTTTCACAATTTGGGCTACACGTTCGGGACGATTCGTGACCTTAGGTGACTTGCACAATTCGGGCTGAAACTAGTGCCAAATGAGAGGGTTGGGATAAACATTCAATTGACCATATGTGCCAAAAATTCTCGTTCTTTAGTTTTCGAGTTATAGCCCCTGGAAGTCGAAAACTGCACGACTTTGCCCTCGAATATCTCGACAACGGAGAAAGGAGAATTTCAGGGCATTTTCTCCCAAGAAATATATGGGAATTATCTGTAATTTAGCACAGTTTCAGAACGATTCGTGAAAGTCACCTTTTAAGAATAACTTCCACTGCAGGCCCATATATAAAAGTTTGCTCCTTTATAACTCTGCACATGGACAATTATTTGCGCTGTTATTTGCCCCAGGCATGTACCTATGTAATTACCGTTTACAGTGTAAAGATGGATGTTATCGGTCGCTGAACGTCGGAGCAGTAGGCGTTTAATGCATTTTCCCATAGGGTCCAATGCAAAATTGACACCTCATTTTCTCCATTCTCAAGAGCTTTGAGTCTCTGCAAAACATATACATGTGTAGACACAAATAAGTGAAATAGAATGAAGGCTATTTCAGCTTTAGCTTTTATTTCATTTGGGAGCTAAAGTCGCACAAACTTTTGTTTACAAAAATTTCGATGGCCTATAGTTCGCAAGTTATGCAATCAGTTGACATAAGATTGTGCATGCATGTAGACATGTTAATGACCTTTATATATGCCAAGTTTCAGATGGCTACCTACTCAAACAAGCAAGCAGTAGCGGTTTGAAATTTTCACAATTTGGGCTACACGTTCGGGACGATTCGTGACCTTAGGTGACTTGCACAATTCGGGCTGAAACTAGTGCCAAATGAGAGGGTTGGGATAAACATTCAATTGACCATATGTGCCAAAAATTATCGTTCTTTAGTTTTCGAGTTATAGCCCCTGGAATTCGAAAACTGCACGACTTTGCCCTCGAATATCTCGACAACGGAGAAAGGAGAATTTCAGGGCATTTTCTCCCAAGAAATATATGGGAATTATCTGTAATTTAGCACAGTTTCAGAACGATTCGTGAAAGTCACCTTTTAAGAATAACTTCCACTGCAGGCCCATATATAAAAGTTTGCTCCTTTATTACTCTGCACATGGACAATTATTTGCGCTGTTATTTGCCCCAGGCATGTACCTATTAAATTACCGTTTACAGTGTAAAGATGGATGTTATCGGTCGCTGAACGTCGGAGCAGTAGGCGTTTAATGCATTTTCCCATAGGGTCCAATGCAAAATTGACACCTCATTTTCTCCATTCTCAAGAGCTTTGAGTCTCTGCAAAACATATACATGTGTAGACACAAATAAGTGAAATAGAATGAAGGCTATTTCAGCTTTAGCTTTTATTCCGTTTGGGAGCTAAAGTCGCACAAACTTTTGTTTACAAAAATTTCGATGGCCTATAGTTCGCAAGTTATGCAATCAGTTGACATAAGATTGTGCATGCATGTAGACATGTTAATGACCTTTATATATGCCAAGTTTCAGATGGCTACCTACTCAAACAAGCAATCTTAGCGGTTTGAAATTTTCACAATTTGGGCTACACGTTCGGGACGATTCGTGACCTTAGGTGACTTGCACAATTCGGGCTGAAACTAGTGCCAAATAAGAGGGTTGGGATAAACATTCAATTGACCATATGTGCCAAAAATTCTCGTTCTTTAGTTTTCGAGTTATAGCCCCTGGAAGTCGAAAACTGCACGACTTTGCCCTCGAATATCTCGACAACGGAGAAAGGAGAATTTCAGGGCATTTTCTCCCAAGAAATATATGGGAATTATCTGTAATTTAGCACAGTTTCAGAACGATTCGTGAAAGTCACCTTTTAAGAATAACTTCCACTGCAGGCCCATATATAAAAGTTTGCTCCTTTATTACTCTGCACATGGACAATTATTTGCGCTGTTATTTGCCCCAGGCATGTACCTATTAAATTACCGTTTACAGTGTAAAGATGGATGTTATCGGTCGCTGAACGTCGGAGCAGTAGGCGTTTAATGCATTTTCCCATAGGGTCCAATGCAAAATTGACACCTCATTTTCTCCATTCTCAAGAGCTTTGAGTCTCTGCAAAACATATACATGTGTAGACACAAATAAGTGAAATAGAATGAAGGCTATTTCAGCTTTAGCTTTTATTCCGTTTGGGAGCTAAAGTCGCACAAACTTTTGTTTACAAAAATTTCGATGGCCTATAGTTCGCAAGTTATGCAATCAGTTGACATAAGATTGTGCATGCATGTAGACATGTTAATGACCTTTATATATGCCAAGTTTCAGATGGCTACCTACTCAAACAAGCAAGCAGTAGCGGTTTGAAATTTTCACAATTTGGGCTACACGTTCGGGACGATTCGTGACCTTAGGTGACTTGCACAATTCGGGCTGAAACTAGTGCCAAATGAGAGGGTTGGGATAAACATTCAATTGACCATATGTGCCAAAAATTCTCGTTCTTTAGTTTTCGAGTTATAGCCCCTGGAAGTCGAAAACTGCACGACTTTGCCCTCGAATATCTCGACAACGGAGAAAGGAGAATTTCAGGGCATTTTCTCCCAAGAAATATATGGGAATTATCTGTAATTTAGCACAGTTTCAGAACGATTCGTGAAAGTCACCTTTTAAGAATAACTTCCACTGCAGGCCCATATATAAAAGTTTGCTCCTTTATAACTCTGCACATGGACAATTATTTGCGCTGTTATTTGCCCCAGGCATGTACCTATGTAATTACCGTTTACAGTGTAAAGATGGATGTTATCGGTGGCTGAACGTCGGAGCAGTAGGCGTTTAATGCATTTTCCCATAGGGTCCAATGCAAAATTGACACCTCATTTTCTCCATTCTCAATAGCTTTGAGTCTCTGCAAAACATATACATGTGTAGACACAAATAAGTGAAATAGAATGAAGGCTATTTCAGCTTTAGCTTTTATTTCGTTTGGGAGCTAAAGTCGCACAAACTTTTGTTTACAAAAATTTCGATGGCCTATAGTTCGCAAGTTATGCAATCAGTTGACATAAGATTGTGCATGCATGTAGACATGTTAATGACCTTTATATATGCCACGTTTCAGATGGCTACCTACTCAAACAAGCAAGCAGTAGCGGTTTGAAATTTTCACAATTTGGGCTACACGTTCGGGACGATTCGTGACCTTAGGTGACTTGCACAATTCGGGCTGAAACTAGTGCCAAATGAGAGGGTTGGGATAAACATTCAATTGACCATATGTGCCAAAAATTCTCGTTCTTTAGTTTTCGAGTTATAGCCCCTGGAAGTCGAAAACTGCACGACTTTGCCCTCGAATATCTCGACAACGGAGAAAGGAGAATTTCAGGGCATTTTCTCCCAAGAAATATATGGGAATTATCTGTAATTTAGCACAGTTTCAGAACGATTCGTGAAAGTCACCTTTTAAGAATAACTTCCACTGCAGGCCCATATATAAAAGTTTGCTCCTTTATTACTCTGCACATGGACAATTATTTGCGCTGTTATTTGTCCCAGGCATGTACCTATGTAATTACCGTTTACAGTGTAAAGATGGATGTTATCGGTCGCTGAACGTCGGAGCAGTAGGCGTTTAATGCATTTTCCCATAGGGTCCAATGCAAAATTGACACCTCATTTTCTCCATTCTCAAGAGCTTTGAGTCTCTGCAAAACATATACATGTGTAGACACAAATAAGTGAAATAGAATGAAGGCTATTTCAGCTTTAGCTTTTATTCCGTTTGGGAGCTAAAGTCGCACAAACTCTTGTTTACAAAAAATTCGATGGCCTATAGTTCGCAAGTTATGCAATCAGTTGACATAAGATTGTGCATGCATGTAGACATGTTAATGACCTTTATATATGCCAAGTTTCAGATGGCTACCTACTCAAACAAGCAAGCAGTAGCGGTTTGAAATTTTCACAATTTGGGCTACACGTTCGGGACGATTCGTGACCTTAGGTGACTTGCACAATTCGGGCTGAAACTAGTGCCAAATGAGAGGGTTGGGATAAACATTCAATTGACCATATGTGCCAAAAATTATCGTTCTTTAGTTTTCGAGTTATAGCCCCTGGAATTCGAAAACTGCACGACTTTGCCCTCGAATATCTCGACAACGGAGAAAGGAAAATTTCAGGGCATTTTCTCCCAAGAAATATATGGGAATTATCTGTAATTTAGCACAGTTTCAGAACGATTCGTGAAAGTCACCTTTTAAGAATAACTTCCACTGCAGGCCCATATATAAAAGTTTGCTCCTTTATTACTCTGCACATGGACAATTATTTGCGCTGTTATTTGCCCCAGGCATGTACCTATGTAATTACCGTTTACAGTGTAAAGATGGATGTTATCGGTCGCTGAACGTCGGAGCAGTAGGCGTTTAATGCATTTTCCCATAGGGTCCAATGCAAAATTGACACCTCATTTTCTCCATTCTCAAGAGCTTTGAGTCTCTGCAAAACATATACATGTGTAGACACAAATAAGTGAAATAGAATGAAGGCTATTTCAGCTTTAGCTTTTATTCCGTTTGGGAGCTAAAGTCGCACAAACTTTTGTTTCCAAAAATTTCGATGGCCTATAGTTCGCAAGTTATGCAATCAGTTGACATAAGATTGTGCATGCATGTAGACATGTTAATGACCTTTATATATGCCAAGTTTCAGATGGCTACCTACTCAAACAAGCAAGCAGTAGCGGTTTGAAATTTTCACAATTTGGGCTACACGTTCGGGACGATTCGTGACCTTAGGTGACTTGCACAATTCGGGCTGAAACTAGTGCCAAATGAGAGGGTTGGGATAAACATTCAATTGACCATATGTGCCAAAAATTCTCGTTCTTTAGTTTTCGAGTTATAGCCCCTGGAAGTCGAAAACTGCACGACTTTGCCCTCGAATATCTCGACAACGGAGAAAGGAGAATTTCAGGGCATTTTCTCCCAAGAAATATATGGGAATTATCTGTAATTTAGCACAGTTTCAGAACGATTCGTGAAAGTCACCTTTTAAGAATAACTTCCACTGCAGGCCCATATATAAAAGTTTGCTCCTTTATTACTCTGCACATGGACAATTATTTGCGCTGTTATTTGCCCCAGGCATGTACCTATGTAATTACCGTTTACAGTGTAAAGATGGATGTTATCGGTCGCTGAACGTCGGAGCAGTAGGCGTTTAATGCATTTTCCCATAGGGTCCAATGCAAAATTGACACCTCATTTTCTCCATTCTCAAGAGCTTTGAGTCTCTGCAAAACATATACATGTGTAGACACAAATAAGTGAAATAGAATGAAGGCTATTTCAGCTTTAGCTTTTATTCCGTTTGGGAGCTAAAGTCGCACAAACTTTTGTTTACAAAAATTTCGATGGCCTATAGTTCGCAAGTTATGCAATCAGTTGACATAAGATTGTGCATGCATGTAGACATGTTAATGACCTTTATATATGCCAAGTTTCAGATGGCTACCTACTCAAACAAGCAAGCAGTAGCGGTTTGAAATTTTCACAATTTGGGCTACACGTTCGGGACGATTCGTGACCTTAGGTGACTTGCACAATTCGGGCTGAAACTAGTGCCAAATGAGAGGGTTGGGATAAACATTCAATTGACCATATGTGCCAAAAATTCTCGTTCTTTAGTTTTCGAGTTATAGCCCCTGGAAGTCGAAAACTGCACGACTTTGCCCTCGAATATCTCGACAACGGAGAAAGGAGAATTTCAGGGCATTTTCTCCCAAGAAATATATGGGAATTATCTGTAATTTAGCACAGTTTCAGAACGATTCGTGAAAGTCACCTTTTAAGAATAACTTCCACTGCAGGCCCATATATAAAAGTTTGCTCCTTTATAACTCTGCACATGGACAATTATTTGCGCTGTTATTTGCCCCAGGCATGTACCTATGTAATTACCGTTTACAGTGTAAAGATGGATGTTATCGGTCGCTGAACGTCGGAGCAGTAGGCGTTTAATGCATTTTCCCATAGGGTCCAATGCAAAATTGACACCTCATTTTCTCCATTCTCAAGAGCTTTGAGTCTCTGCAAAACATATACATGTGTAGACACAAATAAGTGAAATAGAATGAAGGCTATTTCAGCTTTAGCTTTTATTTCATTTGGGAGCTAAAGTCGCACAAACTTTTGTTTACAAAAATTTCGATGGCCTATAGTTCGCAAGTTATGCAATCAGTTGACATAAGATTGTGCATGCATGTAGACATGTTAATGACCTTTATATATGCCAAGTTTCAGATGGCTACCTACTCAAACAAGCAAGCAGTAGCGGTTTGAAATTTTCACAATTTGGGCTACACGTTCGGGACGATTCGTGACCTTAGGTGACTTGCACAATTCGGGCTGAAACTAGTGCCAAATGAGAGGGTTGGGATAAACATTCAATTGACCATATGTGCCAAAAATTATCGTTCTTTAGTTTTCGAGTTATAGCCCCTGGAATTCGAAAACTGCACGACTTTGCCCTCGAATATCTCGACAACGGAGAAAGGAGAATTTCAGGGCATTTTCTCCCAAGAAATATATGGGAATTATCTGTAATTTAGCACAGTTTCAGAACGATTCGTGAAAGTCACCTTTTAAGAATAACTTCCACTGCAGGCCCATATATAAAAGTTTGCTCCTTTATTACTCTGCACATGGACAATTATTTGCGCTGTTATTTGCCCCAGGCATGTACCTATGTAATTACCGTTTACAGTGTAAAGATGGATGTTATCGGTCGCTGAACGTCGGAGCAGTAGGCGTTTAATGCATTTTCCCATAGGGTCCAATGCAAAATTGACACCTCATTTTCTCCATTCTCAAGAGCTTTGAGTCTCTGCAAAACATATACATGTGTAGACACAAATAAGTGAAATAGAATGAAGGCTATTTCAGCTTTAGCTTTTATTCCGTTTGGGAGCTAAAGTCGCACAAACTTTTGTTTACAAAAATTTCGATGGCCTATAGTTCGCAAGTTATGCAATCAGTTGACATAAGATTGTGCATGCATGTAGACATGTTAATGACCTTTATATATGCCAAGTTTCAGATGGCTACCTACTCAAACAAGCAAGCAGTAGCGGTTTGAAATTTTCACAATTTGGGCTACACGTTCGGGACGATTCGTGACCTTAGGTGACTTGCACAATTCGGGCTGAAACTAGTGCCAAATGAGAGGGTTGGGATAAACATTCAATTGACCATATGTGCCAAAAATTCTCGTTCTTTAGTTTTCGAGTTATAGCCCCTGGAAGTCGAAAACTGCACGACTTTGCCCTCGAATATCTCGACAACGGAGAAAGGAGAATTTCAGGGCATTTTCTCCCAAGAAATATATGGGAATTATCTGTAATTTAGCACAGTTTCAGAACGATTCGTGAAAGTCACCTTTTAAGAATAACTTCCACTGCAGGCCCATATATAAAAGTTTGCTCCTTTATTACTCTGCACATGGACAATTATTTGCGCTGTTATTTGCCCCAGGCATGTACCTATGTAATTACCGTTTACAGTGTAAAGATGGATGTTATCGGTCGCTGAACGTCGGAGCAGTAGGCGTTTAATGCATTTTCCCATAGGGTCCAATGCAAAATTGACACCTCATTTTCTCCATTCTCAAGAGCTTTGAGTCTCTGCAAAACATATACATGTGTAGACACAAATAAGTGAAATAGAATGAAGGCTATTTCAGCTTTAGCTTTTATTCCGTTTGGGAGCTAAAGTCGCACAAACTTTTGTTTACAAAAATTTCGATGGCCTATAGTTCGCAAGTTATGCAATCAGTTGACATAAGATTGTGCATGCATGTAGACATGTTAATGACCTTTATATATGCCAAGTTTCAGATGGCTACCTACTCAAACAAGCAAGCAGTAGCGGTTTGAAATTTTCACAATTTGGGCTACACGTTCGGGACGATTCGTGACCTTAGGTGACTTGCACAATTCGGGCTGAAACTAGTGCCAAATGAGAGGGTTGGGATAAACATTCAATTGACCATATGTGCCAAAAATTCTCGTTCTTTAGTTTTCGAGTTATAGCCCCTGGAAGTCGAAAACTGCACGACTTTGCCCTCGAATATCTCGACAACGGAGAAAGGAGAATTTCAGGGCATTTTCTCCCAAGAAATATATGGGAATTATCTGTAATTTAGCACAGTTTCAGAACGATTCGTGAAAGTCACCTTTTAAGAATAACTTCCACTGCAGGCCCATATATAAAAGTTTGCTCCTTTATAACTCTGCACATGGACAATTATTTGCGCTGTTATTTGCCCCAGGCATGTACCTATGTAATTACCGTTTACAGTGTAAAGATGGATGTTATCGGTCGCTGAACGTCGGAGCAGTAGGCGTTTAATGCATTTTCCCATAGGGTCCAATGCAAAATTGACACCTCATTTTCTCCATTCTCAAGAGCTTTGAGTCTCTGCAAAACATATACATGTGTAGACACAAATAAGTGAAATAGAATGAAGGCTATTTCAGCTTTAGCTTTTATTCCGTTTGGGAGCTAAAGTCGCACAAACTTTTGTTTACAAAAATTTCGATGGCCTATAGTTCGCAAGTTATGCAATCAGTTGACATAAGATTGTGCATGCATGTAGACATGTTAATGACCTTTATATATGCCAAGTTTCAGATGGCTACCTACTCAAACAAGCAAGCAGTAGCGGTTTGAAATTTTCACAATTTGGGCTACACGTTCGGGACGATTCGTGACCTTAGGTGACTTGCACAATTCGGGCTGAAACTAGTGCCAAATGAGAGGGTTGGGATAAACATTCAATTGACCATATGTGCCAAAAATTCTCGTTCTTTAGTTTTCGAGTTATAGCCCCTGGAAGTCGAAAACTGCACGACTTTGCCCTCGAATATCTCGACAACGGAGAAAGGAGAATTTCAGGGCATTTTCTCCCAAGAAATATATGGGAATTATCTGTAATTTAGCACAGTTTCAGAACGATTCGTGAAAGTCACCTTTTAAGAATAACTTCCACTGCAGGCCCATATATAAAAGTTTGCTCCTTTATTACTCTGCACATGGACAATTATTTGCGCTGTTATTTGCCCCAGGCATGTACCTATGTAATTACCGTTTACAGTGTAAAGATGGATGTTATCGGTCGCTGAACGTCGGAGCAGTAGGCGTTTAATGCATTTTCCCATAGGGTCCAATGCAAAATTGACACCTCATTTTCTCCATTCTCAAGAGCTTTGAGTCTCTGCAAAACATATACATGTGTAGACACAAATAAGTGAAATAGAATGAAGGCTATTTCAGCTTTAGCTTTTATTCCGTTTGGGAGCTAAAGTCGCACAAACTTTTGTTTACAAAAATTTCGATGGCCTATAGTTCGCAAGTTATGCAATCAGTTGACATAAGATTGTGCATGCATGTAGACATGTTAATGACCTTTATATATGCCAAGTTTCAGATGGCTACCTACTCAAACAAGCAAGCAGTAGCGGTTTGAAATTTTCACAATTTGGGCTACACGTTCGGGACGATTCGTGACCTTAGGTGACTTGCACAATTCGGGCTGAAACTAGTGCCAAATGAGAGGGTTGGGATAAACATTCAATTGACCATATGTGCCAAAAATTCTCGTTCTTTAGTTTTCGAGTTATAGCCCCTGGAAGTCGAAAACTGCACGACTTTGCCCTCGAATATCTCGACAACGGAGAAAGGAGAATTTCAGGGCATTTTCTCCCAAGAAATATATGGGAATTATCTGTAATTTAGCACAGTTTCAGAACGATTCGTGAAAGTCACCTTTTAAGAATAACTTCCACTGCAGGCCCATATATAAAAGTTTGCTCCTTTATAACTCTGCACATGGACAATTATTTGCGCTGTTATTTGCCCCAGGCATGTACCTATGTAATTACCGTTTACAGTGTAAAGATGGATGTTATCGGTCGCTGAACGTCGGAGCAGTAGGCGTTTAATGCATTTTCCCATAGGGTCCAATGCAAAATTGACACCTCATTTTCTCCATTCTCAAGAGCTTTGAGTCTCTGCAAAACATATACATGTGTAGACACAAATAAGTGAAATAGAATGAAGGCTATTTCAGCTTTAGCTTTTATTTCGTTTGGGAGCTAAAGTCGCACAAACTTTTGTTTACAAAAATTTCGATGGCCTATAGTTCGCAAGTTATGCAATCAGTTGACATAAGATTGTGCATGCATGTAGACATGTTAATGACCTTTATATATGCCAAGTTTCAGATGGCTACCTACTCAAACAAGCAAGCAGTACCGGTTTGAAATTTTCACAATTTGGGCTACACGTTCGGGACGATTCGTGACCTTAGGTGACTTGCACAATTCGGGCTGAAACTAGTGCCAAATGAGAGGGTTGGGATAAACATTCAATTGACCATATGTGCCAAAAATTCTCGTTCTTTAGTTTTCGAGTTATAGCCCCTGGGAGTCGAAAACTGCACGACTTTGCCCTCGAATATCTCGACAACGGAGAAAGGAGAATTTCAGGGCATTTTCTCCCAAGAAATATATGGGAATTATCTGTAATTTAGCACAGTTTCAGAACGATTCGTGAAAGTCACCTTTTAAGAATAACTTCCACTGCAGGCCCATATATAAAAGTTTGCTCCTTTATTACTCTGCACATGGACAATTATTTGCGCTGTTATTTGTCCCAGGCATGTACCTATGTAATTACCGTTTACAGTGTAAAGATGGATGTTATCGGTCGCTGAACGTCGGAGCAGTAGGCGTTTAATGCATTTTCCCATAGGGTCCAATGCAAAATTGACACCTCATTTTCTCCATTCTCAAGAGCTTTGAGTCTCTGCAAAACATATACATGTGTAGACACAAATAAGTGAAATAGAATGAAGGCTATTTCAGCTTTAGCTTTTATTCCGTTTGGGAGCTAAAGTCGCACAAACTCTTGTTTACAAAAATTTCGATGGCCTATAGTTCGCAAGTTATGCAATCAGTTGACATAAGATTGTGCATGCATGTAGACATGTTAATGACCTTTATATATGCCAAGTTTCAGATGGCTACCTACTCAAACAAGCAAGCAGTAGCGGTTTGAAATTTTCACAATTTGGGCTACACGTTCGGGACGATTCGTGACCTTAGGTGACTTGCACAATTCGGGCTGAAACTAGTGCCAAATGAGAGGGTTGGGATAAACATTCAATTGACCATATGTGCCAAAAATTATCGTTCTTTAGTTTTCGAGTTATAGCCCCTGGAATTCGAAAACTGCACGACTTTGCCCTCGAATATCTCGACAACGGAGAAAGGAGAATTTCAGGGCATTTTCTCCCAAGAAATATATGGGAATTATCTGTAATTTAGCACAGTTTCAGAACGATTCGTGAAAGTCACCTTTTAAGAATAACTTCCACTGCAGGCCCATATATAAAAGTTTGCTCCTTTATTACTCTGCACATGGACAATTATTTGCGCTGTTATTTGCCCCAGGCATGTACCTATGTAATTACCGTTTACAGTGTAAAGATGGATGTTATCGGTCGCTGAACGTCGGAGCAGTAGGCGTTTAATGCATTTTCCCATAGGGTCCAATGCAAAATTGACACCTCATTTTCTCCATTCTCAAGAGCTTTGAGTCTCTGCAAAACATATACATGTGTAGACACAAATAAGTGAAATAGAATGAAGGCTATTTCAGCTTTAGCTTTTATTCCGTTTGGGAGCTAAAGTCGCACAAACTTTTGTTTACAAAAATTTCGATGGCCTATAGTTCGCAAGTTATGCAATCAGTTGACATAAGATTGTGCATGCATGTAGACATGTTAATGACCTTTATATATGCCAAGTTTCAGATGGCTACCTACTCAAACAAGCAAGCAGTAGCGGTTTGAAATTTTCACAATTTGGGCTACACGTTCGGGACGATTCGTGACCTTAGGTGACTTGCACAATTCGGGCTGAAACTAGTGCCAAATGAGAGGGTTGGGATAAACATTCAATTGACCATATGTGCCAAAAATTATCGTTCTTAAGTTTTCGAGTTATAGCCCCTGGAAGTCGAAAACTGCACGACTTTGCCCTCGAATATCTCGACAACAGAGAAAGGAGAATTTCAGGGCATTTTCTCCCAAGAAATATATGGGAATTATCTGTAATTTAGCACAGTTTCAGAACGATTCGTGAAAGTCACCTTTTAAGAATAACTTCCACTGCAGGCCCATATATAAAAGTTTGCTCCTTTATTACTCTGCACATGGACAATTATTTGCGCTGTTATTTGCCCCAGGCATGTACCTATGTAATTACCGTTTACAGTGTAAAGATGGATGTTATCGGTCGCTGAACGTCGGAGCAGTAGGCGTTTAATGCATTTTCCCATAGGGTCCAATGCAAAATTGACACCTCATTTTCTCCATTCTCAAGAGCTTTGAGTCTCTGCAAAACATATACATGTGTAGACACAAATAAGTGAAATAGAATGAAGGCTATTTCAGCTTTAGCTTTTATTCCGTTTGGGAGCTAAAGTCGCACAAACTTTTGTTTACAAAAATTTCGATGGCCTATAGTTCGCAAGTTATGCAATCAGTTGACATAAAATTGTGCATGCATGTAGACATGTTAATGACCTTTATATATGCCAAGTTTCAGATGGCTACCTACTCAAACAAGCAAGCAGTAGCGGTTTGAAATTTTCACAATTTGGGCTACACGTTCGGGACGATTCGTGACCTTAGGTGACTTGCACAATTCGAGCTGAAACTAGTGCCAAATGAGAGGGTTGGGATAAACATTCAATTGACCATATGTGCCAAAAATTCTCGTTCTTTAGTTTTCGAGTTATAGCCCCTGGAAGTCGAAAACTGCACGACTTTGCCCTCGAATATCTCGACAACGGAGAAAGGAGAATTTCAGGGCATTTTCTCCCAAGAAATATATGGGAATTATCTGTAATTTAGCACAGTTTCAGAACGATTCGTGAAAGTCACCTTTTAAGAATAACTTCCACTGCAGGCCCATATATAAAAGTTTGCTCCTTTATTACTCTGCACATGGACAATTATTTGCGCTGTTATTTGCCCCAGGCATGTACCTATGTAATTACCGTTTACAGTGTAAAGATGGATGTTATCGGTCGCTGAACGTCGGAGCAGTAGGCGTTTAATGCATTTTCCCATAGGGTCCAATGCAAAATTGACACCTCATTTTCTCCATTCTCAAGAGCTTTGAGTCTCTGCAAAACATATACATGTGTAGACACAAATAAGTGAAATAGAATGAAGGCTATTTCATCTTTAGCTTTTATTCCGTTTGGGAGCTAAAGTCGCACAAACTTTTGTTTACAAAAATTTCGATGGCCTATAGTTCGCTAGTTATGCAATCAGTTGACATAAGATTGTGCATGCATGTAGACATGTTAATGACCTTTATATATGCCAAGTTTCAGATGGCTACCTACTCAAACAAGCAAGCAGTAGCGGTTTGAAATTTTCACAATTTGGGCTACACGTTCGGGACGATTCGTGACCTTAGGTGACTTGCACAATTCGGGCTGAAACTAGTGCCAAATGAGAGGGTTGGGATAAACATTCAATTGACCATATGTGCCAAAAATTCTCGTTTTTTAGTTTTCGAGTTATAGCCCCTGGAAGTCGAAAACTGCACGACTTTGCCCTCGAATATCTCGACAACGGAGAAAGGAGAATTTCAGGGCATTTTCTCCCAAGAAATATATGGGAATTATCTGTAATTTAGCACAGTTTCAGAACGATTCGTGAAAGTCACCTTTTAAGAATAACTTCCACTGCAGGCCCATATATAAAAGTTTGCTCCTTTATTACTCTGCACATGGACAATTATTTGCGCTGTTATTTGCCCCAGGCATGTACCTATGTAATTACCGTTTACAGTGTAAAGATGGATGTTATCGGTCGCTGAACGTCGGAGCAGTAGGCGTTTAATGCATTTTCCCATAGGGTCCAATGCAAAATTGACACCTCATTTTCTCCATTCTCAAGAGCTTTGAGTCTCTGCAAAACATATACATGTGTAGACACAAATAAGTGAAATAGAATGAAGGCTATTTCAGCTTTAGCTTTTATTCCGTTTGGGAGCTAAAGTCGCACAAACTTTTGTTTACAAAAATTTCGATGGCCTATAGTTCGCGAGTTATGCAATCAGTTGACATAAGATTGTGCATGCATGTAGACATGTTAATGACCTTTATATATGCCAAGTTTCAGATGGCTACCTACTCAAACAAGCAAGCAGTAGCGGTTTGAAATTTTCACAATTTGGGCTACACGTTCGGGACGATTCGTGACCTTAGGTGACTTGCACAATTCGGGCTGAAACTAGTGCCAAATGAGAGGGTTGGGATAAACATTCAATTGACCATATGTGCCAAAAATTCTCGTTCTTTAGTTTTCGAGTTATAGCCCCTGGAAGTCGAAAACTGCACGACTTTGCCCTCGAATATCTCGACAACGGAGAAAGGAGAATTTCAGGGCATTTTCTCCCAAGAAATATATGGGAATTATCTGTAATTTAGCACAGTTTCAGAACGATTCGTGAAAGTCACCTTTTAAGAATAACTTCCACTGCAGGCCCATATATAAAAGTTTGCTCCTTTATTACTCTGCACATGGACAATTATTTGCGCTGTTATTTGCCCCAGGCATGTACCTATGTAATTACCGTTTACAGTGTAAAGATGGATGTTATCGGTCGCTGAACGTCGGAGCAGTAGGCGTTTAATGCATTTTCCCATAGGGTCCAATGCAAAATTGACACCTCATTTTCTCCATTCTCAAGAGCTTTGACTCTGCAAAACATATACATGTGTAGACACAAATAAGTGAAATAGAATGAAGGCTATTTCAGCTTTAGCTTTTATTCCGTTTGGGAGCTAAAGTCGCACAAACTTTTGTTTACAAAAATTTCGATGGCCTATAGTTCGCAAGTTATGCAATCAGTTAACATAAGATTGTGCATGCATGTAGACATGTTAATGACCTTTATATATGCCGAGTTTCAGATGGCTACCTACTCAAACAAGCAAGCAGTAGCGGTTTGAAATTTTCACAATTTGGGCTACACGTTCGGGACGATTCGTGACCTTAGGTGACTTGCACAATTCGGGCTGAAACTAGTGGCAAATGAGAGGGTTGGGATAAACATTCAATTGACCATATGTGCCAAAAATTCTCGTTCTTTAGTTTTCGAGTTATAGCCCCTGGAAGTCGAAAACTGCACGACTTTGCCCTCGAATATCTCGACAACGGAGAAAGGAGAATTTCAGGGCATTTTCTCCCAAGAAATATATGGGAATTATCTGTAATTTAGCACAGTTTCAGAACGATTCGTGAAAGTCACCTTTTAAGAATAACTTCCACTGCAGGCCCATATATAAAAGTTTGCTCCTTTATTACTCTGCACATGGACAATTATTTGCGCTGTTATTTGCCCCAGGCATGTACCTATGTAATTACCGTTTACAGTGTAAAGATGGATGTTATCGGTCGCTGAACGTCGGAGCAGTAGGCGTTTAATGCATTTTCCCATAGGGTCCAATGCAAAATTGACACCTCATTTTCTCCATTCTCAAGAGCTTTGAGTCTCTGCAAAACATATACATGTGTAGACACAAATAAGTGAAATAGAATGAAGGCTATTTCAGCTTTAGCTTTTATTCCGTTTGGGAGCTAAAGTCGCACAAACTTTTGTTTACAAAAATTTCGATGGCCTATAGTTCGCAAGTTATGCAATCAGTTGACATAAGATTGTGCATGCATGTAGACATGTTAATGACCTTTATATATGCCAAGTTTCAGATGGCTACCTACTCAAACAAGCAAGCAGTAGCGGTTTGAAATTTTCACAATTTGGGCTACACGTTCGGGACGATTCGTGACCTTAGGTGACTTGCACAATTCGGGCTGAAACTAGTGCCAAATGAGAGGGTTGGGATAAACATTCAATTGACCATATGTGCCAAAAATTCTCGTTTTTTAGTTTTCGAGTTATAGCCCCTGGAAGTCGAAAACTGCACGACTTTGCCCTCGAATATCTCGACAACGGAGAAAGGAGAATTTCAGGGCATTTTCTCCCAAGAAATATATGGGAATTATCTGTAATTTAGCACAGTTTCAGAACGATTCGTGAAAGTCACCTTTTAAGAATAACTTCCACTGCAGGCCCATATATAAAAGTTTGCTCCTTTATTACTCTGCACATGGACAATTATTTGCGCTGTTATTTGCCCCAGGCATGTACCTATGTAATTACCGTTTACAGTGTAAAGATGGATGTTATCGGTCGCTGAACGTCGGAGCAGTAGGCGTTTAATGCATTTTCCCATAGGGTCCAATGCAAAATTGACACCTCATTTTCTCCATTCTCAAGAGCTTTGAGTCTCTGCAAAACATATACATGTGTAGACACAAATAAGTGAAATAGAATGAAGGCTATTTCAGCTTTAGCTTTTATTCCGTTTGGGAGCTAAAGTCGCACAAACTTTTGTTTACAAAAATTTCGATGGCCTATAGTTCGCAAGTTATGCAATCAGTTGACATAAGATTGTGCATGCATGTAGACATGTTAATGACCTTTATATATGCCAAGTTTCAGATGGCTACCTACTCAAACAAGCAAGCAGTAGCGGTTTGAAATTTTCACAATTTGGGCTACACGTTCGGGACGATTCGTGACCTTAGGTGACTTGCACAATTCGGGCTGAAACTAGTGCCAAATGAGAGGGTTGGGATAAACATTCAATTGACCATATGTGCCAAAAATTCTCGTTCTTTAGTTTTCGAGTTATAGCCCCTGGAAGTCGAAAACTGCACGACTTTGCCCTCGAATATCTCGACAACGGAGAAAGGAGAATTTCAGGGCATTTTCTCCCAAGAAATATATGGGAATTATCTGTAATTTAGCACAGTTTCAGAACGATTCGTGAAAGTCACCTTTTAAGAATAACTTCCACTGCAGGCCCATATATAAAAGTTTGCTCCTTTATTACTCTGCACATGGACAATTATTTGCGCTGTTATTTGCCCCAGGCATGTACCTATGTAATTACCGTTTACAGTGTAAAGATGGATGTTATCGGTCGCTGAACGTCGGAGCAGTAGGCGTTTAATGCATTTTCCCATAGGGTCCAATGCAAAATTGACACCTCATTTTCTCCATTCTCAAGAGCTTTGAGTCTCTGCAAAACATATACATGTGTAGACACAAATAAGTGAAATAGAATGAAGGCTATTTCAGCTTTAGCTTTTATTCCGTTTGGGAGCTAAAGTCGCACAAACTTTTGTTTACAAAAATTTCGATGGCCTATAGTTCGCAAGTTATGCAATCAGTTGACATAAGATTGTGCATGCATGTAGACATGTTAATGACCTTTATATATGCCAAGTTTCAGATGGCTACCTACTCAAACAAGCAAGCAGTAGCGGTTTGAAATTTTCACAATTTGGGCTACACGTTCGGGACGATTCGTGACCTTAGGTGACTTGCACAATTCGGGCTGAAACTAGTGCCAAATGAGAGGGTTGGGATAAACATTCAATTGACCATATGTGCCAAAAATTCTCGTTCTTTAGTTTTCGAGTTATAGCCCCTGGAAGTCGAAAACTGCACGACTTTGCCCTCGAATATCTCGACAACGGAGAAAGGAGAATTTCAGGGCATTTTCTCCCAAGAAATATATGGGAATTATCTGTAATTTAGCACAGTTTCAGAACGATTCGTGAAAGTCACCTTTTAAGAATAACTTCCACTGCAGGCCCATATATAAAAGTTTGCTCCTTTATTACTCTGCACATGGACAATTATTTGCGCTGTTATTTGCCCCAGGCATGTACCTATGTAATTACCGTTTACAGTGTAAAGATGGATGTTATCGGTCGCTGAACGTCGGAGCAGTAGGCGTTTAATGCATTTTCCCATAGGGTCCAATGCAAAATTGACACCTCATTTTCTCCATTCTCAAGAGCTTTGAGTCTCTGCAAAACATATACATGTGTAGACACAAATAAGTGAAATAGAATGAAGGCTATTTCAGCTTTAGCTTTTATTCCGTTTGGGAGCTAAAGTCGCACAAACTTTTGTTTACAAAAATTTCGATGGCCTATAGTTCGCAAGTTATGCAATCAGTTGACATAAGATTGTGCATGCATGTAGACATGTTAATGACCTTTATATATGCCAAGTTTCAGATGGCTACCTACTCAAACAAGCAAGCAGTAGCGGTTTGAAATTTTCACAATTTGGGCTACACGTTCGGGACGATTCGTGACCTTAGGTGACTTGCACAATTCGGGCTGAAACTAGTGCCAAATGAGAGGGTTGGGATAAACATTCAATTGACCATATGTGCCAAAAATTCTCGTTCTTTAGTTTTCGAGTTATAGCCCCTGGAAGTCGAAAACTGCACGACTTTGCCCTCGAATATCTCGACAACGGAGAAAGGAGAATTTCAGGGAATTTTCTCCCAAGAAATATATGGGAATTATCTGTAATTTAGCACAGTTTTAGAACGATTCGTGAAAGTCACCTTTTAAGAATAACTTCCACTGCAGGCCCATATATAAAAGTTTGCTCCTTTATTACTCTGCACATGGACAATTATTTGCGCTGTTATTTGCCCCAGGCATGTACCTATGTAATTACCGTTTACAGTGTAAAGATGGATGTTATCGGTCGCTGAACGTCGGAGCAGTAGGCGTTTAATGCATTTTCCCATAGGGTCCAATGCAAAATTGACACCTCATTTTCTCCATTCTCAAGAGCTTTGAGTCTCTGCAAAACATATACATGTGTAGACACAAATAAGTGAAATAGAATGAAGGCTATTTCAGCTTTAGCTTTTATTCCGTTTGGGAGCTAAAGTCGCACAAACTTTTGTTTACAAAAATTTCGATGGCCTATAGTTCGCAAGTTATGCAATCAGTTGACATAAGATTGTGCATGCATGTAGACATGTTAATGACCTTTATATATGCCAAGTTTCAGATGGCTACCTACTCAAACAAGCAAGCAGTAGCGGTTTGAAATTTTCACAATTTGGGCTACACGTTCGGGACGATTCGTGACCTTAGGTGACTTGCACAATTCGGGCTGAAACTAGTGCCAAATGAGAGGGTTGGGATAAACATTCAATTGACCATATGTGCCAAAAATTCTCGTTCTTTAGTTTTCGAGTTATAGCCCCTGGAAGTCGAAAACTGCACGACTTTGCCCTCGAATATCTCGACAACGGAGAAAGGAGAATTTCAGGGCATTTTCTCCCAAGAAATATATGGAAATTATCTGTAATTTAGCACAGTTTCAGAACGATTCGTGAAAGTCACCTTTTAAGAATAACTTCCACTGCAGGCCCATATATAAAAGTTTGCTCCTTTACTCTGCACATGGCCAATTATTTGCGCTGTTATTTGCCCCAGGCATGTACCTATGTAATTACCGTTTACAGTGTAAAGATGGATGTTATCGGTCGCTGAACGTCGGAGCAGTAGGCGTTTAATGCATTTTTCCATAGGGTCCAATGCAAAATTGACACCTCATTTTCTCCATTCTCAAGAGCTTTGAGTCTCTGCAAAACATATACATGTGTAGACACAAATAAGTGAAATAGAATGAAGGCTATTTCAGCTTTAGCTTTTATTCCGTTTGGGAGCTAAAGTCGCACAAACTTTTGTTTACAAAAATTTCGATGGCCTATAGTTCGCAAGTTATGCAATCAGTTGACATAAGATTGTGCATGCATGTAGACATGTTAATGACCTTTATATATGCCAAGTTTCAGATTGCTACCTACTCAAATAAGCAAGCAGTAGCGGTTTGAAATTTTCACAATTTGGGCTACACGTTCGGGACGATTCGTGACCTTAGGTGACTTGCACAATTCGGGCTGAAACTAGTGCCAAATGAGAGGGTTGGGATAAACATTCAATTGACCATATGTGCCAAAAATTCTCGTTCTTTAGTTTTCGAGTTATAGCCCCTGGAAGTCGAAAACTGCACGACTTTGCCCTCGAATATCTCGACAACGGAGAAAGGAGAATTTCAGGGCATTTTCTCCCAAGAAATATATGGGAATTATCTGTAATTTAGCACAGTTTCAGAACGATTCGTGAAAGTCACCTTTTAAGAATAACTTCCACTGCAGGCCCATATATAAAAGTTTGCTCCTTTATTACTCTGCACATGGCCAATTATTTGCGCTGTTATTTGCCCCAGGCATGTACCTATGTAATTACCGTTTACAGTGTAAAGATGGATGTTATCGGTCGCTGAACGTCGGAGCAGTAGGCGTTTAATGCATTTTCCCATAGGGTCCAATGCAAAATTGACACCTCATTTTCTCCATTCTCAAGAGCTTTGAGTCTCTGCAAAACATATACATGTGTAGACACAAATAAGTGAAATAGAATGAAGGCTATTTCAGCTTTAGCTTTTATTCCGTTTGGGAGCTAAAGTCGCACAAACTTTTGTTTACAAAAAATTCGATGGCCTATAGTTCGCAAGTTATGCAATCAGTTGACATAAGATTGTGCATGCATGTAGACATGTTAATGACCTTTATATATGCCAAGTTTCAGATGGCTACCTACTCAAACAAGCAAGCAGTAGCGGTTTGAAATTTTCACAATTTGGGCTACACGTTCGGGACGATTCGTGACCTTAGGTGACTTGCACAATTCGGGCTGAAACTAGTGCCAAATGAGAGGGTTGGGATAAACATTTAATTGACCATATGTGCCAAAAATTCTCGTTCTTTAGTTTTCGAGTTATAGCCTCTGGAAGTCGAAAACTGCACGACTTTGCCCTCGAATATCTCGACAACGGAGAAAGGAGAATTTCAGGGCATTTTCTCCCAAGAAATATATGGGAATTATCTGTAATTTAGCACAGTTTCAGAACGATTCGTGAAAGTCACCTTTTAAGAATAACTTCCACTGCAGGCCCATATATAAAAGTTTGCTCCTTTATTACTCTGCACATGGCCAATTATTTGCGCTGTTATTTGCCCCAGGCATGTACCTATGTAATTACCGTTTACAGTGTAAAGATGGATGTTATCGGTCGCTGAACGTCGGAGCAGTAGGCGTTTAATGCATTTTCCCATAGGGTCCAATGCAAAATTGACACCTCATTTTCTCCATTCTCAAGAGCTTTGAGTCTCTGCAAAACATATACATGTGTAGACACAAATAAGTGAAATAAAATGAAGGCTATTTCAGCTTTAGCTTTTATTCCGTTTGGGAGCTAAAGTCGCACAAACTTTTGTTTACAAAAATTTCGATGGCCTATAGTTCGCAAGTTATGCAATCAGTTGACATAAGATTGTGCATGCATGTAGACATGTTAATGACCTTTATATATGCCAAGTTTCAGATGGCTACCTACTCAAACAAGCAAGCAGTAGCGGTTTGAAATTTTCACAATTTGGGCTACACGTTCGGGACGATTCGTGACCTTAGGTGACTTGCACAATTCGGGCTGAAACTAGTGCCAAATGAGAGGGTTGGGATAAACATTCAATTGACCATATGTGCCAAAAATTCTCGTTCTTTAGTTTTCGAGTTATAGCCCCTGGAAGTCGAAAACTGCACGACTTTGCCCTCGAATATCTCGACAACGGAGAAAGGAGAATTTCAGGGCATTTTCTCCCAAGAAATATATGGGAATTATCTGTAATTTAGCACAGTTTCAGAACGATTCGTGAAAGTCACCTTTTAAGAATAACTTCCACTGCAGGCCCATATATAAAAGTTTGCTCCTTTATTACTCTGCACATGGCCAATTATTTGCGCTGTTATTTGCCCCAGGCATGTACCTATGTAATTACCGTTTACAGTGTAAAGATGGATGTTATCGGTCGCTGAACGTCGGAGCAGTAGGCGTTTAATGCATTTTCCCATAGGGTCCAATGCAAAATTGACACCTCATTTTCTCCATTCTCAAGAGCTTTGAGTCTCTGCAAAACATATACATGTGTAGACACAAATAAGTGAAATAGAATGAAGGCTATTTCAGCTTTAGCTTTTATTCCGTTTGGGAGCTAAAGTCGCACAAACTTTTGTTTACAAAAAATTCGATGGCCTATAGTTCGCAAGTTATGCAATCAGTTGACATAAGATTGTGCATGCATGTAGACATGTTAATGACCTTTATATATGCCAAGTTTCAGATGGCTACCTACTCAAACAAGCAAGCAGTAGCGGTTTGAAATTTTCACAATTTGGGCTACACGTTCGGGACGATTCGTGACCTTAGGTGACTTGCACAATTCGGGCTGAAACTAGTGCCAAATGAGAGGGTTGGGATAAACATTCAATTGACCATATGTGCCAAAAATTCTCGTTCTTTAGTTTTCGAGTTATAGCCCCTGGAAGTCGAAAACTGCACGACTTTGCCCTCGAATATCTCGACAACGGAGAAAGGAGAATTTCAGGGCATTTTCTCCCAAGAAATATATGGGAATTATCTGTAATTTAGCACAGTTTCAGAACGATTCGTGAAAGTCACCTTTTAAGAATAACTTCCACTGCAGGCCCATATATAAAAGTTTGCTCCTTTATTACTCTGCACATGGCCAATTATTTGCGCTGTTATTTGCCCCAGGCATGTACCTATGTAATTACCGTTTACAGTGTAAAGATGGATGTTATCGGTCGCTGAACGTCGGAGCAGTAGGCGTTTAATGCATTTTCCCATAGGGTCCAATGCAAAATTGACACCTCATTTTCTCCATTCTCAAGAGCTTTGAGTCTCTGCAAAACATATACATGTGTAGACACAAATAAGTGAAATAGAATGAAGGCTATTTCAGCTTTAGCTTTGATTCCGTTTGGGAGCTAAAGTCGCACAAACTTTTGTTTACAAAAATTTCGATGGCCTATAGTTCGCAAGTTATGCAATCAGTTAACATAAGATTGTGCATGCATGTAGACATGTTAATGACCTTTATATATGCCAAGTTTCAGATGGCTACCTACTCAAACAAGCAAGCAGTAGCGGTTTGAAATTTTCACAATTTGGGCTACACGTTCGGGACGATTCGTGACCTTAGGTGACTTGCACAATTCGGGCTGAAACTAGTGCCAAATGAGAGGGTTGGGATAAACATTCAATTGACCATATGTGCCAAAAATTCTCGTTCTTTAGTTTTCGAGTTATAGCCCCTGGAAGTCGAAAACTGCACGACTTTGCCCTCGAATATCTCGACAACGGAGAAAGGAGAATTTCAGGACATTTTCTCCCAAGAAATATATGGGAATTATCTGTAATTTAGCACAGTTTCTGAACGATTCGTGAAAGTCACCTTTTAAGAATAACTTCCACTGCAGGCCCATATATAAAAGTTTGCTCCTTTATTACTCTGCACATGGCCAATTATTTGCGCTGTTATTTGCCCCAGGCATGTACCTATGTAATTACCGTTTACAGTGTAAAGATGGATGTTATCGGTCGCTGAACGTCGGAGCAGTAGGCGTTTAATGCATTTTCCCATAGGGTCCAATGCAAAATTGACACCTCATTTTCTCCATTCTCAAGAGCTTTGAGTCTCTGCAAAACATATACATGTGTAGACACAAATAAGTGAAATAGAATGAAGGCTATTTCAGCTTTAGCTTTTATTCCGTTTGGGAGCTAAAGTCGCACAAACTTTTGTTTACAAAAAATTCGATGGCCTATAGTTCGCAAGTTATGCAATCAGTTGACATAAGATTGTGCATGCATGTAGACATGTTAATGACCTTTATATATGCCAAGTTTCAGATGGCTACCTACTCAAACAAGCAAGCAGTAGCGGTTTGAAATTTTCACAATTTGGGCTACACGTTCGGGACGATTCGTGACCTTAGGTGACTTGCACAATTCGGGCTGAAACTAGTGCCAAATGAGAGGGTTGGGATAAACATTCAATTGACCATATGTGCCAAAAATTCTCGTTCTTTAGTTTTCGAGTTATAGCCCCTGGAAGTCGAAAACTGCACGACTTTGCCCTCGAATATCTCGACAACGGAGAAAGGAGAATTTCAGGGCATTTTCTCCCAAGAAATATATGGGAATTATCTGTAATTTTTCCACTTCAGGCCCATATATAAAAGTTTGCTCCTTTATTACTCTGCACATGGACAATTATTTGCGCTGTTATTTGCCCCAGGCATGTACCTATGTAATTACCGTTTACAGTGTAAAGATGGATGTTATCGGTCGCTGAACGTCGGGGCAGTAGGCGTTTAATGCATTTTCCCATAGGGTCCAATGCAAAATTGACACCTCATTTTCTCCATTCTCAAGAGCTTTGAGTCTCTGCAAAACATATACATGTGTAGACACAAATAAGTGAAATAGAATGAAGGCTATTTCAGCTTTAGCTTTTATTCCGTTTGGGAGCTAAAGTCGCACAAACTTTTGTTTACAAAAATTTCGATGGCCTATAGTTCGCAAGTTATGCAATCAGTTGACATAAGATTGTGCATGCATGTAGACATGTTAATGACCTTTATATATGCCAAGTTTCAGATGGCTACCTACTCAAACAAGCAAGCAGTAGCGGTTTGAAATTTTCACAATTTGGGCTACACGTTCGGGACGATTCGTGACCTTAGGTGACTTGCACAATTCGGGCTGAAACTAGTGCCAAATGAGAGGGTTGGGATAAACATTCAATTGACCATATGTGCCAAAAATTCTCGTTCTTTAGTTTTCGAGTTATAGCCCCTGGAAGTCGAAAACTGCACGACTTTGCCCTCGAATATCTCGACAACGGAGAAAGGAGAATTTCAGGGCATTTTCTCCCAAGAAATATATGGGAATTATCTGTAATTTAGCACAGTTTCAGAACGATTCGTGAAAGTCACCTTTTAAGAATAACTTCCACTGCAGGCCCATATATAAAAGTTTGCTCCTTTATTACTCTGCACATGGACAATTATTTGCGCTGTTATTTGCCCCAGGCATGTACCTATGTAATTACCGTTTACAGTGTAAAGATGGATGTTATCGGTCGCTGAACGTCGGAGCAGTAGGCGTTTAATGCATTTTCCCATAGGGTCCAATGCAAAATTGACACCTCATTTTCTCCATTCTCAAGAGCTTTGAGTCTCTGCAAAACATATACATGTGTAGACACAAATAAGTGAAATAGAATGAAGGCTATTTCAGCTTTAGCTTTTATTCCGTTTGGGAGCTAAAGTCGCACAAACTTTTGTTTACAAAAATTTCGATGGCCTATAGTTCGCAAGTTATGCAATCAGTTGACATAAGATTGTGCATGCATGTAGACATGTTAATGACCTTTATATATGCCAAGTTTCAGATGGCTACCTACTCAAACAAGCAAGCAGTAGCGGTTTGAAATTTTCACAATTTGGGCTACACGTTCGGGACGATTCGTGACCTTAGGTGACTTGCACAATTCGGGCTGAAACTAGTGCCAAATGAGAGGGTTGGGATAAACATTCAATTGACCATATGTGCCAAAAATTCTCGTTCTTTAGTTTTCGAGTTATAGCCCCTGGAAGTCGAAAACTGCACGACTTTG
Organism: Ctena decussata; assembly: GCA_963989385.1. NCBI lineage: Eukaryota > Metazoa > Mollusca > Bivalvia > Lucinida > Lucinidae > Ctena > Ctena decussata. The sequence continues at coordinate 29,553,037 of OZ022505.1, forward strand.
CCCTCGAATATCTCGACAACGGAGAAAGGAGAATTTCAGGGCATTTTCTCCCAAGAAATATATGGGAATTATCTGTAATTTAGCACAGTTTCAGAACGATTCGTGAAAGTCACCTTTTAAGAATAACTTCCACTGCAGGCCCATATATAAAAGTTTGCTCCTTTATTACTCTGCACATGGACAATTATTTGCGCTGTTATTTGCCCCAGGCATGTACCTATGTAATTACCGTTTACAGTGTAAAGATGGATGTTATCGGTCGCTGAACGTCGGAGCAGTAGGCGTTTAATGCATTTTCCCATAGGGTCCAATGCAAAATTAACACCTCATTTTCTCCATTCTCAAGAGCTTTGAGTCTCTGCAAAACATATACATGTGTAGACACAAATAAGTGAAATAGAATGAAGGCTATTTCAGCTTTAGCTTTTATTCCGTTTGGGAGCTAAAGTCGCACAAACTTTTGTTTACAAAAATTTCGATGGCCTATAGTTCGCAAGTTATGCAATCAGTTGACATAAGATTGTGCATGCATGTAGACATGTTAATGACCTTTATATATGCCAAGTTTCAGATGGCTACCTACTCAAACAAGCAAGCAGTAGCGGTTTGAAATTTTCACAATTTGGGCTACACGTTCGGGACGATTCGTGACCTTAGGTGACTTGCACAATTCGGGCTGAAACTAGTGCCAAATGAGAGGGTTGGGATAAACATTCAATTGACCATATGTGCCAAAAATTCTCGTTCTTTAGTTTTCGAGTTATAGCCCCTGGAAGTCGAAAACTGCACGACTTTGCCCTCGAATATCTCGACAACGGAGAAAGGAGAATTTCAGGGCATTTTCTCCCAAGAAATATATGGGAATTATCTGTAATTTAGCACAGTTTCAGAACGATTCGTGAAAGTCACCTTTTAAGAATAACTTCCACTGCAGGCCCAAATATAAAAGTTTGCTCCTTTGTTACTCTGCACGTGGACAATTATTTGCGCTGTTATTTGCCCCAGGCATGTACCTATGTAATTACCGTTTACAGTGTAAAGATGGATGTTATCGGTCGCTGAACGTCGGAGCAGTAGGCGTTTAATGCATTTTCCCATAGGGTCCAATGCAAAATTGACACCTCATTTTCTCCATTCTCAAGAGCTTTGAGTCTCTGCAAAACATATACATCTGTAGACACAAATAAGTGAAATAGAATGAAGGCTATTTCAGCTTTAGCTTTTATTCCGTTTGGGAGCTAAAGTCGCACAAACTTTTGTTTACAAAAAATTCGATGGCCTATAGTTCGCAAGTTATGCAATCAGTTGACATAAGATTGTGCATGCATGTAGACATGTTAATGACCTTTATATATGCCAAGTTTCAGATGGCTACCTACTCAAACAAGCAAGCAGTAGCGGTTTGAAATTTTCACAATTTGGGCTACACGTTCGGGACGATTCGTGACCTTAGGTGACTTGCACAATTCGGGCTGAAACTAGTGCCAAATGAGAGGGTTGGGATAAACATTCAATTGACCATATGTGCCAAAAATTCTCGTTCTTTAGTTTTCGAGTTATAGCCCCTGGAAGTCGAAAACTGCACGACTTTGCCCTCGAATATCTCGACAACGGAGAAAGGAGAATTTCAGGGCATTTTCTCCCAAGAAATATATGGGAATTATCTGTAATTTAGCACAGTTTCAGAACGATTCGTGAAAGTCACCTTTTAAGAATAACTTCCACTGCAGGCCCATATATAAAAGTTTGCTCCTTTGTTACTCTGCACATGGACAATTATTTGCGCTGTTATTTGCCCCAGGCATGTACCTATGTAATTACCGTTTACAGTGTAAAGATGGATGTTATCGGTCGCTGAACGTCGGAGCAGTAGGCGTTTAATGCATTTTCCCATAGGGTCCAATGCAAAATTAACACCTCATTTTCTCCATTCTCAAGAGCTTTGAGTCTCTGCAAAACATATACATGTGTAGACACAAATAAGTGAAATAGAATGAAGGCTATTTCAGCTTTAGCTTTTATTCCGTTTGGGAGCTAAAGTCGCACAAACTTTTGTTTACAAAAATTTCGATGGCCTATAGTTCGCAAGTTATGCAATCAGTTGACATAAGATTGTGCATGCATGTAGACATGTTAATGACCTTTATATATGCCAAGTTTCAGATGGCTACCTACTCAAACAAGCAAGCAGTAGCGGTTTGAAATTTTCACAATTTGGGCTACACGTTCGGGACGATATGTGACCTTAGGTGACTTGCACAATTCGGGCTGAAACTAGTGCCAAATGAGAGGGTTGGGATAAACATTCAATTGACCATATGTGCCAAAAATTCTCGTTCTTTAGTTTTCGAGTTATAGCCCCTGGAAGTCGAAAACTGCACGACTTTGCCCTCGAATATCTCGACAACGGAGAAAGGAGAATTTCAGGGCATTTTCTCCCAAGAAATATATGGGAATTATCTGTAATTTAGCACAGTTTCAGAACGATTCGTGAAAGTCACCTTTTAAGAATAACTTCCACTTCAGGCCCATATATAAAAGTTTGCTCCTTTATTACTCTGCACATGGACAATTATTTGCGCTGTTATTTGCCCCAGGCATGTACCTATGTAATTACCGTTTACAGTGTAAAGATGGATGTTATCGGTCGCTGAACGTCGGAGCAGTAGGCGTTTAATGCATTTTCCATAGGGTCCAATGCAAAATTGACACCTCATTTTCTCCATTCTCAAGAGCTTTGAGTCTCTGCAAAACATATACATGTGTAGACACAAATAAGTGAAATAGAATGAAGGCTATTTCAGCTTTAGCTTTTATTCCGTTTGGGAGCTAAAGTCGCACAAACTTTTGGTTACAAAAATTTCGATGGCCTATAGTTCGCAAGTTATGCAATCAGTTGACATAAGATTGTGCATGCATGTAGACATGTTAATGACCTTTATATATGCCAAGTTTCAGATGGCTACCTACTCAAACAAGCAAGCAGTAGCGGTTTGAAATTTTCACAATTTGGGCTACACGTTCGGGACGATTCGTGACCTTAGGTGACTTGCACAATTCGGGCTGAAACTAGTGCCAAATGAGAGGGTTGGGATAAACATTCAATTGACCATATGTGCCAAAAATTCTCGTTCTTTAGTTTTCGAGTTATAGCCCCTGGAAGTCGAAAACTGCACGACTTTGCCCTCGAATATCTCGACAACGGAGAAAGGAGAATTTCAGGGCATTTTCTCCCAAGAAATATATGGGAATTATCTGTAATTTAGCACAGTTTCAGAACGATTCGTGAAAGTCACCTTTTAAGAATAACTTCCACTGCAGGCCCATATATAAAAGTTTGCTCCTTTATTACTCTGCACATGGACAATTATTTGCGCTGTTATTTGCCCCAGGCATGTACCTATGTAATTACCGTTTACAGTGTAAAGATGGATGTTATCGGTCGCTGAACGTCGGAGCAGTAGGCGTTTAATGCATTTTCCCATAGGGTCCAATGCAAAATTGACACCTCATTTTCTCCATTCTCAAGAGCTTTGAGTCTCTGCAAACATATACATGTGTAGACACAAATAAGTGAAATAGAATGAAGGCTATTTCAGCTTTAGCTTTTATTCCGTTTGGGAGCTAAAGTCGCACAAACTTTTGTTTACAAAAATTTCGATGGCCTATAGTTCGCAAGTTATGCAATCAGTTGACATAAGATTGTGCATGCATGTAGACATGTTAATGACCTTTATATATGCCAAGTTTCAGATGGCTACCTACTCAAACAAGCAAGCAGTAGCAGTTTGAAATTTTCACAATTTGGGCTACACGTTCGGGACGATTCGTGACCTTAGGTGACTTGCACAATTCGGGCTGAAACTAGTGCCAAATGAGAGGGTTGGGATAAACATTCAATTGACCATATGTGCCAAAAATTCTCGTTCTTTAGTTTTCGAGTTATAGCCCCTGGAAGTCGAAAACTGCACGACTTTGCCCTCGAATATCTCGACAACGGAGAAAGGAGAATTTCAGGGCATTTTCTCCCAAGAAATATATGGGAATTATCTGTAATTTAGCACAGTTTCAGAACGATTCGTGAAAGTCACCTGTTAAGAATAACTTCCACTGCAGGCCCATATATAAAAGTTTGCTCCTTTATTACTCTGCACATGGACAATTATTTGCGCTGTTATTTGCCCCAGGCATGTACCTATGTAATTACCGTTTACAGTGTAAAGATGGATGTTATCGGTCGCTGAACGTCGGAGCAGTAGGCGTTTAATGCATTTTCCCATAGGGTCCAATGCAAAATTGACACCTCATTTTCTCCATTCTCAAGAGCTTTGAGTCTCTGCAAAACATATACATGTGTAGACACAAATAAGTGAAATAGAATGAAGGCTATTTCAGCTTTAGCTTTTATTCCGTTTGGGAGCTAAAGTCGCACAAACTTTTGTTTACAAAAATTTCGATGGCCTATAGTTCGCAAGTTATGCAATCAGTTGACATAAGATTGTGCATGCATGTAGACATGTTAATGACCTTTATATATGCCAAGTTTCAGATGGCTACCTACTCAAACAAGCAAGCAGTAGCGGTTTGAAATTTTCACAATTTGGGCTACACGTTCGGGACGATTTGTGACCTTAGGTGACTTGCACAATTCGGGCTGAAACTAGTGCCAAATGAGAGGGTTGGGATAAACATTCAATTAACCATATGTGCCAAAAATTCTCGTTCTTTAGTTTTCGAGTTATAGCCCCTGGAAGTCGAAAACTGCACGACTTTGCCCTCGAATATCTCGACAACGGAGAAAGGAGAATTTCAGGGCATTTTCTCCCAAGAAATATATGGGAATTATCTGTAATTTAGCACAGTTTCAGAACGATTCGTGAAAGTCACCTTTTAAGAATAACTTCCACTGCAGGCCCATATATAAAAGTTTGCTCCTTTATTACTCTGCACATGGACAATTATTTGCGCTGTTATTTGCCCCAGGCATGTACCTATGTAATTACCGTTTACAGTGTAAAGATGGATGTTATCGGTCGCTGAACGTCGGAGCAGTAGGCGTTTAATGCATTTTCCCATAGGGTCCAATGCAAAATTGACACCTCATTTTCTCCATTCTCAAGAGCTTTGAGTCTCTGCAAAACATATACATGTGTAGACACAAATAAGTGAAATAGAATGAAGGCTATTTCAGCTTTAGCTTTTATTCCGTTTGGGAGCTAAAGTCGCACAAACTTTTGTTTACAAAAATTTCGATGGCCTATAGTTCGCAAGTTATGCAATCAGTTGACATAAGATTGTGCATGCATGTAGACATGTTAATGACCTTTATATATGCCAAGTTTCAGATGGCTACCTACTCAAACAAGCAAGCAGTAGCGGTTTGAAATTTTCACAATTTGGGCTACACGTTCGGGACGATTCGTGACCTTAGGTGACTTGCACAATTCGGGCTGAAACTAGTGCCAAATGAGAGGGTTGGGATAAACATTCAATTGACCATATGTGCCAAAAATTCTCGTTCTTTAGTTTTCGAGTTATAGCCCCTGGAAGTCGAAAACTGCACGACTTTGCCCTCGAATATCTCGACAACGGAGAAAGGAGAATTTCAGGGCATTTTCTCCCAAGAAATATATGGGAATTATCTGTAATTTAGCACAGTTTCAGAACGATTCGTGAAAGTCACCTTTTAAGAATAACTTCCACTGCAGGCCCATATATAAAAGTTTGCTCCTTTATTACTCTGCACATGGACAATTATTTGCGCTGTTATTTGCCCCAGGCATGTACCTATGTAATTACCGTTTACAGTGTAAAGATGGATGTTATCGGTCGCTGAACGTCGGAGCAGTAGGCGTTTAATGCATTTTCCCATAGGGTCCAATGCAAAATTGACACCTCATTTTCTCCATTCTCAAGAGCTTTGAGTCTCTGCAAAACATATACATGTGTAGACACAAATAAGTGAAATAGAATGAAGGCTATTTCAGCTTTAGCTTTTATTCCGTTTGGGACCTAAAGTCGCACAAACTTTTGTTTACAAAAATTTCGATGGCCTATAGTTCGAAAGTTATGCAATCAGTTGACATAAGATTGTGCATGCATGTAGACATGTTAATGACATTTATATATGCCAAGTTTCAGATGGCTACCTACTCAAACAAGCAAGCAGTAGCGGTTTGAAATTTTCACAATTTGGGCTACACGTTCGGGACGATTCGTGACCTTAGGTGACTTGCACAATTCGGGCTGAAACTAGTGCCAAATGAGAGGGTTGGGATAAACATTCAATTGACCATATGTGCCAAAAATTCTCGTTCTTTAGTTTTCGAGTTATAGCCCCTGGAAGTCGAAAACTGCACGACTTTGCCCTCGAATATCTCGACAACGGAGAAAGGAGAATTTCAGGGCATTTTCTCCCAAGAAATATATGGGAATTATCTGTAATTTAGCACAGTTTCAGAACGATTCGTGAAAGTCACCTTTTAAGAATAACTTCCACTGCAGGCCCATATATAAAAGTTTGCTCCTTTATTACTCTGCACATGGACAATTATTTGCGCTGTTATTTGCCCCAGGCATGTACCTATGTAATTACCGTTTACAGTGTAAAGATGGATGTTATCGGTCGCTGAACGTCGGAGCAGTAGGCGTTTAATGCATTTTCCCATAGGGTCCAATGCAAAATTGACACCTCATTTTCTCCATTCTCAAGAGCTTTGAGTCTCTGCAAAACATATACATGTGTAGACACAAATAAGTGAAATAGAATGAAGGCTATTTCAGCTTTAGCTTTTATTCCGTTTGGGAGCTAAAGTCGCACAAACTTTTGTTTACAAAAATTTCGATGGCCTATAGTTCGCAAGTTATGCAATCAGTTGACATAAGATTGTGCATGCATGTAGACATGTTAATGACCTTTATATATGCCAAGTTTCAGATGGCTACCTACTCAAACAAGCAAGCAGTAGCGGTTTGAAATTTTCACAATTTGGGCTACACGTTCGGGACGATTCGTGACCTTAGGTGACTTGCACAATTCGGGCTGAAACTAGTGCCAAATGAGAGGGTTGGGATAAACATTCAATTGACCATATGTGCCAAAAATTCTCGTTCTTTAGTTTTCGAGTTATAGCCCCTGGAAGTCGAAAACTGCACGACTTTGCCCTCGAATATCTCGACAACGGAGAAAGGAGAATTTCAGGGCATTTTCTCCCAAGAAATATATGGGAATTATCTGTAATTTAGCACAGTTTCAGAACAATTCGTGAAAGTCACCTTTTAAGAATAACTTCCACTGCAGGCCCATATATAAAAGTTTGCTCCTTTATTACTCTGCACATGGACAATTATTTGCGCTGTTATTTGCCCCAGGCATGTACCTATGTAATTACCGTTTACAGTGTAAAGATGGATGTTATCGGTCGCTGAACGTCGGAGCAGTAGGCGTTTAATGCATTTTCCCATAGGGTCCAATGCAAAATTGACACCTCATGTTCTCCATTCTCAAGAGCTTTGAGTCTCTGCAAAACATATACATGTGTAGACACAAATAAGTGAAATAGAATGAAGGCTATTTCAGCTTTAGCTTTTATTCCGTTTGGGAGCTAAAGTCGCACAAACTTTTGTTTACAAAAATTTCGATGGCCTATAGTTCGCAAGTTATGCAATCAGTTGACATAAGATTGTGCATGCATGTAGACATGTTAATGACCTTTATATATGCCAAGTTTCAGATGGCTACCTACTCAAACATGCAAGCAGTAGCGGTTTGAAATTTTCACAATTTGGGCTACACGTTCGGGACGATTCGTGACCTTAGGTGACTTGCACAATTCGGGCTGAAACTAGTGCCAAATGAGAGGGTTGGGATAAACATTCAATTGACCATATGTGCCAAAAATTCTCGTTCTTTAGTTTTCGAGTTATAGCCCCTGGAAGTCGAAAACTGCACGACTTTGCCCTCGAATATCTCGACAACGGAGAAAGGAGAATTTCAGGGCATTTTCTCCCAAGAAATATATGGGAATTATCTGTAATTTAGCACAGTTTCAGAACGATTCGTGAAAGTCACCTTTTAAGAATAACTTCCACTGCAGGCCCATATATAAAAGTTTGCTCCTTTATTACTCTGCACATGGACAATTATTTGCGCTGTTATTTGCCCCAGGCATGTACCTATGTAATTACCGTTTACAGTGTAAAGATGGATGTTATCGGTCGCTGAACGTCGGAGCAGTAGGCGTTTAATGCATTTTCCCATAGGGTCCAATGCAAAATTGACACCTCATTTTCTCCATTCTCAAGAGCTTTGAGTCTCTGCAAAACATATACATGTGTAGACACAAATAAGTGAAATAGAATGAAGGCTATTTCAGCTTTAGTTTTTATTCCGTTTGGGAGCTAAAGTCGCACAAACTTTTGTTTACAAAAATTTCGAAGGCCTATAGTTCGCAAGTTATGCAATCAGTTGACATAAGATTGTGCATGCATGTAGACATGTTAATGACCTTTATATATGCCAAGTTTCAGATGGCTACCTACTCAAACAAGCAAGCAGTAGCGGTTTGAAATTTTCACAATTTGGGCTACACGTTCGGGACGATTCGTGACCTTAGGTGACTTGCACAATTCGGGCTGAAACTAGTGCCAAATGAGAGGGTTGGGATAAACATTCAATTGACCATATGTGCCAAAAATTCTCGTTCTTTAGTTTTCGAGTTATAGCCCCTGGAAGTCGAAAACTGCACGACTTTGCCCTCGAATATCTCGACAACGGAGAAAGGAGAATTTCAGGGCATTTTCTCCCAAGAAATATATGGGAATTATCTGTAATTTAGCACAGTTTCAGAACGATTCGTGAAAGTCACCTTTTAAGAATAACTTCCATTGCAGGCCCATATATAAAAGTTTGCTCCTTTATTACTCTGCACATGGACAATTATTTGCGCTGTTATTTGCCCCAGGCATGTACCTATGTAATTACCGTTTACAGTGTAAAGATGGATGTTATCGGTCGCTGAACGTCGGAGCAGTAGGCGTTTAATGCATTTTCCCATAGGGTCCAATGCAAAATTGACACCTCATTTTCTCCATTCTCAAGAGCTTTGAGTCTCTGCAAAACATATACATGTGTAGACACAAATAAGTGAAATAGAATGAAGGCTATTTCAGCTTTAGCTTTTATTCCGTTTGGGAGCTAAAGTCGCACAAACTTTTGTTTACAAAAATTTCGATGGCCTATAGTTCGCAAGTTATGCAATCAGTTGACATAAGATTGTGCATGCATGTAGACATGTTAATGACCTTTATATATGCCAAGTTTCAGATGGCTACCTACTCAAACAAGCAAGCAGTAGCGGTTTGAAATTTTCACAATTTGGGCTACACGTTCGGGACGATTCGTGACCTTAGGTGACTTGCACAATTCGGGCTGAAACTAGTGCCAAATGAGAGGGTTGGGATAAACATTCAATTGACCATATGTGCCAAAAATTCTCGTTCTTTAGTTTTCGAGTTATAGCCCCTGGAAGTCGAAAACTGCACGACTTTGCCCTCGAATATCTCGACAACGGAGAAAGGAGAATTTCAGGGCAATTTCTCCCAAGAAATATATGGGAATTATCTGTAATTTAGCACAGTTTCAGAACGATTCGTGAAAGTCACCTTTTAAGAATAACTTCCACTGCAGGCCCATATATAAAAGTTTGCTCCTTTATTACTCTGCACATGGACAATTATTTGCGCTGTTATTTGCCCCAGGCATGTACCTATGTAATTACCGTTTACAGTGTAAAGATGGATGTTATCGGTCGCTGAACGTCGGAGCAGTAGGCGTTTAATGCATTTTCCCATAGGGTCCAATGCAAAATTGACACCTCATTTTCTCCATTCTCAAGAGCTTTGAGTCTCTGCAAAACATATACATGTGTAGACACAAATAAGTGAAATAGAATGAAGGCTATTTCAGCTTTAGTTTTTATTCCGTTTGGGAGCTAAAGTCGCACAAACTTTTGTTTACAAAAATTTCGATGGCCTATAGTTCGCAAGTTATGCAATCAGTTGACATAAGATTGTGCATGCATGTAGACATGTTAATGACCTTTATATATGCCAAGTTTCAGATGGCTACCTACTCAAACAAGCAAGCAGTAGCGGTTTGAAATTTTCACAATTTGGGCTACACGTTCGGGACGATTCGTGACCTTAGGTGACTTGCACAATTCGGGCTGAAACTAGTGCCAAATGAGAGGGTTGGGATAAACATTCAATTGACCATATGTGCCAAAAATTCTCGTTCTTTAGTTTTCGAGTTATAGCCCCTGGAAGTCGAAAACTGCACGACTTTGCCCTCGAATATCTCGACAACGGAGAAAGGAGAATTTCAGGGCATTTTCTCCCAAGAAATATATGGGAATTATCTGTAATTTAGCACAGTTTCAGAACGATTCGTGAAAGTCACCTTCTAAGAATAACTTCCACTGCAGGCCCATATATAAAAGTTTGCTCCTTTATTACTCTGCACATGGACAATTATTTGCGCTGTTATTTGCCCCAGGCATGTACCTATGTAATTACCGTTTACAGTGTAAAGATGGATGTTATCGGTCGCTGAACGTCGGAGCAGTAGGCGTTTAATGCATTTTCCCATAGGGTCCAATGCAAAATTGACACCTCATTTTCTCCATTCTCAAGAGCTTTGAGTCTCTGCAAAACATATACATGTGTAGACACAAATAAGTAAAATAGAATGAAGGCTATTTCAGCTTTAGCTTTTATTCCGTTTGGGAGCTAAAGTCGCACAAACTTTTGTTTACAAAAATTTCGATGGCCTATAGTTCGCATGTTATGCAATCAGTTGACATAAGATTGTGCATGCATGTAGACATGTTAATGACCTTTATATATGCCAAGTTTCAGATGGCTACCTACTCAAACAAGCAAGCAGTAGCGGTTTGAAATTTTCACAATTTGGGCTACACGTTCGGGACGATTCGTGACCTTAGGTGACTTGCACAATTCGGGCTGAAACTAGTGCCAAATGAGAGGGTTGGGATAAACATTCAATTGACCATATGTGCCAAAAATTCTCGTTCTTTAGTTTTCGAGTTATAGCCCCTGGAAGTCGAAAACTGCACGACTTTGCCCTCGAATATCTCGACAACGGAGAAAGGAGAATTTCAGGGCATTTTCTCCCAAGAAATATATGGGAATTATCTGTAATTTAGCACAGTTTCAGAACGATTCGTGAAAGTCACCTTTTAAGAATAACTTCCACTGCAGGCCCATATATAAAAGTTTGCTCCTTTATTACTCTGCACATGGACAATTATTTGCGCTGTTATTTGCCCCAGGCATGTACCTATGTAATTACCGTTTACAGTGTAAAGATGGATGTTATCGGTCGCTGAACGTCGGAGCAGTAGGCGTTTAATGCATTTTCCCATAGGGTCCAATGCAAAATTGACACCTCATTTTCTCCATTCTCAAGAGCTTTGAGTCTCTGCAAAACATATACATGTGTAGACACAAATAAGTGAAATAGAATGAAGGCTATTTCAGCTTTAGCTTTTATTCCGTTTGGGAGCTAAAGTCGCACAAACTTTTGTTTACAAAAATTTCGATGGCCTATAGTTCGCAAGTTATGCAATCAGTTGACATAAGATTGTGCATGCATGTAGACATGTTAATGACCTTTATATATGCCAAGTTTCAGATGGCTACCTACTCAAACAAGCAAGCAGTAGCGGTTTGAAATTTTCACAATTTGGGCTACACGTTCGGGACGATTCGTGACCTTAGGTGACTTGCACAATTCGGGCTGAAACTAGTGCCAAATGAGAGGGTTGGGATAAACATTCAATTGACCATATGTGCCAAAAATTCTCGTTCTTTAGTTTTCGAGTTATAGCCCCTGGAAGTCGAAAACTGCACGACTTTGCCCTCGAATATCTCGACAACGGAGAAAGGAGAATTTCAGGGCATTTTCTCCCAAGAAATATATGGGAATTATCTGTAATTTAGCACAGTTTCAGAACGATTCGTGAAAGTCACCTTTTAAGAATAACTTCCACTGCAGGCCCATATATAAAAGTTTGCTCCTTTATTACTCTGCACATGGACAATTATTTGCGCTGTTATTTGCCCCAGGCATGTACCTATGTAATTACCGTTTACAGTGTAAAGATGGATGTTATCGGTCGCTGAACGTCGGAGCAGTAGGCGTTTAATGCATTTTCCCATAGGGTCCAATGCAAAATTGACACCTCATTTTCTCCATTCTCAAGAGCTTTGAGTCTCTGCAAAACATATACATGTGTAGACACAAATAAGTGAAATAGAATGAAGGCTATTTCAGCTTTAGCTTTTATTCCGTTTGGGAGCTAAAGTCGCACAAACTTTTGTTTACAAAAATTTCGATGGCCTATAGTTCGCAAGTTATGCAATCAGTTGACATAAGATTGTGCATGCATGTAGACATGTTAATGACCTTTATATATGCCAAGTTTCAGATGGCTACCTACTCAAACAAGCAAGCAGTAGCGGTTTGAAATTTTCACAATTTGGGCTACACGTTCGGGACGATTCGTGACCTTAGGTGACTTGCACAATTCGGGCTGAAACTAGTGCCAAATGAGAGGGTTGCGATAAACATTCAATTGACCATATGTGCCAAAAATTCTCGTTCTTTAGTTTTCGAGTTATAGCCCCTGGAAGTCGAAAACTGCACGACTTTGCCCTCGAATATCTCGACAACGGAGAAAGGAGAATTTCAGGGCATTTTCTCCCAAGAAATATATGGGAATTATCTGTAATTTAGCACAGTTTCAGAACGATTCGTGAAAGTCACCTTTTAAGAATAACTTCCACTGCAGGCCCATATATAAAAGTTTGCTCCTTTATTACTCTGCACATGGACAATTATTTGCGCTGTTATTTGCCCCAGGCATGTACCTATGTAATTACCGTTTACAGTGTAAAGATGGATGTTATCGGTCGCTGAACGTCGGAGCAGTAGGCGTTTAATGCATTTTCCCATAGGGTCCAATGCAAAATTGACACCTCATTTTCTCCATTCTCAAGAGCTTTGAGTCTCTGCAAAACATATACATGTGTAGACACAAATAAGTGAAATAGAATGAAGGCTATTTCAGCTTTAGCTTTTATTCCGTTTGGGAGCTAAAGTCGCACAAACTTTTGTTTACAAAAATTTCGATGGCCTATAGTTCGCAAGTTATGCAATCAGTTGACATAAGATTGTGCATGCATGTAGACATGTTAATGACCTTTATATATGCCAAGTTTCAGATGGCTACCTACTCAAACAAGCAAGCAGTAGCGGTTTGAAATTTTCACAATTTGGGCTACACGTTCGGGACGATTCGTGACCTTAGGTGACTTGCACAATTCGGGCTGAAACTAGTGCCAAATGAGAGGGTTGGGATAAACATTCAATTGACCATATGTGCCAAAAATTCTCGTTCTTTAGTTTTCGAGTTATAGCCCCTGGAAGTCGAAAACTGCACGACTTTGCCCTCGAATATCTCGACAACGGAGAAAGGAGAATTTCAGGGCATTTTCTCCCAAGAAATATATGGGAATTATCTGTAATTTAGCACAGTTTCAGAACGATTCGTGAAAGTCACCTTTTAAGAATAACTTCCACTGCAGGCCCATATATAAAAGTTTGCTCCTTTATTACTCTGCACATGGACAATTATTTGCGCTGTTATTTGCCCCAGGCATGTACCTATGTAATTACCGTTTACAGTGTAAAGATGGATGTTATCGGTCGCTGAACGTCGGAGCAGTAGGCGTTTAATGCATTTTCCATAGGGTCCAATGCAAAATTGACACCTCATTTTCTCCATTCTCAAGAGCTTTGAGTCTCTGCAAAACATATACATGTGTAGACACAAATAAGTGAAATAGAATGAAAGCTATTTCAGCTTTAGCTTTTATTCCGTTTGGGAGCTAAAGTCGCACAAACTTTTGTTTACAAAAATTTCGATGGCCTATAGTTCGCAAGTTATGCAATCAGTTGACATAAGATTGTGCATGCATGTAGACATGTTAATGACCTTTATATATGCCAAGTTTCAGATGGCTACCTACTCAAACAAGCAAGCAGTAGCGGTTTGAAATTTTCACAATTTGGGCTACACGTTCGGGACGATTCGTGACCTTAGGTGACTTGCACAATTCGGGCTGAAACTAGTGCCAAATGAGAGGGTTGGGATAAACATTCAATTGACCATATGTGCCAAAAATTCTCGTTCTTTAGTTTTCGAGTTATAGCCCCTGGAAGTCGAAAACTGCACGACTTTGCCCTCGAATATCTCGACAACGGAGAAAGGAGAATTTCAGGGCATTTTCTCCCAAGAAATATATGGGAATTATCTGTAATTTAGCACAGTTTCAGAACGATTCGTGAAAGTCACCTTTTAAGAATAACTTCCACTGCAGGCCCATATATAAAAGTTTGCTCCTTTATTACTCTGCACATGGACAATTATTTGCGCTGTTATTTGCCCCAGGCATGTACCTATGTAATTACCGTTTACAGTGTAAAGATGGATGTTATCGGTCGCTGAACGTCGGAGCAGTAGGCGTTTAATGCATTTTCCCATAGGGTCCAATGCAAAATTGACACCTCATTTTCTCCATTCTCAAGAGCTTTGAGTCTCTGCAAAACATATACATGTGTAGACACAAATAAGTGAAATAGAATGAAGGCTATTTCAGCTTTAGCTTTTATTCCGTTTGGGAGCTAAAGTCGCACAAACTTTTGTTTACAAAAATTTCGATGGCCTATAGTTCGCAAGTTATGCAATCAGTTGACATAAGATTGTGCATGCATGTAGACATGTTAATGACCTTTATATATGCCAAGTTTCAGATGGCTACCTACTCAAACAAGCAAGCAGTAGCGGTTTGAAATTTTCACAATTTGGGCTACACGTTCGGGACGATTCGTGACCTTAGGTGACTTGCACAATTCGGGCTGAAACTAGTGCCAAATGAGAGGGTTGGGATAAACATTCAATTGACCATATGTGCCAAAAATTCTCGTTCTTTAGTTTTCGAGTTATAGCCCCTGGAAGTCGAAAACTGCACGACTTTGCCCTCGAATATCTCGACAACGGAGAAAGGAGAATTTCAGGGCATTTTCTCCCAAGAAATATATGGGAATTATCTGTAATTTAGCACAGTTTCAGAACGATTCGTGAAAGTCACCTTTTAAGAATAACTTCCACTGCAGGCCCATATATAAAAGTTTGCTCCTTTATTACTCTGCACATGGACAATTATTTGCGCTGTTATTTGCCCCAGGCATGTACCTATGTAATTACCGTTTACAGTGTAAAGATGGATGTTATCGGTCGCTGAACGTCGGAGCAGTAGGCGTTTAATGCATTTTCCCATAGGGTCCAATGCAAAATTGACACCTCATTTTCTCCATTCTCAAGAGCTTTGAGTCTCTGCAAAACATATACATGTGTAGACACAAATAAGTGAAATAGAATGAAGGCTATTTCAGCTTTAGCTTTTATTCCGTTTGGGAGCTAAAGTCGCACAAACTTTTGTTTACAAAAATTTCGATGGCCTATAGTTCGCAAGTTATGCAATCAGTTGACATAAGATTGTGCATGCATGTAGACATGTTAATGACCTTTATATATGCCAAGTTTCAGATGGCTACCTACTCAAACAAGCAAGCAGTAGCGGTTTGAAATTTTCACAATTTGGGCTACACGTTCGGGACGATTCGTGACCTTAGGTGACTTGCACAATTCGGGCTGAAACTAGTGCCAAATGAGAGGGTTGGGATAAACATTCAATTGACCATATGTGCCAAAAATTCTCGTTCTTTAGTTTTCGAGTTATAGCCCCTGGAAGTCGAAAACTGCACGACTTTGCCCTCGAATATCTCGACAACGGAGAAAGGAGAATTTCAGGGCATTTTCTCCCAAGAAATATATGGGAATTATCTGTAATTTAGCACAGTTTCAGAACGATTCGTGAAAGTCACCTTTTAAGAATAACTTCCACTGCAGGCCCATATATAAAAGTTTGCTCCTTTATTACTCTGCACATGGACAATTATTTGCGCTGTTATTTGCCCCAGGCATGTACCTATGTAATTACCGTTTACAGTGTAAAGATGGATGTTATCGGTCGCTGAACGTCGGAGCAGTAGGCGTTTAATGCATTTTCCCATAGGGTCCAATGCAAAATTGACACCTCATTTTCTCCATTCTCAAGAGCTTTGAGTCTCTGCAAAACATATACATGTGTAGACACAAATAAGTGAAATAGAATGAAGGCTATTTCAGCTTTAGCTTTTATTCCGTTTGGGAGCTAAAGTCGCACAAACTTTTGTTTACAAAAATTTCGATGGCCTATAGTTCGCAAGTTATGCAATCAGTTGACATAAGATTGTGCATGCATGTAGACATGTTAATGACCTTTATATATGCCAAGTTTCAGATGGCTACCTACTCATACAAGCAAGCAGTAGCGGTTTGAAATTTTCACAATTTGGGCTACACGTTCGGGACGATTCGTGACCATAGGTGACTTGCACAATTCGGGCTGAAACTAGTGCCAAATGAGAGGGTTGGGATAAACATTCAATTGACCATATGTGCCAAAAATTCTCGTTCTTTAGTTTTCGAGTTATAGCCCCTGGAAGTCGAAAACTGCACGACTTTGCCCTCGAATATCTCGACAACGGAGAAAGGAGAATTTCAGGGCATTTTCTCCCAAGAAATATATGGGAATTATCTGTAATTTAGCACAGTTTCAGAACGATTCGTGAAAGTCACCTTTTAAGAATAACTTCCACTGCAGGCCCATATATTAAAGTTTGCTCCTTTATTACTCTGCACATGGACAATTATTTGCGCTGTTATTTGCCCCAGGCATGTACCTATGTAATTACCGTTTACAGTGTAAAGATGGATGTTATCGGTCGCTGAACGTCGGAGCAGTAGGCGTTTAATGCATTTTCCCATAGGGTCCAATGCAAAATTGACACCTCATTTTCTCCATTCTCAAGAGCTTTGAGTCTCTGCAAAACATATACATGTGTAGACACAAATAAGTGAAATAGAATGAAGGCTATTTCAGCTTTAGCTTTTATTCCGTTTGGGAGCTAAAGTCGCACAAACTTTTGTTTACAAAAATTTCGATGGCCTATAGTTCGCAAGTTATGCAATCAGTTGACATAAGATTGTGCATGCATGTAGACATGTTAATGACCTTTATATATGCCAAGTTTCAGATGGCTACCTACTCATACAAGCAAGCAGTAGCGGTTTGAAATTTTCACAATTTGGGCTACACGTTCGGGACGATTCGTGACCTTAGGTGACTTGCACAATTCGGGCTGAAACTAGTGCCAAATGAGAGGGTTGGGATAAACATTCAATTGACCATATGTGCCAAAAAATTCTCGTTCTTTAGTTTTCGAGTTATAGCCCCTGGAAGTCGAAAACTGCACGACTTTGCCCTCGAATATCTCGACAACGGAGAAAGGAGAATTTCAGGGCATTTTCTCCCAAGAAATATATGGGAATTATCTGTAATTCAGCACAGTTTCAGAACGATTCGTGAAAGTCACCTCTTAAGAATAACTTCCACTGCAGGCCCATATATAAAAGTTTGCTCCTTTATTACTCTGCACATGGACAATTATTTGCGCTGTTATTTGCCCCAGGCATGTACCTATGTAATTACCGTTTACAGTGTAAAGATGGATGTTATCGGTCGCTGAACGTCGGAGCAGTAGGCGTTTAATGCATTTTCCCATAGGGTCCAATGCAAAATTGACACCTCATTTTCTCCATTCTCAAGAGCTTTGAGTCTCTGCAAAACATATACATGTGTAGACACAAATAAGTGAAATAGAATGAAGGCTATTTCAGCTTTAGCTTTTATTCCGTTTGGGAGCTAAAGTCGCACAAACTTTTGATTACAAAAGATTTGATGGCCTATAGTTCGCAAGTTATGCAATCAGTTGACATAAGATTGTGCATGCATGTAGACATGTTAATGACCTTTATATATGCCAAGTTTCAGATGGCTACCTACTCATACAAGCAAGCAGTAGCGGTTTGAAATTTTCACAATTTGGGCTACACGTTCGGGACGATTCGTGACCTTAGGTGACTTGCACAATTCGGGCTGAAACTAGTCCCAAATGAGAGGGTTGGGATAAACACTCAATTGACCATATGTGCCAAAAATTCTCGTTCTTTAGTTTTCGAGTTATAGCTCCTGAAAGTCGAAAACTGCACGAATGTTCCCTCGAATATCTCGACAACGGAGAAAGGAGAATTTTAGGGCATTTTCTCCCAAGAAATATATGGGAATTATCTGTAATTTAGCACAGTTTCAGAACGATTCGTGAAAGTCACCTTTTAAGAATAACTTCCACTGCAGGCCCATATATAAAAGTTTGCTCCTTTATTACTCTGCACATGGACAATTATTTGCGCTGTTATTTGCCCCAGGCATGTACCTATGTAATTACCGTTTACAGTGTAAAGATGGATGTTATCGGTCGCTGAACGTAGGAGCAGTAGGCGTTTAATGCATTTTCCCATAGGGTCCAATGCAAAATTGACACCTTATTTTCTCCATTCTCAAGAGCTTTGAGTCTCTGCAAAACATATACATGTGTAGACACAAATAAGTGAAATAGAATGAAGGCTATTTCAGCTTTAGCTTTTATTCCGTTTGGGAGCTAAAGTCGCACAAACTTTTGTTTACAAAAATTTCGATGGCCTATAGTTCGCAAGTTATGCAATCAGTTGACATAAGATTGTGCATGCATGTAGACATGTTAATGACCTTTATATATGCCAAGTTTCAGATGGCTACCTACTCAAACAAGCAAGCAGTAGCGGTTTGAAATTTTCACAATTTGGGCTACACGTTCGGGACGATCCTGACCTTAGGTGACTTGCACAATTCGGGCTGAAACTAGTGCCAAATGAGAGGGTTGGGATAAACATTTAATTGACCATGTGTGCCAAAAATTCTCGTTCTTTAGTTTTCGAGTTATAGCCCCTGGAAGTCGAAAACTGCACGACTTTGCCCTCGAATATCTCGACAACGGAGAAAGGAGAATTTCAGGGCATTTTCTCCCAAGAAATATATGGGAATTATCTGTAATTTAGCACAGTTTCAGAACGATTCGTGAAAGTCACCTTTTAAGAATAACTTCCACTGCAGGCCCATATATAAAAGTTTGCTCCTTTATTACTCTGCACATGGACAATTATTTGCGCTGTTATTTGCCCCAGGCATGTACCTATGTAATTACCGTTTACAGTGTAAAGATGGATGTTATCGGTCGCTGAACGTCGGAGCAGTAGGCGTTTAATGCATTTTCCCATAGGGTCCAATGCAAAATTGACACCTCATTTTCTCCATTCTCAAGAGCTTTGAGTCTCTGCAAAACATATACATGTGTAGACACAAATAAGTGAAATAGAATGAAGGCTATTTCAGCTTTAGCTTTTATTCCGTTTGGGAGCTTAAGTCGCACAAACTTTTGTTTACAAAAATTTCGATGGCCTATAGTTCGCAAGTTATGCAATCAGTTGACATAAGATTGTGCATGCATGTAGACATGTTAATGACCTTTATATATGCCAAGTTTCAGATGGCTACCTACTCATACAAGCAAGCAGTAGCGGTTTGAAATTTTCACAATTTGGGCTACACGTTCGGAACGATTCGTGACCTTAGGTGACTTGCACAATTCGGGCTGAAACTAGACCCAAATGAGAGGGTTGGGATAAACACTCAATTGACCATATGTGCCAAAAATTCTCGTTCTTTAGTTTTCGAGTTATAGCTCCTGAAAGTCGAAAACTGCACGAATTTTCCCTCGAATATCTCGACAACGGAGAAAGGAGAATTTCAGGGCATTTTCTCCCAAGAAATATATGGGAATTATCTGTAATTTAGCACAGTTTCAGAACGATTCGTGAAAGTCACCTCTTAAGAATAACTTCCACTGCAGGCCCATATATAAAAGTTTGCTCCTTTATTACTCTGCACATGGACAATTATTTGCGCTGTTATTTGCCCCAGGCATGTACCTATGTAATTACCGTTTACAGTGTAAAGATGGATGTTATCGGTCGCTGAACGTAGGAGCAGTAGGCGTTTAATTCATTTTCCCATAGGGTTCAATGCAAAATTGACACCTTATTTTCTCCATTCTCAAGAGCTTTGAGTCTCTGCAAAACATATACATGTGTAGACACAAATAAGTGAAATAGAATGAAGGCTATTTCAGCTTTAGCTTTTATTCCGTTTGGGAGCTAAAGTCGCACAAACTTTTGTTTACAAAAATTTCGATGGCCTATAGTTCGCAAGTTATGCAATCAGTTGACATAAGATTGTGCATGCATGTAGACATGTTAATGACCTTTATATATGCCAAGTTTCAGATGGCTACCTACTCATACAAGCAAGCAGTAGCGGTTTGAAATTTTCACAATTTGGGCTACACGTTCGGGACGATTCGTGACCTTAGGTGACTTGCACAATTCGGGCTGAAACTAGTGCCAAATGAGAGGGTTGGGATAAACATTTAATTGACCATGTGTGCCAAAAATTCTCGTTCTTTAGTTTTCGAGTTATAGCCCCTGGAAGTCGAAAACTGCACGACTTTGCCCTCGAATATCTCGACAACGGAGAAAGGAGAATTTCAGGGCATTTTCTCCCAAGAAATATATGGGAATTATCTGTAATTTAGCACAGTTTCAGAACGATTCGTGAAAGTCACCTTTTAAGAATAACTTCCACTGCAGGCCCATATATAAAAGTTTGCTCCTTTATTACTCTGCACATGGACAATTATTTGCGCTGTTATTTGCCCCAGGCATGTACCTATGTAATTACCGTTTACAGTGTAAAGATGGATGTTATCGGTCGCTGAACGTCGGAGCAGTAGGCGTTTAATGCATTTTCCCATAGGGTCCAATGCAAAATTGACACCTCATTTTCTCCATTCTCAAGAGCTTTGAGTCTCTGCAAAACATATACATGTGTAGACACAAATAAGTGAAATAGAATGAAGGCTATTTCAGCTTTAGCTTTTATTCCGTTTGGGAGCTAAAGTCGCACAAACTTTTTTTTTACAAAAATTTCGATGGCCTATAGTTCGCAAGTTATGCAATCAGTTGACATAAGATTGTGCATGCATGTAGACATGTTAATGACCTTTATATATGCCAAGTTTCAGATGGCTACCTACTCATACAAGCAAGCAGTAGCGGTTTGAAATTTTCACAATTTGGGCTACACGTTCGGGACGATTCGTGACCTTAGGTGACTTGCACAATTCGGGCTGAAACTAGTGCCAAATGAGAGGGTTGGGATAAACATTCAATTGACCATATGTGCCAAAAAATTCTCGTTCTTTAGTTTTCGAGTTATAGCCCCTGGAAGTCGAAAACTGCACGACTTTGCCCTCGAATATCTCGACAACGGAGAAAGGAGAATTTCAGGGCATTTTCTCCCAAGAAATATATGGGAATTATCTGTAATTTAGCACAGTTTCAGAACGATTCGTGAAAGTCACCTTTTAAGAATAACTTCCACTGCAGGCCCATATATAAAAGTTTGCTCCTTTATTACTCTGCACATGGACAATTATTTGCGCTGTTATTTGCCCCAGGCATGTACCTATGTAATTACCGTTTACAGTGTAAAGATGGATGTTATCGGTCGCTGATCGTCGGAGCAGTAGGCGTTTAATGCATTTTCCCATAGGGTCCAATGCAAAATTGACACCTCATTTTCTCCATTCTCAAGAGCTTTGAGTCTCTGCAAAACATATACATGTGTAGACACAAATAAGTGAAATAGAATGAAGGCTATTTCAGCTTTAGCTTTTATTCCGTTTGGGAGCTTAAGTCGCACAAACTTTTGTTTACAAAAATTTCGATGGCCTATAGTTCGCAAGTTATGCAATCAGTTGACATAAGATTGTGCATGCATGTAGACATGTTAATGACCTTTATATATGCCAAGTTTCAGATGGCTACCTACTCATACAAGCAAGCAGTAGCGGTTTGAAATTTTCACAATTTGGGCTACACGTTCGGAACGATTCGTGACCTTAGGTGACTTGCACAATTCGGGCTGAAACTAGACCCAAATGAGAGGGTTGGGATAAACACTCAATTGACCATAGGTGCCAAAAATTCTCGTTCTTTAGTTTTCGAGTTATAGCCCCTGAAAGTCGAAAACTGCACGAATTTTCCCTCGAATATCTCGACAACGGAGAAAGGAGAATTTTAGAGCATTTTCTCCCAAGAAATATATGGGAATTATCTGTAATTTAGCACAGTTTCAGAACGATTCGTGAAAGTCACCTTTTAAGAATAATTTCCACTGCAGGCCCATATATAAAAGTTTGCTCCTTTATTACTCTGCACATGGACAATTATTTGCGCTGTTATTTGCCCCAGGCATGTACCTATGTAATTACCGTTTACAGTGTAAAGATGGATGTTATCGGTCGCTGAACGTAGGAGCAGCATTTTCCCACATTGTCCAATGCAAAATTGACACCTCATTTTCTCCATTCTCAAGAGCTTTGAGTCTCTGCAAAACATATACATGTGTAGACACAAATAAGTGAAATAGAATGAAGGCTATTTCAGCTTTAGCTTTTATTCCGTTTGGGAGCTAAAGTCGCACAAACTTTTGTTTACAAAAATTTCGATGGCCTATAGTTCGCAAGTTATGCAATCAGTTGACATAAGATTGTGCATGCATGTAGACATGTTAATGACCTTTATATATGCCAAGTTTCAGATGGCTACCTACTCATACAAGCAAGCAGTAGCGGTTTGAAATTTTCACAATTTGGGCTACACGTTCGGGACGATTCGTGACCTTAGGTGACTTGCACAATTCGGGCTGAAACTAGTGCCAAATGAGAGGGTTGGGATAAACATTCAATTGACCATATGTGCCAAAAATTCTCGTTCTTTAGTTTTCGAGTTATAGCCCCTGGAAGTCGAAAACTGCACGACTTTGCCCTCGAATATCTCGACAACGGAGAAAGGAGAATTTCAGGGCATTTTCTCCCAAGAAATATATGGGAATTATCTGTAATTTAGCACAGTTTCAGAACGATTCGTGAAAGTCACCTTTTAAGAATAACTTCCACTGCAGGCCCATATATAAAAGTTTGCTCCTTTATTACTCTGCACATGGACAATTATTTGCGCTGTTATTTGCCCCAGGCATGTACCTATGTAATTACCGTTTACAGTGTAAAGATGGATGTTATCAGTCGCTGAACGTCGGAGCAGTAGGCGTTTAATGCATTTTCCCATAGGGTCCAATGCAAAATTGACACCTCATTTTCTCCATTCTCAAGAGCTTTGAGTCTCTGCAAAACATATACATGTGTAGACACAAATAAGTGAAATAGAATGAAGGCTATTTCAGCTTTAGCTTTTATTCCGTTTGGGAGCTAAAGTCGCACAAACTTTTGTTTACAAAAATTTCGATGGCCTATAGTTCGCAAGTTATGCAATCAGTTGACATAAGATTGTGCATGCATGTAGACATGTTAATGACCTTTATATATGCCAAGTTTCAGATGGCTACCTACTCATACAAGCAAGCAGTAGCGGTTTGAAATTTTCACAATTTGGGCTACACGTTCGGGACGATTCGTGACCTTAGGTGACTTGCACAATTCGGGCTGAAACTAGTGCCAAATGAGAGGGTTGGGATAAACATTCAATTGACCATATGTGCCAAAAAATTCTCGTTCTTTAGTTTTCGAATTATAGCCCCTGGAAGTCGAAAACTGCACGACTTTGCCTTCGAATATCTCGACAACGGAGAAAGGAGAATTTCAGGGCATTTTCTCCCAAGAAATATATGGGAATTATCTGTAATTTAGCACAGTTTCAGAACGATTCGTGAAAGTCACCTTTTAAGAATAACTTCCACTGCAGGCCCATATATAAAAGTTTGCTCCTCTATTACTCTGCACATGGACAATTATTTGCGCTGTTATTTGCCCCGAGGCATGTACCTATGTAATTACCGTTTACAGTGTAAAGATGGATATTATCGGTCGCTGAACGTCGGAGCAGTAGGCGTTTAATGCATTTTCCCATAGGGTCCAATGCAAAATTGACACCTCATTTTCTCCATTCTCAAGAGCTTTGAGTCTCTGCAAAACATATACATGTGTAGACACAAATAAGTGAAATAGAATGAAGGCTATTTCAGCTTTAGCTTTTATTCCGTTTGGGAGCTTAAGTCGCACAAACTTTTGTTTACAAAAATTTCGATGGCCTATAGTTCGCAAGTTATGCAATCAGTTGACATAAGATTGTGCATGCATGTAGACATGTTAATGACCTTTATATATGCCAAGTTTCAGATGGCTACCTACTCATACAAGCAAGCAGTAGCGGTTTGAAATTTTCACAATTTGGGCTACACGTTCGGGACGATTCGTGACCTTAGGTGACTTGCACAATTCGGGCTGAAACTAGTGCCAAATGAGAGGGTTGGGATAAACATTCAATTGACCATATGTGCCAAAAATTCTCGTTCTTTAGTTTTCGAGTTATAGCCCCTGGAAGTCGAAAACTGCACGACTTTGCCCTCGAATATCTCGACAACGGAGAAATAGAATTTCAGGACATTTTCTCCCAAGAAATATATGGGAATTATCTGTAATTTAGCACAGTTTCAGAACGATTCGTGAAAGTCACCTTTTAAGAATAACTTCCACTGCAGGCCCATATATAAAAGTTTGCTCCTTTATTACTCTGCACATGGACAATTATTTGCGCTGTTATTTGCCCCAGGCATGTACCTATGTAATTACCGTTTACAGTGTAAAGATGGGTGTTATCGGTCGCTGAACGTCGGAGCAGTAGGCGTTTAATGCATTTTCCCATAGGGTCCAATGCAAAATTGACACCTCATTTTCTCCATTCTCAAGAGCTTTGAGTCTCTGCAAAACATATACATGTGTAGACACAAATAAGTGAAATAGAATGAAGGCTATTTCAGCTTTAGCTTTTATTCCGTTTGGGAGCTAAAGTCGCACAAACTTTTGTTTACAAAAATTTCGATGGCCTATAGTTCGCAAGTTATGCAATCAGTTGACATAAGATTGTGCATGCATGTAGACATGTTAATGACCTTTATATATGCCAAGTTTCAGATGGCTACCTACTCATACAAGCAAGCAGTAGCGGTTTGAAATTTTCACAATTTGGGCTACACGTTCGGGACGATTCGTGACCTTAGGTGACTTGCACAATTCGGGCTGAAACTAGTGCCAAATGAGAGGGTTGGGATAAACATTCAATTGACCATATGTGCCAAACATTCTCGTTCTTTAGTTTTCGAGTTATAGCCCCTGGAAGTCGAAAACTGCACGACTTTGCCCTCGAATATCTCGACAACGGAGAAAGGAGAATTTCAGGGCATTTTCTCCCAAGAAATATATGGGAATTATCTGTAATGTAGCACAGTTTCAGAACGATTCGTGAAAGTCACCTTTTAAGAATAACTTCCACTGCAGGCCCATATATAAAAGTTTGCTCCTTTATTACTCTGCACATGGACAATTATTTGCGCTGTTATTTGCCCCAGGCATGTACCTATGTAATTACCGTTTACAGTGTAAAGATGGGTGTTATCGGTCGCTGAACGTCGGAGCAGTAGGCGTTTAATGCATTTTCCCATAGGGTCCAATGCAAAATTGACACCTCATTTTCTCCATTCTCAAGAGCTTTGAGTCTCTGCAAAACATATACATGTGTAGACACAAATAAGTGAAATAGAATGAAGGCTATTTCAGCTTTAGCTTTTATTCCGTTTGGGAGCTAAAGTCGCACAAACTTTTGTTTACAAAAATTTCGATGGCCTATAGTTCGCAAGTTATGCAATCAGTTGATATAAGATTGTGCATGCATGTAGACATGTTAATTACCTTTATATATGCCAAGTTTCAGATGGCTACCTACTCATACAAGCAAGCAGTAGCGGTTTGAAATTTTCACAATTTGGGCTACACGTTCGGGACGATTCGTGACCTTAGGTGACTTGCACAATTCGGGCTGAAACTAGTGCCAAATGAGAGGGTTGGGATAAACATTCAATTGACCATATGTGCCAAAAATTCTCGTTCTTTAGTTTTCGAGTTATAGCCCCTGGAAGTCGAAAACTGCACGACTTTGCCCTCGAATATCTCGACAACGGAGAAAGGAGAATTTCAGGGCATTTTCTCCCAAGAAATATATGGGAATTATCTGTAATTTAGCACAGTTTCAGAACGATTCGTGAAAGTCACCTTTTAAGAATAACTTCCACTGCAGGCCCATATATAAAAGTTTGCTCCTTTATTACTCTGCACATGGACAATTATTTGCGCTGTTATTTGCCCCAGGCATGTACCTATGTAATTACCGTTCACAGTGTAAAGATGGATGTTATCGGTCGCTGAACGTCGGAGCAGTAGGCGTTTAATGCATTTTCCCATAGGGTCCAATGCAAAACTGACACCTCATTTTCTCCATTCTCAAGAGCTTTGAGTCTCTGCAAAACATATACATGTGTAGACACAAATAAGTGAAATAGAATGAAGGCTATTTCGGCTTTAGCTTTTATTCCGTTTGGGAGCTAAAGTCGCACAAACTTTTGTTTACAAAAATTTCGATGGCCTATAGTTCGCAAGTTATGCAATCAGTTGACATAAGATTGTGCATGCATGTAGACATGTTAATGACCTTTATATATGCCAAGTTTCAGATGGCTACCTACTCATACAAGCAAGCAGTAGCGGTTTGAAATTTTCACAATTTGGGCTACACGTTCGGGACGATTCGTGACCTTAGGTGACTTGCACAATTCGGGCTGAAACTAGTGCCAAATGAGAGGGTTGGGATAAACATTCAATTGACCATATGTGCCAAAAATTCTCGTTCTTTAGTTTTCGAGTTATAGCCCCTGGAAGTCGAAAACTGCACGACTTTGCCCTCGAATATCTCGACAACGGAGACAGGAGAATTTCAGGGCATTTTCTCCCAAGAAATATATGGGAATTATCCGTAATTTAGCACAGTTTCAGAACGATTCGTGAAAGTCACCTTTTAAGAATAACTTCCACTGCAGGCCCATATATAAAAGTTTGCTCCTTTATTACTCTGCACCTGGACAATTATTTGCGCTGTTATTTGCCCCAGGCATGTACCTATGTAATTACCGTTTACAGTGTAAAGATGGATGTTATCGGTCGCTGAACGTCGGAGCAGTAGGCGTTTAATGCATTTTCCCATAGGGTCCAATGCAAAATTGACACCTCATTTTCTCCATTCTCAAGAGCTTTGAGTCTCTGCAAAACATATACATGTGTAGACACAAATAAGTGAAATAGAATGAAGCCTATTTCTGCTTTAGCTTTTATTCCGTTTGGGAGCTAAAGTCGCACAAACTTTTGTTTACAAAAATTTCGATGGCCTATAGTTCGCAAGTTATGCAATCAGTTGACATAAGATTGTGCAGGCATGTAGACATGTTAATGACCTTTATATATGCCAAGTTTCAGATGGCTACCTACTCATACAAGCAAGCAGTAGCGGTTTGAAATTTTCACAATTTGGGCTACACGTTCGGGACGATTCGTGACCTTAGGTGACTTGCATAATTCGGGCTGAAACTAGTGCCAAATGGGAGGGTTGGGATAAACATTCAATTGACCATATGTGCCAAAAATTCTCGTTCTTTAGTTTTCGAGTTATAGCCCCTGGAAGTCGAAAACTGCACGACTTTGCCCTCGAATATCTCGACAACGGAGACAGGAGAATTTCAGAGCATTTTCTCCCAAGAAATATATGGGAATTATCTGTAATTTAGCACAGTTTCAGAACGATTCGTGAAAGTCACCTTTTAAGAATAACTTCCACTGCAGGCCCATATATAAAAGTTTGCTCCTTTATTACTCTGCACCTGGACAATTATTTGCGCTGTTATTTGCCCCAGGCATGTACCTATGTAATTACCGTTTACAGTGTAAAGATGGATGTTATCGGTCGCTGAACGTCGGAGCAGTAGGCGTTTAATGCATTTTCCCATAGGGTCCAATGCAAAATTGACACCTCATTTTCTCCATTCTCAAGAGCTTTGAGTCTCTGCAAAACATATACATGTGTAGACACAAATAAGTGAAATAGAATGAAGGCTATTTCAGCTTTAGCTTTTATTCCGTTTGGGAGCTAAAGTCGCACAAACTTTTGTTTAAAAAAATTTCGATGGCCTATAGTTCGCAAGTTATGCAATCAGTTGACATAAGATTGTGCATGCATGTAGACATGTTAATGACCTTTATATATGCCAAGTTTCAGATGGCTACCTACTCATACAAGCAAGCAGTAGCGGTTTGAAATTTTCACAATTTGGGCTACACGTTCGGGACGATTCGTGACCTTAGGTGACTTGCACAATTCGGGCTGAAACTAGTGCCAAATGAGAGGGTTGGGATAAACATTCAATTGACCATATGTGCCAAAAATTCTCGTTCTTTAGTTTTCGAGTTATAGCCCCTGGAAGTCGAAAACTGCACGACTTTGCCCTCGATTATCTCGACAACGGAGAAAGGAGAATTTCAGGGCATTTTCTCCCAAGAGATATATGGGAATTATCCGTAATTTAGCACAGTTTCAGAACGATTCGTGAAAGTCACCTTTTAAGAATAACTTCCACTGCAGGCCCATATATAAAAGTTTGCTCCTTTATTACTCTGCACATGGACAATTATTTGCGCTGTTATTTGCCCCAGGCATGTACCTATGTAATTACCGTTTACAGTGTAAAGATGGGTGTTATCGGTCGCTGAACGTCGGAGCAGTAGGCGTTTAATGCATTTTCCCATAGGGTCCAATGCAAAATTGACACCTCATTTTCTCCATTCTCAAGAGCTTTGAGTCTCTGCAAAACATATACATGTGTAGACACAAATAAGTGAAATAGAATGAAGGCTATTTCAGCTTTAGCTTTTATTCCGTTTGGGAGCTAAAGTCGCACAAACTTTTGTTTACAAAAATTTCGATGGCCTATAGTTCGCAAGTTATGCAATCAGTTGACATAAGATTGTGCATGCATGTAGACATGTTAATGACCTTTATATATGCCAAGTTTCAGATGGCTACCTACTCATACAAGCAAGCAGTAGCGGTTTGAAATTTTCACAATTTGGGCTACACGTTCGGGACGATTCGTGACCTTAGGTGACTTGCACAATTCGGGCTGAAACTAGTGCCAAATGAGAGGGTTGGGATAAACATTCAATTGACCATATGTGCCAAAAATTCTCGTTCTTTAGTTTTCGAGTTATAGCCCCTGGAAGTCGAAAACTGCACGACTTTGCCCTCGAATATCTCGACAACGGAGAAAGGAGAATTTCAGGGCATTTTCTCCCAAGAAATATATGGGAATTATCTGTAATTTAGCACAGTTTCAGAACGATTCGTGAAAGTCACCTTTTAAGAATAACTTCCACTGCAGGCCCATATATATAAAAGTTTGCTCCTTTATTACTCTGCACATGGACAATTATTTGCGCTGTTATTTGCCCCAGGCATGTACCTATGTAATTACCGTTTACAGTGTAAAGATGGATGTTATCGGTCGCTGAACGTCGGAGCAGTAGGCGTTTAATGCATTTTCCCTTAGGGTCCAATGCAAAATTGACACCTCATTTTCTCCATTCTCAAGAGCTTTGAGTCTCTGCAAAACATATACATGTGTAGACACAAATAAGTGAAATAGAATGAAGGCTATTTCAGCTTTAGCTTTTATTCCGTTTGGGAGCTAAAGTCGCACAAACTTTTGTTTACAAAAATTTCGATGGCCTATAGTTCGCAAGTTATGCAATCAGTTGACATAAGATTGTGCATGCATGTAGACATGTTAATGACCTTTATATATGCCAAGTTTCAGATGGCTACCTACTCATACAAGCAAGCAGTAGCGGTTTGAAATTTTCACAATTTGGGCTACACGTTCGGGACGATTCGTGACCTTAGGTGACTTGCACAATTCGGGCTGAAACTAGTGCCAAATGAGAGGGTTGGGATAAACATTCAATTGACCATATGTGCCAAAAATTCTCGTTCTTTAGTTTTCGAGTTATAGCCCCTGGAAGTCGAAAACTGCACGACTTTGCCCTCGATTATCTCGACAACGGAGAAAGGAGAATTTCAGGGCATTTTCTCCCAAGAAATATATGGGAATTATCTGTAATTTAGCACAGTTTCAGAACGATTCGTGAAAGTCACCTTTTAAGAATAACTTCCACTGCAGGCCCATATATAAAAGTTTGCTCCTTTATTACTCTGCACATGGACAATTATTTGCGCTGTTATTTGCCCCAGGCATGTACCTATGTAATTACCGTTTACAGTGTAAAGATGGATGTTATCGGTCGCTGAACGTCGGAGCAGTAGGCGTTTAATGCATTTTCCCATAGGGTCCAATGCAAAATTGACACCTCATTTTCTCCATTCTCAAGAGCTTTGAGTCTCTGCAAAACATATACATGTGTAGACACAAATAAGTGAAATAGAATGAAGGCTATTTCAGCTTTAGCTTTTATTCCGTTTGGGAGCTAAAGTCGCACAAACTTTTGTTTACAAAAATTTCGATGGCCTATAGTTCGCAAGTTATGCAATCAGTTGACATAAGATTGTGCATGCATGTAGACATGTTAATGACCTTTATATATGCCAAGTTTCAGATGGCTACCTACTCATACAAGCAAGCAGTAGCGGTTTGAAATTTTCACAATTTGGGCTACACGTTCGGGACGATTCGTGACCTTAGGTGACTTGCACAATTCGGGCTGAAACTAGTGCCAAATGAGAGGGTTGGGATAAACATTCAATTGACCATATGTGCCAAAAATTCTCGTTCTTTAGTTTTCGAGTTATAGCCCCTGGAAGTCGAAAACTGCACGACTTTGCCCTCGAATATCTCGACAACGGAGAAAGGAGAATTTCAGGGCATTTTCTCCCAAGAAATATATGGGAATTATCTGTAATTTAGCACAGTTTCAGAACGATTCGTGAAAGTCACCTTTTAAGAATAACTTCCACTGCAGGCCCATATATAAAAGTTTGCTCCTTTATTACTCTGCACATGGACAATTATTTGCGCTGTTATTTGCCCCAGGCATGTACCTATGTAATTACCGTTTACAGTGTAAAGATGGATGTTATCGGTCGCTGAACGTCGGAGCAGTAGGCGTTTAATGCATTTTCCCATAGGGTCAAATGCAAAATTGACACCTCATTTTCTCCATTCTCAAGAGCTTTGAGTCTCTGCAAAACATATACATGTGTAGACACAAATAAGTGAAATAGAATGAAGGCTATTTCAGCTTTAGCTTTTATTCCGTTTGGGAGCTAAAGTCGCACAAACTTTTGTTTACAAAAATTTCGATAGCCTATAGTTCGCAAGTTATGCAATCAGTTGACATAAGATTGTGCATGCATGTAGACATGTTAATGACCTTTATATATGCCAAGTTTCAGATGGCTACCTACTCAAACAAGCAAGCAGTAGCAGTTTGAAATTTTCACAATTTGGGCTACACGTTCGGGACGATTCGTGACCTTAGGTGACTTGCACAATTCGGGCTGAAACTAGTGCCAAATGAGAGGGTTGGGATAAACATTCAATTGACCATATGTGCCAAAAATTCTCGTTCTTTAGTTTTCGAGTTATAGCCCCTGGAAGTCGAAAACTGCACGACTTTGCCCTCGAATATCTCGACAACGGAGAAAGGAGAATTTCAGGGCATTTTCTCCCAAGAAATATATGGGAATTATCTGTAATTTAGCACAGTTTCAGAACGATTCGTGAAAGTCACCTTTTAAGAATAACTTCCACTGCAGGCCCATATATATAAAAGTTTGCTCCTTTATTACTCTGCACATGGACAATTATTTGCGCTGTTATTTGCCCCAGGCATGTACCTATGTAATTACCGTTTACAGTGTAAAGATGGATGTTATCGGTCGCTGAACGTCGGAGCAGTAGGCGTTTAATGCATTTTCCCTTAGGGTCCAATGCAAAATTGACACCTCATTTTCTCCATTCTCAAGAGCTTTGAGTCTCTGCAAAACATATACATGTGTAGACACAAATAAGTGAAATAGAATGAAGGCTATTTCAGCTTTAGCTTTTATTCCGTTTGGGAGCTAAAGTCGCACAAACTTTTGTTTACAAAAATTTCGATGGCCTATAGTTCGCAAGTTATGCAATCAGTTGACATAAGATTGTGCATGCATGTAGACATGTTAATGACCTTTATATATGCCAAGTTTCAGATGGCTACCTACTCATACAAGCAAGCAGTAGCGGTTTGAAATTTTCACAATTTGGGCTACACGTTCGGGACGATTCGTGACCTTAGGTGACTTGCACAATTCGGGCTGAAACTAGTGCCAAATGAGAGGGTTGGGATAAACATTCAATTGACCATATGTGCCAAAAATTCTCGTTCTTTAGTTTTCGAGTTATAGCCCCTGGAAGTCGAAAA
This sequence comes from Ctena decussata, assembly GCA_963989385.1. NCBI lineage: Eukaryota > Metazoa > Mollusca > Bivalvia > Lucinida > Lucinidae > Ctena > Ctena decussata. The sequence continues at coordinate 29,585,651 of OZ022505.1, forward strand.
CTGCACGACTTTGCCCTCGATTATCTCGACAACGGAGAAAGGAGAATTTCAGGGCATTTTCTCCCAAGAAATATATGGGAATTATCTGTAATTTAGCACAGTTTCAGAACGATTCGTGAAAGTCACCTTTTAAGAATAACTTCCACTGCAGGCCCATATATAAAAGTTTGCTCCTTTATTACTCTGCACATGGACAATTATTTGCGCTGTTATTTGCCCCAGGCATGTACCTATGTAATTACCGTTTACAGTGTAAAGATGGATGTTATCGGTCGCTGAACGTCGGAGCAGTAGGCGTTTAATGCATTTTCCCATAGGGTCCAATGCAAAATTGACACCTCATTTTCTCCATTCTCAAGAGCTTTGAGTCTCTGCAAAACATATACATGTGTAGACACAAATAAGTGAAATAGAATGAAGGCTATTTCAGCTTTAGCTTTTATTCCGTTTGGGAGCTAAAGTCGCACAAACTTTTGTTTACAAAAATTTCGATGGCCTATAGTTCGCAAGTTATGCAATCAGTTGACATAAGATTGTGCATGCATGTAGACATGTTAATGACCTTTATATATGCCAAGTTTCAGATGGCTACCTACTCATACAAGCAAGCAGTAGCGGTTTGAAATTTTCACAATTTGGGCTACACGTTCGGGACGATTCGTGACCTTAGGTGACTTGCACAATTCGGGCTGAAACTAGTGCCAAATGAGAGGGTTGGGATAAACATTCAATTGACCATATGTGCCAAAAATTCTCGTTCTTTAGTTTTCGAGTTATAGCCCCTGGAAGTCGAAAACTGCACGACTTTGCCCTCGAATATCTCGACAACGGAGAAAGGAGAATTTCAGGGCATTTTCTCCCAAGAAATATATGGGAATTATCTGTAATTTAGCACAGTTTCAGAACGATTCGTGAAAGTCACCTTTTAAGAATAACTTCCACTGCAGGCCCATATATAAAAGTTTGCTCCTTTATTACTCTGCACATGGACAATTATTTGCGCTGTTATTTGCCCCAGGCATGTACCTATGTAATTACCGTTTACAGTGTAAAGATGGATGTTATCGGTCGCTGAACGTCGGAGCAGTAGGCGTTTAATGCATTTTCCCATAGGGTCAAATGCAAAATTGACACCTCATTTTCTCCATTCTCAAGAGCTTTGAGTCTCTGCAAAACATATACATGTGTAGACACAAATAAGTGAAATAGAATGAAGGCTATTTCAGCTTTAGCTTTTATTCCGTTTGGGAGCTAAAGTCGCACAAACTTTTGTTTACAAAAATTTCGATAGCCTATAGTTCGCAAGTTATGCAATCAGTTGACATAAGATTGTGCATGCATGTAGACATGTTAATGACCTTTATATATGCCAAGTTTCAGATGGCTACCTACTCAAACAAGCAAGCAGTAGCAGTTTGAAATTTTCACAATTTGGGCTACACGTTCGGGACGATTCGTGACCTTAGGTGACTTGCACAATTCGGGCTGAAACTAGTGCCAAATGAGAGGGTTGGGATAAACATTCAATTGACCATATGTGCCAAAAATTCTCGTTCTTTAGTTTTCGAGTTATAGCCCCTGGAAGTCGAAAACTGCACGACTTTGCCCTCGAATATCTCGACAACGGAGAAAGGAGAATTTCAGGGCATTTTCTCCCAAGAAATATATGGGAATTATCTGTAATTTAGCACAGTTTCAGAACGATTCGTGAAAGTCACCTTTTAAGAATAACTTCCACTGCAGGCCCATATATAAAAGTTTGCTCCTTTATTACTCTGCACATGGACAATTATTTGCGCTGTTATTTGCCCCAGGCATGTACCTATGTAATTACCGTTTACAGTGTAAAGATGGATGTTATCGGTCGCTGAACGTCGGAGCAGTAGGCGTTTAATGCATTTTCCCTTAGGGTCCAATGCAAAATTGACACCTCATTTTCTCCATTCTCAAGAGCTTTGAGTCTCTGCAAAACATATACATGTGTAGACACAAATAAGTGAAATAGAATGAAGGCTATTTCAGCTTTAGCTTTTATTCCGTTTGGGAGCTAAAGTCGCACAAACTTTTGTTTACAAAAATTTCGATGGCCTATAGTTCGCAAGTTATGCAATCAGTTGACATAAGATTGTGCATGCATGTAGACATGTTAATGACCTTTATATATGCCAAGTTTCAGATGGCTACCTACTCATACAAGCAAGCAGTAGCGGTTTGAAATTTTCACAATTTGGGCTACACGTTCGGGACGATTCGTGACCTTAGGTGACTTGCACAATTCGGGCTGAAACTAGTGCCAAATGAGAGGGTTGGGATAAACATTCAATTGACCATATGTGCCAAAAATTCTCATTCTTTAGTTTTCGAGTTATAGCCCCTGGAAGTCGAAAACTGCACGACTTTGCCCTCGATTATCTCGACAACGGAGAAAGGAGAATTTCAGGGCATTTTCTCCCAAGAAATATATGGGAATTATCTGTAATTTAGCACAGTTTCAGAACGATTCGTGAAAGTCACCTTTTAAGAATAACTTCCACTGCAGGCCCATATATAAAAGTTTGCTCCTTTATTACTCTGCACATGGACAATTATTTGCGCTGTTATTTGCCCCAGGCATGTACCTATGTAATTACCGTTTACAGTGTAAAGATGGATGTTATCGGTCGCTGAACGTCGGAGCAGTAGGCGTTTAATGCATTTTCCCATAGGGTCCAATGCAAAATTGACACCTCATTTTCTCCATTCTCAAGAGCTTTGAGTCTCTGCAAAACATATACATGTGTAGACACAAATAAGTGAAATAGAATGAAGGCTATTTCAGCTTTAGCTTTTATTCCGTTTGGGAGCTAAAGTCGCACAAACTTTTGTTTACAAAAATTTCGATGGCCTATAGTTCGCAAGTTATGCAATCAGTTGACATAAGATTGTGCATGCATGTAGACATGTTAATGACCTTTATATATGCCAAGTTTCAGATGGCTACCTACTCATACAAGCAAGCAGTAGCGGTTTGAAATTTTCACAATTTGGGCTACACGTTCGGGACGATTCGTGACCTTAGGTGACTTGCACAATTCGGGCTGAAACTAGTGCCAAATGAGAGGGTTGGGATAAACATTCAATTGACCATATGTGCCAAAAATTCTCGTTCTTTAGTTTTCGAGTTATAGCCCCTGGAAGTCGAAAACTGCACGACTTTGCCCTCGAATATCTCGACAACGGAGAAAGGAGAATTTCAGGGCATTTTCTCCCAAGAAATATTTGGGAATTATCTGTAATTTAGCACAGTTTCAGAACGATTCGTGAAAGTCACCTTTTAAGAATAACTTCCACTGCAGGCCCATATATAAAAGTTTGCTCCTTTATTACTCTGCACATGGACAATTATTTGCGCTGTTATTTGCCCCAGGCATGTACCTATGTAATTACCGTTTACAGTGTAAAGATGGATGTTATCGGTCGCTGAACGTCGGAGCAGTAGGCGTTTAATGCATTTTCCCATAGGGTCAAATGCAAAATTGACACCTCATTTTCTCCATTCTCAAGAGCTTTGAGTCTCTGCAAAACATATACATGTGTAGACACAAATAAGTGAAATAGAATGAAGGCTATTTCAGCTTTAGCTTTTATTCCGTTTGGGAGCTAAAGTCGCACAAACTTTTGTTTACAAAAATTTCGATAGCCTATAGTTCGCAAGTTATGCAATCAGTTGACATAAGATTGTGCATGCATGTAGACATGTTAATGACCTTTATACAGTCAAACCTGCTCATGGGGTCACCTCTATTAAGGGGTCACCTGTCTTAAGCAGCCACATTTTCTGGGTCCCTAGAACCAAAATACAGTGCAAATGAACCTGTATTAAGGGGTCACCTGTCTTAAGCAGCCAATTTTTGTCCTTCCCTTGGGTGACCCCTTAAGACAGGTTTGACTGTATATGCCAAGTTTCAGATGGCTACCTACTCATACAAGCAAGCAGTAGCGGTTTGAAATTTTCACAATTTGGGCTACACGTTCGGGACGATTCGTGACCTTAGGTGACTTGCACAATTCGGGCTGAAACTAGTGCCAAATGAGAGGGTTGGGATAAACATTCAATTGACCATATGTGCCAAAAATTCTCGTTCTTTAGTTTTCGAGTTATAGCCCCTGGAAGTCGAAAACTGCACGACTTTGCCCTCGATTATCTCGACAACGGAGAAAGGAGAATTTCAGGGCATTTTCTCCCAAGAAATATATGGGAATTATCTGTAATTTAGCACAGTTTCAGAACGATTCGTGAAAGTCACCTTTTAAGAATAACTTCCACTGCAGGCCCATATATAAAAGTTTGCTCCTTTATTACTCTGCACATGGACAATTATTTGCGCTGTTATTTGCCCCAGGCATGTACCTATGTAATTACCGTTTACAGTGTAAAGATGGATGTTATCGGTCGCTGAACGTCGGAGCAGTAGGCGTTTAATGCATTTTCCCATAGGGTCCAATGCAAAATTGACACCTCATTTTCTCCATTTTCAAGAGCTTTGAGTCTCTGCAAAACATATACATGTGTAGACACAAATAAGTGAAATAGAACGAAGGCTATTTCAGCTTTAGCTTTTATTCCGTTTGGGAGCTAAAGTCGCACAAACTTTTGTTTACAAAAATTTCGATGGCCTATAGTTCGCAAGTTATGCAATCAGTTGACATAAGATTGTGCATGCATGTAGACATGTTAATGACCTTTATATATGCCAAGTTTCAGATGGCTACCTACTCATACAAGCAAGCAGTAGCGGTTTGAAATTTTCACAATTTGGGCTACACGTTCGGGACGATTCGTGACCTTAGGTGACTTGCACAATTCGGGCTGAAACTAGTGCCAAATGAGAGGGTTGGGATAAACATTCAATTGACCATATGTGCCAAAAATTCTCGTTCTTTAGTTTTCGAGTTATAGCCCCTGGAAGTCGAAAACTGCACGACTTTGCCCTCGAATATCTCGACAACGGAGAAAGGAGAATTTCAGGGCATTTTCTCCCAAGAAATATATGGGAATTATCTGTAATTTAGCACAGTTTCAGAACGATTCGTGAAAGTCACCTTTTAAGAATAACTTCCACTGCAGGCCCATATATAAAAGTTTGCTCCTTTATTACTCTGCACATGGACAATTATTTGCGCTGTTATTTGCCCCAGGCATGTACCTATGTAATTACCGTTTACAGTGTAAAGATGGATGTTATCGGTCGCTGAACGTCGGAGCAGTAGGCGTTTAATGTATTTTCCCATAGGGTCCAATGCAAAATTGACACCTCATTTTCTCCATTCTCAAGAGCTTTGAGTCTCTGCAAAACATATACATGTGTAGACACAAATAAGTGAAATAGAATGAAGGCTATTTCAGCTTTAGCTTTTATTCCGTTTGGGAGCTAAAGTCGCACAAACTTTTGTTTACAAAAATTTCGATGGCCTATAGTTCGCAAGTTATGCAATCAGTTGACATAAGATTGTGCATGCATGTAGACATGTTAATGACCTTTATATATGCCAGGTTTCAGATGGCTACCTACTCATACAAGCAAGCAGTAGCGGTTTGAAATTTTCACAATTTGGGCTACACGTTCGGGACGATTCGTGACCTTAGGTGACTTGCACAATTCGGGCTGAAACTAGTGCCAAATGAGAGGGTTGGGATAAACATTCAATTGACCATATGTGCCAAAAATTCTCGTTCTTTATTTTCGAGTTATAGCCCCTGGAAGTCGAAAACTGCACGACTTTGCCCTCGAATATCTCGACAACGGAGAAAGGAGAATTTCAGGGCATTTTTTCCCAAGAAATATATGGGAATTATCCGTAATTTAGCACAGTTTCAGAACGATTCGTGAAAGTCACCTTTTAAGAATAACTTCCACTGCAGGCCCATATAAAAAAGTTTGCTCCTTTATTACTCTGCACATGGACAATTATTTGCGCTGTTATTTGCCCCAGGCATGTACCTATGTAATTACCGTTTACAGTGTAAAGATGGATGTTATCGGTCGCTGAACGTCGGAGCAGTAGGCGTTTAATGCATTTTCCCATAGGGTCCAATGCAAAATTGACACCTCATTTTCTCCATTCTCAAGAGCTTTGAGTCTCTGCAAAACATATACATGTGTAGACACAAATAAGTGAAATAGAATGAAGGCTATTTCAGCTTTAGCTTTTATTCCGTTTGGGAGCTAAAGTCGCACAAACTTTTGTTTACAAAAATTTCGATGGCCTATAGTTCGCAAGTTATGCAATCAGTTGGCATAAGATTGTGCATGCATGTAGACATGTTAATGACCTTTATATATGCCAAGTTTCAGATGGCTACCTACTCATACAAGCAAGCAGTAGCGGTTTGAAATTTTCACAATTTGGGCTACACGTTCGGGACGATTCGTGACCTTAGGTGACTTGCACAATTCGGGCTGAAACTAGTGCCAAATGAGAGGGTTGGGATAAACATTCAATTGACCATATGTGCCAAAAATTCTCGTTCTTTAGTTTTCGAGTTATAGCCCCTGGAAGTCGAAAACTGCACGACTTTGCCCTCGAATATCTCGACAACGGAGAAAGGAGAATTTCAGGGCATTTTCTCCCAAGAAATATATGGGAATTATCTGTAATTTAGCACAGTTTCAGAACGATTCGTGAAAGTCACCTTTTAAGAATAACTTCCACTGCAGGCCCATATATAAAAGTTTGCTCCTTTATTACTCTGCACATGGACAATTATTTGCGCTGTTATTTGCCCCAGGCATGTACCTATGTAATTACCGTTTACAGTGTAAAGATGGATGTTATCGGTCGCTGAACGTCGGAGCAGTAGGCGTTTAATGCATTTTCCCATAGGGTCCAATGCAAAATTGACACCTCATTTTCTCCATTCTCAAGAGCTTTGAGTCTCTGCAAAACATATACATGTGTAGACACAAATAAGTGAAATAGAATGAAGGCTATTTCAGCTTTAGCTTTTATTCCGTTTGGGAGCTAAAGTCGCACAAACTTTTGTTTACAAAAATTTCGATGGCCTATAGTTCGCAAGTTATGCAATCAGTTGACATAAGATTGTGCATGCATGTAGACATGTTAATGACCTTTATATATGCCAAGTTTCAGATGGCTACCTACTCATACAAGCAAGCAGTAGCGGTTTGAAATTTTCACAATTTGGGCTACACGTTCGGGACGATTCGTGACCTTAGGTGACTTGCACAATTCGGGCTGAAACTAGTGCCAAATGAGAGGGTTGGGATAAACATTCAATTGACCATATGTGCCAAAAATTCTCGTTCTTTAGTTTTCGAGTTATAGCCCCTGGAAGTCGAAAACTGCACGACTTTGCCCTCGAATATCTCGACAACGGAGAAAGGAGAATTTCAGGGCATTTTCTCCCAAGAAATATATGGGAATTATCTATAATTTAGCACAGTTTCAGAACGATTCGTGAAAGTCATCTTTTAAGAATAACTTCCACTGCAGGCCCATATATAAAAGTTTGCTCCTTTATTACTCTGCACATGGACAATTATTTGCGCTGTTATTTGCCCCAGGCATGTACCTATGTAATTACCGTTTACAGTGTAAAGATGGATGTTATCGGTCGCTGAACGTCGGAGCAGTAGGCGTTTAATGCATTTTCCCATAGGGTCCAATGCAAAATTGACACCCCATTTTCTCCATTCTCAAGAGCTTTGAGTCTCTGCAAAACATATACATGTGTAGACACAAATAAGTGAAATAGAATGAAGGCTATTTCAGCTTTAGCTTTTATTCCGTTTGGGAGCTAAAGTCGCACAAACTTTTGTTTACAAAAATTTCGATGGCCTATAGTTCGCAAGTTATGCGATCAGTTGACATAAGATTGTGCATGCATGTAGACATGTTAATGACCTTTATATATGCCAAGTTTCAGATGGCTACCTACTCATACAAGCAAGCAGTAGCGGTTTGAAATTTTCACAATTTGGGCTACACGTCGGGACGATTCGTGACCTTAGGTGACTTGCACAATTCGGGCTGAAACTAGTGCCAAATGAGAGGGTTGGGATAAACATTCAATTGACCATATGTGCCAAAAATTCTCGTTCTTTAGTTTTCGAGTTATAGCCCCTGGAAGTCGAAAACTGCACGACTTTGCCCTCGAATATCTCGACAACGGAGAAAGGAGAATTTCAGGGCATTTTCTCCCAAGAAATATATGGGAATTATCTGTAATTTAGCACAGTTTCAGAACGATTCGTGAAAGTCACCTTTTAAGAATAACTTCCACTGCAGGCCCATATATAAAAGTTTGCTTTTTTATTACTCTGCACATGGACAATTATTTGCGCTGTTATTTGCCCCAGGCATGTACCTATGTAATTACCGTTTACAGTGTAAAGATGGATGTTATCGGTCGCTGAACGTCGGAGCAGTAGGCGTTTAATGCATTTTCCCATAGGGTCCAATGCAAAATTGACACCTCATTTTCTCCATTCTCAAGAGCTTTGAGTCTCTGCAAAACATATACATGTGTAGACACAAATAAGTGAAATAGAATGAAGGCTATTTCAGCTTTAGCTTTTATTCCGTTTGGGAGCTAAAGTCGCACAAACTTTTGTTTACAAAAATTTCGATGGCCTATAGTTCGCAAGTTATGCAATCAGTTGACATAAGATTGTGCATGCATGTAGACATGTTAATGACCTTTATATATGCCAAGTTTCAGATGGCTACCTACTCATACAAGCAAGCAGTAGCGGTTTGAAATTTTCACAATTTGGGCTACACGTTCGGGACGATTCGTGACCTTAGGTGACTTGCACAATTCGGGCTGAAACTAGTGCCAAATGAGAGGGTTGGGATAAACATTCAATTGACCATATGTGCCAAAAATTCTCGTTCTTTAGTTTTCGAGTTATAGCCCCTGGAAGTCGAAAACTGCACGACTTTGCCCTCGAATATCTCGACAACGGAGAAAGGAGAATTTCAGGGCATTTTCTCCCAAGAAAGATATGGGAATTATCTGTAATTTAGCACAGTTTCAGAACGATTCGTGAAAGTCACCTTTTAAGAATAACTTCCACTGCAGGCCCATATATAAAAGTTTGCTTTTTTATTACTCTGCACATGGACAATTATTTGCGCTGTTATTTGCCCCAGGCATGTACCTATGTAATTACCGTTTACAGTGTAAAGATAGATGTTATCGGTCGCTGAACGTCGGAGCAGTAGGCGTTTAATGCATTTTCCCATAGGGTCCAATGCAAAATTGACACCTCATTTTCTCCATTCTCAAGAGCTTTGAGTCTCTGCAAAACATATACATGTGTAGACACAAATAAGTGAAATAGAATGAAGGCTATTTCAGCTTTAGCTTTTATTCCGTTTGGGAGCTAAAGTCGCACAAACTTTTGTTTACAAAAATTTCGATGGCCTATAGTTCGCAAGTTATGCAATCAGTTGACATAAGATTGTGCATGCATGTAGGCATGTTAATGACCTTTATATATGCCAAGTTTCAGATGGCTACCTACTCATACAAGCAAGCAGTAGCGGTTTGAAATTTTCACAATTTGGGCTACACGTTCGGGACGATTCGTGACCTTAGGTGACTTGCACAATTCGGGCTGAAACTAGTGCCAAATGAGAGGGTTGGGATAAACATTCAATTGACCATATGTGCCAAAAATTCTCGTTATTTAGTTTTCGAGTTATAGCCCCTGGAAGTCGAAAACTGCACGACTTTGCCCTCGAATATCTCGACAACGGAGAAAGGAGAATTTCAGGGCATTTTCTCCCAAGAAATATATGGGAATTATCTGTAATTTAGCACAGTTTCAGAACGATTCGTGAAAGTCACCTTTTAAGAATAACTTCCACTGCAGGCCCATATATAAAAGTTTGCTCCTTTATTACTCTGCACATGGACAATTATTTGCGCTGTTATTTGCCCCAGGCATGTACCTATGTAATTACCGATTACAGTGTAAAGATAGATGTTATCGGTCGCTGAACGTCGGAGCAGTAGGCGTTTAATGCATTTTCCCATAGGGTCCAATGCAAAATTGACACCTCATTTTCTCCATTCTCAAGAGCTTTGAGTCTCTGCAAAACATATACATGTGTAGACACAAATAAGTGAAATAGAATGAAGGCTATTTCAGCTTTAGCTTTTATTCCGTTTGGGAGCTAAAGTCCCACAAACTTTTGTTTACAAAAATTTCGATGGCCTATAGTTCGCAAGTTATGCAATCAGTTGACATACGATTGTGCATGCATGTAGACATGTTAATGACCTTTATATATGCCAAGTTTCAGATGGCTACCTACTCATACAAGCAAGCAGTAGCGGTTTGAAATTTTCACAATTTGGGCTACACGTTCGGGACGATTCGTGACCTTAGGTGACTTGCACAATTCGGGCTGAAAGTAGTGCCAAATGAGAGGGTTGGGATAAACATTCAATTGACCATATGTGCCAAAAATTCTCGTTCTTTATTTTCGAGTTATAGCCCCTGGAAGTCGAGAACTGCACGACTTTGCCCTCGAATATCTCGACAACGGAGAAAGGAGAATTTCAGGGCATTTTTTCCCAAGAAATATATGGGAATTATCCGTAATTTAGCACAAATTCAGAACGATTCGTGAAAGTCACCTTTTAAGAATAACTTCCACTGCAGGCCCATATATAAAAGTTTGCTCCTTTATTACTCTGCACATGGACAATTATTTGCGCTGTTATTTGCCCCAGGCATGTACCTATGTAATTACCGTTTACAGTGTAAAGATGGATGTTATCGGTCGCTGAACGTCGGAGCAGTAGGCGTTTAATGCATTTTCCCATAGGGTCCAATGCAAAATTGACACCTCATTTTCTCCATTCTCAAGAGCTTTGAGTCTCTGCAAAACATATACATGTGTAGACACAAATAAGTGAAATAGAATGAAGGCTATTTCAGCTTTAGCTTTTATTCCGTTTGGGAGCTAAAGTCGCACAAACTTTTGTTTACAAAAATTTCGATGGCCTATAGTTCGCAAGTTATGCAATCAGTTGACATAAGATTGTGCATGCATGTAGACATGTTAATGACCTTTATATATGCCAAGTTTCAGATGGCTACCTACTCATACAAGCAAGCAGTAGCGGTCTGAAATTTTCACAATTTGGGCTACACGTTCGGGACGATTCGTGACCTTAGGTGACTTGCACAATTCGGGCTGAAACTAGTGCCAAATGAGAGGGTTGGGATAAACATTCAATTGACCATATGTGCCAAAAATTCTCGTTCTTTAGTTTTCGAGTTATAGCCCCTGGAAGTCGAAAACTGCACGACTTTGCCCTCGAATATCTCGACAACGGAGAAAGGAGAATTTCAGGGCATTTTCTCCCAAGAAATATATGGGAATTATCTGTAATTTAGCACAGTTTCAGAACGATTCGTGAAAGTCACCTTTTAAGAATAACTTCCACTGCAGGCCCATATATAAAAGTTTGCTCCTTTATTACTCTGCACATGGACAATTATTTGCGCTGTTATTTGCCCCAGGCATGTACCTATGTAATTACCGTTTACAGTGTAAAGATGGATGTTATCGGTCGCTGAACGTCGGAGCAGTAGGCGTTTAATGCATTTTCCCATAGGGTCCAATGCAAAATTGACACCTCATTTTCTCCATTCTCAAGAGCTTTGAGTCTCTGCAAAACATATACATGTGTAGACACAAATAAGTGAAATAGAATGAAGGCTATTTCAGCTTTAGCTTTTATTCCGTTTGGGAGCTAAAGTCGCACAAACTTTTGTTTACAAAAAATTCGATGGCCTATAGTTCGCAAGTTATGCAATCAGTTGACATAAGATTGTGCATGCATGTAGACATGTTAATGACCTTTATATATGCCAAGTTTCAGATGGCTACCAACTCATACAAGCAAGCAGTAGCGGTTTGAAATTTTCACAATTTGGGCTACACGTTCGGGACGATTCGTGACCTTAGGTGACTTGCACAATTCGGGCTGAAACTAGTGCCAAATGAGAGGGTTGGGATAAACATTCAATTGACCATATGTGCCAAAAATTCTCGTTCTTTAGTTTTCGAGTTATAGCCCCTGGAAGTCGAAAACTGCACGACTTTGCCCTCGAATATCTCGACAACGGAGAAAGGAGAATTTCAGGGCATTTTCTCCCAAGAAATATATGGGAATTATCTGTAATTTAGCACAGTTTCAGAACGATTCGTGAAAGTCACCTTTTAAGAATAACTTCCACTGCACGCCCATATATAAAAGTTTGCTCCTTTATTACTCTGCACATGGACAATTATTTGCGCTGTTATTTGCCCCAGGCATGTACCTATGTAATTACCGTTTACAGTGTAAAGATGGATGTTATCGGTCGCTGAACGTCGGAGCAGTAGGCGTTTAATGCATTTTCCCATAGGGTCCAATGCAAAATTGACACCTCATTTTCTCCATTCTCAAGAGCTTTGAGTCTCTGCAAAACATATACATGTGTAGACACAAATAAGTGAAATAGAATGAAGGCTATTTCAGCTTTAGCTTTTATTCCGTTTGGGAGCTAAAGTCGCACAAACTTTTGTTTACAAAAATTTCGATGGCCTATAGTTCGCAAGTTATGCAATCAGTTGACATAAGATTGTGCATGCATGTAGACATGTTAATGACCTTTATATATGCCAAGTTTCAGATGGCTACCTACTCATACAAGCAAGCAGTAGCGGTTTGAAATTTTCACAATTTGGGCTACACGTTCGGGACGATTCGTGACCTTAGGTGACTTGCACAATTCGGGCTGAAACTAGTGCCAAATGAGAGGGTTGGGATAAACATTCAATTGACCATATGTGCCAAAAATTCTCGTTCTTTAGTTTTCGAGTTATAGCCCCTGGAAGTCGAAAACTGCACGACTTTGCCCTCGAATATCTCGACAACGGAGAAAGGAGAATTTCAGGGCATTTTCTCCCAAGAAATATATGGGAATTATCTGTAATTTAGCACAGTTTCAGAACGATTCGTGAAAGTCACCTTTTAAGAATAACTTCCACTGCAGGCCCGTATATAAAAGTTTGCTCCTTTTTTACTCTGCACATGGACAATTATTTGCGCTGTTATTTGCCCCAGGCATGTACCTATGTAATTACCGTTTACAGTGTAAAGATGGATGTTATCGGTCGCTGAACGTCGGAGCAGTAGGCGTTTAATGCATTTTCCCATAGGGTCCAATGCAAAATTGACACCTCATTTTCTCCATTCTCAAGAGCTTTGAGTCTCTGCAAAACATATACATGTGTAGACACAAATAAGTGAAATAGAATGAAGGCTATTTCAGCTTTAGCTTTTATTCCGTTTGGGAGCTAAAGTCGCACAAACTTTTGTTTACAAAAATTTCGATGGCCTATAGTTCGCAAGTTATGCAATCAGTTGACATAAGATTGTGCATGCATGTAGACATGTTAATGACCTTTATATATGCCAAGTTTCAGATGGCTACCTACTCATACAAGCAAGCAGTAGCGGTTTGAAATTTTCACAATTTGGGCTACACGTTCAGGACGATTCGTGACCTTAGGTGACTTGCACAATTCGGGCTGAAACTAGTGCCAAATGAGAGGGTTGGGATAAACATTCAATTGACCATATGTGCCAAAAATTCCCGTTCTTTAGTTTTCGAGTTATAGCCCCTGGAAGTCGAAAACTGCACGAGTTTGTCCTCGAATATCTCGACAACGGAGAAAGGAGAATTTCAGGGCATTTTCTCCCAAGAAATATATGGGAATTATCTGTAATTTAGCACAGTTTCAGAACGATTCGTGAAAGTCACCTTTTAAGAATAACTTCCACTGCAGGCCCATATATAAAAGTTTGCTCCTTTATTACTCTGCACATGGACAATTATTTGCGCTGTTATTTGCCCCAGGCATGTACCTATGTAATTACCGTTTACAGTGTAAAGATGGATGTTATCGGTCGCTGAACGTCGGAGCAGTAGGCGTTTAATGCATTTTCCCATAGGGTCCAATGCAAAATTGACACCTCATTTTCTCCATTCTCAAGAGCTTTGAGTCTCTGCAAAACATATACATGTGTAGACACAAATAAGTGAAATAGAATGAAGGCTATTTCAGCTTTAGCTTTTATTCCGTTTGGGAGCTAAAGTCGCACAAACTTTTGTTTATAAAAATTTCGATGGCCTATAGTTCGCAAGTTATGCAATCAGTTGACATAAGATTGTGCATGCATGTAGACATGTTAATGACCTTTATATATACTAAGTTTCAGATGGCTACCTACTCATACAAGCAAGCAGTAGCGGTTTGAAATTTTCACAATTTGGGCTACACGTTCGGGACGATTCGTGACCTTAGGCGACTTGCACAATTCGGGCTGAAACTAGTGCCAAATGAGAGGGTTTGGATAAACATTTAATTGACCATATGTGCCAAAAATTCTCGTTCTTTAGTTTTCGAGTTATAGCCCCTGGAAGTCGAAAACTGCACGACTTTGCCCTCGAATATCTCGACAACGGAGAAAGGAGAATTTCAGGGCATTTTCTCCCAAGAAATATATGGGAATTATCTGTAATTTAGCACAGTTTCAGAACGATTCGTGAAAGTCACCTTTTAAGAATAACTTCCACTGCAGGCCCATATATAAAAGTTTGCTCCTTTATTACTCTGCACATGGACAATTATTTGCGCTGTTATTTGCCCCAGGCATGTACCTATGTAATTACCGTTTACAGTGTAAAGATGGATGTTATCGGTCGCTGAACGTCGGAGCAGTAGGCGTTTAATGCATTTTCCCATAGGGTCCAATGGAAAACTTACACCTCATTTTCTCCATTCTCAAGAGCTTTGAGTCTCTGCAAAACATATACATGTGTAAAACATATACATGTGTAGACACAAATAAGTGAAATAGAATGAAGGCTATATCAGCTTTAGCTTTTATTCCGTTTGGGAGCTAAAGTCGCACAAACTTTTGTTTACAAAAATTTCGATGGCCTATAGTTCGCAAGTTATGCAATCAGTTGACATAAGATTGTGCATGCATGTAGACATGTTAATGACCTTTATATATGCCAAGTTTCAGATGGCTACCTACTCATACAAGCAAGCAGTAGCGGTTTGAAATTTTCACAATTTGGGCTACACGTTCGGGACGATTCGTGACCTTAGGTGACTTGCACAATTCGGGCTGAAACTAGTGCCAAATGAGAGGGTTGGGATAAACATTCAATTGACCATATGTGCCAAAAATTCCCGTTCTTTAGTTTTCGAGTTATAGCCCCTGGAAGTCGAAAACTGCACGACTTTGTCCTCGAATATCTCGACAACGGAGAAAGGAGAATTTCAGGGCATTTTCTCCCAAGAAATATATGGGAATTATCTGTAATTTAGCACAGTTTCAGAACGATTCGTGAAAGTCACCTTTTAAGAATAACTTCCACTGCAGGCCCATATATAAAAGTTTGCTCCTTCATTACTCTGCACATGGACAATTATTTGCGCTGTTATTTGCCCCAAGCATGTACCTATGTAATTACCGTTTACAGTGTAAAGATGGATGTTATCGGTCGCTGAACGTCGGAGCAGTAGGCGTTTAATGCATTTTCCCATAGGGTCCAATGCAAAATTGACACCTCATTTTCTCCATTCTCAAGAGCTTTGAGTCTCTGCAAAACATATACATGTGTAGACACAAATAAGTGAAATAGAATGAAGGCTATTTCAGCTTTAGCTTTTATTCCGTTTGGGAGCTAAAGTCGCACAAACTTTTGTTTACAAAAATTTCGATGGCCTATAGTTCGCAAGTTATGCAATCAGTTGACATAAGATTGTGCATGCATGTAGACATGTTAATGACCTTTATATATGCCAAGTTTCAGATGGCTACCTACTCATACAAGCAAGCAGTAGCGGTTTGAAATTTTCACAATTTGGGCTACACGTTCGGGACGATTCGTGACCTTAGGTGACTTGCACAATTCGGGCTGAAACTAGTGCCAAATGAGAGGGTTGGGATAAACATTCAATTGACCATATGTGCCAAAAATTCTCGTTCTTTAGTTTTCGAGTTATAGCCCCTGGAAGTCGAAAACTGCACGACTTTGCCCTCGAATATCTCGACAACGGAGAAAGGAGAATTTCAGGGCATTTTCTCCCAAGAAATATATGGGAATTATCTGTAATTTAGCACAGTTTCAGAACGATTCGTGAAAGTCACCTTTTAAGAATAACTTCCACTGCAGGCCCATATATAAAAGTTTGCTCCTTTATTACTCTGCACATGGACAATTATTTGCGCTGTTATTTGCCACAGGCATGTACCTATGTAATTACCGTTTACAGTGTAAAGATGGATGTTATCGGTCGCTGAACGTCGGAGCAGTAGGCGTTTAATGCATTTTCCCATAGGGTCCAATGCAAAATTGACACCTCATTTTCTCCATTCTCAAGAGCTTTGAGTCTCTGCAAAACATATACATGTGTAGACACAAATAAGTGAAATAGAATGAAGGCTATTTCAGCTTTAGCTTTTATTCCGTTTGGGAGCTAAAGTCGCACAAACTTTTGTTTACAAAAATTTCGATGGCCTATAGTTCGCAAGTTATGCAATCAGTTGACATAAGATTGTGCATGCATGTAGACATGTTAATGACCTTTATATATGCCAAGTTTCAGATGGCTACCTACTCATACAAGCAAGCAGTAGCGGTTTGAAATTTTCACAATTTGGGCTACACGTTCGGGACGATTCGTGACCTTAGGTGACTTGCACAATTCGGGCTGAAACTAGTGCCAAATGAGAGGGTTGGGATAAACATTCAATTGACCATATGTGCCAAAAATTCTCGTTCTTTAGTTTTCGAGTTATAGCCCCTGGAAGTCGAAAACTGCACGACTTTGCCCTCGAATATCTCGACAACGGAGAAAGGAGAATTTCAGGGCATTTTCTCCCAAGAAATATATGGGAATTACCTGTAATTTAGCACAGTTTCAGAACGATTCGTGAAAGTCACCTTTTAAGAATAACTTCCACTGCAGGCCCATATATAAAAGTTTGCTCCTTTATTTCTCTGCACATGGACAATTATCTGCGCTGTTATTTGCCCCAGGCATGTACCTATGTAATTACCGTTTACAGTGTAAAGATGGATGTTATCGGTCGCTGAACGTCGGAGCAGTAGGCGTTTAATGCATTTTCCCATAGGGTCCAATGCAAAATTGACACCTCATTTTCTCCATTCTAAAGAGCTTTGAGTCTCTGCAAAACATATACATGTGTAGACACAAATAAGTGAAATAGAATGAAGGCTATTTCAGCTTTAGCTTTTATTCCGTTTGGGAGCTAAAGTCGCACAAACTTTTGTTTACAAAACTTTCGATGGCCTATAGTTCGCAAGTTATGCAATCAGTTGACATAAGATTGTGCATGCATGTAGACATGTTAATGACCTTTATATATGCCAAGTTTCAGATGGCTACCTACTCATACAAGCAAGCAGTAGCGGTTTGAAATTTTCACAATTTGGGCTACACGTTCGGGACGATTCGTGACCTTAGGTGACTTGCACAATTCGGGCTGAAACTAGTGCCAAATGAGAGGGTTGGGATAAACATTCAATTGACCATATGTGCCAAAAATTCTCGTTCTTTAGTTTTCGAGTTATAGCCCCTGGAAGTCGAAAACTGCACGACTTTGCCCTCGAATATCTCGACAACGGAGAAAGGAGAATATCAGGGCATTTTCTCCCAAGAAATATATGGGAATTATCTGTAATTTAGCACAGTTTCAGAACGATTCGTGAAAGTCACCTTTTAAGAATAACTTCCACTGCAGGCCCGTATATAAAAGTTTGCTCCTTTATTACTCTGCACATGGACAATTATTTGCGCTGTTATTTGCCCCAGGCATGTACCTATGTAATTACCGTTTACAGTGTAAAGATGGATGTTATCGGTCGCTGAACGTCGGAGCAGTAGGCGTTTAATGCATTTTCCCATAGGGTCCAATGCAAAATTGACACCTCATTTTCTCCATTCTCAAGAGCTTTGAGTCTCTGCAAAACATATACATGTGTAGACACAAATAAGTGAAATAGAATGAAGGCTATTTCAGCTTTAGCTTTTATTCCGTTTGGGAGCTAAAGTCGCACAAACTTTTGTTTACAAAAATTTCGATGGCCTATAGTTCGCAAGTTATGCAATCAGTTGACATAAGATTGTGCATGCATGTAGACATGTTAATGACCTTTATATATGCCAAGTTTCAGATGGCTACCTACTCATACAAGCAAGCAGTAGCGGTTTGAAATTTTCACAATTTGGGCTACACGTTCGGGACGATTCGTGACCTTAGGTGACTTGCACAATTCGGGCTGAAACTAGTGCCAAATGAGAGGGTTGGGATAAACATTCAATTGACCATATGTGCCAAAAATTCCCGTTCTTTAGTTTTCGAGTTATAGCCCCTGGAAGTCGAAAACTGCACGACTTTGTCCTCGAATATCTCGACAACGGAGAAAGGAGAATTTCAGGGCATTTTCTCCCAAGAAATATATGGGAATTATCTGTAATTTAGCACAGTTTCAGAACGATTCGTGAAAGTCACCTTTTAAGAATAACTTCCACTGCAGGCCCATATATAAAAGTTTGCTCCTTTATTACTCTGCACATGGACAATTATTTGCGCTGTTATTTGCCCCAGGCATGTACCTATGTAATTACCGTTTACAGTGTAAAGATGGATGTTATCGGTCGCTGAACGTCGGAGCAGTAGGCGTTTAATGCATTTTCCCATAGGGTCCAATGCAAAATTGACACCTCATTTTCTCCATTCTCAAGAGCTTTGAGTCTCTGCAAAACATATACATGTGTAGACACAAATAAGTGAAATAGAATGAAGGCTATTTCAGCTTTAGCTTTTATTCCGTTTGGGAGCTAAAGTCGCACAAACTTTTGTTTATAAAAATTTCGATGGCCTATAGTTCGCAAGTTATGCAATCAGTTGACATAAGATTGTGCATGCATGTAGACATGTTAATGACCTTTATATATACTAAGTTTCAGATGGCTACCTACTCATACAAGCAAGCAGTAGCGGTTTGAAATTTTCACAATTTGGGCTACACGTTCGGGACGATTCGTGACCTTAGGCGACTTGCACAATTCGGGCTGAAACTAGTGCCAAATGAGAGGGTTTGGATAAACATTTAATTGACCATATGTGCCAAAAATTCTCGTTCTTTAGTTTTCGAGTTATAGCCCCTGGAAGTCGAAAACTGCACGACTTTGCCCTCGAATATCTCGACAACGGAGAAAGGAGAATTTCAGGGCGTTTTCTCCCAAGAAATATATGGGAATTATCTGTAATTTAGCACAGTTTCAGAACGATTCGTGAAAGTCACCTTTTAAGAATAACTTCCACTGCAGGCCCATATATAAAAGTTTGCTCCTTTATTACTCTGCACATGGACAATTATTTGCGCTGTTATTTGCCCCAGGCATGTACCTATGTAATTACCGTTTACAGTGTAAAGATGGATGTTATCGGTCGCTGAACGTCGGAGCAGTAGGCGTTTAATGCATTTTCCCATAGGGTCCAATGGAAAACTTACACCTCATTTTCTCCATTCTCAAGAGCTTTGAGTCTCTGCAAAACATATACATGTGTAAAACATATACATGTGTAGACACAAATAAGTGAAATAGAATGAAGGCTATATCAGCTTTAGCTTTTATTCCGTTTGGGAGCTAAAGTCGCACAAACTTTTGTTTACAAAAATTTCGATGGCCTATAGTTCGCAAGTTATGCAATCAGTTGACATAAGATTGTGCATGCATGTAGACATGTTAATGACCTTTATATATGCCAAGTTTCAGATGGCTACCTACTCATACAAGCAAGCAGTAGCGGTTTGAAATTTTCACAATTTGGGCTACACGTTCGGGACGATTCGTGACCTTAGGTGACTTGCACAATTCGGGCTGAAACTAGTGCCAAATGAGAGGGTTGGGATAAACATTCAATTGACCATATGTGCCAAAAATTCCCGTTCTTTAGTTTTCGAGTTATAGCCCCTGGAAGTCGAAAACTGCACGACTTTGTCCTCGAATATCTCGACAACGGAGAAAGGAGAATTTCAGGGCGTTTTCTCCCAAGAAATATATGGGAATTATCTGTAATTTAGCACAGTTTCAGAACGATTCGTGAAAGTCACCTTTTAAGAATAACTTCCACTGCAGGCCCATATATAAAAGTTTGCTCCTTCATTACTCTGCACATGGACAATTATTTGCGCTGTTATTTGCCCCAAGCATGTACCTATGTAATTACCGTTTACAGTGTAAAGATGGATGTTATCGGTCGCTGAACGTCGGAGCAGTAGGCGTTTAATGCATTTTCCCATAGGGTCCAATGCAAAATTGACACCTCATTTTCTCCATTCTCAAGAGCTTTGAGTCTCTGCAAAACATATACATGTGTAGACACAAATAAGTGAAATAGAATGAAGGCTATTTCAGCTTTAGCTTTTATTCCGTTTGGGAGCTAAAGTCGCACAAACTTTTGTTTACAAAAATATCGATGGCCTATAGTTCGCAAGTTATGCAATCAGTTGACATAAGATTGTGCATGCATGTAGACATGTTAATGACCTTTATATATGCCAAGTTTCAGATGGCTACCTACTCATACAAGCAAGCAGTAGCGGTTTGAAATTTTCACAATTTGGGCTACACGTTCGGGACGATTCGTGACCTTAGGTGACTTGCACAATTCGGGCTGAAACTAGTGCCAAATGAGAGGGTTGGGATAAACATTCAATTGACCATATGTGCCAAAAATTCTCGTTCTTTAGTTTTCGAGTTATAGCCCCTGGAAGTCGAAAACTGCACGACTTTGCCCTCGAATATCTCGACAACGGAGAAAGGAGAATTTCAGGGCATTTTCTCCCAAGAAATATATGGGAATTATCTGTAATTTAGCACAGTTTCAGAACGATTCGTGAAAGTCACCTTTTAAGAATAACTTCCACTGCAGGCCCATATATAAAAGTTTGCTCCTTTATTACTCTGCACATGGACAATTATTTGCGCTGTTATTTGCCCCAGGCATGTACCTATGTAATTACCGTTTACAGTGTAAAGATGGATGTTATCGGTCGCTGAACGTCGGAGCAGTAGGCGTTTAATGCATTTTCCCATAGGGTCCAATGCAAATTTGACACCTCATTTTCTCCATTCTCAAGAGCTTTGAGTCTCTGCAAAACATATACATGTGTAGACACAAATAAGTGAAATAGAATGAAGGCTATTTCAGCTTTAGCTTTTATTCCGTTTGGGAGCTAAAGTCGCACAAACTTTTGTTTACAAAAATTTCGATGGCCTATAGTTCGCAAGTTATGCAATCAGTTGACATAAGATTGTGCATGCATGTAGACATGTTAATGACCTTTATATATGCCAAGTTTCAGATGGCTACCTACTCATACAAGCAAGCAGTAGCGGTTTGAAATTTTCACAATTTGGGCTACACGTTCGGGACGATTCGTGACCTTAGGTGACTTGCACAATTCGGGCTGAAACTAGTGCCAAATGAGAGGGTTGGGATAAACATTCAATTGACCATATGTGCCAAAAATTCTCGTTCTTTAGTTTTCGAGTTATAGCCCCTGGAAGTCGAAAACTGCACGACTTTGCCCTCGAATATCTCGACAACGGAGAAAGGAGAATTTCAGGGCATTTTCTCCCAAGAAATATATGGGAATTATCTGTAATTTAGCACAGTTTCAGAACGATTCGTGAAAGTCACCTTTTAAGAATAACTTCCACTGCAGGCCCATATATAAAAGTTTGCTCCTTTATTACTCTGCACATGGACAATTATTTGCGCTGTTATTTGCCCCAGGCATGTACCTATGTAATTACCGTTTACAGTGTAAAGATGGATGTTATCGGTCGCTGAACGTCGGAGCAGTAGGCGTTTAATGCATTTTCCCATAGGGTCCAATGCAAAATTGACACCTCATTTTCTCCATTCTCAAGAGCTTTGAGTCTCTGCAAAACATATACATGTGTAGACACAAATAAGTGAAATAGAATGAAGGCTATTTCAGCTTTAGCTTTTATTCCGTTTGGGAGCTAAAGTCGCACAAACTTTTGTTTACAAAAATTTCGATGGCCTATAGTTCGCAAGTTATGCAATCAGTTGACATAAGATTGTGCATGCATGTAGACATGTTAATGACCTTTATATATGCCAAGTTTCAGATGGCTACCTACTCATACAAGCAAGCAGTAGCGGTTTGAAATTTTCACAATTTGGGCTACACGTTCGGGACGATTCGTGACCTTAGGTGACTTGCACAATTCGGGCTGAAACTAGTGCCAAATGAGAGGGTTGGGATAAACATTCAATTGACCATATGTGCCAAAAATTCTCGTTCTTTAGTTTTCGAGTTATAGCCCCTGGAAGTCGAAAACTGCACGACTTTGCCCTCGAATATCTCGACAACGGAGAAAGGAGAATTTCAGGGCATTTTCTCCCAAGAAATATATGGGAATTATCTGTAATTTAGCACAGTTTCAGAACGATTCGTGAAAGTCACCTTTTAAGAATAACTTCCACTGCAGGCCCATATATAAAAGTTTGCTCCTTTATTACTCTGCACATGGACAATTATTTGCGCTGTTATTTGCCCCAGGCATGTACCTATGTAATTACCGTTTACAGTGTAAAGATGGATGTTATCGGTCGCTGAACGTCGGAGCAGTAGGCGTTTAATGCATTTTCCCATAGGGTCCAATGCAAAATTGACACCTCATTTTCTCCATTCTCAAGAGCTTTGAGTCTCTGCAAAACATATACATGTGTAGACACAAATAAGTGAAATAGAATGAAGGCTATTTCAGCTTTAGCTTTTATTCCGTTTGGGAGCTAAAGTCGCACAAACTTTTGTTTACAAAAATTTCGATGGCCTATAGTTCGCAAGTTATGCAATCAGTTGACATAAGATTGTGCATGCATGTAGACATGTTAATGACCTTTATATATGCCAAGTTTCAGATGGCTACCTACTCATACAAGCAAGCAGTAGCGGTTTGAAATTTTCACAATTTGGGCTACACGTTCGGGACGATTCGTGACCTTAGGTGACTTGCACAATTCGGGCTGAAACTAGTGCCAAATGAGAGGGTTGGGATAAACATTCAATTGACCATATGTGCCAAAAATTCTCGTTCTTTAGTTTTCGAGTTATAGCCCCTGGAAGTCGAAAACTGCACGACTTTGCCCTCGAATATCTCGACAACGGAGAAAGGAGAATTTCAGGGCATTTTCTCCCAAGAAATATATGGGAATTATCTGTAATTTAGCACAGTTTCAGAACGATTCGTGAAAGTCACCTTTTAAGAATAACTTCCACTGCAGGCCCATATATAAAAGTTTGCTCCTTTATTACTCTGCACATGGACAATTATTTGCGCTGTTATTTGCCCCAGGCATGTACCTATGTAATTACCGTTTACAGTGTAAAGATGGATGTTATCGGTCGCTGAACGTCAGAGCAGTAGGCGTTTAATGCATTTTCCCATAGGGTCCAATGCAAAATTGACACCTCATTTTCTCCATTCTCAAGAGCTTTGAGTCTCTGCAAAACATATACATGTGTAGACACAAATAAGTGAAATAGAATGAAGGCTATTTCAGCTTAAGCTTTTATTCCGTTTGGGAGCTAAAGTCGCACAAACTTTTGTTTACAAAAATTTCGATGGCCTATAGTTCGCAAGTTATGCAATCAGTTGACATAAGATTGACCATGCATGTAGACATGTTTATGACCTTTATATATGCCAAGTTTCAGATGGCTACCTACTCATACAAGCAAGCAGTAGCGGTTTGAAATATTCGCAATTTGGGCTACACGTTCGGGACGATTCGTGACCTTAGGTGACTTGCACAATTCGGGCTGAAACTAGTGCCAAATGAGAGGGTTGGGATAAACATTCAATTGACCATATGTGCCAAAAATTCTCGTTCTTTAGTTTTCGAGTTATAGCCCCTGGAAGAAAAAAACTGCACGACTTTGCCCTCGAATATCTCGACAACGTAGAAAGGAGACTTTCTGGGATTTTTTCCCAAGAAATATATGGGAATTATCTGTAATTTAGCACAGTTTCAGAACGATTCGTGAAAGTCACCTTTTAAGAATAACTTCCACTGCAGGCCCATATATAAAAGTTTGCTCCTTTATTACTCTGCACATGGACAATTATTTGCGCTGTTATTTGCCCCAGGCATGTACCTATGTAATTACCGTTTACAGTGTAAAGATGGATGTTATCGGTCGCTGAACGTCGGAGCAGTAGGCGTTTAATGCATTTTCCCATAGGGTCCAATGCAAAATTGACACCTCATTTTCTCCATTCTCAAGAGCTTTGAGTCTCTGCAAAACATATACATGTGTAGACACAAATAAGTGAAATAGAATGAAGGCTATTTCAGCTTTAGCTTTTATTCCGTTTGGGAGCTAAAGTCGCACAAACTTTTGTTTACAAAAATTTCGATGGCCTATAGTTCGCAAGTTATGCAATCAGTTGACATAAGATTGTGCATGCATGTAGACATGTTAATGACCTTTATATATGCCAAGTTTCAGATGGGTACCTACTCATACAAGCAAGCAGTAGCGGTTTGAAATTTTCACGATTTGGGCTACACGTTCGGGACGATCCGTGACCTTAGGTGACTTGCACAATTCGGGCTGAAACTAGTGCCAAATGATTGGGTTGGGATAAACATTCAATTGACCATATGTGCCAAAAATTCTCGTTCTTTAGTTTTCGAGTTATAGCCCCTGGAAGTCGAAAACTGCACGACTTTGCCCTCGAATATCTCGACAACGGAGAAAGGAGAATTTCAGGGCATTTTCTCCCAAGAAATATATGGGAATTATCTGTAATTTAGCACAGTTTCAGAACGATTCGTGAAAGTCACCTTTTAAGAATAACTTCCACTGCAGGCCCATATATAAAAGTTTGCTCCTTTATTACTCTGCACATGGACAATTATTTGCGCTGTTATTTGCCCCAGGCATGTACCTATGTAATTACCGGTTACAGTGTAAAGATGGATGTTATCGGTCGCTGAACGTCGGAGCAGTAGGCGTTTAATGCATTTTCCCATAGGGTCCAATGCAAAATTGACACCTCATTTTCTCCATTCTCAAGAGCTTTGAGTCTCTGCAAAACATATACATGTGTAGACACAAATAAGTGAAATAGAATGAAGGCTATATCAGCTTTAGCTTTTATTCCGTTTGGGAGCTAAAGTCGCACAAACTTTTGTTTACAAAAATTTCGATGGCCTATAGTTCGCAAGTTATGCAATCAGTTGACATAAGATTGTGCATGCATGTAGACATGTTAATGACCTTTATA
This sequence comes from Ctena decussata, assembly GCA_963989385.1. Lineage (NCBI taxonomy): Eukaryota > Metazoa > Mollusca > Bivalvia > Lucinida > Lucinidae > Ctena > Ctena decussata. Next base: position 29,611,106 of record OZ022505.1, read on the forward strand.
TATGCCAAGTTTCAGATGGCTACCTACTCATACAAGCAAGCAGTAGCGGTTTGAAATTTTCACAATTTGGGCTACACGTTCGGGACGATTCGTGACCTTATGTGATTTGCACAATTCGGGCTGAAACTAGTGCCAAATGAGAGGGTTGGGATAAACATTCAATTGACCATATGTGCCAAAAATTCTCGTTCTTTAGTTTTCGAGTTATAGCCCCTGGAAGTCGAAAACTGCACGACTTTGCCCTCGAATATCTCGACAACGGAGAAAGGAGAATTTCAGGGCATTTTCTCCCAAGAAATATATGGGAATTATCTGTAATTTAGCACAGTTTCAGAACGATTCGTGAAAGTCACCTTTTAAGAATAACTTCCACTGCAGGCCCATATATATAAAATGTTGCTCCTTTATTACTCTGCACATGGACAATTATTTGCGCTGTTATTTGTGTAACCGGGTTAAGTTTGGTCACCTCTGCCTTACTTTGATTATGTCCTATAATGTATTGTCTCCCTTTGACCATTAGTCTTCGTTTTGGACAACCTTTGACCTCTTCCCGCCAAACTGAGAGAGCTTATTGGGTATTGAGTCACCTGACGGTCAGTTCACGTTTTGCCACCTTCGAAGTCAGACATGTTTTTCTGAAGCTCTGTTTTTAGACATTTTTGGTTTTAATTTTCTGCATATTGTCTCTTCATGCACTACTGACAGCACAGAGAGATAGCGCCAGAGAGAGAGAGTAATGAGGGTCCACCTGATTCCATAAATCGGTAGGTGCATTGTAAATAATTGCTTATATTTTTAGCTCTGAGTGTATATAAAATAATAGCTAGATTTTTAAGGCGCATGCCGAGATAAATTTCAGCCACTAGAATACATAGAGTTATAATATTATTCATATACATTGATATATTAGGTATGTGCTATTTTGTGGTATTTTTAGCTATTTTCCATTTGTCATGTGCCTTATGTACATGAATATGTAGTTATGATTGTGTATTGTGTATTTTCAGAGTGGTTTTGTTTACCATTTTGATGGTTTGAACTGATCGTCACACACAGTACATAAAGGATGCAAATGGAACTCAATCTTGTTATCTCTTAAAGGAGTTATATCCCCTATGGTATTAGGGATAAGAGAACCCCCAAAAAGTTACAATGGAGCCCCCAGTGATGTCAGTGTGACTACCCCAGTGATGTTGGTTTGAATACCACAGTGATGTCTGTATGTAATCAGTGATGTCAGTTTGACATATCTAGTGTTCTCAATATTCTGTGCTGTCAGTATGGTAAATTCTGTGACACCTGAGACAGTGGAGCTATCTCTCCAGGATTTTATATATATTTTTATGAGAGTACCTATGTTATGGTAATGTGGATATCTATTCGGGACCAGCCAGTTTGTGAGAGGAGCCATTATTGTTGGAGCCTGGCGTTCACCTTCATGACAACTAAATTGCTTCGTTGATCGGCGGAGGCACGTTTAAATTTTTCAGACTCTGAAAGTGTAACTTTACTTTTCAACAGATACTGTGATTTGTGTGATTCTTTGTGCTAAATTCTTACATGGTGACGGTTCAGTATTCTAGTGGTCATGGCATTTTTTCACTATTCATAGAGACGTAAGAAGCGGATTTGGTGAGTCTTTATTTAATACAAAGAATTGACAGTAATCATAGCTGTGTAATTGTTTTGCTAGCAACAGATTTTCTCTGTTTTAATATCTAGAAGGAAGTGACTGCCTATCTAGAATTAACAGTTTGATCACTGTATTTTCTTTGTAAATTGTGTGATATTGTAAGTGTTTGACAGATTTGCACATATCATTATAACGCTTTGGTGAAGGTATACTTTCTTGCAACTCTTAGCTTATAGCATGTAAAAAGCTGCATTTTCTATCTATATACCTGCAATTTACTGCTGTTTTGGGAAATCCCTGACTGATAATACATGTAGGTCATCTCAATCAAAACACAAAGTACATGTAGGTCATCTAATCTGAAAACAATTGTTTTTTTTTTCGCTATTACTATCTGTAGACCCTTTCCTTAGTTGAATTTATAGTTTTCTGGGTTAAATTGGATATTTTCTGGTGATTTTGGTCTATGTAATAATTTTGGTTGAAGAGCAGTCTGCTCAGGGCATTACATTTCTATTTGACCTTGACATTGCACTATTAATGACTGGATTGTGACGTCATACAGTTGGACAGGAATACCCTACGTTAGTTTCTATATTTAGATGTACACAGGTTGAAAAATCCCATTTCAGATATTTTTAGTTACAGGATTCCCGAAGTTTATGTTCATGATTGGATTGTGATGTCATAGATATAGTTATACAGGAATACCCTATTGGTGTTTCTATATTTAGGTTTACACAGATAGAGAAATTCCATTTCAGTTATTTTTAGTTACAGGATCCCCTAACTGAATTGTGATGTCATAGATATAGTTAAACAGGAATACCCTATTGGAGTTTCTATATTTAGGTTTACACAGATAGAAAAATTCCATTTGAGTTATTTTTAGTTACAGGATTCCAGTTATTTATATTTGGATTTGTACATTCCAGGATTCCCATTTCAGACACTACACATCAACTGTAAATATTAGTTATTGCTTTCTTTGTTTACAGGTTTTATAAGGCAGACATACTTATTTAATTACTTATAGTGTTAAAATTGAAAAGGAAATTAATAAAAAAAAAAAAACAACATAATTCTGTTTATTTATTTACAGGTACAAAAGTTTCAACTTTAGTTATTTTTAAATAGAAAAATTCCAGGAGTTTGAATTGAACTATAGTTGAACAGTTTCAGATTGTTTCTTATATTTTCCAGGTTACAGTTAAATATAAAAAACTTAGATTAAATACTTATAAGATTAGATACTAATATAGCTTAGGTATATACTTTGTCTTTCTGAAATGAACTTACGTTAGTTATTTTTTTTTTCTTTGCAAAATACAGGTTTGAAGTTGGAGTCTAAACTATAAATATTCTACAGTTATCACTGTGAAAGCTCTTATATTGAGTTAGATATCTGGATTAATTCATTTTGTTTATTTACGTAATTTCATTTACATGTACACTTAGTCTCATTTACTATTTACTACTATACATTATAAACATCCCTACCCACCCACCTACCCCCACCAAAAAAAAAAAAAAAAAGTTAAATAAAATAATAATAGTTAATTTCATTTCTTACTTTGCGTTATGTAACAGATTTTTTTTTGTATCTAAAAAAAAAGAGGAGAAGAAGAAGAAAGCATAGTTGATGTTAACACTACTCATTCGAAAATTAGTAAATAGGTTAGATAGCAGCTTGTTTATTTTTATAGACATCACTTTGAGTTTGTGATTGGACTTAGTATATCCTTTGTGAAAGAGTGAATTTACTTAGTGAATTGAATTTGTCAGTGAAGTGAATTTAAAACTGAATTTGTGAAATGAAATGAATTTGCTGAAGTGAAGTGAATTTAAAACTGAATTATGAAGTGAAGTGAATTTGTTGAAGTAAAGTGAATTTAAACTGAAGTTACAAAGTGAATTGAATTTGTTGTCAGTGAAATTTAAAAGTGAATTGAATCTAATGAAGTGAATTTGAAACTGAATGTGATGTGAAATGAAATGTGAAATGTGAAATGTTAGTGAAATGAATATAAAAGTGAATTGAATCTGATGAAGTGAATTCAGTGAAACGAATATAAAAGTGAATTGAATCTGATAAAGTGAATTCGAAACTGAATGTGAAGTGAATTGAATTCGTAAAGTGAAGTGAACTTAGAAGTAAATTTGCTCAGTGAAATCGGTTTGTGAATTTAATTAAAAAAAAAAAATATCGTCCACTGAATTCATTATAATGTTGTGAAGTGAACTGAATTTCAACAGAATTGAATTTATGCATCAAGTAGTGAATTAGTGATACAGTAATAGTGAAGTGAAACTTTAATTAGTCTGAAGTGGAGGTGAAAAATTTTAAGGTTGTTAAATGTACTTAAAATATATATGTAGGTATAGTGAAAGAAAGTAGTGGGGTTTTGGTGAAAATGTAGAATAAGATAAATGTAAATTCAGAGTGAAACTGAGGTGAATTAAAGTGAATTTGACGTTGTATCATAGGTAACTTTGAATTTATGGGCGTTTGAAGTGGAGTTGCAGTGGAGGTGAAATAAGTTGAATCACTAGAGCAGTAAACAGAATTATTAGTGGAGTTAAGTGAAATAATTTATGGAGTAAGTGAAATAAGAAGAGTTGGAACTTGATTAGAGTGCATTTAATGAAATAAGGTGAAGATTATCAAAGCAATTGTTCATTAAAGGTGATAGAGTATAGAGAGGCATTAAATAGGTCACCTAGTTATTGATATAGTGGAGTGAAATATAGTCCCGTGTAGTAAAAAAAAAAAAGTGAAAGTGAACTACTGTAAAAGGTAAAGGTGTACTTAACCATATGCGAAGAGGAGTAAACAAGTGAATTGAAATTAAACAAAAGTGAACGGCAAAATAAAAAAAAAAAAAATGTCGGACCCTGAAGAAATTTCTGCGGAAGATAAAAAGCTTTTAGAAGCTTTTCATTCACTAACTGTGCAACCTAAAATAGAAAAGCCGGAGGATCTGTTGAGTTTTATTAAGCACATGGGGAAACAGTTAGAACAGGATCAGGATGTTAAACAAGAGCCAACCTCAGCAGGAGCTACTAGTGGCAGTCACCATTTTGCAAAAATTTCAACATTTTATGGAGAAACAGGAAAAGGAGAAGTTGGTTTCTATACATGGAAATACGAAGTTAAATGCCTTTTAAAGGAAAATGTCTATAGGGAAGAGCAGATTCTACAAGGCATACGCAGATCATGTAAGGGAGAGGCTGCAAACATCCTGAGGCGTCTTGGTACTGGAGTTAGTGCAGAGGAAATACTTAAAAAGTTTGAGAGTACTTACGGTCATATAGATTCAGAGGAAATGGTTTTGAAGAAATTTTATGCTTGCCAACAGACCCAAGATGAAAGTGTGACAACTTATACTGCTAAACTTGAAGAGCTTTTTGCTCATGCTGTTGAAATAAAGGCTGTTGATACTTCAAATAATCAGGCCATTTTGAAAAGAGTATTTTTCCAAGGACTGAAGCAACCAATTAAGCAGATGTCAGCATACAAATTTGACACAGTGGATGACTATGATAGGTTTAAGGTAGAAGTTCGTAAAATAGAAAGTGAACTTAACTTAGCCAAACAAAAAGAAACAAACAAAACAAAGTGTAGTGCAATCAACAAGGGGACAGAACAGAAATCAGAACTTAGTGAAGTTAAAGAGTTGCTGCAGCAGATGAACAGGAGGATAGAAAAACTAGAACAAGAGAAAGAAGAAAGACACAAAAATGATTATGGGAATTTCTATAGAGCAAGAGGTATGGCACAAGGTAGAGGACAGTATCAAAGAGGAAGCAGCTATAATAGAGGAAGAGGAAGCAGCAGAGGCAGGCCAGGTTATAGACCATCAAGACCAACTGGAACAAATACAATGCAGCCTACATGCTTCAAGTGTTATCAGAAAGGTCACATTGCTAGAGATTGCCCAAAAGTATAAGTGCCACAGCAACAGGATCGCCCTGTGGCACGCAGGCTGACAAAGATCCAAAATTAGTTGGTGATGTGAATGAGGCAACAATTCATATAAACGACATTCAGACAAAAGCTTTATTAGACACAGGCAGTTGTGTGAGTGTGATTTCTAAAACTTTTCATGACAACAACTTAGCTAAAGTAGATCTTAAGCCACTTAATGGAATATTGAATGTAGAATGTGCTGACGGTAATAATTTACCTTATTTAGGCTACATTGAAGCCAGCATTACATCTGTTGAAGGAATTCCCGGATCAAAGTCAACGTTGTGTATTTTCTTGGTAACACCAGATACGGCTTATAATGCAAATACACCTGTTATATTAGGAACAAATATACTTCAAGAATTAATTCAGGATTGTAAAAATGCCCATGGAGAGAGATATTTACAAACAGCAAACATTCATACCCCCTGGTACCTAGCTTTTAGAGCAATAACAGTTAGAGAGAAAGCATTATCAAGAAACAAAAATAGAGTGGCTATAGTTTGAAGTGCTGAAGCAGGCAGAGTTGTTCTTGGACCAAATGAGAGTAAAAATATCAGCGGCTATACTGATAGAGAAATAGACCATCAACCTACATGTGCTATACTGCAGGAAAGTTCTGAGTCAGCATTACCTTCTTTTGTAGATATAACACCAACTGTGATACAGTATGAACATAAAAAGAATAAGGAAGTGATAGTGAATGTCACGAACTTGACAACTAATTCAGTTGCAATAACACCCAAGTCAGTACTATGTGAGCTGCAACCTGTAAAAGTAGATGAATCCGTGTTTGACAGAATAGAAGATAATCAGGAAGCAGATGAAATATTTAAAGACATAACTATCGAGTCAACACTTACACAAGATCAGACGGACCAAATTAAGGAATTACTGCAAAAACACAAGGATATATTTGCCAAAGATGACGGTGACATTGGAAAATGTAATGTGATCAAACATAGAATTGACCTCTTGGATAACGTCCCATTTAAGCAAGCTCATAGAAGAATACCCCCAAACATGATTGATGAGGTTAGACAACACCTGGAGCAGCTTTTAAGTAGTGGAGTTATAAGAAAATCCAAAAGTCCATGGAGTTCCAATGTGGTATTAGTGAGAAAGAAGAATGGAAAACTGCGCATGTGTGTTGACTACAGAATGTTAAACAACAGAACAGTAAAGGACTCCTATGCATTACCAAGGATAGAGGAAGTGTTTGATGTACTTAAGGGATCTAATACGTACAGCGTAATTGATATGAAAAGTGGATACCATCAAGTTGAAGTAGAAGAAGAGCACAAGGAGCGGACTGCATTTACAGTAGGACCCTTAGGATTCTTCGAGTACAACAAAATGCCATTCGGTCTTTCTAATAGTCCTGCAACGTACCAGAGACTCATGGAGGAATGTCTAGGAGACTATAACATGAAGATATGCATAATTTACCTGGATGACCTAATTATTTTTAGTGATGGAATTGAACAACACCTTGAACGCCTAGATCTTGTTTTGACCCGTCTTCAGGAATTTAATCTTAAACTATCTGCTGACAAATGCTTCTTTATGAAGAAAAAGGTGAAGTTTCTGGGTCACATCGTTAGTGAATTTGGAGTGGAGACGGATCCAGAGAAGATAGCAAAAGTGAAGAATTGGCCCGCTCCATCAAATCCTGATGAATTGAGATCCTTCATTATGTTTGCGGGATACTATAGAAGGTTCATTAAGGACTTCTCAAAGATTACCAAACCGCTGACAGACCTATTACCACCTACTTCGATGAAAAAGAATAGAAAAAAACATGATCAGAAAGAATGGAAATGGACAGAAAGGGAACAGGAAACATTCGAGAACTTAAAAGATATTCTCACCAAACCACCTATACTAGCATATCCTGACTTTGATAAACCATTTGAATTGCATATAGATGCTTGTGGTACAGGATTAGGAGCAGTGTTGTATAATGTTCAAGATAATCAGAAGAAAGTAGTGTCATTTGCTTCAAGAAGTTTGTCAAAATCTGAAAAAAATTACTCTGCTCATAAGTTAGAGTTTCTGGCTCTAAAATGGGCGGTGACAGATAAATTCTCTGACTACTTAATTGGGACACACTTTACAGTCATGACAGACAATAACCCGTTGACCTATATATTAACCACTGCTAAGTTAGATGCAACAGGACAGAGATGGGCATCTGCATTGGGACAGTACAACTTTGATTTGATATACAGACAAGGAATAAAGAATCAAGACGCAGACGGAATGTCAAGATATCCCCACGAGAAACTCCCTGAGAGTGATGAAAATAGAATAAGGATCGAAGACAGAACAGTGAAAGCAATATGCAGTGTCATCAACATTCCACCATACATTGAAGTTTTACCAGCAGCTGGAATAAATATTGTAGAAGCAACAGAGTCCCCTACACAACCCATGGCACAGATTGAAATGAGAGAGATAAGGAAGAGCCAAAGGGATGACAGAGTGATAGGAAAGTGGGTCAGAGCTGTAATAGACAAGAGAATGCCAAGCAGGAATATGTACATGTCACGAGAGGATCTGAATATGAAAAAGAACTTTAACAGCTTCAAAATGAAAAGAGGGTTACTTTATAGACAAGTGAAGGATGATCAAGAGACGACGATAGAGCAATTAGTGTTACCCGAGTGTTACAGAGAAAGTGTTTTGATAGGACTGCATAACGACATTGGACATCCTGGCCGAGAGAGGACTTTGTCACTATTAAGAGAACGTTATTTCTGGGTAGGAATGACAGTAGATGTTGAAAAGTGGATAGGCAAATGTGATCGATGCCTTAGGAGAAAATCCTCTACTAACATCAGGACAGAGCTAGTGAACATAGAAACATCATACCCTTTGGAATTAGTGTGCTTGGACTACTTAACTTTAGAGCAATCAAAGGGAGGAGTTGGTAACATCCTTGTGATTACAGATCATTTCACGAAATATGCAATGGCAATACCAACTAGAAATCAAACCGCCAAAACAACTGCAGAGGCATTTTACAACAACTTCATAATAAATTACGGAATCCCAACCAAATTGCACAGTGACCAAGGAGCAAATTTCGAGTCGGATATCATCAAAGAACTATGCAACATCATGGGAATAACAAAAACAAGGACTTCAGTTTATCACGCTATGGGAAACGGCTGTACAGAGCGCTACAACAGAACCCTTCTTAACATGCTGGGAACTTTGGAACAGTCCCAGAAAGTAGATTGGAAGAAATACGTTCCGTCACTAGTCTATGCATATAACTGCACCAGGCACGAGTCAACCAAAGTCTCACCTTTTGAGCTCATGTTTGGAAGAAGGCCAAAGCTACCTATTGATTCTTGTTTTGAGACAGCCGTAGACAGTTCAAATAAGAAAACAACAGAGGAATACATAGAAGACCTAAAACAACGAATGAAAACAACACAGGAGCTGGTAAAGCAACATTCAGACCAAGCAAGATTGAAACAGAAACACCAATTTGATAAAAAGGCAAATGCAGCAAAGATCACAGTTGGAGATAAGGTTCTAGTGAAGATACTAGCATTTGAAGGCAAACATAAAATTGCAGATAGGTTCGAGGAAGATCTCTATGAAGTCATAGCTCAGCCAAGACGGGATATTCCAGTGTTTAAGATTAAGTCAGAGAGAGGAGTAGAGAAAACTTTACATCGGAACCATTTGTTACCAGTAGATACATCAGATACTGGAAGAGATACAGATGGTAAAGAAGATGTTGTACAAAGTCCAACCCTAGTGAAATTGAAATCACCAGAAAGGCCTTCAGTACAACAGGGTACAGAGAAAAGAAAGGATGCATCCATTTGCAAAGGTGATACATCTGTAAAACCTTTAGAAATGCCCGGTGAAGAGATAGAAACAGATACAGAGTCAGAATGTTCCGACGAATCAGGTGTTCAATATGTAAGACCTACATGTAGAGATGGGGACGCTCATCATCCTGAAAGTCAAAGTGTGAAACACAGTAGAGTAGGAAGTACAGAAGAAATAACTGATGTAGAGGGTACTATAGAAACAGAAACCACAGGAACTCAAATAGAGATCCAAGGAGAAGAAACCACAAGAAAGGTTGTAGAGGATAGGGTACACACAGCTGAGCAGCTGGAAGCAAGACCTACTAATACAACAGATGTAACAAACCAGAGAGAGGAAATTGGAGATACAAGGGAAACTGGAGGAACATATAGATCAGACACAAGTAGAGGAAGTACGGCTTCAAACAAAGGCAGTACAAGAATACAGGATTCAGAAGAAACAGAACATATTGATACCCAAAGAAGTCAGCCATGGGAAGGTAATGAAAGTATAAGAGATCAGAGACCACCCCCGAAACCTCCTGAAAGACGTTCAGTGAGGGAACGTAAACCACCCGCGTGGTTCGACTCGTATCAGATGAATCAGATGATAACAAGACCATATGATAATAAATTAATGGCATTAGATGAACTAATGAAATCTGGTATTTTAAACAGAGTAGACTCAGATGTTGCGCACAACTTGGTCTTGGCAGTGATGAAGAAATGAAGAACTCTTGAAAAATGTATATAGTTTCAGTTAAAGTTCATATGTTTTATTTTAGGGACAACAATGACATCATAATCATTACTATAGATGAAATATATAATAAGTTGCAAGGCAATTAATGCTAATAATTTCAATTTATTACAGAATCAAGAATAACAGAGATTATAGCTAGAGAACTATTAAGTTATTAAAGGGGAAAGAGCTGAGGAAAGTCAATGAAACTGTAATTCTGTTTCAGTCAGTTGCAAGATCTAGATGTTCATAAAAGTGAAACTGTTTTCTATCTAAAAAAAAAAAAAAAAGATGGAATAAGAGAGTGAATTTCTAAAACTGTTTTTTTACACAGATAAGAACAGTGAGTTATTAGTGCGTGTAGAAGCGAATGAGAGAACCATATTGTTTCCTTCCTTTACAGGTACAAGATAGATGGCCGCCTGTTTGTTGAATTTAGTAAAGAAGTAGATAGTAATGAAAAATAAGAACGAAAAATACACTTTGTATTCTTCTAAAATAAATGCTTCCTGAAATCTTGATAATGTAAATATTCGTTTTTATCTCATTTTTATATACATGTTTCAGATAACGAGGAACAGTACCTTAGATTAGACATTGCTGTTGTGGTAGAATTACAATGGATATTTAAAATGTGAAACTATAAAGTTGTTTCATTTATTACAGTATTTAGAGAGAAACAGCAACCAAAGTCAATTGTAGATACTTCTGAAACATTAGTGTATGTCTAGATGTACTATATGCTTACTCGATTGTATTGTTTTGCATATCAGGTCATTTGTTTTTATTCAGGACTGACAGGGAGAAAACAGGGAGAAGATACCATGATCTTTCAAGAAATTATGTTACCTAAAAAAAATAAAATTCCATTTTTTTCAGAGGTGGCAGTAGAAGATTGAACAGTTAGAATGAGTCATGTATTGTGTAGCAGATAGATGTTGCATGTATGATTAGTATTTAAGTTAGAACATTCAATTATATATTGATGTTTGTATATTGCTTCTTCGTGACGGACAAAGAATTGACAAATGACGAGACAAATGACGAGACGTCATTTTCCAGACAGGGGAAGTATGTAACCGGGTTAAGTTTGGTCACCTCTGCCTTACTTTGATTATGTCCTATAATGTATTGTCTCCCTTTGACCATTAGTCTTCGTTTTGGACAACCTTTGACCTCTTTCCGCCAAACTGAGAGAGCTTATTGGGTATTGAGTCACCTGACGGTCAGTTCACGTTTTGCCACCTTCGAAGTCAGACATGTTTTTCTGAAGCTCTGTTTTTAGACATTTTTGGTTTTAATTTTCTGCATATTGTCTCTTCATGCACTACTGACAGCACAGAGAGATAGCGCCAGAGAGAGAGAGTAATGAGGGTCCACCTGATTCCATAAATCGGTAGGTGCATTGTAAATAATTGCTTATATTTTTAGCTCTGAGTGTATATAAAATAATAGCTAGATTTTTAAGGCGCATGCCGAGATAAATTTCAGCCACTAGAATACATAGAGTTATAATATTATTCATATACATTGATATATTAGGTATGTGCTATTTTGTGGTATTTTTAGCTATTTTCCATTTGTCATGTGCCTTATGTACATGAATATGTAGTTATGATTGTGTATTGTGTATTTTCAGAGTGGTTTTGTTTACCATTTTGATGGTTTGAACTGATCGTCACACACAGTACATAAAGGATGCAAATGGAACTCAATCTTGTTATCTCTTAAAGGAGTTATATCCCCTATGGTATTAGGGATAAGAGAACCCCCAAAAAGTTACATTTGCCCCAGGCATGTACCTATGTAATTACCGTTTACAGTGTAAAGATGGATGTTATCGGTCGCTGAACGTCAGAGCAGTAGGCGTTTAATGCATTTTCCCATAGGGTCCAATGCAAAATTGACACCTCATTTTCTCCATTCTCAAGAGCTTTGAGTCTCTGCAAAACATATACATGTGTAGACACAAATAAGTGAAATAGAATGAAGGCTATTTCAGCTTAAGCTTTTATTCCGTTTGGGAGCTAAAGTCGCACAAACTTTTGTTTACAAAAATTTCGATGGCCTATAGTTCGCAAGTTATGCAATCAGTTGACATAAGATTGACCATGCATGTAGACATGTTTATGACCTTTATATATGCCAAGTTTCAGATGGCTACCTACTCATACAAGCAAGCAGTAGCGGTTTGAAATTTTCGCAATTTGGGCTACACGTTCGGGACGATTCGTGACCTTAGGTGACTTGCACAATTCGGGCTGAAACTAGTGCCAAATGAGAGGGTTGGGATAAACATTCAATTGACCATATGTGCCAAAAATTCTCGTTCTTTAGTTTTCGAGTTATAGCCCCTGGAAGAAAAAAACTGCACGACTTTGCCCTCGAATATCTCGACAACGTAGAAAGGAGACTTTCTGGGATTTTTTCCCAAGAAATATATGGGAATTATCTGTAATTTAGCACAGTTTCAGAACGATTCGTGAAAGTCACCTTTTAAGAATAACTTCCACTGCAGGCCCATATATAAAAGTTTGCTCCTTTATTACTCTGCACATGGACAATTATTTGCGCTGTTATTTGCCCCAGGCATGTACCTATGTAATTACCGTTTACAGTGTAAAGATGGATGTTATCGGTCGCTGAACGTCGGAGCAGTAGGCGTTTAATGCATTTTCCCATAGGGTCCAATGCAAAATTGACACCTCATTTTCTCCATTCTCAAGAGCTTTGAGTCTCTGCAAAACATATACATGTGTAGACACAAATAAGTGAAATAGAATGAAGGCTATTTCAGCTTTAGCTTTTATTCCGTTTGGGAGCTAAAGTCGCACAAACTTTTGTTTACAAAAATTTCGATGGCCTATAGTTCGCAAGTTATGCAATCAGTTGACATAAGATTGTGCATGCATGTAGACATGTTAATGACCTTTATATATGCCAAGTTTCAGATGGGTACCTACTCATACAAGCAAGCAGTAGCGGTTTGAAATTTTCACGATTTGGGCTACACGTTCGGGACGATCCGTGACCTTAGGTGACTTGCACAATTCGGGCTGAAACTAGTGCCAAATGATTGGGTTGGGATAAACATTCAATTGACCATATGTGCCAAAAATTCTCGTTCTTTAGTTTTCGAGTTATAGCCCCTGGAAGTCGAAAACTGCACGACTTTGCCCTCGAATATCTCGACAACGGAGAAAGGAGAATTTCAGGGCATTTTCTCCCAAGAAATATATGGGAATTATCTGTAATTTAGCACAGTTTCAGAACGATTCGTGAAAGTCACCTTTTAAGAATAACTTCCACTGCAGGCCCATATATAAAAGTTTGCTCCTTTATTACTCTGCACATGGACAATTATTTGCGCTGTTATTTGCCCCAGGCATGTACCTATGTAATTACCGGTTACAGTGTAAAGATGGATGTTATCGGTCGCTGAACGTCGGAGCAGTAGGCGTTTAATGCATTTTCCCATAGGGTCCAATGCAAAATTGACACCTCATTTTCTCCATTCTCAAGAGCTTTGAGTCTCTGCAAAACATATACATGTGTAGACACAAATAAGTGAAATAGAATGAAGGCTATATCAGCTTTAGCTTTTATTCCGTTTGGGAGCTAAAGTCGCACAAACTTTTGTTTACAAAAATTTCGATGGCCTATAGTTCGCAAGTTATGCAATCAGTTGACATAAGATTGTGCATGCATGTAGACATGTTAATGACCTTTATATATGCCAAGTTTCAGATGGCTACCTACTCATACAAGCAAGCAGTAGCGGTTTGAAATTTTCACAATTTGGGCTACACGTTCGGGACGATTCGTGACCTTAGGTGATTTGCACAATTCGGGCTGAAACTAGTGCCAAATGAGAGGGTTGGGATAAACATTCAATTGACCATATGTGCCAAAAATTCTCGTTCTTTAGTTTTCGAGTTATAGCCCCTGGAAGTCGAAAACTGCACGACTTTGCCCTCGAATATCTCGACAACGGAGAAAGGAGAATTTCAGGGCATTTTCTCCCAAGAAATATATGGGAATTATCTGTAATGTAGCACAGTTTCAGAACGATTCGTGAAAGTCACCTTTTAAGAATAACTTCCACTGCAGGCCCATATATAAAAGTTTGCTCCTTTATTACTCTGCACATGGACAATTATTTGCGCTGTTATTTGCCCCAGGCATGTACCTATGTAATTACCGTTTACAGTGTAAAGATGGATGTTATCGGTCGCTGAACGTCAGAGCAGTAGGCGTTTAATGCATTTTCCCATAGGGTCCAATGCAAAATTGACACCTCATTTTCTCCATTCTCAAGAGCTTTGAGTCTCTGCAAAACATATACATGTGTAGACACAAATAAGTGAAATAGAATGAAGGCTATTTCAGCTTTAGCTTTTATTCCGTTTGGGAGCTAAAGTCGCACAAACTTTTGTTTACAAAAATTTCGATGGCCTATAGTTCGCAAGTTATGCAATCAGTTGACATAAGATTGTGCATGCATGTAGACATGTTAATGACCTTTATATATGCCAAGTTTCAGATGGCTACCTACTCATACAAGCAAGCAGTAGCGGTTTGAAATTTTCACAATTTGGGCTACACGTTCGGGACGATTCGTGACCTTAGGTGACTTGCACAATTCGGGCTGAAACTAGTGCCAAATGAGAGGGTTGGGATAAACATTCAATTGACCATATGTGCCAAAAATTCTCGTTCTTTAGTTTTCGAGTTATAGCCCCTGGAAGTCGAAAACTGCACGACTTTGCCCTCGAATATCTCGACAACGGAGAAAGGAGAATTTCAGGGCATTTTCTCCCAAGAAATATATGGGAATTATCTGTAATTTAGCACAGTTTCAGAACGATTCGTGAAAGTCACCTTTTAAGAATAACTTCCACTGCAGGCCCATATATAAAAGTTTGCTCCTTTATTACTCTGCACATGGACAATTATTTGCGCTGTTATTTGCCCCAGGCATGTACCTCAGTGATTCTTGAAAAAAGGGTACAATTGTGGATGAAAAAAATCTAAAAAATGAACTTCCTTGTATCGTTTAGGAGATATGAATTTTTGATAGTAGATAGTCCCTTGTTCATGTATGCAAAAAATTACCCACACTAAGTAAATAGTAAAAGAATGGTTTCAGCTAAAAATTTGGCGTTAAAGTCGTCGTTACGGAGGTGAGATATAACCACACAATGCATATAGCCGTAGATTTGGCAGGCCTAAAATGTATGTAGTTTGCGGAATAAGTGCTCATTTCG
Source organism: Ctena decussata (assembly GCA_963989385.1). NCBI lineage: Eukaryota > Metazoa > Mollusca > Bivalvia > Lucinida > Lucinidae > Ctena > Ctena decussata. The sequence goes on from OZ022505.1 coordinate 29,626,554, forward strand.
TAGCTTTGACCTAAAACTCTCATTTCTATATGACATTGACCACTTTGAGTATTTTATATTAAATAGTTAATTAAAATGAAAAAATAAGGCTTTTTTTAAATGAACTATAGAATAAAACCACCCTATTTCCTTTCCTTGCAATGACTAATTAGTCAAAAAGTTAAAACAGCCAAATAATGAAACTGCTCATGAACCTATCAATGGTAACTTAATATGACACTTTTAGTGATATATGGTATTTGGAAAGATACTGTGACCATTTTCTCAAACTACCGTTTTCGTTACGGAGGGGAGCGTGTTAGTATATGCAAAAAAATGTATATTTTTTGGCATAAACATCTTCAAAAGGGGAGGTATCAACTTAATTCCAACTTTTTTTCGTCTTAATAAAGATCGGTTGAGATGCGCAGTCAATGACTGTTATTTAAAGCAAATTATATATCATTAAGAGAAACAAATTCGAAATATGAACCTCCATCATAGGTTATAAGATATGAAAATGAACTCCACAACTGGTCAATGTTGTGCGCATTTTTAACACCTACAGATAGTACCTAATCATAATTTGCTCTGTGTACCATTCTATTGTCATTTTCTCCGACAATTATTTTCGTTACGGAGGGGAGAAAGTTTAACGTGCGTCATACATTTCCTAATCTGTTACCAGTAATTTCTTTAAGGGCACAATACACGTAATTCCAGTATCTTTCCTGACTTAGTAAAGTTCAGTCACTTTTGTAAAGTCATTATTGATACACATTATTGGAGTTGTCATGTAATCATTTCTTTTGAGCTACGGGTCTACGAAAATATTGAGTTTCATCAAAATTAAACAACACACACAACTGAGCCTCAATGTACATAGCAAAACCATACAAATAACACACGCGTGTCCAGCGAAGACTAAGAAAAACCTGGGCATCCGCCGTCTGATGTCAGTTATGCTGTCTGCTTTCTTCATGCGGTCAGCAACGACCCTGACTAGACTGTGCGGATACCCAGGCTGATCTGATTCTTTCCTGGGCACACAAGCTGGGGCTCTGTTGTATGAGCAATTTCTAAGTGCATCTGCCCAGTCTGATCTCTGTTCTGATCTAAGGCTCCGCTGGGCACACATGTCTGTTTTCTGTTTTTTAATTTATTTTAATTATTTATTTTCTATTTATTTAATTTTCATGTTCTTTTTTTTAAGACTGGGGCCCAAACGAATGTGATTTTCGATTTGCATTCACCATGTCTGATGAGACTTTACTGTCTACTTTCTTAATACTAAATTGGAAGTCTTTGTTTAGACAAGGCGTAATCTGATTCTTCGCTCGGCACATATGACTTTTTTATTTTTGGGCGGGCATGGGGGAGGTGTGTGTGTGTGTGTCTGTCTGTGTCTGTGTTGTGTGTGGGAGGGGGCGTGGGGATCATGCTGCGGGTGGATTGTCTGTGCCATTTCAATGTCCGCCGTTTACGCAGCAGACAACGTTCTTGGTTTTGTCACGAATCAACTCCATTTTCATTCTTGTAAACTACCTGTGATGCTTCAATTTATGGATCTTAACATGACATTCCCGAAGTAAATATTGGTGCACAAATATGCTGCTTTTAAAGCAATTCGCTGTTTTTTATTGAAATTAGCACCTTTTCCACCATGACACTGGCGGGGGGCTTTTTGACATAGTGGGTTTATTTTTTAAGAATAAAATTAGTCACGTAGTAAGACACTCAAACAGGGCGTGTTTTATCTGCCCATGCAACTGTACTCTTGTGACCGCTGTATTAAACGCCTGGGTTCCCTTCCGTTACGATTTTCTCCCCTCCGTAACGTATTTCTGTACTCAAAACTGTACATGTCCCATCGGTATAGTTTGTCTAAGACGTTTAAGTCAGATGAAGTCAGATTTATTCTACCAGCTCATTCCAGTATCATTTACAAAAACCTGTTTCTGTCGCATTTTTGTCGCATATTTGTATTTGTAACAATCAAATTTACCCTCTCCCATCCGTAACGGAGCCGCAAAAATAATTTCCATACATATTTATTCAAAAACTGTTTTATCCATTTAAGCATTGCAGGTTCAATACAAGAACGAGTCCACTTGGACTATCCACCTTTCATTTACCATTAGAATGCACTGTGTTTGTGCACTGTCAGTTTATGGATTTTTTTCTCCCCTCCGTAACAACACAATTGAGTCTGTCATCACTGCACTGAATAAAGGCTAGGTCACGTTTTCTGTGGTTTATCTCTGCCTTCTGATTATATTTACCCGAAAACACAAAAATTCGATGAGTAAATGTGTATATTAATTTTGATCACACGTTAAGTTCATAGCCTGGAAAAATGTATCATCTGGAGTCGATTAAATCCCTAAAAAAATCTAAAACTCCGATGACTGAAATCTTTCTTTTCTGCTTCCTCTTGCTTTGGAGAAGTAAATATATCATTTGATTGTGATACTTACTTCCAAATTAACAGTGCTTTGGTTCAAAGATTTCATTACGGAGGGGAGCCGTTATGGAGGGGAGGGGACATGGGGCATAACAGTTATTTTAGAATAAGTTAAGAATCACGGAAGCTTGAAAATGGTTTTTATAAACCACATTCATGTTAAACATTCTCAAACTAATAAAGCGCATCCTGCAAAGGAACTAGTGTTTGAGAAAAGGGCCGTTACGGAGGGGAGGCTCTGAAAAGTGACAAATGACAAGATAAACATAAAGCCCCTTACTCCGATTTTAGTGTGACAAATGAATTGGTTCTTACCATTTTCATTCGACTGGATATTCCGGTATGAAAATAGACCCATTTCCCATCACGATAACCATTCCCTGTTGTTTATAGGTCGGGCTTAGAAATCGTTACGGTAGGTGAGTAGCATTTTGGCGACAAGGAATTTTTTTCAGTTATTTTTGTAAATGAACGGATTAGAAACTAAAGGAAACTACACGAGACTTCAGTCAACCTGGGAGTTCTAAATGGTAAAGAAATTTGAACTTGTTTGAAGCAATAACCTCGTTTATTAAAGGTGTTTATTATAGCTACTGTGCTTGCGACAGTCGAAAATAGCATACCCCAACACAAAAGCATCGTAAACGTTCAAGGCTTAACGTCTGAAATACAACTGGGAATGCCACAGGGTTTATATATACATAATACATTGCCAAAATAGCAATACTTCACCTATTTAGTCTAAAGCATATTCGTGTGTGTGTCTGTTAAACATCAGCGACATAGTTTTTTCACAATTGTACCCTTTTTTCAAGAATCACTGACCTATGTAATTACCGTTTACAGTATAAAGATGGATGTTATCGGTCGCTGAACGTCGGAGCAGTAGGCGTTTAATGCATTTTCCCATAGGGTCCAATGCAAAATTGACACCTCATTTTCTCCATTCTCAAGAGCTTTGAGTCTCTGCATAACATATACATGTGTAGACACAAATAAGTGAAATAGAATGAAGGCTATTTCAGCTTTAGCTTTTATTCCGTTTGGGAGCTAAAGTCGCACAAACTTTTGTTTACAAAAATTTCGATGGCCTATAGTTCGCAAGTTATGCAATCAGTTGACATAAGATTGTGCATGCATGTAGACATGTTAATGACCTTTATATATGCCAAGTTTCAGATGGCTACCTACTCATACAAGCAAGCAGTAGCGGTTTGAAATTTTCACAATTTGGGCTACACGTTCGGGACGATTCGTGACCTTAGGTGACTTGCACAATTCGGGCTGAAACTAGTTCCAAATGAGAGGGTTGGGATAAACATTCAATTGACCGTATGTGCCAAAAATTCTCGTTCTTTAGTTTTCGAGTTATAGCCCCTGAAAGTCGAAAACTGCACGACTTTGCCCTCGAATATCTCGACAACGGAGAAAGGAGAATTTCTGGGATTTTTCCCAAGAAATATATGGGAATTATCTGTAATTTTAGCACAGTTTCAGAACGATTCGTGAAAGTCACCTTTTGAGAATAAATTCCACTGCAGGCCCATATATAAAAGTTTGCTCCTTTATTACTCTGCACATGGACAATTATTTGCGCTGTTATTTGCCCCAGGCATGTACCTATGTAATTACCGTTTACAGTGTAAAGATGGATGTTATCGGTCGCTGAACGTTGGAGCAGTAGGCGTTTAATGCATTTTCCCATAGGGTCCAATGCAAAATTGACACCTCATTTTCTCCATTCTCAAGAGCTTTGAGTCTCTGCAAATCATATACATGTGTAGACACAAATAAGTGAAATAGAATGAAGGCTATTTCAGCTTTAGCTTTTATTCCGTTTGGGAGCTAAAGTCGCACAAACTTTTGTTTACAAAAATTTCGATGGCCTATAGTTCGCATGTTATGCAATCAGTTGACATTAGATTGTGCATGCATGTAGACATGTAAATGGCCTTTATATATGCCAAGTTTCAGATGGCTACCTACTCATACAAGCAAGCAGTAGCGGTTTGAAATTTTCACAATTTGGGCTACACGTTCGGGACGATTCGTGACCTTAGGTGACTTGCACAATTCGGGCTGAAACTAGTGCCAAATGAAAGGGTTGGGATAAACATTCAATTGACCATATGTGCCAAAAATTCTCGTTCTTTAGTTTTCGAGTTATAGCCCCTGAAAGTCGAAAACTGCACGACTTTGCCCTCGAATATCTCGACAACGGAGAAAGGAGAATTTCTGGGATTTTTTCCCAAGAAATATATGGGAATTATCTGTAATTTAGCACAGTTTCAGAACGATTCGTGAAAGTCACCTTTTAAGAATAACTTCCACTGCAGGCCCATATATAAAAGTTTGCTTCTTTATTACTCTGCACATGGACAATTATTTGCGCTGTTATTTGCCCCAGGCATGTACCTATGTAATTACCGTTTACAGTGTAAAGGTGGATGTTATCGGTCGCTGAACGTCGGAGCAGTAGGCGTTTAATGCATTTTCCCATAGGGTCCAATGCAAAATTGACACCTCATTTTCTCCATTCTCAAGAGCTGTGAGTCTCTGCAAAACATATACATGTGTAGACACAAATAAGTGAAATAGAATGAAGGCTATTTCAGCTTTAGCTTTTATTCCGTTTGGGAGCTAAAGTCGCACAAACTTTTGTTTACAAAAATTTCGATGGCCTATAGTTCGCAAGTTATGCAATCAGTTGACATAAGATTGTGCATGCATGTAGACATGTTAATGGCCTTTATATATGCCAGAAAAGAATAAAAGGAAGTCGTTTCACGAGCTATCACATCAATATAGAAATACATGTATACATATACTTTTTTTAAAGATTATCTTCAATTTACTTCCATGCTATTTTTTCATTTTTTCTTATTAGAATGTTTGTATACAACAATCTCTTAAAAGAATTGATTCAACATGGAACCTATGGTCACGTTTGATTTAACGATTTATTTACCTCTTTAAGGGACAGAGTTCAACAGAGATCTAAGCCACATAACCAAATGTCAAGTAAAGATGACAAAGTATTTTGATGCGGGATTTTGCTGCTCAGTTTTATCTTGGCAAATCGCAGTTGTTCCTAATAATGTATTGAACCATAATTTTACTTTGACGCACGATAACAAAACAAAGAGAAGGAAAACGGAACGAGTAACGGAAACAACCTGGTACAGGGTAGTTTATTTGTTTCTCATACCTTCTTTGCTCTAACATTAATATATTAGTTCTGAATAGCAAGAAAGCAAATGATACAAGTAATGCATACTGTATGTATCAAGTAAATGACCTTAATACCTGATTTTAAAATGATTTCATTGACTTAGAACATATTACCATATTGCTTAGCAAAAATCACGGACACAAACTTTTTATTTATTAAATCTTACTGCTATTCTGAATGATCATAGTCCAGATATGTTATATACAGTAAGAAAATGCAGCTTTATTTCGCTGGTAAAAACAATACAACATCTGAATAAATATACATACCACAAGTTGAATGATCAAAATTAACTTAGACTTTTGTTACATTAACCTGTTTGTGATAATGTATCAGAACACAGACAGGGGTGTACAGAATTACCTGACAAAATAAATCTTGGTAATGTTACAATGAGCGATACATGTCGGGCACAGATTGATAATAAGACACTCTGAGTTACATAAAAAAAACATAATTTTTCATTGTTACATCGTCACCGTGATAATAATATGTTGCATTGTAACCGATGGGAGCAATACAAACGGGTAACGTCGTTTACAAATCAGCATGTAAGTTATAATAATGAGATTAACACAAGCTTGCTTATGAGGTAGCACAGTGCAAAGGACTGTTGAATGAGAATGCAACAGGCATCATAGCAATAAGGGTGTTAATAACGGTCGACCGAGCCGATACTTCTATCAGTTACCTTATCTGACAGGCTCTTTTGTGTGTAAGTTCTCCGAATTGCTCCGTCGACAGCACAGGTTGGGAGATAGGTATCACCTCTGTGACAGTTCTAAACTTGGACATAAATCATTTATGTCTAAATCAACTTATACATATTTCCTTTTCGCATGTAATTTTAAATGATGAGCTTTGTGCTGTTCCTATAAGTCAAATTAAATGTTAAGAAAGTTCTACATGCATCAGATGTAAAGATTTATATGCGTCTTGTTGAGTTTATATGTAAATTAAATTAAATAGCAAAACTTTGTCATCTTAGTGTCAGCGGTAAGTTAAATGTTCTCTGGCATCTGAGAATTAAGCCTTTGAAAACAGCTTTATCAATAATAATAAACAACAATCCTTGATAGATTACATGTAACGTAATGTTACTGTTACATTTCCTTTCTAGCACAGGACAGCCCCTTATTATCATAGTTCAAAGACATATTACTGGGTGTTTCTTCACAGGAAGGTGTACATCTGTTAACTTAAGACATGATATATAACACTGAAAGGCTACACCATCTACAGTTAGAAATTTTCGTCAACTTAGGGGAAATTCATAAGAAAAGTTGAATTCTCTCTTCCTCTGGCAATACCACTGCTAACTGCTACCTTAATATTCCAATATATACAAGCAGTTCTTTCAAAGATGGGTATGATTCAATCAGATGAAACAGGGTGTCTTTATTAAAAACAACACATCCTTAAATAATTCAGGCGATTCATTCAGATCATGGTTGTTTATTTTATTATTTATTTTTAGTTACAGTGATATACGTTACAGGTTTTGTGTGGCGTATAAGTAAGCTTTTTAAAAAGTTCAGTCTGTTTTTATATATCAAGGTATTTTAAAAAGTCATGTTTATAAATTTACTTCTTCTCTACATTGCATATGTAACAGCTTGCTGCTGTAAAGTCTTATATTACCCCACCCACTACGCTGACCAGTTTCTAGGTATAATACAGAAATATAATGCAGCAACAACGATGTTTGAGCTTCAAAGAGCCTGTCCTTGAATGAATATGATAAAGGCATAAAATTAGCAGTTATGCCTAGAGGGTCCTACTTGTATTGCTCATGACCCTGGATTATTATCCCCCAGACAGATTACAGTTATGTAACGTAATGTTACCGTCAAGATGCCTTTTAGATAAACATCAATGTTATTGTAGTAGAGTGAATGTAAGAATGGCGTTTTTCATGCTTACTATAGTACACTTTTCATCTTCAGACACTATACAAACTTCAAAGCTCTTCTTATTAGTGTTTTTGGAATTTTTAAGAAATATGTTACATTCTGTCCTCAGTTGATATTGCCACTGCTAACTGCAACCTAAGTGATTCACAATATATAAGAAATGATTTCAAAGATAAGGGGAGCATGATTCAAAGACAAGTGATATCATATGCTCATTAAGGACCTCATGTATAAACTTCATTCCACCGATTTGGTATCATTCTCATAGTTCATTCGAATTTTGGTTGCAGTTATATACGTTACAAATATATCATGACAGTTGACCAATATTTTAAGACTACATTTTGTGTTTTATGTAGCAGAATATTCAAAAAGACATTTTTATGGCATAAAACATTTTCTACAACTCATCTGGATGCAGTATTGGATCAGTCTTACCCCACCCACTACTCTTGCCATTTTCTAGGTAAAATGATGAAAGAAAAAATGGCAACAACCATTTTTCAACTTCTAAAAGACTGTCCTAGGTGACTATGATAAGGGCATAAAATTAACATTCATGTTCACGGGACCCAATTTTCACGACATATGCCCCCGGACTATAAATTTGGGACTAATGTTATCAGCAACACAGTAGCCCCACCCACACAAAGACTCAAAACACTAGTTTAACCTTTTGCCGGTGGGTACAGAATCGAGGCCTTTACGAACATTGAATATTATTGTGGTATCTTTACTCTAAACTGGGCGAATAAATCATATCAAAGTGATTTCAGGTATAAAACATGACTTATTGTGACCTCCGAATTTGGACACCCAAACGGGCCATTCTACTTAAATAATTGTCTGTGACATTGTACTCTTAAGGTCCCAACTAGTACAGTGCCGTTAAGAACTGTATACGTAGATAAGATATATCTGTGTAATAAATTACTATGCAATGCTTTATCCCGGGGTTTGTTTCTCGACTTAAACTGAACAATGATGTCCCCCTTGGTCATGTAAAATACGCGATAGTCGTACGAACGTAAGTATTCTCTGTCAGCAAATGTTCGCATTAGCTTTGTTAGATAACAGTGTGTATTCCCTCTTCAAGAGTCGGGTAATATTTCTGTTTTAGATTTTTACAATTTGTATGTTAAATGTACTAGATCTTTTCAATAATACTTTGAATTTCTGATTACTGGTAATGTTGAACTTACCCGGACAATCGCCGATCAGGTTTCACCTTCACCAGACTGACTATATCGCTTTATTTGGCGCTTTTATACAAATCAAATGCTGGTTTGTGATTGCATATTGTTTTTTCTTTTTTCTCTAAAGTAATAAATCTGTGTTAGCAGCCTTTGCTTTATATACAAAGATGTCTCGTATGTTACTGTCTCAAGAATCGTAAAATTGAGTAGCTGGGCAATAAAATCAATAAAACTTTTGCTTTTTGCCATATCAAATAAGCAAACAGCAAAATCCGGTGTGTCTGTTCTGAATCCGTCAAGTCTTTATTTATTACTAATTGAAATATTCTTAGTTTCCTCACGTATAAAACACACCTCATGAAGTCCTTAAACCACTTGGTGATAAAACTGGTTGCTCCAAGTAAACAGTATTCCATAAGCACTACCAGGATATTATATTGTTAAATGTTATGTGAGAAACAGTGAAGTAATACTGGCATTGTATTATAATGGACTATATTATAAATTAATGTTATTTACGTTACTACCTATGGTAGTTAATGTTAAAAACAAACTTAGCAGCATTTTCTAAAACTTGCAGATGAATCTAAAGAGAAACCAAAGAACAAAAATAAACATAAGGACCTTACCTTGACATTACATGATTTTAACGCTAATACATATAAGTAACGTATATTATCGTTCGTTACGGCCAAAGGATCATTAGAAAAAAATGGCAACATGTGTTTTTCCAATGTGTACCCACCACTGATGACGCTGATATATGTTGCCAAAAATTAACACGAATGTTCACGGAAACTACATATGCCCCCGGACTATTACTGTCTTATTGATAAAAATTTATCCCAATCAGCTGTCAGTCATTTCAAACGTAAATTCATCTTCACCAACCACAACCAATCAGATCAAGTATTGAATGTTATGACCTATTGGAGATGATTGCTGTAAGGTGTCTACAGAAATACTGAGAATAGCCACCTAATTCTGCCTTTTAAAGTCCGCATAGGCCTTAAATGCATACTTTAAAATGAAAATTTTAGTACTTTCCGGCCCCGAAAGTTCTTTTCGATACTTTTCGGTGGCGACATTCGTTTCTGTCTTTCCGCTATCCGCTATTCCTAGCCTGCATGGCGCAATCTTCTCAATAGTTAGATTTATAGTCTCTTGTGAACCTTTACTAATATGTACTTGACATGAAGGTGAGAATGGCAGATCACGGACTTAGGGGAGGTATAGGTAAAGGCTTGAACCATCCCGTGGCCTCTATGTAGGTGTCCAGCTTCCGTCTTAAGATGTCTTTGGATTCTGGGATGTGTGTGTGTCATCATCGGTGTTGTGTCCTAACCGGTGTGATAAGTCAAGGTGGTACAATTAAAATCTTAAAGTTCCTTCAAGAGCAGAGAACACATTCGAAAGAAGGGACATGGGCCATACTTCGAAGTTCCGGCTATTCAAAGCCTCATTAGTGACCCTGACATGATCTGGCGACGAAAGCCAGAGAAAACATGCTGTAATTTCTTAAATTTAAAAAGCCAGTCGGGTCGGAGACTGACTATTGTAGTATCAAAAAGGGTCCAAAAAACAACAACGATGATCTAGAATATGAGTCTAAACCAATCAAAGATCTCTGATTTCTTAGAATATGTCCTCTGAAATAAAATATAATCTGCACTATGGATGGTGTACGGGGAGACGTTTTACGGCCGCCAAACGGCACAACACCAGCTGCATTGAAGTAAAATTAAAATATTAAAGTTCTTTCAAGCGCAGAGAACATATTCAAACGAAGGGACATGGGCCATGCTTCGAAGTTCCGGCTATCCAAGCCTCATCAGTGACCCTGACATGATCTGGTGACGAAACATACTGTAATTTCTTAATTTTAATATGGAAGTAAGTTCAAAGACTGGCCAGCATCAAAAAGGGTCCATATGAATAAAAGCGATGATCTAGAATACGAGTCTAAACCAATCAAAAATATCTGATTTCTTAGAACAAGCCGATATTTCTGCCAAGGGCCATGCTGTTTCTTGATTGCTCTTGGAGAGGGCTCTGTAACAAGTAGTGTTCAGTTGTTTCTACCTGTCCACACTGGCACTGGTTGGTCATTGTCTGTCCTAGTTTGTATCTATAGTCATTCTATAGTCTGAAGCTGGAGAATTTTGTTGTAGGCTGTTCTCGTTGGGCTATCAAACAGTCTTGGAACATCTACTTTCGGGAAATAGCTGCAGAAGGTCCTTCCAGTGTCTGAATTCTCCCATCGCTTTTGCCACAGTGACATGATGTATTCCAAGCTGCTAGCTTGACATCTGTAATCGATGTAAAGTTCCCGTTCATCAGTGAAGGTCTTTTCACCCTTTGTGCCTTCCTTTGCTAGGTGGTCAGCAATTACATTACCAGGTATGGCACTATCATGGGATCCAATCGAATTACATCTCTGTAGCTTGTGTTTTTCCATCCTATGGTAAGTATGCCGATTGCAGACTGACTCTCACAGAAGATCTTAAGCTCGGGAAGCTGGCAATATTCTGAATCATGTACTCAATTGCTAGCAGTATGGCAACCAGTTCACCAAGAAGGATGGAGCCTTTCTTGCAGACTAGCTCTTAAGTCGTACTGACTCGTGGTTGGGTTGGTAGACAATCGCCTCTGCCCCGCATAGGCCCATGGGTCTAGTGAAACAGCTGCCGTCCGTAAAGGCAAAGGTCGTGCCTCATGGGGCCGCCATGATGAAGTCCACTGCCATCTCTTTACCAAGTTCCTACTGCTCATAGGTCCGAGACTTAGATGAGCCTAAACTGCTCCAGTAGATTGGGGTCTTGTTGGTTATCCCCTCGGGGATAACCATATTAAGTTAGGAATTCCTCCTCGATTGTTGTACGCCGTTTCCTTTTGTTTTAATACAGGCCCCACTATTTTCCGGTACTTCTACAATTGGCGCACCCTGCTGCAGGGTTCTCACCAGCATCGCTAATGCATGATCTTTATAACGTATCTTGAATACTTTATCTGACCCTAAACAAGAAATCACCCGAGTGTTCAGTTCAGCTACCAAGCGTTGTTACTCAATAATAAGTTGTACTCGACTGTGCGCCGTTTCGTTTAGACTAGTTACTTTCCGCTAGAGGGCTTCAAGTTCAAAGACAAGTATCTATCTATCTTCCTTTACGTCTTAAACCCCAAGCTGGACGTCAGATGGGTTCCGGCGAACCAAGTGCTGAAGGGGTTAGCTGAAACAAAAGTATAGGAAAGTGTGTGAAATGAGTTTGTACAGTGCGATAAAGAGTATAAGTATAGTTAAAAGATAGAAACAGAAATTGGTGTATAGGGAGAGACATGAATCACCTGGCAGCCAGCACCGCTGAGCTGCGCCAAGGTGGAAAGGACTGGTGTGTGGGGTGTGAGGCCATTCCAATGGATGGTAGTCCTAGGGGAAAATGTGAACCTGTGGTAGTCTTTAAAGGCCGGAATTTGCTGATATGAAAGTGGATGAATATGTCTTGATTGTCTAGTGTTCCGAACAACGTACTCAGATGCAGGAATGGCAACAAGGTAATACGTGACCTTGTACATCATTATAAGATTACTGCAAGCACAGTAAGCCCTTGCCCACTATTATCCAAATTAGTGCGACATCCAGGCACTGAAACTTACCCAGCACCATAGCCCGACGCTATACAACCACCACCTTATATATGGTCACTAGACACGTGGACTTGTATATAAAAATAAAGAAAAAGCTGTCAAACTCGCCACTTATCAATAGCTTCAACAAAGTCAAAGAATACAATAAAACTAACTCGTATTGCTGCAAATTTTCTACTTTACCACTTGCTTCCTGTAGATTCATTGATAAGGGATAACCTCTCAAGCTTTATCAAAAGCTAAACTTGGTGGACATTAGTAGAGACTCTTTCTTGTACTTTAGTTCTGGTTCTATTGTCCTGATGTCCATACCAGTGAGTGTCTTCATTTCTTCCGCTTGTGTAAGCGCAAGTCTGGAGTGACACTGAAGCGTTGGCTGTAGTGGTTTTCGTCTTCTGTTATCTGGTTGAGTAGACATTTGATTGTCTGGGTATTGATTTGGCCTGCATCTTGGCAATTTCTTTCAGAATCAGAATCATAATTATTTACTGGTGAAACGTCCAAGGACAATAATTCACCATGACCTGGGATCTAGTTTCTAGCCCTTACAAAAAAGTAAATTTAGTAACTGCACTCTCATCAGCGGAAATAAGGGAATCTGCCAGGGATTTCGAATCTCTAATAGTCTGGGTAAAGCAACTTGACTTGTAAATGTCGGTCCCAGCCAATGGGGTTTGAAATTCCAGGTAATGATGATTCCTGGTACCCCTGCTAGGGGGGACAAGTACAAGTACATTTATGGGTATACTGACTGCACCCTTCAGACCTTTGTAAAGCATTATGAGTCTATTACCTTTCCTCCTCTTTTTCAGACACTCCCACTTAAGTTTCTTCAGGAAGCCAGTCATACTCCCAGTTAAATTTCCTGTTACAAACCTTTGGTGACAATCTTTGATGGACATCTCTGTAAAGTGGATATCTTTAGGTAATAATCCAGCTACTACCTCTGTTCCTGGTGTGCTTGGTAATCCAGGGCAGAGACACAGCGCTTTCCGTTGTACCAGTATGTCTGCTTCACTGCCAGATATCTGCTCCATGATCAAGCGCAGTAGGGAAGAATATCGAATCAGCTTGCTTGTTGAGACATGGCAATACCCTTAAATTCTTGGTTCTGAGGGAGTTACTGGCCTTACTAAGACGCCTTGCACATGTTTTTGAAGTATTTTGAAGCTGCTCACCTAAAGTAATGCCTAGTATCTTTGGCGTGGCATAGTACTTGAATGGTGTCCCTTCGACCTCGAAGTTGGGTCCGCTCAGATGTACTTGAGTGAATAATACGAACGTGCAAAAAGCGGTGCGTAAATTTACCGGAACGGACCGGAACGGGCCTAATTACCGGATCGGACCGGATCGGACCCATATTATTCATATTTCCAGCCGATTTTATAGATATTTTGATACATTCTGCACGCACAGATTAATTCCAGGCCCTACCTATGACTAACATGAATTATCTTAACAAGCAACCCCTGATTTCATCCGCCGACTTGGTACATGTAGATCTACGTATTTCCTATGGACGAAATGTTGGTAATGATACTATGGAACAAAAAATCAGGAATTTTTGTGTTTTTCATTCTCTCTAAGTCTTGGAAGAAAGATAACCAGAGTTTCATATGAGATTATATGATATTAAGATGAAACACATATGCGTGGGGTATTAAGAGGCCTACCCATGGCGCAAAATGCTCAGAGTATTTTGACTAATATCTCTAATTGATTTTGCGCTAGACTGCATACAGAATACGTATAAATATTAAATAAGTGTGTATTTAAAGGCAAATGCGACCAAATACTTCCTGCATTAAAAACTGCAAGAAATTTCGTATGTATTCTATATCATATATTGGCTCATCAATATTGAAATAAAAACCATATGTCACCGTTTTAAATCTTGAAATATCTGAACTGGAAAGATACCACCCTCGACTGCTTTCCCGAAACAAGCACCAAACAAGCCTGGTAGTTAATATCAATTAAATAATGACTTTTACTCGTATCCGAGTAGATCTCGTCAGCTAGTAGTTCTCGTCATTCAGCTTAAAACGAGTTTTTCGCGTATTTTTTCTTCACTTCAACTGCCTTAATCCTAAGTTTATGATACAGTTGGTCAAACTAGTGCAAAAACTCATCAAAATATCGAGCACTGTATATATAAATGCCGTTTTTTCTCTTTTGGATTCGCAAAGTCGCGTGATTACGTCAGGGGCATTCACGTGAGCACGTTCAAGCCACGTGCTGACCTCTCTTAATTGGGTCAGGTTTTCCAATATTGTGTCTACTTTGCAAACAACTTCCGAATGTAAGTCAACTTTGCAGGAAAAACACAAAAATATTAAAATAGCAAACCTGACTCAGTCATCATTTATCATTTTCAGCAGCCTCGTGAACAAGACAAACTCTTCCTCTCAGTTTTGTGTTTGTTTTCGTCTGCTGTGACCTCATTAAAATATTGAGCGCATTCGGCATACAAACGGACTTTGTTACATGAATAAGATGTCAAAATCATTATATAGGAACAACAGCAAAATGGATTTTATATTTACTTTAAAATCGAGCTCAAAAGCAACATGACGAGAACTGCTTCTGGACGTGACGTTGTCTGTGCGTAATAGCATATCAAATAATGATCGCTCCCTGAGGTTCGTTTCTATAAATAAATTCATGACGTGTGTGTCGAAACCAGAGTTATTAGGTACACAATACATAACTACCGCAAACTGAAAGAAAACCTGCTTGTTTGGGAGAAAACAGAAAATTGTTAGTAAAAAATGACGAGAACTACTCGGATACGAGTAAATAAGTTATAATTACGTTGTCTGGTCATAATGATATAGGAAATGTTACTCCTACCACCCAAAAGCTTGCATTTCAAGACGAAACAAAATGTTGCAAAGACAATTTTAGTCGCCGGCCGAAAAATCCTTACACTATCTTCCTGTCCGCTGTATTTTGGACCTTTCAGAAACACTCTACATTGAGAGTCTCACCAAACATTTTATTTTCCTAAGACGAACTTTTAAGCAAATAGAAAATAAAAAGAAAAGTAGGGGTCGCCGTACTTATTACTTTTGTAATGAACAAACTCTACCCCTACCCCCACATTAAATACGTGGCAATCGTTTATATAAAAAGCTTATAAAGATAGTGTATCACATCCAGATAACTTGGATTTTGCTAGCACACAACAAATAAGCATAATATGCATTGAAATAAATCATATTGGTGAGTAAGTTGCCATTTAACTTACTCACATGATGAATAAATATAAAAAATGCAAAAATTGCAAAATTCGTAGTATTACTATTTTCCTTAACTTTATGGCCAATTTTTAAACCCAAACTTAAAAAATGAGCCTAAAATAATATTCAAACCACACACTTTAGCCATTTCCTTACCCAGTTGTAATAAAATATTGACTCTTGGGTAACTTTCATTTTTTGCAAATACATCAAAATGGCGGAAAGGGCGCATATGTCTTTAATAAAAATATTACAAATATCAACTGAAGATAGGGGAAAACGGGTCCGTTGCGGTGTCCGTTCCGGTAATTCAGTCCGTTCCGGTCCGTTCCGGTAAATTTACGCACCCTGCAAAAAGATTGTTCCAGAATAGTGGACCAGTCCAGCCGGAAGTACAACACATCACAAGTCAAAATGGCTGACGGAGAGACTGAAAAGTTGGGAGTTGAAGGAGCCGAAGAAACAGGCAAAACTATAACGATCTTCG
The DNA here is from genome assembly GCA_963989385.1 of Ctena decussata. Lineage (NCBI taxonomy): Eukaryota > Metazoa > Mollusca > Bivalvia > Lucinida > Lucinidae > Ctena > Ctena decussata. The sequence continues at coordinate 29,642,712 of OZ022505.1, forward strand.
TTAAAACACCGAAAGAAAAGAAAGAAGTTGTTCTGGAACCTGACGCAACCGTGAAAAAAGTATGGACCCGAATAGTTTCGTCAGATTTGTAGCCTAAATTTTCACAAATATGCGATCCCTAATTTTTGCCTGGTTTTTCCAATAATCAGTCTGAGCACTTATTTAACATCTGATTGCTGATATGAAAATAGGCACTGCCTGTAGGCAAGCACATCGCACCTGATAAAACCTCCCTATGGCTGCTACCATATGCATGATCAAAGTGTAGGCCCTGACCTGACCACAGGTAGTGGTTCGGTACCTGATCCTATGTGGGGGTAACAAGGTTGGGCGGGTTTACTCCCGTTTCGCCTACTCCCATTTCACCTACTCCCGTTTCGCCTATGATTTGTCCCATTTCGCCTACTCCCATTTCGCCTATTCTCATTTCGCCTATTCTAAAATCTATCTTTATTCCCGTTTCGCCTACTCTTTTTTTTCTTCCTACAAATGATAATGGAAGATAATATGTTTTGTTTTTTACGTTTTATTTATTATCACTATAACATTCACACATTTTAAAAGATGCTGCATAAAATATTTCGTCAAAAATGACAAAAATGTAATTAAAAAAAAATAGATAAAATGATACATGCTATTAAAACTACATAGTATTTTAATTTGGAGTTACTTACTTATAAACTTCGAATAAGCATAAATTCCTCCCCCACCCCCCATTTTTTTTTAGTTTTAATAAAACCCATGATAAGGTAAAAAGAAATAATATGTGATTCCCAGTATTAGCCAAAACCTTTTAATGCTGATATGCACTCACAATACAACCTCACAGTATGAGCTAATTATCAACTCTTTAATCCTTCAGTAATTATCTGTCAACATCGTTTGTAATACATATTAAAACAAAATATATAAATAAATTTAAAGAAAAAAAAACACAAGAGAGAGAAATAAAAAACTAAGCTGAAAAAATTTCTTCGAGAAGGCAAAACGGGAATGAAGTCATATTTGACAGTAGGCGAAATGGGAGTAGGCAAAATGGGAATAGGCGAAACTGGAGTAGGCGAAATGGGAGTAGGCGAAACGGGAACATCCCGTTGGGCGGTCGAAACCACCCACGGTTTTAACCAGTGGTTTTAACCGGTTATAACCGCCCTGGTCAATACTCCCCAAAGTGGTTAATACTGGTCAATACTAGTCTGAATGGTCAATTGGAAATTTTAAGTGGTTCTTTGTGTTTCAATGGTGGACTGATATTTTTGGTCAGGTTTAATATGTTCTATATATTGAAAAAAGAAAAAAAAATTGAACTGTTTCATCCCTGCATTCAACTTCTGCATTACAGTCCAGGCACCTTAACAATAGTCTTTTTTTTCATCCTCAAGGGCAGAATAGAAGTTCCATATAGGGTCTTTTGGCTTCATTTTGACACTATTATGACACTTTGATTAATTTTAATTATTAACTTCACTGATAACAGCAGATAACAGAATTACCACACTTTCACAGGGCTTCCGTTAACGGGCGTATGGCCGTATATTACGCCCAGGATTTGCTCCCGTACGTCGAGAAATGGGACCTCTGGCGTCTGGCATACGCCCGATAATTGTCACATACGGCCGTTTGATCTTGTCCCGACGTATAAAATATCGCCACTGTCTTTAAAATTCTAGCACATGTCATAATTAATCGGATTAACGCAGGTGTCAGCCAGACGAAAAGACCGCCTTCGGGCCAATCGAGATTGTCCGTATGGAGCACTGAACCAGGTAACATAATATGTCGGACCGCCTACCTGTCAAAAACGATTATCAAAATAACGCCCACTCGTAGATTCAACCTCTTACAACAGTCTGCAAAACAACTTATCAAATCACGATGACTGATCTTTTGGATGAAAAGTGTCCACCTATTTTTACGATCGCGAAAATTTAACTGACCTGTATGTGTAAGGCGTATTCCGACTTCAAAAGTTTGTGAATGTATCCATAACACACAAATACTGTCAAAGCTTGTATTGACAAACTCTTTCCAAAGTTTTTAAGAACATAACACTCATATTAACGCTTGCCCTTACAACGAAGGTCTTGTCATGATCCATACTGTCGTCAATGGAGTTTTTAGGAATACGAACCTCTTCCGCGAAAAGTGTTGATTCAAAGCGAAGATACACTGTTAATATTATTAGTCGCTATTTCCGACGTGTTATGGTTGTACAGTCTGGTACTATACATTGTTTTGATTAATGGTACTATTAAAATAGAATACTGAAACGTCCATTTCGCCGATTTCCTAGTTGTATGGTCATGCAACCCAGTGCGAAAATAATGCCGTACAGTGTGCACAGAAATAGCGCATTCTGATCAAGGTCTACGCGATTATATATATACGGTAGCGTTGATATACAATTACCTGCAGGTTTATGGGTCAAGCACGTTTTCTCTTTGATGTAAAGATCAAAGACGCCGCTGCGAGTATATATACGCGTGCCGTACGCAGTGTCATACCGAGAGACAGGTACCTCAGTACACATATCGATAACTAACAATCGTATCAGCCAGCGCAACTAAGCAGTCAGACCGGTCTTTCTTGTTCGCATCTAAAATGAATAATAATGAACATCGACCTAGCGACAACCGAGTTCGTCGATGGAAGCGTGTCAATATACGTTCTGTAAGTCACCGTATTTCCGACGCGGCCCATTTGGCGGCAATGAAAGGGAATATTATGTAATAGCAGACAGTGCAACGGCGAGTCTTCAGAGGACTTACGTATTGTTCACAAACAACCAGGAATGACTGATTAGACTGCGTTCCGTAAGTCACCGTATTTCCGACGCGGCCCATTTGGCGGCAATGAAAGGGAATATTATGCAATAGCAGACAGTGCAACGGCGAGTCTTCAGAGAACTTGCGTATTATTCACAAACAAACAGGAATGACTCTGATTAGACTGCGCAAATGCTCAGGCTTCCTTTCGAAGAACAAAAAGTTCACTACAGTATGGGAGAGAGAGAGAGGGACGTGTAGGGGTGGGGGTGGGGGGGAGGTAAAAATAACCATGCATATGTCATTCCTAAAAACTACAGACTTCCAAAAAATTCTCTCAATACGCCCAAATCTGACACCATGGAAGTCTGGACTTCCAAATTTTGGAAGTTAGTGGAAGCCCTGCTTTCACACATCTAATTAAACACAGGTGTCACAGAAGTAAGTACCCTGTGCATTTAAAGCCCAGTGATTGGACAGTTCGTGTAAACTGGACCCACCTTCTTCAGTTTGAGAGACAGGCCCAGTATTTTGACAGTTTTGTTTGTTCTGGGACAATTAAAGTTATGAGAATTACCCCTATAACATATTGTTAAACAGTTAGTGTAGTGTTGTCCCGATAGTCTCTGAACATCGAAAACTAATCGTTCAGGCTCACGTCGGCGACAATCGATTGTAATTTTGTGACTATCGATTGTAAACAAAGTCATTAGGTCAAAAACGTCGCACAGACCGTTTGGTGAGTTTCGGTTCATTTCTGGTTGTTTTGTGCATTTAAAGGGAAGTAATCCAAACACGACTGTCATGGCGCCCTAATAAGGATCAGAGCCGGACATGGATCTTTTTCCCTATACAGGGAAGAGCAAATCCCGAGTTGGGGTTTATTTTTGCTTCAGAAAGATAAAAGAGGGACCAGACACCAAATCTAACCTGGATATGACATCTGTCATATGCATTTTATGCAAAAAACATACGCAAATAAAGGTAGTGTATTGATACCCCCACCCACGCTGGATTATATGAAAACGAAACAAGCGTTTTGAGACTCTGGCCATTACAACCTTTGGCTAAAAGTTTGAGATTGCTGTTAATAACATATATAGACCCTGATTCCAAATAGTCCTTAGCTTTTACTGATTTTAAAAAAGTACAGATGGTTACACTTTCAATTTTTGGTCATCTATAAGGCTTCTAAGAGGGGCAGGTTTAGTGACTTCTTAGTTGTCTCAATGTATACTGCATAAGGACCTATCTGAAAAGGTGAATACTTTGAGAAGAAAGATTTTACCAACAATGGCAACTGTATCTGTTGTTATTGTCAGTGCTGGCAGAAATAAAAGAAAAATATATATACAGTACTGATATGGCCATCTAAGATAGCATTATAGTGCATAGGTATATTGTCCTCATCTGTCACAAGATTCAGCTGCTAGCCAGTATGATCACAGTCACTGCTTTCTATCTGCCTATGAAATATGTCTGGCACAAAAATTAGTTGATGCCAAAGGAGTAATGATGTCTAATGCTCTTTTCTGTGCATTATGCTCTTTATTTTGGTGTATAAGTACAGATTTAGACTTTTATGGAGCATTAGCTATCATTATATATTGGTTGACTTGGCTGACAGGATATCCGATTGTACAATCGATAATCAATCGGTTTAACTCTTCCGATAATCGATTGTGATTTTCCAGTCCGATTCCCAACACTAAGTTAGTGTTTTCATTGTAATTTTCACACTTTTGTCTTCTTATGTAAGAAGCCAGACCAATTTGCATTTTAGCTATTATTTGAACAAGATGATCTATTTGAAGTATCGTTTCATTATATTTGTACTTTCATTCAGTTAACTGCTTCAGTTAATTTTTAATGATTATGAAAAAGCTACTTTTAAAATTCATTCCTTTTTATTACTTGCATTTGTTTTCCTATTTGTTTTTTATTAATGGTAACAGAAAAGAAGTTAGAGGTCTCTAGTCTGAACTGAAAGTTGGGTACTAATGATTCAGGGTGATTGAGACTGAAGATCAGAAACTATTAACATTCAGATTTTGTATGTTTTACTGCCTCTTAAATACTATTAACATTCAGATTTTGTATGTTTTACTGCCTCTTAAATACAATACACAGTTCCGAGACACACCCAGAATGTCACTCAAAATCACGTGATAGTGTATACCTGGCCAATGCAACGACAACTTAGCATGTGACATAGTCTCACAAACAAATCGCACGTGGTCAATATTGTACTATGTCCGTGATTTTACCTTACAGTTAATGGAGGGATGTATACCTGTTTAAAGAAAACAAACTGACACCACTTTCAATAAACTTATCCTGCTTTGCAAGAACAGAATGCATCGGAAATGCATGATGCGCCAACTTCCATGTTTAGGTCATGAGGAGGCTGATTCTTCGCCATAGATCGCCAACATTTAGCAGGCACTTGCATTTGTCATTTGTTTTACCGCCACCTTTGTGCAAAGCTTGTGAGACGTAGTAACAGTAACTAAGTAGGCGGCGCTTAGCAGCTATTCTCGGAACTGTGTATTCTGACCAACAGCAACTCATAAAACACATTTTCAATTAAGACTGTATTATCTTGTATTGAAACTATTTTAACTCTGTTTATAGACTCCAGTAAAGTGGGATAACAAAATTGCTAAGTTAAAGTATCTTCAACTGACCATGGTTGTTTGATTGACCAATGGACCACCAATCGACCATTAATAACCGGTTATAACCAGTAATGACCACCGGTCTGGTCAGTACTCATATTGACCGGTCATTTGCCAACCTTGGGACAACTGACCCTCATCTCATTTACACCTAATATTGTAATTTACAGGCAGCGCAGACCTATTCTTGTTTCAGTAAATAGCAGGATAGTTAGGCTTTCCAGAAAAACAAAATTCATATTTCTAGGTCTGTTTAGTTTCACGTGGCACGCTTCAGTTGCGGGATTTTTTAGCTCACCTGAGCCAGCGACTCCGGGGGAGCTTATAGGATGGTAAGGCTCCGTCGTCCGTCGTCTGTCCGTCCGTCCACAATTTCAAATGACATCTCCTCTGAAACAGCTGGGCCGATTGTAACCAAATTTCATATAGAGCCTCCTTGGACCTTAGGAACGAAAAGTTGTTCAAACGGTCCTGGTCACATGACCAACATGGCCGCCATGCCCATATATGGTAAAAACCTGAAAAAATCTTCTTCTCCAGAACCAATAGGCCGATGGCCTTGAAACTTGATATGTAGCATTGGGTACACGAGTACTACCAAGATTGTTCAAATTATGACCTTGGGTTGACCTTGACCTTTTTTACGGTAAGGTCAAATTTGCTTCCTTATGCTTTTATATGGCAAGATGCTACAACATAAGATATCTTGGAAACTGTTGAAGATTTTGGGCTAAAAATTATTATCTACAGTCATCTTAATGGCTACATGTAGATTTACGAGTACAAGAGGTCAAGGTCATTCATTGACCTTTGACCCTGAACTCTCATATTTTGATAAGTTCTAACAATCTCCTCAAAAGCCACTGGGCCAATTGAAACCAAATTTCATACAGAGCCTTCAGGGGTTGAGAGAACAAAAATTTATTTACACGGTCCAGGTCACATGACCAACATGGCCACCACGCCCATATATGGTAAAAACCTTTAAAAATCTTCTTCTCCAGAACCAGTTGACCGATAGCCTTGAGACTTGGTATGTAGCATTGGGTACTTGAGTACTATCAAGATTGTTCAAATTATGACCTTGTGTTGACCTTGACCTTTTTTACGGCAAGGTCAAATATGGGAAAATGCTAGAACATGAGATTTCATGATAAGTTTTAAAGATTTTGGCTTAAAAATTGCTATATACAGTCATCTTAATGAGTACATGAAGATTTGTGAGTACAAGAGGTCAAGGTCATTCTTTGACCTTTGACCCAGAACTCTCATATTTTGACAATTTCAAACAATCTCCTCAAAAATCACCAGGCCAATTGTGACCAAATTTTATTTAGAGCCTCCAGGGGTTGAGGGAATGAAAATTTTTTCTAACGGTCCTGGTCACATGACCAACATGGCCACTATGCCCATATATGGTAAAAACCTTTAAAAATCTTCTTCTCCAGAACCAATTGACCGATGGCCTTGAGACTTGGTATGTAGACAGTGCTCCTGATAGCGTCCGTATCTACGTATATTACGGATCATTTTTGGCCGATACGGATGTATTGAAAAAATTATCGGTACCCGGTACGGAAGCTTTCAAGTCGATACGGACCATTTTTTCCGGTAATCCGTACCACCTGGACAAGTTCCCATAGACGCTTGCATTATAATATTATCAATTAGGCTGAACTTCCTTATGCGTCGCACTAACCGAGAAGCTGACTGATTCTAAATATTTCCTTCCGAATTAGTCTTTCTAATGTGTGGAAAATAGATGGACTGTAAACCAGTCGATTCAAACTGAAAGTAGGAAAGCATCGTTAGCATGGCTTCGATCTCTCAACAAGACAAGCAGGCCTTTATTCTGCGGTTTTTAGCTCACCTGAGCCAGCGGCTCCGGGGGAGCTTATAGGATGGTAAGGCTCCGTCGTCCGTCGTCGTCCGTCCGTCCGTCCGTCGTCCGTCAACAATTTCAAATGACTTCTCCTCTGAAACCGCTGGGCCGATTGTAACCAAATTTCATATAGAGCCTCCTGGGACCTTAGGAACGAAAAGTTGTTCAAACGGTCCTGGTCACATGACCAACATGGCCGCCATGCCCATATATGGTAAAAACCTGAAAAAATCTTCTTCTCCAGAACCAATAGGCCAATGGCCTTGAAACTTGATATGTAGCATCGGGTATGCGGGTACTACCAAGATTGTTCAAATTATGACCTTGGGTTGACCTTGACCTTTTTTACGGTAAGGTCAAATTTGCTTCCTTATGCTTTTATATGGCAAGATGCTACAACATAAGACACCTCGGAAACTATTGAAGATTTTGGGCTAAAAATTGGTATCTACAGTCATCTTAATGACTACATGAAGATTTACGAGTACAAGAGGTCAAGGTCATTCTTTGACCTTTGACCCTGAACTCTCATATTTTGATAAGTACTAACAATCTCCTCAAAAGCCACTGGGCCAATTGAAACCAAATTTCATATAGAGCCTTCAGGGGTTGAGGGAACAAAAATTTATTGATACAGTCCAGGTCACATGACCAACATGGCCACCACGCCCATATATGGTAAAAACCTTTAAAAATCTTCTTCTCCAGAACCAGTTTACCGATGGCCTTGAGACTTGGTATGTAGCATTGGGTACTTGAGTACTATCAAGATTGTTCAAATTATGACCTTGTGTTGACCTTGACCTTTTTTACGGTATGGTCAAATATGGGAAAATGCAAGAACATGAGATTTCATGATAAGTTTTGAAGATTTTGGCCTAAAAACTGGTATATACCGTCATCTTAATGGGTACCAGAAGATTTGTGAGTACAAGAGGTCAAGGTCATTCTTTGACCTTTGACCCAGAACTCTCATATTTTGACAGTTTCAAACAATCTGCTCAAAAACCACCGGGCCAATTGTGACCAAATTTTTTATAGAGCCTCCAGGGGTCGAGGGAATGAAAAAAATTTCTAACGGTCCTGGTCACATGACCAACCTGGCCACTATGCCTATATATGGTAAAAAACTTTAAAAATCTTCTTCTCCAGAACCAATTGACCGATGGCATTGAGACTTGGTATGTAGCATTGGGTACTTGAGTACTATCAAGATTATTCAAATTATGACCTTGTGTTGACCTTGACTTTTTTTACAGCAAGGTCAAATATGGGAAGAGGCTAGAACATAAGATTTCATGGAAAGTTTCGAAGATTTTGGCCTAAAAATTGGTATATACAGTTGTCTTAATGAGTTCATGGAGAATTATGAGTACAAGAGGTCAAGGTCATTTCTTGACCTTTGATCCAGATTGCTCATATTTTGACATTTTTAACCATTTCCTCAAAACCCAAAGGGCCAATTGTAAACACATTTCATAATTATAGAGCCTCCAGGGGTTGATTGGATAAAAATTTGTTCAAATGGTCCAGGTCACATGACCAACATGGCCGCCATTACCACTTATGGTATAATTCTTTAATATTTTTCTTCTCCAGAACCAATACACCTATAGCCTTGAGACTTGGTAAGTAGCATGGAGTACTAGAGTCCCACCATGACTGTTCAAATGGTGACCTTGGGTTTACCTTGACCTTTTTTGCGGCATGGTCAAATATGGGAAAATGCTAGAACATAAGATTTCGTGGAAAGTTTTGAAGATTTTGGCCTAAAAATGGTATATTTGGTTGTCTTAATGAGTACATGAAGATTTATGAGTACAAGTGGTCATGGTCATTCTTTGACTTTTGACCCAAGACTCATATTTTGACGATTTCAGACATGATAAGAGAAAGCCACCTTGCCAATTGCCCAGGTGAGCGATTCAGGGCCTCATGGCCCTCTTGTTTAGACCTACTGACAAATCAACCGAAAATCATAGATGCGTCTATGAGATAATAAATGCTATTATCTCAGGTGCGGTTTTGACTGCATGTAGAAAAGGGAAAAAACATTCTGGTAGGTAGAAAATTGCAGTTCAAATCCAAATGTGATTCGCATGAACCCAGTTCGTAATTATATTAGCGCTGTGAAATTAAATTTTTTAACGCAAATACATGAGGCATAGAACATGTTTGGAACATCTTGAAGTGTCTGCTGAGACAGGTAGTGTTAATATTAAATATGTTTTCATGTTACATCTGTCGGTTCAGTGCAAATACTGAAGCAGAATTGTGGATACTGATCCAAGAAAATTTTGACCAGTACCGTACTGATTGAAAAAAAAATTATCTGGAGCACTGTGTAGAATTGGGTACTTGAGTACTATCAAGATTGTTCAAATTATGACCGTGTGTTGACCTTGACTTTTTTACAGCAAGTTTAAATATGGGAAAATTCTAGAACATAAGATTTCATGGAAAGTTTTGAAGATTTTGGCCTAAAATTGATATATACAGTTGTTTTAATGAGGTCATGAAGAATTATGAGTACAAGAGGTCAAGGTCATTTCGTGACCTTTGATCCAGATAGCTCATACTTTGACATTTTTAACCGTTTCCTCAAAAGCCAAAGGGCCAGTTGTAAACACATTTCATATAGAGCTTCCAGGGGTTGATTGAATAAAAATTTGTTCAAACAGTCCAGGTCACATGACACATGGCCGCCATTGCCACTTATGGTATAATTCTTTAATATTTTTCTTCTCCAGAACCAATACACCTATGGCCTTGAGACTTGGTAAGTAGCATGGAGTACTAGAGTACCACCAAGACTGTACAAATGATGACCTTGGGTTTACCTTGACCTTTTTTATGGCATGGTCAAATATGGGAAAATGCTAGAACATAAGATTTCGTGGAAAGTTTTGAAGATTTTGGCCTAAAAATGGTATATACGGTTGTCTTAATGAGTACATGAAGATTTATGAGTACAAGCGGTCATGGTCATTCTTTGACTTTTGACCCAAGACTCATATTTTGACAAATTCAGACATGATAAGAAAAAGCCACCTTGCCAATTGCCCAGGTGAGCGATTCAGGGCCTCATGGCCCTCTTGTTTTTTAGTCTGAAAGAATGTGACACATTCTCAGACAGTCAATTCGCATCACTTAACACCTCTTCCCACATAAGCAGGGGATAAAAACAAGCATGCATCAATAGGGCTTCTACGTTTACAAAATATTGTAAACGTTTACATGAGCGCTAGAAAACGAAACGATTCCGTTTAAACGACCATTACTGTTGAAATTTTATTCTTAGTATCGGACATCTATAAGACGCCCCCCATACCTTATAATTATTATAAGTATGTTACCACAGTGTCATCCAATAATGCGCTGTCATTTTCGGGGGTCAACTCGAAGTTTGCAGTAACCGACGGTATTAAACAAGAAAACTTATTTACCATTCACCTATTTTCGATGACAGCAATTATTTCCACCGTATTTGATAATTACATTTATTAGATTTATATATAAAACATCAGACATAATTATCCAATTGATAATTACTGTCAACTTTACAAGCTGCAATTATCTCACCTTCGCTGTAAGCTTATCCTGTGAAACACAGGTACCGAGATAGTCCTTTTTTTAACGCACAACACCAGGTGTCGGCAGACACAACCTTGCCTTTGATCTGTTCCATATAAGATTAGCTGCCGATTATGACGTAACAATTTTCTGGCAAAATGTGTACATGTCATCCTTTGCGTAAGGTACACAGAAGATAGAAAATAAAGATATTAGTAGACGTGAGGTCGGTGAAGGGAGCAGGAGAACTAGGTCCCACCCATTCCAGTACCACCGTCCAAATGCTTACACGGATGGTTTTAAGAATTCTTTTTTTGCCCCGTACAATTGCAACTTGGAATGGCCTTACAACCGAAGCTGTCTCTTTGGAGACAGTTGATGGGTTTAAGGCCAAAAGAACTTCTATGATTAAGGTGAGGATTTTCCCCATTAGACTGGCGCGACAGGTCCGAATTTTCATAAGTATAAAGTGTGCAATGTTTTCTTAGCAGAGCTTCCACAAATATGTAAACCATATGAAATCAGATCATTTGTGATTAAGACCCAAAAACATGGGGAGATAATCCATTCTGACCCTACCTACCCTAAATTCAAGGTTTTCGCATACCTCATCTTTTGAGGTAATAAAAGTATTGAAACCCGTCATTCATTCGATACATTTTTGTCATAAATGCATGCTAAATACACGCATATCACAATACAAAGCAATGATTTTCTTCTTGTTACGCCTGACTGGCATTTAAACATGCCAAACCATAGTTACACTTCTGGTCAAAACGGCCAAAATAGAACGATTCATTATAATTAAAGTACAAGTACTTTCCCCCCCGTGACCCAGCATTTCCTTCATGCAGCAGACTTATGCGATGCAAATACGTAATATATATGAGTGGGAAGCTGGGTCGCGGGGGGGAACGATACTCAGTAAGCCAAAGAAGAAGAATGGTCAGCAGTAGCACTGTGATCTTCAAGGATTATATTGTGTACCATGACCTTGAAATGAGGTCAAGGCCACATACATATAGTCAAAACTATCCAGTGGTGTCTGTTATGTAAGTAATGTAAGTCAAAAAAGGGTGAAATTTATACAATAAATCATTATTTCAACGATCAGTTTGAGGATTATTTACAATTTATCTCAACAATGACGTCAACGTATGTTTAACGTACTTTACATAGACACAAACAGTTGAAAATTCATTTGTCATGCAAGTTACATGTCATAGTCATAAATGCAAAGCAGAAGTCAGTAATCCGTATAACTTGTTAATCATGGGGAAAATTCACGCCTTAACCATAGAAGTCCTTTAATATCCTAGAGTAGAGCAGGGGTTAGGCATGGAATGCCTGCCCCTGAGGACTTCTTGTAAATAGTTTTAATCTGCTGGTGGCTTTGTCACAAATTTATTTATTTATTTTTATTTTTTTTTTGTGACAACTTATTCGCCACACCAGAAACCTGTCATCATGGTCAAAGTTGACCGAGGACAGTAACGGTAGAAAGAAAATAAGACGTTTCCGAGGACACCGTCAAGTACATTAAGATTGACTACTGTTGACTGTATAAGATATTATAACTTGTTGGTGGTTCACCGGGTGTTCAGGTTCGGTTAAACGATGTGTGAAGTTTGTAAATGTTTAGCACATATACACGAACCGTTACCGTTTATCCATGTAAACGTAGAAGCCCTATGCATCAATAAAACAATGTTATTTCAAATCAAAATATGCAACTTGCCTCATCCATCCTCCAAAAGATTCGATGATATATTTGAATTCATTTGAGCATAAAGCGAAAGTAGGAAAACACGCCATTTGTGTAGACTCGCATGTCAGCCAATCAGATTGCTGGCTTCGGTTTTAACACGCTATGGAGTCAATGTGTTTTGAAAAGTTTCTTAAAATGAATTTGAAGCGTTACTTAGCGCATGAGCGAATCAAGATGAGGCAAGTTGCATAGTTTAATTTGAAATAACATTGTTTTATTGATGCATGCTTGTGTATAGTACATGATTTTTTTTTTTTTTCATTTACCCCCACATAGGGTCACAGGTACCGAACAACTAGGGGTGTAATGATACATCGATATATCGATGCATTGTGATAGTGGTTGCCTTGATAGTGTTATCGTGATAGTATTTTCAACTATTGATAACTTCGCCAATAGTGCTTTCAACTATCGATAGTTTTGATAGTTTTTTTAGCTCACCTGGCCAGAAGGGCCATAGTGAGCTATTGTCATACCAATGCGTCCGTCGTGCGTCGTGCGTCGTGACGGAATTTGTCCGTCAACACCTAAAAACAAATATTCAAACATCTTCTTCTCTAAAACTACTGGTCCCATGGTTCTCAAATTTCACATGGAGCATGACCTGACTCCAGGGTCTTAGAATTGTAAAATTGGGTCAGGTTGAAAATCCAAGATGGCCGTCGTTACTAAAAATAGCAAAAACAACAAAATAAACTTCTTCTCCAGAACCACTGGGTATATTTGTCTGAATTTTGGCATGGAACATCAGTGAAACCGTGGTATTCAAAATTGTAAAAATGAAAAAAATCTGTAGCACAGTGACCTACTTTCTGTTTACCTGTGTAATTTTGCTCAAATGCCAATGTCAAAAAATGACCTATTTAAACAACTTCAAACAACTTCTTCTCTAAAACCACTGAGCCCATGGATCTCAAATTTCACATGGAGCATGACCAGACTGCAGGGTTTCAAAATTGTAAAATTGGGTCAGGTCAAGAATCCAAGATGGCTGCTGTTACTAAAAATAGCAAAAACAACAAAATCAACTTCTTCTCCAGAACCAGTTGGTATATTTGGTTGAAAGTTTGCATGGAACATAAGTGGGACCTTGGTATTAAAAATTGTAAAAATAAAATAAATCTATAGCGGAATTAGGTCACAGTGACCTACTTAGCGTTTACAAGGCCGATTTTGCTCAAATGTCAATATCTAAAGAAAATGCAACCAATTCTGACCAGATTTGGTCAGAACTGGTTCTTGAATGGAATTATTTCAATTTTGTGCCAGTTGACTATCCAAGATGGCCACCATGGGGGCCGTTACTAAAAATAGCACAAACATAAAAATGACAATTACTCAAGAACCCTTGAATGGAATTGGACCAATTTTGTGTCAGAATGTTCCTTGCATGAAGCCTTTCGATTAATTGCAATTTGGCATTCCAAGATGGCCACCATCTGGTGTTACTAAAAATAGCACAAACATAAAAATGACAATTACTCAAGAACCCTTGAATGGAATTGGACCAATTTTGTGTCAGAATGTTCCTTGCATGAAGTCGTTTTGATTAATTGCAATTTGGCATTCCAAGATGGCCGCCATCTGCCGTTACTAAAAATAGCACAAAACATGAAAATGACAATATCTCAGTAACCGCTGAATGGATTTTGACGAAATTTGTGTCAAAATGATTCTTGCATTGAGATGTTTCAAAAATATCTAACTGTAGAGCATTCATATTGGCCTCTGTTACTAAAAATAGAAAAATGTGAAAATTAGAAAATCTCAATGGAGTTGGATTAATTTTGTGTCAGAATGGTCCTTTCATTAAGCTTTTTCGATTTTTTGCATTTTGGCATTCCAAGATGGCCGCCATTTGCCGTTACTAAAAATAGCACAAAACATGAAAATGACAATATCTCAGTAACCGCTGAATGGATTTTGACGAAATTTGTGTCAAAGTGATTCTTGCATTGAGATGTTTCAAAAGTATCTAACTGTAAGACCAGTCATATTGGCCTCTGTTACTAAAAATAGAAAAATGTGAAAATCAGAAAATCTCAATGGAATTGGACCAAATTTGTGTCAAAATGGTCCTTTCATTAAGCTTTTTCGATTTTTTGCATTTTAGCAATCCAAGATGGCCACCATCTGCCGTTACTAAAAATAGCACAAAACATGAAACTGGCAATATCTCAGTAACCCCTGAATGGATTTTGATGAAATTTGTGGCAAAATGATTTTTTGCATTGAGGTGTTTCAAAAGTAAATATATAAAGACCAGGCAAGTTGGCCTGTGTTACTAAAAGTAGCAAAATGTGAAAATGAGAAATTCTCAGTGGAATTGGACCAATTTTGTATCAGAATGGTTCCATTGCACAATAGCCAGGTGAGCGATATCAGGCCCATTTGGGCCTCTTGTGTTCATGTAGATTTTCACCTTGTGGACTAGCTTATGACACTTGTCTCTCAAACAAATGTCAAATAGGAACCTGAAAGATGTCTGCTTTGCATCAGAAACTTTTGTTAAGATGGTGGTAGAGCTTACACTCATAGTGGACAGCACCAGTATGTAATTTAGAGTTGAGGGACTTATTAAAATCAGTTAAATTCATAAGAAATTGCAATATGGAGAGACAGTGATGGTATCATGATGCATCGTGATGTAAGACTCTCGATAGTATCATGATAGGGCTTTCTCTGATAGTGATAGTATTGTGATAGTCAGAATTTGGGACGATAGTCAGCTCTACGAACCACTACTTGTGGACCTGACTACTCATTGTAAGATTCTGGATTCAATTTCATGTTGGAATTTGTAATTGAAGCGTTGCAATACAGCTGCCAACTCCGTCTACAAACTGATGAGAAACTGCCAGAAAACAGATTTCCCCATAGTAATCATCTCCTCGAAAACTGGCTATAATTTTTCAGTTCCTTCTCTTCAGCTCTTTATTTCCTTTAAATTTCACCCAACAGTCAGCGTCCTTGCATTTTGTGTGGTGAAAGAAGGGGGTAACATTGATGCTATCTTGTTTTTCTCAAACGGAATGTTTGACCTCATTACGTAATGTAGCAACAGAACGACTCTATGCCCCATATTATTTTTTCGTTGATTTCTATTAGAACCAGTCAAATTATAACTTCCGTTTGGTGTCGTTACGAAAGAAACAGGTAAAAATATATGCCTTACCAATCCTCTACCATAGAGCTCCCGCTCTTTCAAAGCTCCATTGCGCCTACTCCCATTGCGCCTACTCCCATTGCACCTACCGTCAAATATAACCTCATTTCCGTTTGGCCTACTCAATGAAAATTTTTCATGTGTTTTTTTCTTCATTTATTTATTGATTCAATACACATTATTTTTTTTTTTAATTTTTATCAAACCTATCTCTACAGTACCTGTTAATCAGGCTTTGGTTGATTGATAATTACTGCAGGATTATAAATTAATTAGTGTAAGCCTGTTTATAACTACCTCAAACTGTGAGCTTTTCCTGGAGCAGACATAGGAAGTGACCATGACCTGGTGATGATGACCTTTCGAGTTCATCTGAAGAAGGCTAGAAAGCCAACCCAGCCAAGACTAAAGTTTGACCTTGAGAAGCTAAGGGACCCAGATGTGACATGCACTTTTCAAGCAACAATAGGTGGGAAATTTGCACCACTCATTGGTCTTAGGGATGATGACATAGACATAGATGCCATGATTACCACCTACAATACAGTAGTGACTGAGGCAGCCAGTGAATGGGAAGGAACATCGCAGGAAAAAGCCCTGGGTCACCAGAGATGTTCTCAACCTCTGTGATGAGAGGAGAAATTTGAAGATGAAGAGGTATGAAGCAGGAGGAGCAGAAGAATACAGGGAAGCAAACAAGAGGATTCAAAAGGCAGTGAAGAAAGCGAAGGAGGACTGGATAGCTCGTCAGTGTGAGGAGATTGAAACTTGCTTGAACAAAAACAACAGCAAGAAAGCATACCAGCTGGTGAAGGTTCTAACTTCAGAGAAACAGGGTAGATCCACAACTATCCAGGACAAGTCTAGGAAATGCCTTACAGAGGCAGCGCCTGACAAATCCATTGTCCGGCTGCCCGGGACAAGTTAAATTTTTTGCTGGGCAAGTAAAAAAATTTCTTACTTGCCCAGCAAAATGTATAAGATACAGTACGTGGACAAAAGTATTCGTCACAAAGTGACGTTGCCGTTTAAATCAATGCATTTCCATATTTTTTAAAAAGAATACTGTCGCAAAGTTTTTAAAGACAATGTAATGAAACTTACAGGGATAAAAAGCAAATTGAAAACAGCAATATAAAATGAAATATTAAGATTATTCTATGTTTAGTGTAGGAGTTTCACGTGATTGAAATGAATGTAAAAGTTTTAAAATCTTGATCTCCATTGACGTTAGTGTTAACGTCATCGAAAAATTGAAGTTTTTGTCTTCTATTCATTTAAAACTGTTGGTACAAGAAAATAGCAAAAGAATCGAATTTCTTGTTATGTTTGTTTATTGCGTAAATCATTTTGCAGATACATGGTGAAAAGAGTGTGGTGATTGCTGTCGTAGTTTTGCGATAATAATTTTTACAAAATTTGTGTAAATACATTGATTTAAACGCCAACGTCACTTTGTGACGAATACTTCTGTCCACCTACTGTATATAGGGAAAATAGAAAAATTCAGGGCTTTCGCGCAGAAGCTATGTACCGGACAAGTAGATTGTAGTTTGATTTGTCAGGCCCTGCAGAGGAACAAGAGATTCTCAGCAGATGGACAGAATACCGTATAATGGGAAATTTTCACGTCTCCTAATTTTCACGGTCGGTAGCGATCCGCAAAAATTAAACTCCGCAAAATATTTTCCAAGTTTATGCAAAATAGTAAGAGGGAGTCTGTTCTGTCCAAACATATGGTTTGTGGTATTCAAAGCGCCCCACAAAACCTTAAGAGTAGGTAACTATAGAGCCATTATTTTAGGCGCAATTATGTTAGCTTCTATTTAGCAGATACATGTAATCACAATTTGAACAGGCTGTCACTTTTTTTGCTTAATTAATGGTCACTTGTACCTGATTATGCAAGTACAATTGAATTACTTTTAATTGGCTGTGAGTTCTATTTACATTTATCTCGAACAATAGCAATTCTATCAATTGCTTGCATATTTCAGTTGACTGTTTCTGTGTACTAGCATAGATTTGTACAAATGTCTATCTAACGTTTTTTTTTTGAAAAAAAAAAAGGATGGGTATCGTCCCAAACCAAAAAAGAGCCGATGCTATCTAAACAAATGTTTTCATAATAAAGTGATTACAGTTTTATTACATGTACGTTTATCTCTCCTTGTGCATCTTGATTTTTCTGTCAAGCCAATATTTTACAGGACAAACACAATTTTTATTTTCGTGGATGTTCACATCCGCGAAAATTAAAAACCGGGAACATTAATCTTCATGCTTTTGAGACAAATCCGCAAAAATTTGGCGACACGAAAATTTTCCATTATACGGTATTGCTGAGAACTATACAACCATGAGACTTACCGTGACAATGCGGTTCTGGGCTGCAATCAGCCCCCAGAAGAAGATCAACAACCAATCCTTCGTGAGGAAGTTGAGATTGCAGTAGCAACACTAAAGAAGGGGAAATCTGCCGGAGTTGATAATATACCAGCAGAACTTGTCCAAGCTGGCGGGGAGACCATGATTGATGTTTTAACAGATATCTGTAACAGGATCTGGAGAACAGGAGAATGGCCTACTCCATGGGCTCAGTCACTGATTATTACGCTTCCTAAAAAAGGCAACCTACAGCTCTGCCAGAACTACAGAACCATCAGCCTCATCAGTCATTCAAGCAAAGTCATGCTAAAAGTCGTCTTGAAAGGGCTTAAACCACAAGCCGAAGAGATAATAACAGGTTTGGTTCCAAGCAGGAAGGAGCGCCACAGAACAGATCTTCAGCCTTAGAATCGTGTGTGAAAAGTATCTCCAACATCAGCAGAATCTGAACCATGTCTTCATTGATTTCAAAAAAGCCTTTGACAGGGTATGGCATGCAGCCTTATGGGCCACCATGCGGAAGTACAATATCAGTGCAAATCTAGTTCGCAGCATTGAGCAGCTATACGACAAGGCTACAAGTGCAGTCCTGATAAATGGCAGTACAGGAGAATGGTTCAGAACAACAGTTGGAGTAAGACGAGGATGTCTTCTGTCACCCACCCTCTTCAACATTTTTATCGAACGGATCATGTCTGATGCTCTGGAAGAACATGACGGTAAGATAAGCATAGGCGGCAGAAACATTACCAATCTGCGGTTTGCCGATGACATTGACGCTCTAGCTGAGAAAGAGCAGGAACTAGAAGCTCCAGTTGAAAGTCTCGACCAAACCTGCACAAGGTATAAGATGGAGATCAGTGCGGAGAAGACCAAACTGATGACGAACAGCGCAGATGGCATCCAGAGGGAGATCAAGGTAAAAGGGCAGAAGCTGGGTACTGTAAGCAGCTTCAAATACCTTGGAGCAGTTGTCTCAGATGATGGCTCAAAAGAGGAGGTTCTCTCAAAGATTGCACAAGCCACTTCAGCTCTTACCAAGCTGAAACCAATTTTAAGAGATAACATATCTCTTGGATCAAAGGTGAAACTTATGCGCTCCCTTGTCATTTCCATATTTCTGTATGCCTGTGAATCGTGGACCTTGACAGCAGAGTTACTGAAAAGAACGCAGACCTTTGAGATGAGATGCTACCAAAGGTTACTGAACATTTCGTACAAGGACCATATAACCAATGAGGAGGTTCGCAGGAAGATCCAAGCAGCCATTGGAGAATATGATGAACTCCTGACGCTGGTCAAGAAACGGAAGCTAAGGTGGTTTGGCCATGTCTCAATGTCTTCTGGCTTAGCAAAGATAATTCTTCAGGGAACAGTGAAAGGAAAAAGAAGAGATAGACAGAAGAAGAGGTGGGAAGACATTATCAAAGAGTGTACAGGAATGGACTTTGCCAGCTCAACTAGGGCAGCTGAAGACAGGAAAGGGATTGTTCCGAAGTCATCTGTGGTGCCCCAACAACCTAGTATGGTTACGGGATAGAGTAGAATAGAACTGTGAGCTTGTATAGCAATACATATCATTATCTAACATATATTTATACCCCCCGCAAACTGTGTTTGTGGGGGGTATACTGTTTTGACGTTGTCCTTCCGTCCGTCTTTCCGTCCTTCCGTCCGTCCGCAACGCATTAAATTTGCTCCGATTTGTTTCAAATTTTGTCCATGGATGCAGCATAAGAAAATAATGGATACGTATTTTTCAATTTTTCCTGGAAGATTTTTATTGCGGAGTTATGCCCCTTTGTATTTTTCGTGGAATAAGTTTGTTATCGCAACTCCTCCTAAATGGTTTGACGGATTTTCTTGAAATTAAGTATGTGAACAGATATTGGTATGAAGATGTGCATTAGGGTTTTGATTTTCAATTCTGCCCCTTTTTGCCTGAGTTATGCCCCTTTTTGATATTTTTTGCCCTATTTTATACGGTTTTTGCATTAAATTTGCTCCAATTTGTTTCAAATTTTGTCCATGGATGCAGCATAAGAGAAGAGTTGATACATATTTTCAATTTTTCCTGGAAGGTTTTTATTGTAGAGTTATGCCCCTTTGTATTTTTCGTGAAATAAGTTTATCGCAACTCCTCCTAGATGGTTTGACAGATTTGCTTGAAATTAAGTATGTGAACAGATATTGGTATGAAGGTGTGCATTAGGGTTTTGATTTTAAATTCTGCCCCTTTTTGCCTGAGATATGACCCTTTAAAAAAAAACAGTCTTGAAAATCAGAGTTTGTTGTAGCTACTTCTCCTAAACTGTTTGACTGATATTAGATATGTGAACACATATTGGTATATAGATGCAGTGATTTTTTTACAAATCTCCTTCTTTGAGTCCCAGGACTCACAAGACCTAAAATCTTTGCATCCCAAGCTCAAGGGTTTGCATCTTTACTGGGATGCAAAAGCAATATTTTCTCTGCATCCCAAACTTAAAGGGCTTCAAAGGACAAGCCCTATAAGTAAAAAAATAACCAACGTCAAGCTCCTGTGGTCACAGGAATAAAATAAATCACCTGTTGTCTCATTGTCAGACAGCGTATTGGATTTGGAGACATCCGTTGTCATTTCGTATTCGAAGTTTGATCGGTCGCATCATGATCTGCAACATCTGGCCTTGCGTGTTTGTGTTGCCCAAGAAGACCAAATAATGTTTGCTGCTTTGAATCAAGTTTGATCTTTTTCTTGTTTTTCGGAGGCATGATTACTTATTGACCCGGTGTATTAATAAAAGTTTGCACTTAGGTAAAAAAACATCACCGAGGTCGATAATACTATGTTCCTCCGGTACTGGACAACTACTATTGATTATTGGTATTACAGGTAGACTTCGGTATTTAGCGGGAGTAGGAAAGATTATGGTACTGTTTTTTACCAGTAATATAACAATCTGCTAATGCACCGTTGCTATATTCTTAAAACGAAAGTAGCTTTGTAAACGAAGCCGAAATCGGAAGTTGGACTACCGATCGGCTATTTTTAAGCATCCCGGAACGCAGCCAAGGAAATATTTTGCGTCCTCTGGGAAAATTATGCGTCTAAGACGCAGGACGCAGGGGTAAAAAAATCACTGGAGATGTGATCTTGTAGTTGTCATAACATAAACTTAAATGAAAAAGCCTACCCCCCGCAAACTGTGTTTGAGGGGGGTATACTGTTTTGACGTTGTCCTTCGGTCCGTCTTTCCGTCCGTCCGTCCTTCCGTCCGTCCTTCCGTCCGTCCGTCCATCCGCAACGCTTTAAATTTGCTCCAATTTGTTTCAAATTTTGTCCATAGATGCAGCATAAGAAAATAGTGGATACGTATTTTTCAGTTTTTCCTGGAAGGATTTTATTGCGGAGTTATGGCCCTTTGTATTTTTCGTGGAATAAGTTTGTTATCGCAACTCCTCCTAGATGGTTTGACGGATTTTCTTGAAATTAAGTATGTGAACAGATATTGGTATGAAGATGTGCATTAGGGTGTTGATTTTAAATTCTGCCCCTTTTTGCTTGAGTTATTCCCCTTTTTGATATTTTTTGCCCTATTTTATAGGGTTTTTGCATTAAATTTGATCCAGTTTGTTTCAAATTTTGTCCATGGATGCAGCATAAGAAAATAGTGGATACGTATTTTTCAATTTTTCCTGGAAGGTTTTTATTGCGGAGTTATGCCCCTTTGTGCTTTTCGTGAAATAAGTTTATCGCAACTCCTCCTAGATGGTTGGACAGATTTTCTTGAAATTAAGTATTTGAACAGATATTGGTATGAAGATGTGCATTAGGGTTTTGATTTTAAATTCTGCCCCTTTTTGCCTGAGTTATGCCCCTTTTTGATATTTTTTGCCCTATTTTATAGGGTTTTTGCATTAAATTTGCTCCAATTTGTTTCAAATTTTGTCCATGATTGCAGCATAAGAAAATAGTGGATACATATTTTTCAGTTTTTCCTGGAAGGTTTTTATTGCGGAGTTATGCCCCTTTGTATTTTTCATGAAATAAGTTTGTTATCGCAACTCCTCATAGATGGATTGACAGATATTCTTGAAATTAAGTATGTGAACAGATATTGGTATGAAGATGTGCATTAGGGTTTTGATTTTAAATTCTGCCCCTTTCGCCAGAGTTATGCCCCTTTTTGATAATTTTGCCCTATTTTATAGGGTTTTTCCCTTTTTTGCTTCAATTTTATTCAAATTGGGTTACTAGATGCAGCATATGAAAAGAGCTGGTACATATTGTTCAGTTTTTCCTGGAAAGTTTTCCTGCAGAGTTATGTCCCTTTGTAGATTTCGTAAGAAAAGTTGTTATTGCTACTACTCCAAGACCATTTGACGGATTTTCTTGAAATTAAGTATGCGAACACATATTGGTATGAAGATGAGCATTAACCCTTTGTGCATGAGTTATGCCCCTTTTTATATGTTTTGCCTTATTTTGAAGTTTTTTTTCGGCCATTTTCACTTCCATTTTATTCAAATTTGGTGCACAGATACAGTAGAAGGAAAGAGTTGGCACATATTGCTCTGTTTTTCTCAAAAGGGTTTTCCAGCTTTGTTGTACCCCTTTGTTGTCTTGGAAAACAGAATTTGTTGTCGCTACTTCTCCTAAACTGTTTGACTGATATTAAATATGTGAACACATATTGGTATATAGATGTGCACTTGCAGTTGTCATAACATGTATGCTGTGTAAATGTAAAACTTAAATGACAAAGCTGCATGCCTAACTGTTAAATGCGGGGGGTATTTAGTAAGCCGTGCTTACTGCCACCTCTAGTTTAAAACAGCTTTGACTCTAACTGGGAATTACATATTTTTGTATCATTTTTATGTACTATGTTTTTTTTATGTTTATTTTATTTATTTTTGCATTCTTGATGAAATATTTTATTCAGCATGTTTTTAAATGTGTTAAACACCAAGCATAAAATCTGTTCCAGTCGGCATTTTAACACGTCTCGCAATTAAAGAGATTAGCTTGGGTACCTTAATTTGTATACAAATGATGAAATAAAATAGATTACAAAAACTTACACGTGTTTGTTTGTTTTTAACTCTCCGGTAATTATATCCTTAGAACACCAATTACTCTTTTCCTTCAAGGTATTTTTTTTTTGTCTTTCATGTGCCTCTTTGATCGGATCGGCCGTGACGGCGGACTTGATTAGCGCATTGGGGAAAAAATCGGTACATTTGATGTTGCATGTGCAGTCCGATTGGGTATCGTCAAAGTACAAAGTCGCACATCAGCGCAGACTGATCGTTGTTCGATTCCGTCAGTTTTCAGGTACGTTCGAAGACTCCGATAAGACCGTGGATGTGCAGGCTGATCTATGTCAGCTCTCTGCATATGCAATAAGTATCTTTCTTCTGACACACCTGGACAAAACTGCACGTGCCACGGATCTATTGTCAGTGTCTGGCGGTGTCTTTGAAGTTTACACTTACAATCAGTGTGTTGCGGCACCGAATGTACCAATGAAGTCTCCGACAGCTTTCGCATCTGCAGAAACTGTTCAAAGTCTACGTCTTGGCTATTTGTTATTTAGAATCCATAGAATTATTGATGCGCAAAGACAAGATGATATGCAGGCTGATCCGAGTCTTGTTTGTTCGTTCAAGGTCCTCTGTTCCTTGCATGACTTCGGCGCGGGAAAACCTTGATCTGACTTCGAGATTTCGGTCGTCGGCTCCATGCCTCTCCTGGGTTTTCTCCAGTAAATTTTACGCCAGCGCCGTACATAGCGCAGTCTTGTTCCGAGGCAACTGGTAGCATGCTAAAACAAAATCTGGCCATCTTCAAGTTTTACGAAAGATAACTATAGGTACCTATATAAGGACAAGACTGCGCAGGCTGGTTTTGGACATTTGCGCACCCACAATTCCAAACGCGTGGAAGCGATCTCACCATCAAATTATGCTGTAACGGCTATCTTATAAAAGCCACCTAACGGCTTGTGCATACAGAGACGACACAGATTAGTATGCGCACTCGAAAAATCTGATGACAGTTAACTGTGTTCGGATGAACAATCTACCCCGGTATATTAATCCTCGTCAAAAACTGAGAATTCATTTCAGATTTTCACGCGACACCAATTAAAGAAACAGCTTAAAGTCGCCGCGGACGGTCGCTGCATGGGAAGTTTAGTGAGCCGCATCACATAAAATGTATCTTATGAAGCAAGCGCAGCCTGATAAGCTTCCACGGAAGTATTCGCTTTTCTTGGGAAACGTTGACACTCATAACTTCAAGACCCTATTACCGAACAAGAAACGCCAGTCGCATTACAATATTGCGCAGGCTGATACGAGTCTTTGCTATCAGCGTTTGCCTGGGTTAAGATACCTTCTCCCGCCTCTCGGTTCAGTCTGACACATTGAGCTGCACGTGTCAGACGGCGGCGTCCTTTGATCTGAAACTGAAATCAACATCTAGGATTCGACATGGTTACCGTCTTTAACCATTGCACTACCGGTTTTACGCTCGGTAATCGCGTATGTATTGATCAGAATGAGTAAATCGCACTGGTCGCCAATTTAAGCCCGTTCATCCTTAAATTATATTGACGCGTTGATATAACGTAGACTGATCAGACTGCGCAGATGCACAAGACCATAAGATATCTGTTTCACGCGACGGCTATCAAGCGTAAAATGAGCCATACCACAATAAAAAGCCTCACAGCGTGTTGTGGCAATGAAATCTCCGATCAGTCGGCTCATCCGCCTAGACTCATTTGACAATGTAAATTCTTTGCCGGTGCGCCGGCTGATCAGTTTCTTTCACTTGGGGCCACTAAATGTAGGTCAGTCACAGCTGGCAGTTGGCCAACACGTGTCAGAACGTCGGTACCTTTGAACTCGGTGAAAGGCTTACCATATAGACCCTAAGTATTGGAATACCTAGGTAAGACAGTTAAAATGATCGTTAGAAATACTCGGTAACGAGGTGTTACCCAGTATATTTTACGATCAGAGCGTCCCAATTAATACAGTCACAAAATTACTGAAATTAATCTGAAATCTTAAATAGTCCCAATATATATAATCATTTTAATTAATTACTTTTCCCCCAAACAGCAGGTGTCCCAATACATTCAGGGTCCCAAAACATAGAATTATTACGGTAATATAAGAATGTAAATAAAAAAAAAAAAAAAAAAAATTTTCATAACCATTTGTATTTAAAAAAATGAGTATGCGAAACAGGAATAATGATATACTTTAGAGTAGGCGAAATGGGAGTACGCAAAATGGGACAAATCATTGGCGAAACGGGAGTAAGTGAAACGGGAGTAAACCGCTCTGGGAACCAGACTTTTTGTACTCATCAGAAAAAAGAGAAAAAAAGTCCTTGAATGTCTTTTTACAGTTGAGTTGGTTGCATAAGGGGAAACATTAAATATTGCTTTTGTTTGCCTCATTTGTCATAAAATGAGCCGCGACACGACAAAACCAACAATGTGGTTGTGCGTCCAGTGCAGACTCAGATCAGTTTGGGCATCCATCCAGTCTGATCAGACCCTTCGCTAAGCGCTTAAAGGGTAGCAGAAGGTCTAAGCTTCCTCCATGGGGACAGTGGAGACTCTGATCAGACTGGGCAGATGTCCGGGCTGATCTGAGTCTGCGCTGGGCGCACAACCACATTGTTGGTTTTGTCCCGTCGCGGCTCAAATATTATCATACTTATGTAATCAGCAAAATTTTAGCAATTACTGATATTCAAGCACCAGTATCTACTATAATTACAATTATGTTTGTCATTAGACTTATTTTTTTTGTTTGTAATGACGATGCTACACATTAAATATTTGTTAATTGCCATCATACATAATACACATTGAGTTTGAAGGACCCATTTTTGGGCAGGTCAGCAGTTTGATCCTGGTGAACCTAGTCATGCCAAAAACGTATGACTGGATTTAGCCACGCCCTTTGGAAAAATTCGTTCTCACCTCATCGTGGAAATACCATGTGCCCATCGGGTCTATTTCAGTTGCCTCTCATAATCACCTCAAAATTTTCTGTACAAAAATAATCTTATCTGGCAATTTTTACTATGAAAATGTGATGGATCTACCGGGTTGGGTGAAACCACTAAAATTTAATCCTTTCCACCCAAATCCTCTTCCCACTAGCGTGGGGGGAAGGTGATGGGGTTGGGAATTTTATAGACATAACCATGAATGCATACATTCTAGTTGTGAGTATTTATCTCTGAAGCTGCAAATGCTAAATCCATTTTTATCCCCCGACCGAAAGGTTCGGGGGATATAGCGATGAGCCTGGCGTCCGTCCGTCCGTCCGTAAACATTTTCTTGACCGCTCTATATCTTGAATACCCTTTGGAATATTTTCATGATACTTCACAGTTATGTAGAACAGGTCATGATGAAGTGTCGCGTACAAGAATGGTAACTCCTGCTTTTGTACTTTTTGAGTTATCTGCCCTTTGGTGAATTTTTGGCAGATTCGTGTCCGCTCTGTAACTTGAATACCCTTTGAAATATTTTCATGAAACTTTACAGATATGTAGAACAGGTCATGACGATGTGTCGAGAACAAGAATGACAACTCTGGCTTTCTTACTTTTTGAGTTATTTCCCCTTGATGGTTTTAGCTGTGATTTTGTGTTGATTTCGTGTCCGCTCTATAACTTGAATACCCTTTGGAATATTTTCATGATACTTTACAGATATGTAGAACAGGTCATGACGATGTGTCGCGAACAAGAATGACAACTCTTGTTTTCTTACTTTTTGAGTTATTTCCCCTTGATGGTTTTAGATGTGATTTCCTATCTGTTCCATGACTTGAATACCCTTTGAAATATTTTCATGATACTTTATAGATATGCAGAACAGGTCATGGGATTTTGTCTCATACATGAATGGATTCTTTGTCGGAATTCACTTACTAGAGAGCTCAAAATTAGATTAGTAGGGCTTGTACTTTAGAAGTTATTCACACATTTTGAAATGTTGAGTGTATCATAATGCTATACAATGTGACCATGAATGCTGTTTGAGATTTTACTTCTTTTTAGCAGTCTAGCATACTGTTTTGGTCTGAGTGTTAGATAATCATGCATCTGTTAAACAGATAATGTCAATCAGAAGCATAAAAGGATGACAATATATTACTTATATGTTTTTTGAAGTGCTTCCTTTTTACCAAGGCACAAGGGGCCTTTGGTCGGGGGATTTGCCATCTCCTCTGATGGCTATTTTCCTTTATTATTAATATATTTTAAGCTTTGCTAGACTTTTCTAAATTACTTTATTTTAAAGAAATGTCTTTGTCTTATTCAGCTGAAGGAAATAGTATCCGAGAAGTTTGGAAGTCCACAAGAGCAGATATGCCTTATATTTGCTGGGAAAATCCTCAAAGATGCTGATACTCTATCAAGTCTGGGTATCACAGATGGAATGACAGTACATCTGGTCATTAAATCTGCTAACAGGGTGAGTATACAGCTTCCAATAGGCCCCTAGGTTATAAAACTTTTATCATGCTCCACTCAGCTGAGCATGAAATTTTACCTGCTAATAAATAGCAAATTACTGATAAGTTCAGTTGTTTTCTTGCTCAGTTTGGGTGTGCATGAAATTTTCTCTGCTTATGAATATGAAAATGACAACATAAGTTGGCATTTTCAAATTTATCAGCAGAGAAAATTTCATGCTCAGCTGAGTTGAGAACAAAAAATATTATAACTTCGGGGCCAGAGATCAGCCTAGAGCTTTGAAACAGGGAGAAGTTTTGCAACATTTTCTGTCCACTAGGGAGAAGTTTTTGTCCAAATTTTGGATTTCCCTATAATTATGTTCTGTACATTTACACTTCTCCCTCAGCTCAAAATAGGAAGAAGTCAGCCAGCTTAGGGAGACTATTTCTCCCAAATCGCCTTCTAGGCTGAGTCCTGTGAATCCAATAAATGGATGGGAAAGGCACAGACAAGAAGAGTAGCTGTTGTTTTACTGTCTCAAAATTTTTGTCCCCTAGTAAATGGCTAAACTAAATAGCTGGTGAAAATTGATTAGTTTATAATAGTTGATGAAAATTCTTGGATGATCTTATTTTTCCTCAAAAAAAAACATCTGAGCCGCGACACGTGAAAACAAACAATGTGGTTGTGCGCCCAGCCCAGACTCAGATCAGCCTGGGCATCCGCCCAGTCTGATCAGAGTTAGCTACCTTTTAAACGCAAAGCCAAGACTCTGATCAGACTGGGCGGATGCCCAGTCTGATCTGAGTCTGGGCTGGGTGCACAGCCACTTTGTTGGTTTTGTCGTGTCGCGGCTCAACTATGCTATCAACTCAAAAGGTAATGGCTGGTTAGTTTCTTACATTGTCTGACAAGTCTAGTAAATAGATTGCTTTGATGACCATGTGTTCCTTACATCATCTGACAGTTTATGACTAGTCTTATGTTTTTCAGACGGCAGCAACCACAGATCCTGCACCACCTCCTACAGTCACCACACAGGTTAGTGATATTGCCAAACAATTACTCAGAATTGCAGTCCCTGAATAATGTGATGATGGTTTTACACCCTTTTCAACAGTATTTCAGTCAAATCAGGATAATGGGAGGGTGATAATGAAGAGTTCTGTGCAATGTAGTGCCATTTAAGTTTGGACAGATCTCACCTTTAAGGGACTCCAAACAGCAGCCCCATGATCTTAAGTTGGGATGCAGAATAATGTGGGGGTTTGAGATCATCTGGGATAAACTTCCTTTAAAAATGATAATGTCAGAGCTGCAGGTAAGAGGGAGTATTTGAAAATACTTGTCTGGTATTTTTTCTCCTTTAAACATGCTTTGTGCCCCCTGATATGAACTGTATCAGTGATAAGGGGTCACAACATGTTTTCAAGAAGAAATAAGAAAAATTATCATACAGCATAAACTGCTCCTGCTTATTTAAAAATGTGTTGAAAAGTACTTTGTGTCAATTATTTTTGTGATGGAAGAACAAATCTATAGGTCTTCTAATAAGGGGATGGTTAGGGCATTGGGGGTCACAACATGGACTTTAGATAGGAAGTTGGAAAATTTATCCTCAAAAGTGCACCTATAAATGGCTGATTTTAGATTTTACAGCCTTTTTAACAGCATTTCAGTCTTATCAGACTCATGTGGGGAATATCTGATTGATAATGAGGATGAAAGAATGCAGAAACTAGAGAAAAATTTCAACTTGGCAGTGCTGTAGATAAGAAGGGATAACAGGGATAATTTAGGGATAATTTTCCATAATTCTCAATAAAACGTATGTTGTGACCCTCATTAAAACTGTCCTGTCGAGACTATTCTAATTAGGGTCACAGCACATGTTTTCCTTAAGAAATAAGAAAAAAAAAACTTAAAACCCCTACCTTATCTGGAAATCTTGAGTTAAATCTATGATTTCCGGATTATTCTGATAGTGCAATATACAGGCTAGATATGCAGAAAACAACTTCGAATTTAAATCCCATTGCCTATTAGTTTCAGGTTAGTAATAAGTAAGTTGAGCATTTTATCAGTGAAAGTAGGTGCTTGTTTCCATCTGAAGAGAAGTCACAACAAAGGTTATTACTGATGAACAGAATGGTCTCATATTCCCAAAATTTGTTGCAGCTGTTGGCTAAAATCAAAATCCATTTACAAAATGCTGTGAAACTCTGTGCTCTGTCATAAATCACACACATATATATCAGCCGTGACACGAGAAAATCAACAAAGTGGTTGTGCACCCAGTGCAGACTCAGATCAGCCTGGGCATCCGCCCAGTCTGATCAGAATCTATGCTTTGCGCTTAAAAGGTAGCATCCGCCCAGCTGATGATCAGAATCTATGCTTTGCGCGTAAAAGGTAGCTAAGGGTCTAAGCTACTTCCATGCGGGCAGCAAAGACTCTGATCAGACTGGGCAGATGCCCAGGCTGA
This sequence comes from Ctena decussata, assembly GCA_963989385.1. Lineage (NCBI taxonomy): Eukaryota > Metazoa > Mollusca > Bivalvia > Lucinida > Lucinidae > Ctena > Ctena decussata. Next base: position 29,672,904 of record OZ022505.1, read on the forward strand.
TCCAAGTCTGCGCTGGGCGCACAACCACTTTGTTGGTTTTGTTGTGTTGCAGTTCCTATGTGATAAGTTTGTTTCATTGTCAGGCTAGTGGAACATCAATACCTGCCCAGCCAGATGTGAGTGCCACACCATTTGGTCTGGGAAGCCTCGGAGGGTTGGCTGGTGTTGGTAATATTGGCATGGGATCAGCTAACTTCATGGAGATGCAACAGAGAATGCAGAGAGAGGTATTTATACTGGTTTCAAAATGCAATTTAAAACATGTTAGACTGACTTCACAAACAAAACCTGCCTATAAGGGCTACATTACCAGAAAATGTGTCTTTGGGACTTTTTATACGCCCGTTTTAAAAAAAAACGGACGTATTATGTCATGGTGCTGTCCGTCCGTCCATAAACATTCTTGTACGCCCCATAACTCAGTAACCATTTGGGATATCTTCATGAAATTTGGTAGGCATATGTATTAGGGTGGGGGAACGTGTCGCGTACAAGAATGGTTGCTCCCCCTTTTTTACTTTTGAAGTTATGCCCCTTTGATTAATTTTTTCCCTGTAAGTCTTGTACGCGCCATAACTAGATAACTGTTTGGGATATCTTTATAAAGCTTCTTAGCAATGTGTATGAAGTCCTAACGATGTTTCGTGTACAACAATGGCTGCTCTCCCTTTCTTTATTTTAGAGTTAATCCCTGTCATTAGTTCTTATAGCCGAAGTTATTAGCGCGACACTTCTACTTGGGTTAATAACATTGTAGGTCCTGTGCGTAAAGCTTCTATGAAACATTCCGAGCAGGAACTGCAATTTTAGCTTTTTTGACAGTGCCAAGTAGTACCACTGTCCTTTCGGGCTGTAACAAGCAGCTAAATACTGCGTTACATTAAAGATCCTGATCAGACTGCCTCTGTAGAGCAGACTGACCAGGGTCTGGAATGTGCGCCAGCTGATAGTGTCGTGCTGTTGCATTGTTTTAAAAGTTCGTTAAGGTACCGTATTTGCCCTGATATTCGTATACTAATGGCGGCGCAGGTTTATTATTTTTGATGTCTGATCTGGGTGGGCAGTGCCCATGCTGTCTGCGGGCGCACAGCCTTGGAGTATTGTTGAGGCGGCGATCATTCAGCGTCAGTACGCTGAATTATCGTTGATTCGAAGTTGTCCGACATTTTATGCCCGCTGAGTTTGTACTTGTTCAAACTTCTGTGGTTTAAACGGCTGTGCCACTCGAATATCTTGGAAAAGTACGGTACAAGTAATATAGAACTTACATGTTAGAGGTTTCCATGAATACAATCCAAATAAATATGTTCATAAATATTTCAAGGTTTCACTTCCACTAGATTTCATTCATAGTCATTAGTTACGTATCAAGACTCAGTTCGCACAGACTTTTGGTAGACTGTTGTAAAACTTCCCAATCGTAATAACTGGATAGTAAATGAGATCTCGTGCAGGTGAAACCATGTGTGTAAAAGTATTGACAGCCGTCACTGCTTTATGAGAATATGAATACTCATTTTTTTTTTTTTTTTTTTTTTCTTTTTTTTCTTTTTGTGCATTTGTAGTAGCATTTTATTGCAAATTTTATTACCCAATCCATATATAGTAGGGGCATTATGGGATCATATGTAATAATGTTGTATAATATCAAGTGTCACTCCTTGTTTGTATTATAATTGATATGTAATTTGGGCCGGAGGCCTTTATTTACGAAATAAAATATTTGTATTGTATTGTATTGTATAGGCTATTTTTGTGTATACTTGTACAATATATTGTCAAGGGAAAAAAGTAGAACTAAAAATGGTATATCTAGTGTATTATGGTTATCTCCCTTGTTCCACTTACCTTGGAATACTAACAGTATTTCATGTGTTGAATATTTAGATGATGTTGCAGTCATTATACCCCAACTTTGAAAAATTGGGGGGGGGGGTATACTGGTTTACATTCTGTCCGTCCATCCGTCCATCTGTCCTTCCGTCCCCATTTAATCAAATTTTTCATCAAAGATTTCTTCACAACCATACAAGCTGGACTGGTCATATTTGGCATACAGGTTGATGACGATATGTTGTATTGTGGGATTGAGAACCAGCCTTCTCCTGCTTATTCTTCCCTGTATTTGTCCGATTTTCTTTCTTTCCATACTTTGAATAATGAAATTTTTCGTCAAAGATTTCTCCACAACCATGCAAGCTAGAGTAGTCATATTTGTTATGCAGGTTGATGACGATAGGTTGTATCGTGGGATCGAGAACCAGCCTTCTCCTGCTTATTCTTCCCTGTATTTGTCCGATTTTCTTTCTTTCCCTACTTTGAATAATGAAATTTTTCGTCAAAGATTTCTCCACAACCATGCAAGCTACAGTAGTCATTTGGTATGCAGCTTGATGACGATATGTTGTATCGTGGGATTGAGAACCAGCCTTTTTCTGCTTATTCTTCCCTGTATTTGTCCAATATTCTTTCTTTCCATACTTTGAATAATGAACTTTTTCATCAAAGTTTTCTCCACAACCATGCAAGCTAGATTAGTCATATTTTGTATGCAGGTTAATGATGACTTACTGTATTGTGGGATTGAGAACCAGACTTCTCCTCTTTTTGTTCCCTGTATTTGTCCGATTTTCTTTCTCTCTTTACTTTGAATAATGCATTTTTTTCGCAAAAGATTTCTATGCATCTGTAAGTTAGAGTAGGGATTTTTGTATGCAGATTGATGATAACTTGTTGTATTGTGGGATTGAGAACCAGTCTTCTCCTGCTTATTCTTCCCTATATTTTTCCAATTTTCTTTCTCTCCTGACTTTGAATAATGTAATTTTTTGTAACAGATTTCACAGCAACCATTCATTTTTGATATACATGGTAACAATAATTTCTCTCCCTCTTTATGCTTTTTGTTACGAAAATAACACCATTTGATTTAAGCAATTAAGCGGGGGTATAGTCGGATGTGCTGACAGTTCTAGTTAATTATAGAGTGGTTGCCCCTGTTTGTTTGCCTGTCTATCCTTTTGTAAACAATCTTGTTCATTCTGTAACCCCTTTAGGACATTGAAACGAACGTATTATGCGCCGCTTGCTAAGCCCTTGTTTAAATGTGTGTGCTTGGATTTATCTGCGCACAACTGAATTGTAGTAGGAGCATGCGTTGTACACCCAAAATTAATGATGGTTAGGCCATTCAGATTTGAAAAGGGAACTTCAAACCAGCTAGTAATTCAGTCTCGACTAGTGGTAGTTTCAGATAGCTTTATGTCCTTTTATTTAATCCAGGTAATGCAGAACCCAGAAATGTTACGACAGATGATGGAGAACCCATTTGTCCAACAGATGATGTCAAATCCTGATGTCATGAGACAGCTGATGATGTCAAACCCACAGATGAGAGAATTGATGGAGGTAAGTCCCATGAGTATATGCCCCCACTAACCCCCTCCGGCGACCTAGCAGCAATGCCCCCTCCCCCATGACCCAGCATTTCCTTTATGCAGCAGATTTATGCATGGTTAATACACATTATATATGAGTGGGAAGCTAGGTCATGGGAGAGAACGACACTCAGTAGCGAAAGAAGAAGAATGGTCAGAAGTTGAACTGTGATCTTTATAAGGATTATAATTGCACCATGACCTTGAAAAGTGGTTAAGGTCGCATAAACATAGTCAAAACTATTCAGTTTTGTCAGTTATGTAAGCCAAAAAAGTGTTAATGGATACATTAAATCATTATTTCAGCAGTCAGTTTAAACATGATTTACAATTAATTGCAACAATGGCTTCAATGTCAATGCATGTTTAACGTTTTTAACAGAGACACAAACACTTGAAAATTTATTTGTTATGCCTTTACATGTCATAGCCGTAAATGCAAAGCAAAAGTCAGTGATCCAGATAACGTTTTTATCATTGGGAAAATTCATGCCTTATGCCTGGAAATCCTTTTATTTAGTAGGAAATATTTTTGCATATATCCATTCACAAAAATAAGGCATTGCAAAAAATTTCCTTTCTTCCATTTCAGCGTAATCCTGAAATCACACACATGTTGAACAATCCTGAATTAATGAGACAGGTAGGTAAAACTATTTCTTATAACTGTTCATTTTTGCAAATCAGTGTTCAGTGCTCCAGATAGGAAGGGATAACCGGGATAATGTAGGGACAATTTTCCTAATTTCTCCATATAAACATATCTTATGACCCCTCATTAGAACCGTCTCGCTGAGTAGATCATAATGTAGATCATATCATGAGCGTGGAGGGCGAGTGATTCATCTACTTCCAACTGACCAACAAACAGTGAATTATTACTCAACAACTCAATGCTGGAGCTGAACTATTTCGATTGTAACACTCAAAAGAACTGAAAAAGTATTCTTTTTGTTCAAATACTCCCAGCCTTCCTGCCAGCGTGTATATGCTCCTGCTAATATTCTGAACTGTAAATGTATGATTTTATGGCGCTTTTAGAAAGAAAAAGAGACAAAACACCATCTTACGTCTCAGAATGTCACAAAATTATGTCAGTAATTGCCAGTGACGTCAGCAATTAGACTCACACACTCTGAAACAGTGAATTGTTGCAAAATAAAACACAGAAACTTTCCATTGCTTCTATAGGCACACTGTATTAGAATATGGAATATTTTGAGGCAGAAATTTTAGAATCTTTATTTTAGACAATGGAATTAGCGAGAAATCCAGCTATGTTACAAGAATTGATGAGGACACAAGATAGGGCAATGAGTAATTTAGAGGTAAGAAGGCATTCATTTTTGTTGCACCTTTCTACAGTCAGAAATGGAGCATGATCTGTTTTCCTGTCCCTTTGTCAGTTATATCATCAACCCTTGTGTGTTACTTTGGGTGACATGGCCTTTTGCAGTATTATCAGTGCTCCAGATGAGAAGGGGTAACAGGGATAATTTAGTGATAATTTTTCCTTATTTTTCTATTAAAACATATATTGTGACCCTCATTAGAACCGTCTCGCTGAGACAGTTCTGATGAGGGGTCACAATGTATGTTTTCGATGAAAAATAAGAAAAATTATCTCTGAATTATTCCTGTTACCCCTTCTTATCTAGAGCTCTGAATTATGATATTTTCCTGTGTTAACAAGTATCATCATTCCACCGTGTTGGGGAAAAATGCATTGCAGATTAGAGTGATGAGTATTAGCAGGCTATTATATTGACATTCTTGAGTACACCCTTAAAAATTTAATTGTAATACAAATGATTGATTGCTTTCATTGACAGTGAAATCCTTTACAGCAAATGATGAGACAAAGATATGGCCAAATTTTAGAAATCGGAAATAATATTTAATGTCAGCCACAATAATTGGGCCAATTTCATTAAGCAAGTTGCCTCATGCACTTTGTACAGTTGCCTTGCTAGTAGGGGTTTAATGAAGTTAGAAAGTTGTTATATGTGATTATGAATGGCAACTTGCAAAACAGCGGGCTTAGTTCTCATGGGAACAGCAAAAGCTCAGACAAGGCTGCACATTCACGCTGTCTGATCTGAGCTTTTTCTTTTTGCACACACCATATATGGAAGAATCTTCTGCATGGATTCACATATTGGTTTCAGCCATGACTGTTTGCAAATACCTTAACCTCTCATTTTGCATGAAGCAGCTCATATGATATTGTTTCTGTATGATCTAGAGTATCCCTGGCGGTTTCAATGCCCTACAGAGAATGTACACCGATATACAAGAACCTATGATGAATGCTGCTCAAGAAGGGTTTGGTTCCAACCCCTTTGCAGGGCTGGTAGGCTCAGGTAAGATTTCAGATGTATACTCATCTAACCTTTACCAGCTGGTTTTTTTATCTCCCTTGTGACTAGCAGAAGTTAAGACAGAGATATAACTGTTTTGGGCCCGGTTGTTCAAAACATTGTTAGCCTAACGAGCTCGTTAAGAGGTCAACTCGTTAGGTGTTATATGACTTTATATCCAAATACACTGATATTTTTGTTGAAAAAATTGTGAGAAGCTTTTGCAGTGCAAAAGCTTCTCACATCTTTTCAACAAAAAATATTAGCATATTCGAGATATTAACGTTTGAAATTTTAAGGAAACGTTAGCTAACGGCATTGTTAGTTTCGAACAACTGGGCCCAGGTGTCTGCGGGGCAGCACCGGCAGTGTAAACTCTGCGTCAAGTTTTCTAGTTTAGCTCTGTTTTGTGACAATATGCAGACAAGTGAGACATGGCATTCCATGGAATTCTTGTGCATAATGGACTCTTCTACTGGTGAATTTGGACTTGTCCTTTTGTCATTTCAAGGGTTCTTTAAGCAGAAGGGAAAAAAAGAAATAAGAACAAACAGTGTAGACCCATATCAAACTCCTCCTGAGGAGCAGTCTGATAGGGTCAACGACATAGATCTCAGCTCTAACAGCTGACATGTTAAAGGTCAAGGCCACGGGAGTGTCTTTTCAGAGACTTAATCAGTATGTATTTGTGCTTTATATTACCTATTTGATTAAGAGCTGAGCATTCAAAGCAGGCACTGAGTTGCTGAAGTGCCCATATATACAGCACTCAGCCATTCAAAGTCAACACCAAAAAAAACAAACAAAAAATGTGTGAATAGTAAAAGATAAGGTTAGAGGTTATGAGCAGAAAGGTTGTATTTGGCATTTACTGACTTTCATGCATTCAGAGAAGGGGTTCATAAATGATATTTAGCATGATGCAGTATTCGCAGATAAGAGGAACAAAAATGCATTGCATTTGCAGTTAGGGCACTAAGCGAACACTTACGGGAGGTATCTAGTTGCTGTTGAGAAAAAAAGCATTGGCAAAAAGCCATGTTTACTCTTCTAGTTTAATAGAAATGAGCCGCGACGCGAGAAACCAACAATGTGGTTGTGCGCCCAGCGCAGACTCAGATCAGCCTGGACATCCGCTAAGTTTGACAATACTCTTCGTTAAGTTCTCAAAGGGTTGCTATGGGTCTAAGCTACCTCCATGCGGACAGCGAAGACTCTGATCAGTCTGGGCGGATGCCCAGGCTGATCTGAGTCTGCGGTGGGTGCACAACCACATTGTTGGTTTTGTCATGTCGCGGCTCAAATATTCCTTCTGCGGTTTTAGAAACTTAGCTAATACCAAGCTGCATACCCCTGAACTCTGATTTTAGCCTAAGCTATGTAAATTAGAAATTAAAATTAAAAAATGAATTATGGTTGACTTCCTTTTTGTCTCATCTGAGCTGCGACACAACAGGATCAACAAATGTCACATGCACCCAGCAAAGAATCAGATCTGTCTGGGCATCAGCCCAGTTTGATCGGAGTTCTTGCTTGCACTTAAAAGGTAGCTACAGGTCCGGGCTAGCTCTATGTGGACAGCAAAAGCTCTGATCAGACTGGGAGGATGCCCAGGCTGACCTGAGTCTTTGCTGGATGCACATGCCACTTTGTTGGTTTTGTTGTGTCGCAGCTTATTTCATTTTTAGCTCGCCTGAACAAAGTTCAGGAAGAGCTATTGCACTACCCCCGGTGTCGGCGTTAGTGGTGGCGTTGGCGTCGGCATCAGCGGCGGCGTTGGCGTTAGCAAAATGTTAAAGTTTTATGTTAAAGTTTTTTTATGTGATGGGTAAGGCACTGTCAGGCAAGCTATCTTGTTCCTGTGACAGGTCTTGTTACCACCAGTACCACTAGAATTAAATTACATGTACCTCCAAATGCAAGAGTTAAAGGCTATATAATGGACTTGGAGATCTTTAGAATATGTTGTTTTTTTGCAGGTTCTAACACTTCCCAGAGTGGTAGAGAGAACACCGAGCCCCTCCCAAACCCCTGGGCCCCTAGGTCAACAACTCAGTCATCATCAACTACGACCACGTCTACTACTACGTCATCAACTGCTAGTTCTGGAGGACAAGGACAGTCTGGTGAGTGGTGTTGAGTAGAAGTTTGTTGGACTGACCTTTTAGGTGAATGGGTGCACTTTCAGGGGAAACAACTCTGCCAGTTTCATTTTTGCCTCCAAGCCCGGACGCGCAGCGCAATCGGTAGGGCACCGGATTTTCAAGTCAGAGGTCCTGGGTTCAATACCTGGTCTGGCCACAAACTTTCGTTTCTCCTTCCGCTGATTCAAGATGGGGGGTTGTCAGTTACTGGCGAAAGTATGTGCACTTAGTACTGGTTAACCGCTATGAAGGTCTAAGCCTGCCCAGGAATAGTGTGGTTAGGTTAACTGACCGTCCTGACTTGACCATAGCTGTTTACCATGGACGTAAAGCAACAAATCAATCGATCATAAATTCATTTTTGCCTCCCTTCTCTGTTTGGGTCAACTCTTAAAAGAAAGAATTTGCTCCCCTCGGAGCAAATTCTTTCCTTTAAGAGAAGACCCCATTCGGAAGGGTTTTCTTGTAAGTAAGTTGCAAAATTTGTTTATGTTTGTAAAAATGGCAGAAAAAAGATGGTGGTATACTCATTTACCTTGATAATGGACAAAAGTGCTTGAGCAAACAGTGTAGACCCTGACCTGACTGCTCCTAGGGGACTAAAGACTCGAGATGCACCAATCTGTGATCAAGAGACAAAATGACAGAACTTAATCCTTCTTTGGTTTAAATCTTTTTTATTGTCTTGCCTGCGAAGCAGAGGCGAGACCATATGTATTGCTTTTCCGGTGTCGTTGTCGTCGTCGTCAGCGGCGTAAACTTTTGTCGAGTTTTTACGTTTAGGTCATTTTCTCAGAAACTATAAGGGCTAGAGCCTTGAAACTTGGGTCATGCATACATCTGGAAGAGTACAGCCGAAAGCCATCATCAATGTTGAGTCTTGACCTACATTTTACGCTTGACTGACTTTGCAATTTTTTGTCAAGTTTTTGCGTTTAGGTCATTTTCTCAGAAACTAGAAGGGCTAGAGCCATGAAACTTGGTTCATGCATACATCTGGAAGAGTAGATCTCAAAGCCATCATTAATATTGAGTCTTGACCTACATTTTACGGTTGACTGACTTTGCAATTTTTTGTCGAGTTTTTGTGTTTAGGTCGTTTTCTCAGAAACTTTAAGGGCAAGAGCCATGAAACTTGGTTCATGCTTACATCTGGAAGAGTAGATCTCAAAGCCATCATTAATATTGAGTCTTGACCTACATTTTACGGTTGACTGACTTTGAAATTTTTTGTCAAGTTTTTGTGTTCAGGTCATTTTCTCAGAAACTTTAAGGGCAAGAGCCATGAAACTTTGTTCATGTGTACATCTGGAAGAGTAAATCTCAAAGCCATCATCAGTATTGAGTCTTGACCTACATTTTACGGTTGACTGACTTTGCAAATATTTGTCAAGTTTTGCGTTTAGGTCTGTTTCTCGGAAACTATAAGGGCTAGAGCCATGAAACTTGGGTGCTGCTTTCATCTGGAAGCTAAGAACTCAAAGTCATCATCAATAATGAGTCTTTATAAACATTTTACGGTTGACTGACTTTGCAATTTTTTGTCATGTTTTCGGTTCAGGTCTGTTTCTCAGAAACTGTAAGGGCTAGAGCCAAGAAACTTGGGTCATGCATACATCTTTGCTGATTTAGCTCTGTTTTGTGACAAAGCGCCAGCAAGCGAGACACCTCATTCCGCGGAATTCTTGTTCAATTACATTTACATGTTATATACATTCAGAGTACAATTTGTGTGTTGAGGGTTTGGTTGAAAGCTCATGGTTTATGTAGACTATTTCCTTAATTCTCCTTTTCAAGTGCCATCCATATCTTTAAAGGTTTACTCCCTTGATAATAAAAACATAAATGATTTGATGAAACATTTCATGCATTACCTCTGACATGGTCTAACTATTCATTTGAAATAGAGTTTAGATGATAATATTTGATAAAAGTGACTTTAAACAAAAAATAAGATAAATTTTTAAACGATGCCGGACCGGGCTCAATATCGCATTATTGGACAAAATTAATTTATTCATGTGTCACAATCACGTGCATGAATAGGGAAAATACCTGTACATGATCACATGACAGATATGGTCAAAATCGATATTCTTACAGGCCGTGAGAAAATAGGTATTTTACATTTTAATTTGAAGATTATTTTTCATTTCACATTTATTGAAAAAACATGCATTTTCTCAAAACGAGTACGGTTAATTATGAGACTATTACATATTGTCTAACGAAATTTTGCTAAAATATTTGTTTCTGAAAACATGAAATAAACGAGGGAGACAATCTTTAAGTAAAATAGGTTTTGCTGTCATCTTTTCATATGCGGAGCTCGGGAGCTGACACAGTAGAGATTTGATGGGGCTCTAGATAAGTTCTGAGATAACTCTTAACTTTGTGGCATCATATTAGAATATTTGAGACAAATCCGAAAGGGATCACATCATTTGTTTTTGTTAAATGCGCATCCTATTTGAAACATTGAATGAGTTAGATTAGCTATTGATCTGTTTCATGTGTTTTCAAAAAGTGTTTTCTGAATTCATGTAGTCTAGCTATGGCCTGTGTTTTTTGGCTGTAGAGTCCTTAGAGTTTTACATGATGTACATTAACAGCAAAGGTTCTGTTGAGAATGTGTGGTTATGCTGGCTGGTCTGAGCATTTAGTGTTTGCACATGTCTTTAGCATCTTTTTTGTGTCGTAACTGAAAAGTGAATTATATCCGCTTCATATGTCCAGATCTAACACTTGGTTAGCTATGTTTTCAAGGATGTTACGAAACGAAAAAGAGCTGTTACGAAACAAAAAAGAGTCCTAGTTACCAAACAACCTGGTCAGAAATGAAAAAGAGCTGTTACGAAACGAAAAAGAGTCCTAGTTACCAAACAAACAGCTGTTACGAAACGAAAAAGAGTCCTAGTTACCAAACAACCAAACGAAAAAGAGTCCTAGTTACCAAACAACCTGGTCAGGTTGTTTGGTAACTAGGACTCTTTTTTGTTTCGTAACAGCTCTTTTTCGTTTCGTAACAGCCCTTGTATATACATAGTTAACCAGTGGTTTATTATGTCTTTATTTTCAGGGATGTTTAACACTCCTGGTATGAGTAGCTTACTTGGTCAGATGTCCCAGAATCCTCAGTTAATGCAGAATATGTTACAAGCTCCGTACATGCAGGCCATGTTGGAGTCTATGTCCTCTAACCCCCAGCTTGCTGATCAGGTAGGCCATATTTGCTGTAATTACACGGGCTGTGACAAATCAAAACCAACAAAGTGGCATGTGCGCCCAGTGAAGACTTGGATCAGCCTGGGCATTTGCCCAGTCTGATCAGAGTCTTTGCTATGCACTTCAGGAGTAGCTAAGGGTCTAACCGACCTCCATGCAGACAGGGAAGACTCTGATCTGACTGGGTGGATGCCCAGGCTAATCCGATTCATCACTGGGCACTTATGGCACTTTGTTGGTTTTGTCGTGTTGCGGCTCATACACACATTTGCAATGTTTTAATATTTACTGTTTGTTTACAGAAATTTAATATCTTTTAAATCTCTGGTACAGTTTTTGCTTTGCTTTTGACTAGCAGAAGCAAGACATATGTATCACTTTTCCAGTGTCGTCAGAGGTGTAAACTTTGTTTACGTGTTTAAATCTGTTTTGTAACTGTGCACTGACAGGCAAAGCAGCGCATTCTGCAGAAGTATTGTTTGCTATATATTCATGTGGCAAAGTTCCAGAAGCATGGATGTCTGTATTGTTGTGTTGTGTTATTGTTTAACGTCCATGTTAAACAGCTATGGTCATGTCGGGACAGTCAGTTAACCTAACCACACTATTCCTGGGCAGGCTTAGACCTCCTTAGCGGTTAACCAATACTAAGTGCACTTACTTTCACCAGTAACTGACAACTGCCCTTCTTGAATCAGCGGAAGGAGAAATGAAAGTAAGTGGCTGGACCGGGTATCGAACATGTCTGTATTGTACCTACATGTATTTACTCACCCTAGAGTTGTTGAATTGCAGACTTTTATCCTTGAGAAGGTAAAAGGTAAATACAACCGCAATGAATTGAACATAAGGAGTTGCAGTCACCAAAAGGTATATTGGTATGGCCCTTTTAAAAGGGAAACAGTATAAGCAGATTAGTATTTGCCTTTAGGGTAAGTGAATCCCTTATCCAATGGTGGCTAACCTTGAAGGAAAGTATTTTCTTTAAACATCAGTTATGGCCCTTGTAGGTGTATACATACATCCTGAAGCCGGATTTCTTGCAACACTGCTGAGCCAAGGCATGACAATTTAAGTCTTACTTTGTATTCAAACAGTTCAGATGTAAATGAGTCTGCTTATCCATACTGCAGTTACACTCTAGTTTCTTGAGGATTCTTATGTCTTGGATGTAGACGTAACGGAGGAGCTGGAACCCTGTTGTAGGCAGGAATCTTTTCAATTGTAAATGGGATTCCATTGCATACAACCTTTCATTATCACCCACCCATTGTCCTGAAATACTGTTAAAAAGGGCGTAAAATGGCAAATCATCCATCCATGGTAAACAGGAGGACTCTGATCAGACAGCATGAATGGTTGTCTATTTGTTCATGTTTAATTTTGTTGTCTTTTTTCAGATTTTAAGTACCAATCCAATGTTTACCTCCAATCCTGAGTTACGACAACAGTTTACACAAGCTCTACCAGCTCTCACTCAACAGGTAATATGATTATGAGAACAGCATGCAAAGAGATGCTTAGCAGTTTTCAAATATCTAATACTTAATACACTGTGAAACATCTCAACCCCTCTGAGTGTAGATTATTCATGGTTTGTATACTTTATGCTCATACAGCAAAGACTCTGACCAGACTGCACTGATGTTCTGGCTGGTCTGGGCCTTTGCTGTTGGCATATGCATTAAGTTCTCTTTTTGTACAGTATGTCACAAAACTAAGAAGTTGAAAAATAGATGTTATTTAGAGCAAAAAGCTCATTAGTTTGTCAAATGCTTTTTATGTGTATGAGTACACCGCCATGTTTTTCTGTTACTTTCACCTATGAGCCGCAACACAACAAAACTAACAAAGTGGCATGTGTGCCCAGCGAAGACTCAGATCAGCCTGGACATCAGCCCAGTGTGATCAGAGTCTTGGCTGTCTGCATGGAGCTAGCTTAGGCTCTAAGCTAGCCTGTAAGGGCATAGCAAAGACTCTGATCAGACTGGGCGGATGTTCAGGCTGATTGGAGTCTTCGCTGGGTGCACATGGCTTCATGTTAGTTTTGTTTTGTTGCGGCTCATATGTAAAAGTGGCAGAAAAACGGCGGTGTACTCATACACATAAAATGAGTCTTCGCTGGGCGCAGATGCCACTTTGCTGGTTTAATTGTGTTGCGGCTCAAATGAGACCTTGTGTTTGCTTTCCTGGACATAGTAGCCCTTCCAAAAAGGGGTTTATCATAAAGAAAAGAAATGACTACTCTTAAAGGAAAGAATTTGCTCCTAGGGGACCAGATTTATCCCATTATTTCATAAGGTGTAAAGCTACACTTCGACATCTAAATATTTACTTCATTCTTCATAGGGTCTCTCTTAAGGGAAAGAAGTTGCTCTCTTTAGAAGTACACCCCCTTTCAGATAAAGAATGGCTGTACCAGGAAGCAGCTGGTAATCTGAGGGTATCTCATGTAAAATTGGTGCCAGCGACAGTTAATTCACCTTAAGGATTCCAAATTTATCAGCTGGACAGGTGTGTATCATCTCACTGGCAATTTATAGAAAATGAGACATAAGTATTGCTTTTCCCAGTGCTCCAGATAAGAGGGGGTAACAGAGATAATTTAGGAATAATTATCTTTATTTTTCCATGAAAACATATTTTGTGACCCATCATTAGAACCATCTCATCGAGGCGGTTCAAATGAGGGGTCACAACATATGTTTTCGTTGAGAAATAAGAAAGAAAACTTATCTTTCAGTTATTCCTGTTACCCCTTCTTATCTGGAGCTCTGTTTTCTGGTGGAGGTGGTGGCATAGACTTGTCCAGTTTTTTGGTAAAGCTGTTTTGTGATGATCCACAGACAGGCAAGACCCAGGGTTCCACAGTATTCTTGGGTTGATTTGAGATTTTTTATCCCAACAGCTACAGAATCCCGAGATGCAGAATGCATTTACCAACCCTCGAGCATTACAGGCAATCATGCAGATACAACAGGGTATGCAGCAACTACAGACAGAAGCACCGGGCCTGTTCCCTGGGTAAGAATTTAAAGAACTTCAAGCAAGGAGCGGAATGCATGATTATATTATATGCTTCACATATTTTGGATAAATAAAAGAAAAAGGCTAAGCAGTTAGTGTGCTGATATTTTGATTTTCTGATATCAGTCAGCTATTTTTGTAGATTTGTCTATGTCGCTTGTTGAAAGTTTCCAAACAGCTTATAAATATTGCATTGTTAGTCATGTTACCTGAGTGGAGAGCATGGAGAACATATAAGGATATAAGTTGGGGATTTCTTCTGCCAAAAATACCCCCAGTATGTAAATTCAGCTGTTTATTGATTTATGATGGGTTTTTCTCTTCCCAAACAATTTGAAAAATCTAGATCAGAAAAGCCCATCTTATAGCAGAATTGTACTGGTTTTAGATATTTAGGATCATTCTAGAGGAGAAACTCCATCGATAGCTGAATATGGCAGGATGACCTAGTATTAACTGTCTTTATTCAGCTATAAAACGGTAATTCCCATCTCTAGAATGACCCTAAATACTTAAATTAGTCTTACGAAATTCTGCTACAAGATGTGTTCTTCTCTTTTAAAATAATTTAAAAATCTAGATACATCTTATAAGATGGATCCAGATTTTCGGATTAGTTTGGAAGGGAAAAACCTCTGTCTTATAGCCAAGAATGGTACTATTGTTATTGTGAAGATTTTCATAGGTACAAAATAATTTTACAGAATGGGTATGTCTGGTATGCCGGGTATGCCTAGCATGCCTCCCGGGTCGACGGCCGGAGCCACCACTACCACCACATCAGCGGGCTCACCTCAGTCACCCGCTACAACCACAACAGCCAGTTCCGGAGAAACTACCACTACTACTACTACGACGGGCACACCTCAAGCTCAGACTCCGGGAGGATTTGACCCCACAACAAATATGATGTCACAGTTATTTAGTATGATGGCACAAGGAAACGCTGTAAGTCAATACATGAGCCGTGACACGACAAAACCAAGTCAGTGGATGTGCGCTTAGCACAGACTCATATCAGCCTGGGCATTCGCCCAGTCTGATCAGAGTTTTTGCTTTGCGCTTGTAGAGTAGATAAGGGTCTCAGCTAGCTCCATGTGGCCAACAAAGACTCTGATCAAGCTGGGTGGATGTCCAGGCTGATCCGAGTCTTCGCTGGGAACACATGCTACTTTGTTGGTTGCTACTTTGTTGGTTTTGTCGTTTCGCAGCTCACATGTTTTTTGAATTACTGTTTTTCAATCAAAATTGGCTACTTTGGCTTAGCTAGCAGTTTTATATCTTTGTACTTTGTGAGTGTATATTGAGCTCTTGGGATGGAGATAATCAAAATAAATAATACAGTTTGAAGTGTTTATCTTTATTTATTAATTGAATTTTAGGCAGTTGACCATCAGTCTTAAATCAGAATTGCCATGAGTTAGGCTGATTGATCACTGTACAGTATGTGAAAGGTAAAATTAATGGTTTAATAGCAGTATACACAACAAAATAATAATAGATTTCAGTATGCCAGACTGTGGAAATAAACGATGGGTTAAAATGTATAAAAACAAAGCAATAAATATTAAAACACAGAGCTCTAGATAAGAGGGGTATTTGATGATAATTGAGGGATAATTTTTTTTTTTTTTTTTTCTCATTGAAACCATATGTTGTGACCCTTCATCTGAACCGTCTCGAAGATATATCTTTTTATGCAGCATTAACAAAAATTGTCCCTAATCATCATATCTTTTTATGCAGCATTAACAAAAATTATCCCTAATTATCACCAAATACTCCCTCTTATCTAGGGCTCTGAAACAGTACTGTTAAAGTCTTCTTTGTCAGTGGAGGTTAACTCTTGAGGGAAATGCTTTGCTCCCTTAGGATGGTATTGTTGTTACTTGGCTCAAGCAGTGCTCCAGATAAGAAGGGGTAACAGAGATAATTTAGGGATAATTATCCATATTTCTCCATAAAAACATATTTTGTGACCCATCATTAGAACCGTCTCATCGAGACGGTTCTAATGAGGGGTCACAATATATGTTTTTGAAGAGAAATAAAAAAAATTATCTTTGAATTATCCTCAATACCCCCTCTTATCTGGAGCTCTGGCTCAAATGATATTCTCTGTTTCAGAATGTACCACCAGAACAAAGGTATTCATCACAATTAGAGCAACTGGCAATGATGGGTTTTGTTGACAGAGAAGCAAATATTAGAGGTATGTAAATGTTTTCTAGTTAAACTTCAAATTCAGTTTATTGTTGCTTGCATAGCTGAAATACTACTTTAATAACTTCATTACCACACTGATTTCATTTTATAAGAGCTTTTCCATCTTAAAATCGACAAGTTGGAAGGCGGCAGGCTACTCATGATTTTCTTTAAAAGGCAAATTCTCTCCTTGTCAGAAGGCGGCAGGCAACTCCTGATTTTCTTTAAAAGGCAAATTCTCTCCTTGTCGGACGGCGGCAGGCAGCTCATGATTTTCTTTAAAAGGCAAATTCTCTATCTCTTGTACCTGGACTCGCTTTTCTGCATCTTTGCCTCTTTTTCATTCTTATATCTTTAGTGTTACTGTATCACACTGTATAGCAAAATGCCTTGTCAGCACATAGCATACTTGTAAAACTTGGAAAAGATTATTATTATACATATACTAAATTCTGATGTTGCTTGCTTGTTCATCATAAATTTATATATATTATGTTGTGTATATATACTATGTATTTGTTGTGCTATATGATTCAGTAATAAAATTGTATAATAAAAAGACTGGAAATCCCATTATCACAGACAGGCATGTTTGTTATCATCAGGTGAAATGAACTACAGTATTTCATCAGCTGATATCTCGAGTGTACCCTGGGAATTGTATCTGCTCATCTTATCCAGGCCCCGAGGTTATAAAACTTGAGTACATTCTCAAACTCAAAATAAAGCTCACTGATTGGCTGCTTCCGAGCACATGCTCGGAAGCAGCCAATCAGTGTGCTTTATTAGCTCTCCTGAGCCTTTAGGCTCATAGGTGAGCTTATAGTATAGCCAGGCATCCGTCGTCCGTCCGTCTGTCCGTCCGTCGTCTGTCAACATTTTCAAACATCTTCTTCTCTGAAACCACTGGGCCGATTGAAGCCATATTTCATATGGAGCCTACCTAGGTCGGGGGAACGAAAGTTTGTTCCGGGTATCTGGATCACATGACCAAGATGGCCGCCATGCCCATATATGGTAAAAACCCTTCAAAAATCTTCTTCTCCAGAACCAAAAGGCCTATGACCTTGAAACTTGGTATGTAGCATTGGGCATGTGGGCCCATCATAGTTTGTACAAATCATGACCTTGCGTTGACCTTGACCTACTTTACGGCATAGTCAACTTTGGTACGTTAGGCTTTTATATGGGAAAACGCTTAAACAGTGGATTTCTCAGAAACTATTTAAGTCTAAGGTACAATACTTGGTATACATGGTCGACTAAATGACCAGATGAAGATATTATGTCTTTAAAGGTCAAGGACTTTCCGTCGGACCATCCGTCGTCAAGATTTTTCAAACATCTTCTCCTCTGAAACCACTGGGCCGATTAAAGCCAAATTTCATATGGAGTCTCAGTGGGATGGGGGAAAGAAAGTTTGTACCCGGGGTCTGGGTCACATGACCAAGATGGCCACCATGCCCATATATGGTAAAAACCCTTCAAAAATCTTCTTCTCCAGAACCAAAAGGCCTATGACCTTGAAACTTGGTATGTAGCATCGGGCATGCGGGCCCGTCATAGTTTGTACAAATTATGACCTTGCATTGACCTTGACCTAATTTACGACATGGTCAACTTTGGTACATTAGGCTTTTATATGGGAAAACTTTTAAACAGTGGATTTCTCAGAAACTGTTTAAGTCTAAGGTACAATACTTGGTATACATGGTCGACTAAATGATCAGTGAAGATATTATGTCACTTAAGGTCAAGGTCATTCCGTCGGACCATCCGCCGTCAAGATTTTCAAACAGCTTTTCCTAAAAAAAAAACAACTGGTTTGATTGAAGCCAAATTTCATATGGAGTCGCAGTGGGATGGGGGAACGAAAGTGTATACCCGGGGTCTGGGTCACATGACTAAGATGGCCGCCATGCCCATATATGGTAAAAACCCTTATAAAATCTTCTTCTCCAGAACCAAAAGGCTTATGACCTTGAAACTTGGTATGTAGCATCAGGCATGTGGGCCCATCATAGTTTATACAAATGATGACCTTGCGTTGACCTTGACCTACTTTACGGCATGGTCAACTTTGGTACAGTACATTAGGCTTTTATATGGGAAAACGCTTATACAGTGGATTTCTCAGGAACTATTTAGTCTAAGGTACAATATATGGTATATATGGTCAACTAAATGACCAGATGAAGATATTTTGTCACTGAAGGTCAAGGTCATTTTGTCCGTCTGTCCGTCATCAAGACTTTCAAACATCTTCTCCTCTGAAACCACTGGGCCGATTAAAGCCAAATTTCATATAGTGTCTCAGTTGGATAGGGGAACTAAAGTGTATACCCGGGGTCTGGGTCACATGACCAAGCTGGCCGCCATGCCCATATATGGTAAAAACCCTTTGAAAATCATCTTCTCTAGAACCAAAAGGCCCATGACCTTGAAACTTGGTATGTAGCATCGGGCATGCGGGCCCATCATAGTTTATACAAATGATGACCTTGCGTTGACCTTGATCTAATTTACGGCATGGTGAACTTTGGTACATTAGGCTTTTATATGGGAAAACGCTTATACAGTGGATTTCTCAGAAACTATTTAAGTCTAAGGTACAATACTTGGTATACATGGTCGACTAAATGACCAGATGAAGATATTATGTCACTGAAGGTCAAGGTCATTTTGTCGGTCTGTCCGTCATCAAGATTTTCTCCTCTGAAACCACTGGTTTGATTGAAACAAAATTTCATATGGAGTCTAAGTGTGATCGGGGAATAAAAGTTTGTTCTCGGGGTCTTGACCAAGCTGGCCGCCATGCCAGTATATGGTAAAAACCCTTCAAAATCTTCTTCTCCAGGACCAAAAGGCGTATGACCTTGAAACTTGGTATGTAGCTTTTGGCACTCAAGCCCATCATAGTTTATACAAATGATTGTGCGTTGACCTTGGCCTAATTTATGACACTGTCAACTATTGTACATTATGTAGGCTTTTATATGGGAAAATGCTTAAACAGTGGATTTTTCAGAAACCATTTAAGTGTAAGGTGCAATATTTGGTATATATGGTTGACTGAATGACCAGAGAAGATATTTTGTCATTAAAGGTCAAGGTCATTCTTTGACTTTTGTACACTGTCATTGAGATTCTGTCACCCGTCAACATTTTCAAACATCTTCTCAGAGGCCACTAGGGTCAATTGAAGCCATATTTCTTATGGAGCTTCACTGGCTTTAAGGAACCATAGTTTATTCAGATGGTCTTGGTCACTTGACCAAGATGGCCACCATGCTCACATATGGTAAAAACTCTTCAAACGTCTTTTTCTCGAGAACCGAAAGGCCTATAACCTTGAAACTTGGTACCGGTATGAAGCACTGGGCACTCAGGCCAATCATAGTTTATACAAATGATTACTGTATTTATCATATGGAGCTTTACTACTTGGACAAAGGAATCAAAGTTTGTTCAGATGGTCATGGTCACATGAACATGGTGGCCACCACACCCATATATGATAATAACCCTTCAGAAATCTTTGTCCAGAAACAAAGGCCCAGTGACCTTGTGTATATAGAATTGGGACTCAACATTAATCCCCAAGGGAGCGTGATTATCTGCCCCTGCCCTGGTTCTATATACATGGATAAAAGCATTAAAATATATATCAGGACCAAGTGTTAGGTGAGCTACAGGACCATTGGTCCTCTGGTTTTGAGTTTGAGATTATTCTCAAGTTTTATAACCGAGAACCCTGATTGTTACTTTGTCATTTCATTTCAGCATTACAAGCTACCTTAGGAGATGTTAATGCAGCCATAGATAGACTTTTACAGCAACGATGATGCACTTCAGTGAAACAAAAAACTTTTTGGAAGAATTTGGATATAGTCACTACGTGAAATACATTTACACAGAGATTTTCAGTCTTAATGTCATGCGGAACCACTCTTACATGTCTTACTTTCATATTTGCATGTTCTTTAGCCCTTTTAAATCTTCAACTATTGCAGAAGAGTGGACAAATCAACAGTAAACATGCAGGGAAACATAGCAGCTCTGAAATTTGTTAGTAGTCTCCCTTTGGAAGATGAAAAAAGAAAATAGAGTCATCCTGGGTTTGAGGTTATAAAACTTGAGAATAATCTCAAACTCAAAATAAAGCACACTGATTGGCTGCTTCCGAGCATGTGCTCGGAAGCAGCCAATCAGTGTGCTTTATTTTGAGTTTGAGAATGTACTCAAGTTTTATAAACTTGGGGCCTGGCAATTTTATCAACTTTGTTTCTGTACACTTTCAAAGCTTTCTATTTTGAGGCTTAATTGTTTTGTGTATATGGAGATTGCGAACCAGCACATGCGTCGGAAATATAGGAAAAGATGTTGACGGTTTGTGACTTTTATTTATTGGGAAATTGAAGATATAGACCTGACTGTATGATCTTGTAAGCTGGCCATGTTTGTGCTGTTAAGGTAGCATTTGCAGTGCTGTAGCATTTTCAGATGACGGATATGGAAGTTTGCTCCTTAGAAAATGTAGAGATACTGCAATTCAGCTCTGCAATATTTTTTTGAGACTGAACATTGCAATTACTATGAAAAGTTGCAGCATATTTCTCAACAAGTTTACATTGTTTTTATTCTGACATATGATTGCATATAATGAGGTATTTGTTAAAACAGTTGTTATTTGTGTCTTGTTTGAAAGTAAAGCTTTGATCATGTAATGACAGATAAACTGCAAGAAGACCTAACAAAGCAGCATTAAGTCATTAGTCAAGGATTCGTCATGCCCTCAAGTACACAAAATCAAGTGTGCTTATATGTTTTTGCTGAAAAAAAAGTGTGCAAAAGCTCTTCACATTTTTTTTGGTCAAAAAAATGGAATTGTTTTGGGTACAACATGTTAGAAATTGTAATGTCTTGTTAATTTTGAACAGCTGGGCCAAGAAGTTGTTCTGGTTTGCAGAGCTCCAGATAAGAAGGGGTAACAGGGATAATTTAGGGATAATTTTCCGTATTTTTCTATTAAAACATACATCGTGACCCCTCATTAGAATCGTCTTACAGAGACGGTTCTAATGAGGGTCTCATTAGAACTGTCTTACCGAGACGGTTCTAATGACCCCTCATTAGAACCGTCTTACCGAGAGGGTTCTAATGAGGGGTCACAAGGTATGTTTTTGATGAGAAATAAGAAAAATTATCCCTGAATTATCCTTGTTTTCCCTTCCTAACTGGAGCTGAGGGTTAGATCTAAATGCATATTTTCATGGAAGTAAAACAAAATCAGTCAGACTAATAAATGTGTATAATGTCTGCTTCATACTTGTGTATGATAAGCTTTGTGTTTTAATGTTTGTAAACCTTAGCTTGCCTTTCATAGCCTTTTGTATTTTAATACCTCATCAATCAAACTTAACATTTAAAGCACTAAAAAGGAAAGAATTTGACTTTGCAAACAGTGTAGATCGAAATGAGATGGCTCATCATGAGCCACCTAATCTGGATCTACTCTGTTTGGCCTCTAGTATTTGAATTCTCAATATGATTTGGCTTGGCCAAACTATTTTTTAAAATTTTGCAGACATAAATTTTGTCGTCTGTTTTTGTAGCACTTTAAGGTTGAAGCAGAGGAAAAAATGCTTCATTGCGCAATGAAGGTTGTATTGAGAAAAAGAGATTAGACGTGGAAATATTTTGTTAAAATATTCTGATACTGTTCATTTCACCACATAATTACTTCATGGTATTGTTATAAAAGATGTTTTGGCTCATTTTCGGATATGTTTTTAATTTTAACCAAATAATAAATATTGAAAAGGTGAAAATGGAAAAAAATTGTGAAAACAAGTCCAAACAGTATCAAAGCATTACATCAGAGCTAAGGTTGGGCTATTGATAATTTTTATTATTTCTTTACAAAACATTTTGTTGTGACCCTTCATTAGAATCGGCTCAGCAAGACAGTTCTTATGAGGTGTCACAACATACATTTTCTTAGGGAGAAATATTGAAAATTATCCCTGAATTATCCCTTATACCCCTTATCTTCAGCACTGAAAATTCTCATATGGAAACTAAGGCAACAAGACCTGTCCGCATACAGGATAGCTCACCTGATAGCACCTTGCCCATCACATTAAAAACTTTAACGTAAAACTTTAACATTTTACTAATGCCACAGACACAGCCACCAACTCCCAAGTGGGGTTGTGCAATAGCTCTTCTTGTACATTTGTACTGGTGAGCTAAAAAGGCATACTGTCTTCAGATGTGGACTTACCTTAACTCTGATGAAATTAGAAATTTATTTATACGTTGTATTTTGAGAACTAGGTTTGGATATTGAATCAGTATGGTCATAAAGGATACTTCATTAAGCCTATTGCACGCAGAATGGCCCAAACTCTATGGAGTTTTGGCTTTTCTGAGTGCAATAGGGTTAATATCATTATTGTTAACCTCATCATGTTAGTGTTTTGTGTGTTTGCAGTTTTAATGTAATATATACTGAAATTGCCACAAAGTAGAGATGTTCAAAATATTTCATCACAGTATTGGTGAACAGTCTTTAGGATTGAAATTGAGCATTTTCTCACATTTCTCCATAAAAAGGTTGTCGTTCTTTAGAAATGTTTCAGGGGGAATGATTTAGACTATAATTATAAAGAAACCTTACTTCTTTCATTTTAGAGTTGACCTCAGTTGAGAGGGGAGGCAGAAAGAATGTAGCAGATTTTCCTCCCCAGAAAAAGTATCCTTTCAACTTAATATATTACTGTAATTATACTAAAGTCAAACAGATTTCATGTAAAGTAAAGTCAACTCTCAATATCTCAAAGTCAAACTTCATCGAAAACTTCTGATATCTCAAAGTAAATTTTCTGGGACCAGAAAATTTACTTTGAGATATCAGTAGTTTGAGATATCTCGATTTGAAATTTGAATAGAGATAGGAAATGTGTCCAAGCTATATTTTTCGATATAAGAGAGGATTTTGAACAATCAGTGTTCGAGATATTGAGATTCGGCTGTAGCAAATACTGCAGTCCATGATCAAAATTCCGTTAGAAGCAAATTGAAACAGATCTACACAGATCATTGAGGACTTGGTGTATCCCAAGAAGGATCATTTCTGAAGTTTTGGAGAAATGTGAAAAATACTGAATTTTTTGTCTCTAAAATTTTGGCTTAACTTAATATTTGTGCTGACTCAATTCAACTCAAGAGAAAAACCTGTAAACTTTATTGGATTAAATGAGTGGCCAGTCTTAAAACTGTCAGAATTTGATCAAACTACTATGCTGCAAACATTTAATGTCAGAAAAATAAAATAACACAACATCTAGAGTGTTAGTTGTTTCTTTGTGGCACCTGCTTTAGCAATCAATATATTCCATCAGTCCTGGGTTCGAATCCCGGTCTGGCCACATTCATTTCTCCTTCCGCTGATTCAAGAAGGGCAGTTGTCAGTTACTGGCGAAAGTATGTGCACTTTACTGACTTGGCTCCTAGAGTACTTAGTACTGGTTAACCGCTTAGGAGGTCTAAGCCTGCCCAGGAATAGTGTGGTTAGGTTAACTGACCATCCCGACATGCCCTTAGTTGTTTACCGTGGACGTTAAGCATCAAATCAACCAACCAACCAACCATCCACCAGTCTGTCATCATTTATACTGTATCAGCTACAGCAGTTTGCTGTGTATTTGCCGATGAGAGTCTCAGTCTAAGTTTTTGTCCATCTTTCTGTCAGCATCTACATCAACTGTAGCATTTAGCTCCATTTCTAGCAGTGAGTCTTGATCTGGGTTCGAGGTTATAATACTTGAGAATAATCTCAAAGTCAAAATAAAGCACACTGATTGGCTGCTTCCGAGCATGTGCTCGGAAGCAGCCAATCAGTGTGCTTTATTATCCCCCCCACCAAACTGTGTTTGTGGGGGGTATACTGTTTTGACGTCCTTCCATCCGTCTTTCCTTCCGTCTGTCCGTCCGTCCATCTGCAACACATTAAATTTGCTCCGATTTGTTTCAAATTTTGTCCATGGATGCAAAATAGTGGATACGTATTTTTTAATTTTTCTTGGAAGGCTTTTATTGCGGAGTTATGCCCCTTTGTATTTTTTGTAAAATAAGTTTATTGCAACTCCTCCTAGATGGTTTGACGGATTTTCTTGAAATTAAGTATGTGAACAGATATTCGTATGAATATGTGCATTAGGGTTTTGATTTTAAATTCTGCCCCTTTTTGCTTGAGTTATGCCCCTTTTTGATATTTTTTTGCCCTATTTTATAGGGTTTTTGCATTAAATTTGCTCATATTTGTTTCAAATTTTGTCCATGGATGCAGCATAAGAAAAGAGCTGATACATATTTTTCAATTTTTCCTGGAAGGTTTTTATTGCAGAGTTATGCCCGTTTGTAGTTTTCGTGAAATAAGTTTATCGCAACTCCTCCTAGATGGTTGGATGGATTTTCTTGAAATTAAGTATGTGAACAGATATTGGTATGAAGATGTGCATTATGGTTTTGATTTTAAATTCTGCCCCTTTTTTGCCTGAGTTATGCCCCTTTTTGATATTTTTGCCCTTGTTTATAGGTTTTTGCCTTTTTTGCTTCCATTTTATTCAAATTGGGTTACTAGATGCAGCATATGAAAAGAGCTGATACATATTGTTCAGTTTTTCTGGAAAGGTTTTCCTGTTGAGTTATGTCCCTTTGTAGTTTTCGTAAGAAAAGTTTATCGCTACTACTCCAAGACCATTTGACAGATTTTCTTGATATTAAGTATGCGAACACATATTGGTATGAAGATATGCATTAATCCTTTTTGCATGAGTTATGCCCCTTTTTTATATGTTTTGCCCTATTTTGACGTTTTTTCAGCCATTTTCACTTCCATTTTATTCAGATTTGGTGCACAGATACAGTAGAAGGAAAGGGTTGGCATATATTGCTCTGTTTTTCTCAAAAGGGTTTTCCAGCTTTGTTGTGCCCCTTTGTAGTCTTGGAAAACAGAGCTTTTGTCGCTACTTCTCCTTAACCATTTGACTGATATTAAATATGTGAACACATATTGGTATATAGATGTGCAATTGTAGTTGTCATAACATGTATGCTGTGTAAATGTAAAACTTAAATGACAAAGCTGCATGCTTAACTGTTAGATGTGGGGGGTATTTAGTAAGCCATGCTTACTGCCACCTCTAGTTTTGAGTTTGCGAATGTACTCAAGTTTTATAACCTTGGGGCCTCGTTGATGCCCATCTGTCAGTCAGCATTTATGGGAAATTGAGCATTGTGCTACAATTCTGCTTGTAAGACTCGACATCAGTTTGTCAGCATTTACATCAACTAGAGCAATTGGCAGTAGCTCCATTTCTTGTATTGAGACAAACTCTTTTTCCTTTGTCAATATAACATCATTACATCTACAATAGCATTACACTTCATTTCTGCTGGTAAAACTCAATCTGGTTTCTGTTAATTGGCCTGTCAGCAGATTGGCTACTTTCAACAGTTTTGTTAGAAGTCCACAAGTTTATCTTTTATAAAGCTGAAATTTTGTTACGAGTCGAGTAGCATTATTATCCCACGCCGAAGGTGGAGGGATATAGTTTTCTCCATGTCCATCCATCCATCTGTTCATCCGTCCATCCATCCAGAGCCATAACTAAGTAACCACTTGATGGAATTCCATGAAACTTAAATATATATCACTATAATGCACTGACTGTTAAGTTTCATCAGACTGGCTTCAGTATTGCATGAGTTATTGCCCTTGAATTGACTTAAAATCAATAAAATGAGCAATAACTAAGTGCCCAATTACTGAAACTCATGAAACTTAAACTTAAAATATGTATCGCCATAACGGTTATGCATATAAAGTTTCATCAGAATGACATCAGTAGTGCATGAGTTACTGCCCTTGAACCAATTTAAGATTGACAAATTCAGCCATAACTAAGTAATCAATAAATAGAAGTCTATGAAACTTATACTAAATATGCATCACCATAACACATTGGTACATCTTACGTTTTGTTGAATTGCTTCAGTAATTAATGAGTTATTGACCTTGAATTGGTTTAAAATAAAAAAATTGAGTCATAACTAAACGAAGTAACCAATGAATGGAATTTCATGAAACTCAAAATAATTATGTATTTTCATGTCACAGCAGTGCACAATAATTTTTGTCAAAATCGCATCAGTAGTGCACGATTTAATGCCCTTGAATTAATTTAAAATCCGAAAACTAGCCATAACTACGGTGCCGGTGAACAAAATTTCATGAAACTGAATTAAAAATGTGTCATCAATCATAGTGCAGTTGTGCTTCAGCAAGTGTTTAAGAACGGCCTCACTTATCCCAGAGTTATTGCTCTAAGTTCAATTTAGAATCCAGCAGTAACTAAGTAACCAGTGAACAAAATTGTATGAAACTTAAACAAATCAGGACCACTTTGGTGGGGGATATAAATTCATCATTTACTTGTTATAACAGAGCTGCAACACGACAAAACCAACCATGTGGCCTGTGTGCCCAGCAAATCAGATCAGCCTGGACATCTACCTAGTCTGAACAGAGACTTTACTGTGTGCTTAAATGATGGCTAAGGGGCTAAGCTACTTCCATGCCGACAGAAAAAAACTCATATCAGGCTGGGTGGATGCCCAGGCTGATCTGAGACTTTGCAAGGCACCCATGCCACTTTGAGTCCATTAGTCATTTGTCCATTGAGTCAGATTATAACTTAACAAATACAGTATCTTGGAAGTTGAGACTTCACCTTTGATAATGAAATTCTCTGTTTTCAACATCACACTCATAAGTATGAATAATATAAGGCACTGAAGGCAAAAGCTTTTAAAACAAGAATTGTCAGAAGACAATAAGCGAGACTTATGGGAGCTTGACTTCAGCGAGCATAGTTTTAATATGGACAATATGGGCCAAGTGAAAAGAGATCAACTGCAGTGTCGGAATAAAAAGTTCTTCTAAGAATTATTCTAACCCCTAAAATATTGTCAAAGATATGACAAGATGAACTGTGAAATATAGGTAAATTACTGTATTAGAATGCACCATTACACCTAGTGTTAGAAGTAAGGCCTAGACAGCAACTTGCCCAGGGGGCAACCTGAAATGAATTTCAACTTGTCAGTCAAGACGCCAAGATTTCAACTCCCCCCCCCGCCCCCCCCCCCCATATTTGAGTTTCAAACGTCTCTAGCAAAACTTCATAAAAGACATGAAACAAAATTATTTTCCAGAATTTTATCTCCCAGAATTATAGGTTGTCCAGGGGGCAACCCTCCAAGACCATCAGCTTGCCCCCAGCAAATTTAATCTCTGTCAGGCAAGTGGGCAATTGCTTATTTCTAACACTGTTAGGTATGATACAAGTCCATGAAATGAAGTGTTAAGAGATATTGGCTGGCAAAAATGACTGGACCATGAAATATCGGTCAGACTAGCCTACCATTAGTATGAGGTCACTCAGTGTCAGCCCAAACTGTTAACCCAGGTATAATGCAAATTCATGAAATAGTGTTAAAAATATGAGACAAAATCACTGCACCATGAAACATAGGTCAACACCAGGTAGGGTTCACTGCATTCTGTTCATCTTTCCCAGATGTCAGGGTAGGCCAAATACTGCATTTCTACCCCTTGTAGTCAGGGATGTCGTTTTTAGGCCACTGGAGCGATGTGGTCGCCCTGGCATGCCTGATGTCGCCCTCGGAAGCCTTCGGGGCGAAGAAAACTTCGCCCTGAAATTTCGGCGCAAATGTTTTTTCTTCATGCGGTAATTGTTTTTCTCACCGATATTCACATGTCAAAACCAGCACCTATAGCGACCTAATTATACATCATTTTAATCCTTACCCTCCGGCGATATAATAAACTTTTAATCCTTCACACATTATCGATGACAAGAGTGTGGCACAAATCAACAATAACTGTGTCTATCAATAGAGTGACACGCGAAAAGGAGCTGAATTGAAGTACGAACGGCAAAGGTTTACCCCAGCCAGCGCATCTTTGAAGTGTGGTCAGAGTCTTTGCTATTTACAAAAAAAAAAACAAAAAAAAACTGAGTCAACTAAAGGCACCAAATATGTGAAAGCTCAAGTAGACTAAGACAAGTCTCCGAATTTTCGCTTTTGCATGTATACACAAGTACTGTTTTTGCGTGTTACGGCCCAGATAATTTATCGGTCAGCTATTGATTTTTTTCGGCTACTTGAAGAAGCTGTCTGTCTTTGAAGATCCTCCGACGCACGTGTCTGATTCGGCTTAGTTAATCAGTGCACGTAGGCATGGAATGATGAATTGACCAACCGCGAATGGAATATACATTATGAAAAATTTGTGAATGAGAATGTATTTACAAACGCTAACCCGCAGTTCTTACGAATTCAACATTCATATTAACTTTTGTCTTTAAAACGGATTGACTTGTTATGGTCCCTTCCGTCGGAAATGGAGTCTCTAGGAATACGACTAGCCTCTTCCGCGAACAGTGTAGATCCTACTAATTCCTGACGCATTATGGTCTAGGCTCTTGTAATATACACTGTTTCGAATGGAACAATTTAAACACGATAATGAAAAAGTCAATTTCAACATTTTCCGAAGTGCGAAAATAACACATTCTGATCAGGGTCTACGTAATTATTGGGAGTAATACTAACGGTAGCGTCGATATGGAAATACAAGCTCGTTTATGGGTCAGATATGTTTGCCTTTCATGTGTAGATCAAAAGACGCCGCGGTGAATATAAGCATGCCGTTTTATCCTTGAGATTGGTAAAGATACCTCAGTACACACACACTCATATCAGTCTGCGCAAAAAAAACTGTAAGACCGTTTTTTCCTGTTCGCAGCTAACATGTTTCATGAGGGTCTACGTAGCGACAGCCGAATACTTCTGTGGAAGCTATACGCTCTTGACCCGTTTCGTAGACGGGTCACCGTATTTGCGACGCGGCCCATATTTCTATGTCTCGCATGGGCATTTGTGCAATCTGGGTACCGTAATAATCAAAACATACAGTGCAACCATCGGAATTGGTTCGAACCTCATTTTTCAGAATACTCATGATTTATGGATTGTCTAGTTTATGATGGCATGTAATGCCCTTTCAACAGTATTTGGGTCACTGAACACTTCTTCCTGTTTTCAGAAAACTTCTCCCTATTTTTCTGGTAGGGAGAAGTCACTTCTCCCTGAGGAAACACAACAGGTGAACCCAAATTTTCTCTGTTCCATGAGCTGCAAAATGAAAGCCATGACCACATATGCATCATTGCATTCAATTGTTTTAGTCCTAATGCTTTTGAGCTAAACCCAACTGGTGTACCAACATTTTCTATGTTCAAAGATCCATTAAGTACAAGTCCTTGCCAAATATCAGTTGGTATACCCAAGATGTTCCTGTGTAGCAAGTTAAGACTCTATCCCTTCTGGTTACTTAGCTGGATGGATGGATGACTAGCAATTTTATGTCCTTTTCAACAGATTTCAGAAAGTTGTATCAGGGCAATGGAAGTGTGAAATTCAAATGATGTGTGCAACAGAACCCTGTTATGATGGAAAAGATTTCTGCCTACAGGACTCAAACTTGGACTGCTAGATCAGCAGACCAGCATTAAATCCACCAAGCAAACAGGGCTCTTGGCAACTGAGCTAAACACAACTGGTGAACCAAAATCATAGCCCGGTAGTCATCACTGCATTCAGTTTGATCTTCCCAGATGTTACTGTGTAGAAAGTTTGAAGGCGCTATCCCTTTTGGTTACTTAGAAATTGAGCTAAACACAACTTTCTTTGTCCAAAGATCCATGAAATATAGGTCTGCACCCAATACACATCACTGCATTCAGTTGGTCTCCCTCAGATGTTTCTGTGTAGCAAGTAAGGAGACTCTACCCTTTTGGTTACTTAAAAACTGATCTAAATCCAACAGGTGAATCTTTTGCTAATATGCACATAAGCACATGCATGTGTACATGGCCCCACATTTCGCAAAATCATGCTAACAAAGGATAGGAATGAAAGAAATCTAAATGAACAAAGAAAGTCAGCTGAAGCTGTTTACTTGCCATTCTAGAAGGATCAAATTTACATTTTTACAAGGTATTTACAATTTACATTTTAAACAAATTACACAAATTGAACACTTGACTCTCACAAGGACACACAAATTCTAAGTACAGGGACAGAATCACCAGAGCAAGCAGTGAAGATCCAGATCAGAATGCTCCTGATCAGGAGCTGCACTGTTTGCAAATTTTTTGCTAAATATGACCATCCTTGATCAGAATTTTTTTACTATACTGTTTGCTCAGGTATTTCTGTCTGAAAAAATTGTCAGACATAATGAAAAAATTTATGAGCTTCTTTGCATAAACTTCATACTTAAAAAGAAAGTGTATTTTACACAACAATATGAATTCATTAAAAGATCACAAATGTTAAAATCAAATTAAAAATGTTTCTTGCTTCACACAACTTATCAAGATCCAGATAACAAGCCTATCATAATGACCTATCATATTTAGCTATAAGACAGGGGGTCTCCCCTTCAGAACTTACCACAAATTAGCAGCAACATGACAAAACCAACTGGCAAGTGTGCCACACGAAGGCTCAGATCAGCCTTGACATCTGCCCAGTCAAATCAGAGTCTTTACTATGCACTGAAAGGGCAGCTAAGGGTTTAAGCTACCTGTATGCGGACAGTGAAGACTCTGATCGGAGTGGGCCGATGCCAAAGCTGATCTGAGTCTTCAATGGGTGCACATGCCAATTTGTAGATTTTGTAGTGGTGTGGCTCAAATGTTTTAAAAAGTAAAAACCCTGTCTTATAACCAAATAAATATATATGGATAGGTTGGCTCACTGCCGAAAGTTTCACAGCCTCTTCATCCACCCCGCACCCTTAAATTCTAGGACTATTACTACTGTTGCTGAAGGTGTCCCGAAATTTAGGTTATAATATTTCTTTATAGTTCGCTAGATATAAGGAAATGGCAACCCTCTTCCAAACAGTCCAGGGTTTGAAGTTATAAAACTGAGTACATTCTCAAACTCAAAATAAAGCACACTGATTGGCTGCTTCCAAGCACATGCTCTGAAGCAGCCAATCAGTGTGTTTTATTTTGAGTTTGAGATTATTCTCAAGTTTTATAACCTCGAACCCTGGACTGTTTGGAAGAGGGTTGCCATTTCCTTTCAAAAGTTAACAGAAACAAATACATACACACAAACAGATAAAAAGTACCCACAGTGAAAATTCTGTGAGATGATAGCAACAAATATTCGCAGTTACACAATTCATTTACCCTTTTCCTCTGAACAAACATGCTTATACCTAACTGCCTATAGATACAATTATCACAAACTATGATTAAGAAAAATTAGCAATAGTGTAACAGTGTGCATATTTATGAATATCAATGTTCCAGTTTGTACCTGGGTACACAATATTTAACATCAAGAAAATTGCTTTGAAACTAAAAACAACTGGTAAAATCACAGACACAAAACTTGATGAACTATCCCTCTTAAAGTGAATGGGTGAACTTCAAGGGAAACAACTCTGCCATTTTCATTTTTGTCTCCCTTCTCAACAGGGGTCCTCTCTTGAAGGAAAGGATTTGCTCCTCTAGGAGCAAATTCTTTCCTTTAAGAGTAGACCCATTTTCTCATGGAGGAAAGATATATCTCCATTTGGAGAAAATTCTTTCTTTTTTTCCTCAATAGGGGTAATCTCTTCGATGAAAGAATTTGCTCCTCTTGGTAAGACCCCACTGGGGGAGGGCTTTGTGGTCCAGGGAAGCAAATGCAAAGTCACAAAATTTATTCTTTCCGTTTATAAAAATGGCAAAATACATAGAAGTACATTCATACACCTTACACAAATTAAAATTCTTTCCTTCAAGAGACGCTCCCAATGAAATAGGACACAAATTCATTATAATATGAATGATCTCCCCTCACAATGTTTCCATTCACCTCAAATATATCACTATCATTATGACCACACCCCAGCGTAATTCCCCCACAGACCAGCTGGGAGGGGGCCTCCGGCGACAAACATTCTAGTTCCGGTATCATCATATTGATGTGTATACACAGCATTAGGGTAGGACTGGTCCATGAAAAAGTCTATGTAATTATCGTCATGAAGCTGGAACAGAAAATATAGTAAATACTGACAGTAGTCCTTGGATAAGGACTTCATCGTCGGTTGAAGCATAGTCACCTGCCTGTCATGACATCAAACTGACATAGTCATAGCAGACTGGACATCTTAACATTTGAATGATGCTGTGGTGTGTGATGTACAGACAAACCACAGAAGATAAATTTTTCTGTAATAATGATTTTGCAATTTCATGATGTTGTTGTAACATGAAGTATATATACTGTATACAAGGTAATTTTCGCGGTGTTCCATTTTTCGCGGTATTTCGCAGTCACTGCGAAACCGCGAATTTTAAAATTACGAATAATTTCCTGTTTCTTACAAAGTGTCTTCTGTAGACACAGTGCTCATATATTTTGTTTCTGTTTGCTTTGGTAATTGCTGGTACTTTTCACTTTAGCCAGTTCTTACATTAACCTGCGGCGGCCCTGCTGCAGGTTAATGAACGAACTGGCTCAAGTGAAAAAGAAGTAGTTTTGCTGTTCGCGCATATTGTCAACCGCGAAAATTAAAAATCACAAAAATTAATGTTTATGTTTTTGACCCTTAACCGCGAAAATTTGAACCCGCGAAAATTACCGCGTATACGGTATATATATGGCTTTAAATAAAATGTAAGTATAAGAATCAAACTTTTCCTTTTCGATGTTCATCTGGTGATAAAACTAGTTGTGATCACTAATAAGCATCATGAACCACAAACAGCTTCATGAAATTTTAGCTTTTCCCACTAGCTTCATCGAAAATAAATTCTAAAATAATCACAACTGTAATGCATAAAACTCATACCACAAAGGTCATGAATGTGATGTAAACATGGCTTGGCTTCAATGAGCATGTCAAACCACTCTTCCAATCAAAACATCTGTCATTATAAAGCTGGTCTGCATGGCGCAGTTGGTAGCATGCCTGACTCAAAAGCCAGAGGTCCCAGGTTATCTGGTCCGGCCACTTACTTTTGTTTCTCCTTCTGCTGATTCAAGAAGGGCAGTTGTCAGTTACTGGCAAAAGTATGTGCACTTAGTAGTGATTAACCGCTTAGGAGGTCTAAGCCTGCCCAGGAATAATGTGGTTAGCATAACTAACCATCCCGACATGACCACAGCTATATACCATGGACGTAAAGCAACAAAACAACAACAATCTGTCATGCAATAGAGAAAACCGCTTGGTTTTTATTGAAGAGAAAATCATAACTTAAATATTTCAAACAAGTAACCTTTCACAATGTTAGTTTACAAGAATGATAGTAAGTAACCTATAACTGTTGTGTTAGTGTACAAGAATGATCATCATCTACAAGAAAGACTTATAAAGTGACACAAATGTATGGACAGACATACAGAATGACCTACTTACCAACCATCCTTTACTAAGATTAAGTGTACAAGAATGACCACACCCACTCTCGAGGTATTTACTGGCTCTCAAGTCAAAGAATAAAATATAACCAACACCCGTTCCTATGGTAATGATATCATCTCGGAAACTAACAGATCGGATTCCTGAAATGCAAAAGAATGCCACTAAACTAGATGGTTGTCCAGGGACAACCTGTCCAGCCTGCTGTTTGCTTTAGTGACCTATTTAGCATATAAAAACTAACTGCTTCACTCTAGAAAGGAGTAAAACAACATCATGCTTAGACAGCATTATTCCTTTATAAAATTCTTCATTAGGGAAAACAAGTAGAAGTTATGGCCCGAATAAGCTTAATTTATGACAATTTTATCATCTGACCTTCAACTGTGACCTTGATTTTGGACCTACCTGAAAAATATTTCACATGACACTATACTCATCAAGGAGAACAAATGTGCCAAATTATTTTGAAATCCATGCATAAATGCAGAAGTAATGGCTGGGACATGCTCTACTTATAAATTCTATCATCTGACCTTCAAGTGTGACCTTGACCTTGGGCCTACCTGAATAAATTTTTCAGATGACACTTCTACTCATCAAGGAGAACAATTATGCCATATCATTTTGAAATTCATGCACGTATGTAGAAGTAATGGCCCACACAATCTTTTTTAATGTTTACTTTATCCTTTGACCTTCAAGTGAAATCCTGACCTAGGACCTACCTTACAAAAGTTTCACACAATACTTTTACTCATCCAGGATAACAATTGTGCCAAATTACTTTGAAATCCATGCATAAATGTAGAAGTAATGGCTCAGACAAGCTCTTTTAATGACAATTTTATCATTTAACCTTCAAGTGTGACCTAGATCTTCAACCTCCCTAAACAAATGGTTCTAGTGGCACATCTGCTTATTAAGGAGAATGATTCTGCCAAATTGTTTTGAAATCCATGAGTAAATGTAGAAGTTATGGCCTGGACAAATCTGGATGGATGGACATACACACACACATATACTGAACTAAAGCTGTGACAACTATGTCTTCCTCACCGCAAGCATACTCCACAAAAATGTAAAAACACCGAGCTAACCATATATAAAACACATGCTTTATGTTGTTTTTAAGTGCTCAGTGCATTAATTTCACAGATCAAAATGTTAATTTCAGAAATTCAATGCCTACAAATAAACACTTCATATCTTCAGGACATTTCAAAAAATATTTTTAACATTAATTTTCAGTGTATTGAATTTAAAAGTATATCCTGTTTGTAGTCCTTTATCTGTATAGTTGTACATATTTTTTCACTAACTTCATAGACGTTTCTTCATCCCCAAGTGAAAACTGCTATCTTGCAATCAGTGATGCAAACCTTGTTGTTTTTCTTGCAAACATTCAATGAATCAGTGTAAACTTACCTCCCCCTCTATATTTGGATATTATTGTAGTGAGAGTATTTTTAGACCGAGGATCAACCAAATTAACATGAGACTGAGATCCTATTGCATATAATATCCTAGGTTTAGACACAGCCATACACACATTCTCTTTACTGTGGGGTAGTCTTCTGTTATATACCTGGCAAAAAACAAAACAACAAAAAAACATACAAAGCTATGGGTAAGTTTTTTTTTTAATAACAATTCTGTCGGAGATTGTTTCAGTTCATTTTCTGTGCTTCTAAGAGAGGGTAACAGGGATCATTTAGTGATAATTTCCCATATTCCTCTATAAAAATGGTTGTGACCCTTCATTTAAACCATCTTGCCAAGATGGTTCTAAAGAAAGGTCACAATGTATGTTTTTGTCTAGAGAAAAATATTATTGCGCAATCATCCTCAAAACCTTACCTGGGGCCGTATTCATAAAGCCACTTAAGTCGTTGCTATGCGGTTGCTAAGGCTAAATATCTATAAAGGAGATTCCCTACAACTATGAAATTTGGTCTGGAGGAACAGTCTTACAAAGACTGTTCCTCCAGATCAAATTTCATAGTTGTAGGGAATCTCCTTCAAAGAAATTTAGCCTTAGCAACAGCATAGCAACCACTTAAGTCGTTTTATGAATACGGCCCCAGAAGCATAAAAACTCTTCATTAGACCTACCCCAGTGAAGCACTTCTGAAGAGCTATGTTATATTCTATTATGGAGAAATAACATGCTATGGCCTCTCATCAGACCCACCTTGCTGAGGCAGTTCAACAACAGGAAACATCATAAGAGCTACGACATGACAAAACCAACAAATTGGCATGTGTGCCTAGCAAAGACTCTGATCAGCCTGGGCATCCGCCCAGTCTGACCAGAGTCTTTGCTGTCGGCATGGAGGTAGCTTAAACCCTTGGCTAGCTTTAAGCACACAGTGAAAACTCTGATCAGACTGAGCGGATGCCCAGGTTGATCTGCATCTTCGCTGGGCGCACAAGCCACTTTGTTGGTTTTGTTGTGTCGTGGCTCATGTTTTAGGGAGCTCATGTTTTAGGGAGATATATTTAAAAGAAAACTATGCCAGATTCATCATCAAAAAGCCCATTTTCAAGAGTTCTGATACAAGAAAATGATATGCAGCAGCAGTGGACAGACCATTTTGTCCTAGATCAAACTACTGGGCAGGCATTTGCAACCTTGATAAACCCTGTCCAAAGACAGTAGTTCCACCTGAGGAAATAGGGTGACAGATGGATGGATGAAACTAAGTTTTACATCTTTTTAAGAAATATTTCAGTTTTATCAACATGACTGATAATGAAAGGCTGTGTGCAATGGAACCCAGGTCTTGGTGTGACAAATATCCACTGAACAAGGGATTAAAACCAGGTACTGCTAGTGCAGTGTCTGCCCTTAACTGACTGCACCCCTACTTCCATAGGAATCAGGCCCAGAGGTTATAAAACTTGAGTACATGCTCAAACTCAAAATAAAGCACGCTGATTGGCTGCTTCCGAGCACATGCTCGGAAGCAGCCAATCAGTGTGCTTTATTTTGAGTCTGAGATTATTCTCAAGTTTTATAACCTCGAACCCAGGTAATTAAAGATTGCTCAGGCAAGTCTATTAAATTTTTTAAAGCTTTTATTATGTTAATCATTTAAATTGGTTGCAGAAGAGAAACTAAATAATGTATTATACCAGAGCCCTAGATAAGAGGGAGTATTTAAGGAATGAATTTCATTTTTCTGAGGTTTATCGAAGTGTAAACTACATTGGGTCACGTGCAAAGTGAATGAACCCCGAAGGGGTTCATGTGAACTTTGCTAGTGACCCAATGTAGTTTACACTTCGATAAACATCAGAAAAATTAAGTTCATTGCTTATATTTGCATTCGTTTCAATCAAATCTTTTATGAAAAATCTTATATAAGCGCAAAACTTGAAGCAGTAAAACATGTACACGCATTTTTTTCTGCTAACAGCAGAAGGGCATGCATGACGTCATGACGTTGCTGACGTCCAATCAGGTTGTAGAGAGCCATTGTTTATTTTTATGTCATTGACGTCGCGTGTCTCAATGTAATTATTGGAATGTAAACTACATTACGTTCCAATGGTTTACTATAGGGCTTTTCAGTAAATACACCAAGAATGTAAATATTTGGTGATAATTAGGGATAATTTTTGTTCATTCTGGATAAATACATATGTTGTGACCGTCTCGACGAGACGGTTCAGATGAGGGGTCACAACATACGGTTTCAATGAGAAATAAAGAAACTTATCCCTCAATTATCATCAAATACCCCTCTTATCTAGGGCTCTGATTATACTTTAAAACTCCCAATCATCCTTAAAAGAGCCACTATTACAGGCAGTGTGTGTTAAATTATAGACAACTGCTCCGAAGGGTCTACAATGGTAGCTATTCCATCTGCATCTTTAAGCTGCATAACTGCGTTGTAAAACCAAACTGTTCCTTTATTAAAACAATTATGGAGATAATTTTATACATCCCAATTTTTAAAATTTTTATGGTATATGTACTTACCATGGTGAAAGTTTCTATATCCCATATATGGAAGTATGCATTTAATGATAATACAGCTAACTCCTGCAATTAAAACAGAAAATAATTATAAAGGGGAGAGAGAGAAGACATCACTTAATCTATGCAAAAATTTCACAAAGTACTGTTGACAATTATACACTAAACCCTTTATCTCAAACTTCCACTATGTCTGGGTGAAAATTTGGCTCAAGGACTATCTGGATAAAACAGCTGACTAAAATTCTGGACCCAGTTACTCATGTAGTAACCCTGAGTAAAAGCTGAACTCAAAATAAAATGGTCTCAAATTATCTGGTCCAGATGTACCCAGGGTTATAAAATGTAGAAAATCCTTTTTGGCTGGTTTGACAGATTGCTGTACCTTTGGTTATGGATGTTGGTTAAAGCAGAGATGTTTTTATTTCCACTCAGCGGGAGTGGAATTATGTTTTGTCAAGATGACCGACACCACTGACTTAATTAGCAGGAAAGTCAGAAATCCTTGCTACCAAGTGAGGCTCAGACTTATAACTTTTTATAAGTCTAACTCTGACTTGCTAGAGTGAAAAGAGTGAACAACAATTAAATAAATTTAGAATCTATTTGTTCTAACTTTCTTTTATTAACTACTATATATACACAGCATGCATTCTATGTTTAAAGCAAAACAGTGATGTGACATTAAAGCAATATTATTTTTAGTAATTTATCTGTATAATATTTCCTTTGAGTAACCCAAAGTATAAAATTGACCAAGTAATTCTAAGTTCTTTCTAGATATTAAAATGCCCAAATAGTATTAAGTTCTTTTTAGATACTCAAATTATTAAGATACAACTAAGTCTCACAATCCCAAAGAATATGCAGAAATAATTATAATTCCAAAAGCTGCATATGACTCTGATATGAAAATTTCTAATTTATTTTAGCTGTGAAAATTAAGCACAGAATTACAAAAATTCTATTTTTTTAGTAATTTCTATTTTCTTTAATTTAAGCCAAAATAAGCAATTTAATTATAAAGTATTTATCCAAAGAGAATTTCTTAAGTATAATTTCCAACAAGAAGTTAACACTTTAAATCCCAAAGACAGAGTAAATTCCAATTCACAAAATCCCTATTTATTGAGGTGCCAAAATAAGGTGAAATCTGATTGGCTAAGAGCTTGACACACCTCTAATTAAACAAATAAGGCCCTTTATTTTTCATCAAAATCATAAAAATAAATGATAACATCAACAATCTAAAAATGTCAGGTGAATCTTTGAACAATTTCCCATCCTAAGGTAAACATTTGGATATTTGACACTCACTAGAAAGTCCTTCATTTTGGTGTAATTCTCACCCACAAAATATGGTCAGAAATCCAAGATGGCCGCGCTCTAGTCATGGAAAAGTCAAGGACCCTTTTTAGCTCATATTAATGATAATAGCGCCTAATAAATCTCCAAAGTTTGATAAAAATGCACAAAATATATACCCAAAAATATCAGCAAAACAATAATTATGAAAACTACTTTAAAACTGATAAATTTGAATAGTTCTAATTCCTGACCCTTAGTCTGGAATTCCCAAGAATGTAAACAAAGTAGCTTTTTCATAATCACAGCTTGACAGCAGACTTTTAAGACATAAAACTGACTAAAATGATGAATAAATGGCAGTTTCTGCATGTTCATCTATA
Organism: Ctena decussata; assembly: GCA_963989385.1. Lineage (NCBI taxonomy): Eukaryota > Metazoa > Mollusca > Bivalvia > Lucinida > Lucinidae > Ctena > Ctena decussata. The sequence goes on from OZ022505.1 coordinate 29,712,568, forward strand.
CACTCAGCAGAAACAAGGCAAATACAAGTAATTAAAACAGGATTGCCACATAGGCTAAAGCAGGATTCCAACCGGGGAAATGCTGAAATAGCTTTTTACCAGTTTCTCAGCTAATACAAACTCAACAATCTCGAAACTTACAGCAAAGTCACGTTATTTATTTTTCTTCACTAAACTACCAAAAACCATGACTTTGATGCACTAATCATTATGTAACATAGAAAAAACATATATTTCAAAGGGTGAAAATCCAGGTCCTCCACAAGAATGCATTATCACCAGAATGCATTCCAATTCCGCCCCCGGAATTCAAAAAACAAAACATAACGCAAAATACATATAATAATACCAAACTTCTTTCTTTAAATATATCAGTACCTCAAGAAGGTAACTAGCTTTCATAAGTAATACTCGAGTCCCTTTACTCAGCTCTGTTTACAACCCAGATCCATTATCATGAGTACATGTGCATTTGCTATACTGTGACAAGATGGAACACATAACTGAAACATTTACAAAGAATTACCAATTAACTGTAACCCAGCTTCATACAACATAGAGACAGGTAAGTGTTCAACCTGGCAATTTAAATGTTGCATGAACCATCAACTCCCCTCAACATTGCACCCAACGTAACTTTATCAAACCCATTCTAACCAAAAACTCTTACAGGCTCCCGCCTAAGGCGCTTAAAGGATTTACCTATCACACAGCATATACCTTGTTAAATATGCTATGAATGTAATAAGGAAATACTCAAACAGCGCCGAGAGATTAAACCCTCAGAATAACACCCATAACACACCTTAATGTAAGCCCCATAAGTTGCTATAGCATAACCCACCCAAGGGAACACACCCCAGTTCTCATACTTCCTTAGCTGATGCTATAACTGGCAAGATAACACACCATAATGGGAACACACCCTACCTAAGTGGGAACACACCCTGGGAACACACCCCTTAGGAAACCCCTCTACTTACCCTTATGAGTAACACTTACAAAAATTTGCAATTAAAAAACATTGGTTTCAAACTCAAGCAAAAGCTTTATCATGTCACAAATTTCTAAAGCAAATGGACTCAGTATCATAAATCTAAAGTCCCAAACAGTATCTGTGCAAAATGACAAAAGTTTATCAAAAACATTAATTTCACTTCATGTGACAGTTTCTGATGTCTACAAAATTAAATCCACATTTCTTATAAACAGTCATTTCTGTTAAGATTTATTCATGAACAGACATTAACTATATTACTAACATTAAATTCAACACAGTCATTTCTGTGATTAACACTGATTCTCACACAGTCATATCTGTGATTACTATTGACCCATGAACAGTCATTGCTGTTATTTAGTGGATACCAACTCAGGAATAGTCATTTCTGGTATTAAGACAGTTTTGGGAAAAGTCATTTCTGTTATTAAGACAGATTTGGAAATAGTCATTTTCAGTATTAAGATATTAAATCATATCAATTCTGTTATAAGTATTAATCAACAAACAGTCCTATCTGTTTTAAGATTGATTTTACGAATGGTCATTTCAGGTATTATAATATTGATTTAGGAACAGTCATTTCTGTTATCAATATTGAATCATGAACAGTCATTTCTGTTCTAAAATCGATTCATGAACAGTCATTTCCGGTGTTAAGATATTGATTTTAAGAACAGTCACTTTCTGTTATCAATATTTGTTCAGAGAATTTCATTTCTGTATTCGTTCTTAAACAGTCATATTTCTGTTATTAATAATTGGTGCAGAGACTTTCATAAGATTCAAGAATCATTTCAGGCACAGTCATTTCTGTCATAGTAATGATACATAAACAGTCCTATCTGTTATGATATTCCAATGGAGAATGACTCTCAATTTATTTATTTGAAAATGCTGATGATAACATGGTTAAATCCATATCCTCAAAGAAATGAACTCACACTCTTTGGGTATAAATTTGAGCTTTCATAAGATACTATTTAACTTGCACTGTTTAACTCTCACAATTTTTATGCACATTTTAAATCAACAAAGAATAAAAATATACTACCCTAGACAACATCACTATAAATCCAGAAAAAGAATAATCAAAGAATATCACTTTAAATCCAGCAAAGAATATGTACACTACACTAGAAAATATCCTTCCCCATTGTTGTTGGTCAGAGTTGAGTATTTGTAAGATGGCATTCCATCGCTTCATGTCCTCTTTCCCGGCAGTTGTAGCATCTTCTTTCCCGATGATGTACATTTGAAATTTGGCCCCAGTTCTCAAATTTGGCTTCATCGTAAGGGTTTTCACTGACATATCTCATACTACAGATCCTGCCAACTGAGCTGAGACTCTGTTCGATATCTTCCTTATTGTTTTTAGTAGTAAACTATTGACATGCTTTGTGCCAGGTAATCATGTCTACAGCATCTGATAAGTCCTTTGGTTTCTTGGTGGAGATCTCATAGGCAAGCTTCTGGTCTGGTAACCCTCTGAGTAAATGTTCAACAGCAAGATTGTTAAATACAGCCGTTCCCTGCATCCCTGGATAGGCCCTTGACATTAAACGGCTGACTCTGGCACTATACTGGTGAAGGCTTTCTTTAGTCTGCTTCTTGAGATTGTACAAGTTTGCCCTATGGGTCTCTGCTAGAAGGCACTGTCCAAAACGCTGCCCCATTGCCTGCAAAAGGCTTTCTGTGTTCTCCACTGTGTTGTGAGGCAGGTTAGAGACAAAGAGTAGAGCCTCTCCTCTTAGAGCAAAAATAAGTTGTTCCCTAAATTTCCTGTCTGACCACCCATAGCTCTGGGACATTAACCTCAACAGTTACTGCATTAGGAATGGCTCCCAGTTATCTGGTTTTCCATCAAAGGTTGGTGGTCTGGGTCTAAAGTCGTGGTTAACATACATCTGATCATAGCCTGGGTTTCTTGTTAACTCAGCACTTTGTAGTTGGGGTATCCTCCAGTTGCTGTTTGGACTATAGCCAAAGTACTGTTCTGGTTGTTCCCTTCTGATTGGTGAGTCTGACTGATCTATGAGGAATCTTTGTTCTGACATTCTGTCAAAGTCTGTGACAGCTAAGGTATGGTCTTCTGAAGAATGGTGATTGACTAACTGTAAGTGCCCTGGCTCGATTTGTAGCTGGTGTTACCTGCAAGAAAGAAAAACTTGACAGAGATGCCTAATGACGCATTTCTCTTGTCAAGTGCAATCATAAATTCAACAACAAAAATACAATGACTCAGTTCAGGCCCTTCTGGCTTGGTCTGCAGATACTAAAGTACCTGAGAGAAAAAGAAATACAGTTAGTTGACAGAGATGCCTATTGACGCATTTCTCTGTGCAATTTGAATAAGAAAGTATACAAATTCTGCAACTTCAGGAGTCTCTGGTATGGTTTGCAGCTATTCAAAGTACCTAAGAAAAATAGAAATAGAGTTAGTTGGCAGAGATGCCTATTGACGCATTTCTCTGCACAGTTTTGATAAGAATATATACAAATTTTGCAAATTCAGGCTCCTCTGGCTTGGTTTGCAGCTACTGAAGTACCTGAGTGAAAAACAGAAAAAAAACAGTTAGATTTGGGTTTGCCTAATGACGCAATTTCCCTCAAACAATACAAAACTATTAAAAATTGGGTTTGCCTATTGACGCAATTTCCCAAAGACAAAACAAAACATAAATGGGTTTGCCTATTGACGCAATTTCCCAAGGACAGACAATACAAAACACATAAATTTAAATTGTTAGTACTGAAAATGGAAATAGTTAGTGGGCCTACAAGCAGAATCTCATGCTTAGAAACCACGAGGCCAGACTAAAACTACAGGAAACAAATATACACACAACATGTGGGTTTGCCTAGTGACGCAATTCCCCAAAGACAAACAAAACATAAATGGGTTTGCCTACTGACGCATTTCCCCAGGACAAACAATACAAAACACATAAATTGTTAGGACTGAAAATGGAAATTGTTAGTGGGCCTACAAGCAGAATCTCATGCTTAGAAACCACGAGGCCAGACTAAACTACAGGAAACAAATATACACATAACATGTGGGTTTGCCTATTGACGCAATTTCCCAAGGACAAAACAAAACATAAATGGGTTTGCCTATTGACGGAATTTCCCAATGACATACAAAACAGAAATGGGTTTGCCTATTGACGCAATTTCCCCAATGACATGCAGACAAAACAGAATAACAAATAAGAGATTTAATTGTTAGTGCTGCAAATGAAACTGTTAGCTGCTGAAATGAACAGTTAGTGCTGAAAATTAAACTGAAATGAAACTGTTAGTGCTGAAAATGAAATAAACTGATATGATCCAAATCCAAAAAATTGCAACCTGTCTAGCAGAGTTCTTTCAACTATTGTGATTATTCCCCCAGCTATGTTGTAAACACAGAAATCTGAGAAAAATAATCCCACTTCTGACACCACTTTTGTAGTAACCCTGAGTAAAAGCTGAACTTAAAATAAAATGGTCTCAAATTATCTGGTCCAGATGTACCCAGGGTTATAAAATGTAGAAAATCCTTTTTGGCTGGTTTGACAGATTGCTGTACCTTTGGTTATGGATGTTGGTTAAAGCAGAGATGTTTTTATTTCCACTCAGCGGGAGTGGAATTTTGTTTTGTCAAGATGACCGACACCACTGACTTAATTAGCAGGAAAGTCAGAAATCCTTGCTACCAAGTGAGGCTCAGACTTATAACTTTTTATAAGTCTAACTCTGACTTGCTAGAGTGAAAAGAGTGAACAACAATTAAATAAATTTAGAATCTATTTGTTCTAACTTTCTTTTATTAACTACTAAATATACACAGCATGCATTCTATGTTTAAAGCAAAACAGTGATGTGACATTAAAGCAATATTATTTTTAGTAATTTATCTGTATAATATTTCCTTTGAGTAACCCAAAGTATAAAATTGACCAAGTAATTCTAAGTTCTTTCTAGATATTAAAATGCCCAAATAGTATTAAGTTCTTTTTAGATACTCAAATTATTAAGATACAACTAAGTCTCACAATCCCAAAGAATATGCAGAAATAATTATAATTCCAAAAGCTGCATATGACTCTGATATGAAAATTTCTAATTTATTTTAGCTGTGAAAATTAAGCACAGAATTACAAAAATTCTATTTTTTAGTAATTTCTATTTTCTTTAATTTAAGCCAAAATAAGCAATTTAATTATAAAGTATTTATCCAAAGAGAATTTCTTAAGTATAATTTCCAACAAGAAGTTAACACTTTAAATCCCAAAGACAGAGTAAATTCCAATTCACAAAATCCCTATTTATTGAGGTGCCAAAATAAGGTGAAATCTGATTGGCTAAGAGCTTGACACACCTCTAATTAAACAAATAAGGCCCTTTATTTTTCATCAAAATCATAAAAATAAACGATAACATCAACAATCTAAAAATGTCAGGTGAATCTTTGAACAATTTCCCATCCTAAGGTAAACATTTGGATATTTGACACTCACTAGAAAGTCCTTCATTTTGGTGTAATTCTCACCCACAAAATATGGTCAGAAATCCAAGATGGCCGCCCTCTAGTCATGGAAAAGTCAAGGACCCTTTTTAGCTCATATTAATGATAATAGCGCCTAATAAATCTCCAAAGTTTGATAAAAATGCACAAAATATATACCCAAAAATATCAGCAAAACAATAATTATGAAAACTACTTTAAAACTGATAAATCTGAATAGTTCTAATTCCTGACCCTTAGTCTGGAATTCCCAAGAATGTAAACAAAGTAGCTTTTTCATAATCACAGCTTGACAGCAGACTTTTAAGACATAAAACTGACTAAAATGATGAATAAATGGCAGTTTCTGCATGTTCATCTATACACTCAGCAGAAACAAGGCAAATACAAGTAATTAAAACAGGATTGCCACATAGGCTAAAGCAGGATTCCAACCGGGGAAATGCTGAAATAGCTTTTTACCAGTTTCTCAGCTAATACAAACTCAACAATCTCGAAACTTACAGCAAAGTCACGTTATTTATTTTTCTTCACTAAACTACCAAAAACCATGACTTTGATGCACTAATCATTATGTAACATAGAAAAAACATATATTTCAAAGGGTGAAAATCCAGGTCCTCCACACTCAAAACTAACAATGTCAGTTAAAGAGATGTTACATTTTCAAACACATAATTTGCAAAAACACTGCATTTTTTTGTTGAAAAAATGCGAGGCGCTTTTGCAATGCAAAAGGGTCTCCCATTTTTTTGGGGGAAAAAAAACAAACAATTGCACACTTGATTTTATTGGTACTGGAAGACTTAACATTGAGTCGCGACATGAGAACACTAACAAAGTGGCATGTGCTTCACACAAAGCCTCAGATCAGCCTGGGCATCCACCCAGTTTGACATTAAGCTACCCTTTAAGTACATAGCAAAGACTCTGATCAGAATGGGCAGATGCCCAGGCTGATCTGAATCTTTGTTGGGTGCACATGCCAGGTTGCTGATTTTGTCATGTCGTGGCTCAAATCAATGGCCAACAGCTCAGTGAAGCTAACAATGCTTTGAACAATTGGCCCACTGGATAGAAGAATCAACTGACAGTTAATTGTTTTACTCTACAATCCAGTGGCCAGAATATTTTACTATGAAATAGCAGAGATCATCAGAGGCAATAATGAACACTTTTCAAAGACAATCAGAATGGACTTAATACAGAAATATTTTTTATGCAAAATATAAACCATAAACATTCTGTACCAGAGGACCAATGGTGTTGTAGCTCACCCAAGACCTTACTGTCAACAGACATCAAATTCTGTCACTTCGCTCATTTGTTATAAATTTTAAACAATCAGTCAGTTAGTAGTGTACATTTTTTAATTTAAAGAATGACCTTGACCTTTGGTGACCTTATGTCTTCATGTATGTTTACCATATTTTCAAACTACATGTATTCTATCTATGCTTAAAATGTTTCAGTGAAATCCACTGTCTTTGCATATTCCAATATAACAGCATAAGGAAACAAAGCTGACCTTGCCAAAAATAAAGTCACAGTCAACATAGGGCCATCTTTTGAAAATACTTGTAGGGCTCCCGAGTTTCGAATGCTACATACAAAGTTTCAAGGTCACTGATCTTTCGGCTCTGAAGAAAAAGATTTTTTAAGAATTTTACCATATATGGGCATAGCTGCCACCTTGGTCAAGTGACCAATACCATCTGAATTAACTTTTGTTCCCATGACAAAGGGAGGCTTCATATGAAATATGGCTTCAATCGACCCAGTGACTTCAGAGGAGATGTTTGAAAATGTTGAAGAACAATAGAATCTCAATGACCTTGAAAAAAGGTCAAAGAATGACCTTGACATTTAGCAACATAATGTCTTCATCTGCTCATTTAGTTAGGCATATCTACCAAATATTAAATTTAAACTTAGTTCAGGGAAATCTTTTAAGCATTTTCCAATATCAAAGCAAAATGAACAAAAGTTGGTCTCGCTACAGATTTAGAGCAGGGCCAATGCAGGGTCATCATTTGAACAATCTTTGTAGGGCCCCCGAGTCCCTAATGCTACATAAAAAGTTTCAAGGTCATTGGCCTTTTGGTTTTAGAGGAAATGATATTTAAAGGGTTTTTACCATGCATGGGCATGGCAGCCATTTTGGTCATGTGATCAATACTGTCTGAACAAGATTTTGTTCCTCTGTCCCAGAGAGGATCCATATGAAATTTGGCTTCGGAGGAGAAAAGATTTGAAAGTGTTGAGAAAAGATTTGAAAGTGTTGATGGGTGACAGAAGAGCAGTGACCTTAATCAAAGCCTATATAGTCCGGCCGCGATAAGTTGGCAATGTTATTGTTTTGTGTTTATTTTGATTTTGTGACTGACTGACTTTATAGCAGAGTTCAGCTTATCTAACTCAAGGGAACGAAAGAATAAAATTTGAATAATTTCGTTACTATTTTGTTGTCAATGATATTTCTTAAACCAGAGGCAGTTCCTGTCTTTAAGCTTTCAAAAAGTGTCATTTAGATAAATTAAAACTGCAAGTTAACCGTTTAGTTCCATCATGACCATAGATCAAGAAGTTAGATGAACTGCACCGTAATGATAGTACAGGTACTGTTGACATTAAAAATGTATACAAAACATTGCCACTATAGCGCGACCGACTATACCATAAGCTCACCTCTGAGCCTTTGGCGGAATAGCAGTGTAAACCCTGGTCAGTCTGCTCCTTGGTTTGCACTCTTTACTCAAACCTATTTGTTCCACTACTTAGAATTTTTAAGGCAGTGTTATAAATATATGTATGCAAATAAATATTATACAAACCTGTCTTTCATCATGGTAAGATAATGCTCGTACTTTCCTAGCATCTGAGCATTGTTTTACTAACAGAGGACTCTTGAAGTTATATTCTGGAACTTGAAGACTAGAAAGTGGAGATGTGGGAGGTTCATCATCTGATTTATTGATCTGCCAAAGACCTAGTTGACTATCTCTTGAACCTGTAGAGATACCATTTGAAAGTAGGTATAAATGATTCACTAACTTTTTGCAGCATATTACAGTTATGGCTCATAATACATACCTTAGCTTAGCAATAATTGAGTCAAACCATGTGATTTTTCAACAATGTGACACTGGTGACAAGCAAAGGCTGTGATCAGACTGCACATAAGTGCAGTCTGATCAGAGCCTTCCCTTGTCACATCAGTCATCTATGAAAGTTACCAAAGCCACAGAGCCAACAGTGAGGTCTCTGATTACCAAATATAAATGTGACAGATTATCTGAATATCACATGACAAAACTGCCACATTGTTGGAAGTCACATGACATGGCTCATATGTAGACAGTGAAGGTAGACCAGGCTACAAACTCCTCCAGTGACCCAGGGTTGCCACTCATCTGCCACTTCCAAATTCCTTGACTTTTCCCTCAATTTTCCAGCATTTTCAAATTTTCCATATCCTTTTGTGGATAAAAAAAACTGTCCATACTCTTAAAACTAACAAGATATTGTGGGTATAAGAAATAGCCATCTAAGTCCTCCAGTGACCTTGATAATGAGGTCAAGGTCACCAAATCTAATCAGTCTTAAGTTTATCCCAATGATATATCTATGCAAGTTTGGTGAAATTCCATCCACTGGTTCAAGAGATATCGCCCATACAAGAAATTGTCATCTAAGTCTTCCAGTGACCTTGAAAATGATGTCAAGGTCACCAAAATCTAATCAGCTTTTAAACTTGTCCCAATGATGTATCCATGCAAGTTTAGTGAAATTCCATTCATTGGTTCAAGAGATATTGAGCATACAAGAAATTGTCATCTAAGTCCTCCAGTGACCTTGAAAATGAGGCCAAGGTCACCAAAATCTAATCAGCTCTTAAGTTGGTCCCAATGATATATCCATGCAAGTTTGGTGAGATTCCATCCATTGGTTCAAGAGATATCGCGCATACAAGAAACTGTCATGCCGACGCCGACGCACCGGGATCCGCACTGAAAACAATATGTCCCCCCTCACCTACGGTGGGGGGGGGGGGGGGGGGGGGGGGACATAATTAATGCCTACAATGTTATTAAAACATCCATCACATCAGATACTATTAGTATACCAAAAATCAGCTTCCAGGGTGAAACAGCTCAGAAGCTGAGAAATGCCAAAGTCAAACAAGGGAGATAATTCCTAAATTAAGTAAACTAGAGTTACCATTCTTGGTCATACAATATAAACATCACCATAAAGTTTTGTTAAAATATTTCCAACGGTTAAGAAGTTACAGAGTAAAATGGAAATTTATGCAAGGGCAGATAATTCAGGAAGTAAGCCAGTTGTGGTTTATGCTCATGACATATTGCCCCATTATTATACACATTTTCATTAAAATATTTCCATTTTTATTGAGGCTAGCCTAAAAAGCTAATGAAAGGGAAGTTACTCCAAAAGTAAGTAAGGGGGAACAACCATTCTTATATGTTACAAACCGTATTGTGACCATGCACATTGCTATAAAGTTTCATCCAGATATTCCAAATGGTTACTTAGTTACTGAATGCACAAGATTAGTATACACAAAGATAGCCTAACAAACCTAGTCAAAGGGATGCAACTCCAAAATGAAGAAAGGAAGAGCAACCATTGTTATAGGCGACACATCATCAGACCCTCATACACATTGATATGAAGTTTCATCAGGATATCCCAAACGGTTATCTAGTTATGGCGCGCACAAGACTAGTAGGGTAAAAAATAATCAAAGGGGCATAACTCAAAAACTAAGAAAGGGGGAGCAACCATTACTGTATGCAACACTTTGCCCCATCCTAATATATATGCCTACAAAATTTCATGAAGAGATCTCAAACGGTTACTGAGATATGGTGCACACAAGAATGTTGACGGACGGACAGAGGGACGGAGAGCGCATGCCATAATAAGTCCGTTTTTTCAAAACGGGCGCATAACAAAGTGGTACGAGCACCCAGCGAAGACTCAGATCAGATGGCGGACTCTGTTCAGAGTCTTGGCCGTGCACTTAAAGGGAAGCTAAAGGTCTAACTAAACTGCAAGCAGGCAGACAGCGAAGACTCTGATCAGACTAGGCAGATGTCCAGGCTGATCTGAGTCTTCATTGGGCACACATGCCACTTTGTTGATTTTGTTGTGTCACGGCTTAAATGCTGATTACAAGTCTAAAACAGGTGTATTGTCCATAATGATATAACAAATCTTTACATCCATGATCAATCTAAAATTCCTGTTAGTATGGTCACTACAGAAATATTTGACTGCAAATTTCAACAAACCCAACCAAATATAAGTGACTTGCACCAGTCAATTTTGTGAGCTTGATAATATGTTGTGATCATTTATCCTTGAATGTATTGACCATAAAAATTCTAAGTAATGGAACAGATAGGTCTGAGCAAACAGTGCAACCTCAGCTCAGACTGCTCCTAGAGGAGCAGTCTGATCTGGGTCTACACTGTTTGCCATACCATCCGCATCTTTTTGACATATTATTGCTTTCTAAAACTGAACTATTCCATTTTTAGGACAATTAAGGCACTTATTTTAGCTGCCCCAATTTTTTTTAATTTTGATGGTATTATTATTATTATTTGCCTTGGTGGACTCCTTACAGTTGTCCGATAAATAATGCTACTCACCTGTGACAAGAAATTCATCATCTAACCATGTAATATCAAAGATCCAGTCTGAATGGGCTCTCTGTAATAAACAAGAATAAATGATTTTGATCTAGGTGGCAGGTCAGCCTTGATTAATGTGTCTAAGTAGTTTAGTACACCTCAATGTTGCTCCACCATTTTTACAAAGAGGAAAAGTGGAACTTCTGAACAACTTTTGTGACTTCCTGTTTGCTTCTTTGGATGAGATGAATGGGTTCTATTCTTAACAGAAAGTATTAGCTACTACAGAAGCAAATTCTTTTAACAACTGCCTCCCCCCCCCCACCCCCTCCTCCCCCAGAGGATAGACAGATTATGAAACTGCCAAAACTGCTTACCCTGAAAGAGCAAATTCTTTCTTTCACTATATTCAGAGTTGACCTCGATTCAGGAGGCAAATGGCAGAGTTGCTTCCCCTGAAAGTGTATCCATTCACCTTAATTCTACTACAGACAAGGTAAGCGGTATGCAAGACAAGTCTGAGCAAACAATGTAGACCTAGATTAAACTGCTCCAGTAGGAACAGTCTGATCTAGATCTGCACTGTTTGCAATTCTGCCAAGAAGCTCATTTAACATCTCCTGATTAGGCAAATAACTCTGTACTAAGACAACAATGGAAAATCTTTTACAGAATTAAACTTGGCCATATCTAATGTGACCATATAGACTTAAGGGTAAGGCGAAAGATCTTTTAACAGCAGTTCGAGAAATATAGCTTTAGAGCTTCAGTGGGCATTGGAGTAACATTTCAATACAATACATGTGTTTGTTTTTGTGACTGACAGACATATTTTTGAAGTATCGTCAAACCACATAAATATAACACCATTTGTTATAACACTATATTGGTTATAATACTATCATTACATTACTCCTCATAAGAAATAACAATAAAGGATGGCTGCACGATGGATGAATTGGCAGTTTAACAAACCTTTTAACAGTAGTTCAGTCATATCAGCACAGTGGTGTATAACAAGAATTCCACAGAAGACAACTTGTCTTGCCTGTCTGCGTATTTGCAATTCAGAGCTCTAGATAAGAGGGAGTATTTGGTGATAATTAGGGATAATTTTTGTTAATTCTGCATAAAAACATATGTTGTGATCCCTCATCTGAACCGTCTCATAGAGACGGTTCAGGTGAGGGGTCACAACATATGGTTTCGATGAGAAATAAAAAAAAATTATCCTTAATTATCATCAAATACTCCCTCTTATCTGGAGCTCTGTGCATATTGTCACAAAACAGAGCTAAACCACAAAACTCTACAACAGTTTAAGCCATCAATGCCACCAGAAAAGCAATATCTAGGTCTCACTTCTGCTGGTCGCAGATGAGACAAAAATTTTCACAAAAAGAAGCAGCAGCCTGAAGGACCCTAAAGCAGAACATAGAGGGTCTTACACCAGTGGTCATTTCATATTAAATTTATGAAATGAGCCTTTGGCGAGTTTCATAAATTTCATATTAAATGGCCATGGGTGTAAGATTCTTTTTATCATATGACCCTTTAAAATGGTATTTTAATGCTTTCAAACTGAACATTATTTCAATACGAAAACGCATTGTTGACATGGATGTTGTCAATGACATTACGGGCCATAATGTCATTACACGTGTGGTTATACGGTTTTTATGACACAACGTCATCCACTGAATAACAGCAACGTCATATGATAAATACACTTACCTCTCCCACACAAACTGGGTCAAATGTTGGTAATTTATATACTGCTAAGTCATTTGTATTTTCTGCTCCAGTTGCTAACAAAGTCTTTGATGGATTCACTGCTATACTGTGAATACCACACGGACACCCTGCTGGCGTACTGTTGTCACTACTTTTTAAAGATGGTATGTTGTCTAATCGACCATTTTGAACATCTAGCACCATTAACTAAAAGAAATGAAATAAATGGAATGGTAATTTTGAATAGAGACATTAAATTAAAGCAGTTAGAGAAATTTACAGTGACTAGTACACCACCATGTTTTTCTGCCATTTGAGCCGCGTTACGACAAAACCAACAAAATGGTTATGCGCCCAGCCCATACTCAGATCAGCCTGGGCTTCCGGCCATTCTGATTAGAGTATTTGCTGAGTGCTTATAAGGTAGCTAAGAGACTAAGCTACCTCCATGCCGACAGCGAAGAGTCAGATCAGACTGGGCGGATGCCCAGGCTGATCTGAGTCTGTGCTGGGCGCACAACCACATTGTTGGTTTTCTCGTGTTGGGGCTCATTTTTAAAACAGGGAACAACTGTCATAAGTTTGTGTTTACTTCCCTGGATGAAGCAGCCCTCTCACCACGGAATCTTCACTTTAACACCTAGGGGGGGGGGGGGGGGGGGGGGTGGGGGGGTGTAAATTCTTTCCTTTATGGAGAGGGAAAAAAAGAAAATGATAGTGACACTGTGTGTCCATTCATCAACAAGAGCAAGTAAGAAAGGATTCTGTGGTTCTAGTCCAGCAGATATCAAAATACTTCTCTGGAATATTTCATCTTTATTATTATCTAAACATGCCCTTATCTGCCAAAAATGACTGTTATAACTATTATTATATGTTGACAGGACCTTAAAACCTCAAATGCTATTATCATCAGTCCACACATCTATTAAATTTTTTTTTTAAGTGTAAGCTGCAAAATGTGTGTGAATGTTTACCGCTATACTCACAAATTTTAAATACATACAAATGAACTATTTGCGAAGTTTTAAATTGCCATAAAAATTCTAATATTGGGACTGATAAGTCTGAGCAAACAGTGCAGACCCAGATCAGACAGCTCCTGAAGGAGCAGTCTGGCCAGGGTCTACAGGGTTTGCAATTCCATTTGCATTTTTTAGATGCAATACTATACATAAAAGCCAAAGTATTCAATTTTTAGGACAGTTACTTAGGTGTCCCAATTTTTAGAATTTTAATGGTTGTGATTCCATACAGTTTTGCACTGATAAAGACCATATCAAATCATTTCACGTAAGTTTAATTTTCATGAAACTTCACAGTTCAAATTCAGTTTCAGAAAAATAGATCTTTTGCGAATATTTCCAGAGTAAGGGTACTGGATTACTTACTTTATTGCATTTTGTCCCAAACACGACTTGTTTATCATTAAGCCACTGTGAAGTAAAGATCTTATTAATTCTTCCCACTGGAAATTCTCTCTCTGCAAACAAAAGTGGCATCCGCTGTGCAACATATTCATCCACAATACTAGGTGGGTTGAAACAGTTCCGTTGAAAACCCAGCTCCCTTCTCTGTGTGTAAAGGAATATTTCTTTGGAAATTGACCTTGAGTTGTTTGTGCAGTCAACTTTCTTGAGAGAACTAGACCCACAAAACTCTAAAACCAGAGAATGAAATAAAATAAACATAAACTAGAGCAAGTGGGCAGGGGCTCACGTATAGCCCAGATCAGTGCCACCCCCTAATGAAACCAATCTAAGTACATGGTAATGATCCTAGAAGTAAACCTACTCACCTATCAAAAAGGTTCCATTGAAGTATTTTACAACTAAAATGTTTTTCAGAGAAAAACAGATATCCCCCCACCCACACAAACACACCCCTATCAGCCCATTCCCCTCCCCTCTAATCCCCTTAGAGTGCATTACATGTACCTCCCAATCATTTCATTACCCTGAAACTTTACTTTGTTGATACTATTATCAAGTTTGGTCTAAGGATATCAATACATTCAAGAGCATTCAAAATCCTTCTGTGACCTTGAAAATGAAGTCAAGCTCACCGAAATCTCATAATCTCTTCTGCTTATTTTAATTATACATCCACAAAAGTCTAATCATATTCCATGCACTGGTTGAAGAAAAGTATTCTCAGTGAAAATTACCAAATGCTATTTAGTCCTTGAAAATGGGAGCAAGGGTATCAAAATCTAATTAGCTTTTCAGCTTGTCACAGTGATATGCAATGCAAGTTTAGAGAAAATCTGTCTTCTGGTTCAAAAGATATTCCATATACAAGACCATGACCTTGAAAAAGGGGTAAAGGTCACAACAACTGAATACGTTTTAACCTGTCACAATGGTATGTATATATCCATGCATGATGCAAGACTGATGATTATCCAGCCATGGCTGGCAAATCATCAGTCTTGCCAGGAGCATATTCTATATGTAACTGAAGACAGCAGCGGACTATGATGTACCTGGATACCCACAGGTGATCCAGATTCAGGGCAATTGGGTCAAGAATTTCTGCCTGTCCCAGCCCTATTAGAATGTTAACACCCTCACATGCATTTTGCTGACTATGATCGTTCATGGTATGATTTAGTCACATCAATGAATGAAACGAGTTCGCACTGTCTTCAAAATTTATTCAAGCATCTGTATATACAGTAGGAGTGATAAAAGAATGTAAATGAATAATTAAGGCTTGCATAGAAAGACATCTTAAGGACTATTATCTGTTTATATTCATTTATGTTTATATCACTGTGTTTATGTACAGAAAACAATTTCTTTCAGTTCACCCAAACAAATCTATCGTTCTTTGCATAATGGGGAATAAATTTGTATCCGAGTATCTGCTCTATGGGACCCAATCTCTGGTACCTGGGTACTCGTCCCAGTGGCATAATGCCTAATCAACAGATAACCATGGTTTGTCTACCTTTAGTAGAAGAAAGTCCACAAGCTTAAGTGAGTGGATTGCCTCCTGTACAGATGGATAAACCATGTCCTCCAGATTGTTTATTAACTTGTAAACCTCAATTATGTCTCTTATAAACCTGCTATATGACAGAGATGGAGTTTTTAGAAGTGTCAGTCTACAAAACTTTAACATGCACATTCATTCTGTATGTGTAGTGTTTTGCACGCGTCTGTACAGCTTTGCAGCTTTGATAAGGCCGGTATCACTTTTCCAGCTCAGGGCATACTGGGTGCAGATTTCTTGGTCTATTGGATTGAAGAAATTGATCTTGCAATTGTCTATGACCCACGATACCCTGCCTGAAAGGCAAACATTCAGTCCACCAGGCCATGCACTTCAACTCCCAGCTCTGACTGACTGCTGAATTTCAGAATGATTTTGCATTTGACAAAACAACAATTACTTATGTGAATAAATAAACATTGTGTAACTTCTGATGTAAAATGAACATAATTTTGATCACATTACATGTATGTATTAATCGCATGTATTTCTTCAATGATTAGTCCTCCTCATCATTTCATTTATTGAAAAACCTGTTTTCACCAAGTGATAAAACTCAAGGAACCCCAATACCTAAGACATCCTGATAGCTTAGTCTGAAGAGTTTTTTTTTCATACTCTAATTCAATTGCATCGGAGCTGTATATTAGAGGACTGTTCACTGTTCTGAGGTGGAAGAAAGCCAATAGTAGTTCTCAGCTGAATAGGGGCTGGGAAATACAATGTACTCTGCAAAACTATCCCAAGTCCACAACTCTCGAGGAAACAACTAACTATTCATACTTACTATGGTAATGCACCCAGCCAGGTTCAAACCTGATTGGGAGACATATGTAGTCAGTCTAATGAGTAATGACAAATCTTGCTACCAAGAGCTATCGGGCTGGCTGCCTGGGGGAGCTAGTTTCAAATTCACTGCACAACTTTTCTTGGGAAAAAGCTGTTATGGTAGCTGTCAAATGATGTCTGGATTTGACTATAGCAAGTGTCGTCTCGTGACCTTTGGTTCAAGTGATGGACGGTGTTAGGTATGGCTTGGCTGGAATGCCTACAAGCTGGTGCACTATTCTGTACTACTCTGGTCAGTCAGGCTGCTCTCTACGCTGTTGTAGGGTATCCCAACCAAGTTGGTGCTTAGGTGACACTGCTTGTGTGCCTGTTGTAACTTGTTACAAATCTGGCTGCCTGGCACTGAACTATCTCAATTTCGTGGTTTGGTGAATGCTGCCCAGGTGGATGCAGCATACTCTAGGGTCCTGCCTTACAAAGGGTTTGCAGGCCATGTCCTTCCCTGTTACTTGTGCACTTCTTATATTTCTCTTGGGAAAGGCCATCTTGGTGATATTGTCTGTGAGCTTTTCCCAAGACAGGTCACTGCTAGTAGTTACTCTAATATATTTATCATCAGTCTTCACAGCAAGTTTCTGGTTATGGATGCAGTAGTCTGCGCTAACTGGATGTCGCTTGTTGGTGAATTGCAGTACTTTGCGTTTATCAACTTGAGTGAGTGACATTTGCTATTTTTGCTCAAACTCCCATCTATAGGCATTTGACTAAGAAATTGTATATTTTTTTATTTATAAAACTGCAGGAATGTAGTTTAATGTTTCACCTTTTGGGACAATTAATGCTACAGCTAGTATTCAAACAGAGAGGCACGGTAGCCGAGTGGTTAGAGTGGCTCGGTTATTGGGCAGAAAGTCGCTGGAAGGTTGTGAGTTTGCGGCTCACCGTCGCCATCTGACGACTGGAAAACTCTCATTGTCAACCCAGCAGTAAAGGGATACCTTTTTCGAATAAGGGAAGGATACGGCAGCGAAAGGAGAGAGATGGGCTCTGCCTTTCATCTGCTGTACCCAAGATACAGTGGGTCTCAAACCCCATTGCCCCTACAGCTATTAGGCTATGGGAAACCTTTACCTTGCATTTAAATTTCACTGTTTAACCAGTTTCTGCAAGCAATTTATCTTGTCACAGATAACTTTTGCGCCGCAAAACAACACCTTACCAATGGCAATCTGACAAAACCCAGTTTTTTTCAACATAGCTATCCAATGAAAAAACAAACTGAGGATTTGGTACTGAATTATCCGTCTTGAAGACTTAGAGGTATTATAGCTGAAGAAGAGTACTAGAGTAACCAGCAATATACCTTAGAGTTAATTTGGCCAGAGGGCTGTTACAACAACAACAAGACTGGTGAGACCAGGGATGACTTCCAGTCTTGTGTAATACTGCCACTATCAATGGGTAGCTGGAACAAATGTGATAGGCCAGGAGCTAGTTTTTTTCAGTGGCTTCCTTTAGCATCTTCCAGGTATCTTTTGTCTTGGTTGGCTGTTCCCATTGTGTGGTCCGAGACTTTACCAGTCCCTATACACCAAACAAAACTATACACTTGTGAAATACTTCTGGCTTTCTTTCACTATACAACAATTCTCTGATAGTCTTTGATAAGATACAATCGAATCGGAGAAAGAAGGGAATGTAGTATACTATGACAAATGAAATAACGCTACCCCACCCACATTTAAATGTGCAGGAATTCATGTGTTTCTAAACTACACACCTGATTTATGCCCCGCATTCATTTTTAAAATTGCAACATCAACGACAATGTAGACTGTTTACTTATACATGGTTTGGACTGAATTTTATACTTGAAGTAACAATAAACGAGCATATAATCTTTTTGTTTTCATTTTTTTCAGCCAACTGTCGGTGTCATAGTACAACGGTGCCTGCGTAAAATGTGCTCTCCATTTTCATCCGGGCTAGTATCTTCATCCTCTCACGGGAGAACCTAGCCCCGGGTGGTGGTATCGCACCGATGTGCCTAAATACAGTAATGATGCGTAATGCAGCGTAATGATGCGTAATGTAGCGTAATGTATTGTTTTTTTATACGAATTATCTGGATTCTAGTGACAGTTTGACTGTACTACAGTCTACTGTCTAGTAGAGGAATGTTTCTGGATTTTAATATCAACAAGTCCTAGTCACACCTCCACGGGTCACAGGTTGAGCTTTAATGTTCAGGAGATCCCCTGTGCGGTACCAGCTGGAAACTATAGGCCTATATAGGCCCTCAGAATAAATTTTATCCTTAGGTAGTGTGAAACCAACAGAGATTGAATCTGGAAAATATTCCAGCAGACTTTTACAACTTTATCACCCAGTACGAATAATACATTCCATCATTGGCTTCACACCCCTTAACATATGAAGGCATTACATTTTACGGGACAGATTCCCCACCCACCCGTCTGTAGATTACAATCCTTGTCAGTAAAACACTTCTAATGCATATTTATTCTAAGTGATACTTTGAAGGGACCATACATATGCCATAAGGTCGCATTTAGTTAAGGTGTTTGGTGCAACATTTTGCATAACACATAACACTTCTGTACTCTACAAACTAGCGCCTATTCTACTAGATTATAGGTCTTCTGAACATCCTCTGTAGAAAATAGTATCCGAATTGAAATTACCTGACGGTAACAAAGATACATGGTTAATGCCAGGCAATATTCTCCATCTTTATGCTACATTACGCTACATTACGCAACATTCTTCTTCTTCTTCCGTATAAAGAGCCGGGATCCTCACGGAACGTTCTAGGCTCTGCAAGACTGCAACATGGTTACTGACACAGCAGTCCTCCAAAAGGTTATTTACAGATTAAAATCTTTAAAATTATATACAGATGTCGGTTCTGAGGTTAGTTGGAGAATGGCCTGGCACGCAGACTTCCGCGGAACTCTTCCAAGGATTCTGCTGCTGTGACCTGTTGTGGGAGCTTGTTCCAGTCTCTGACTGTTCTGGGAAAGAAAGAGTTCCTGTAGACCTCACTGGTGGTTCTCTCTTGGTAGAACTTGTGTCCTCCACGGGTTCTACTGTCTCCACTTTGTAGGTACTTCTCCTTCTTCACATCCACTAGCTACATTACGCACCATTACTGTTTTTAAACAGACCCGTATCGTATCCCTGTAACCCTCGCCGGTATGTGCATGTGTGTGGAGGGGGATATACTAAAATTAATTAATAAGAAATCATAGTCTGTGATATGCTCAGTCGGTAGCGAGGTTTACCTATAACCCATAGACTGGCTACATACCTCTGCCGCGTAGGTTCAAACCCTGCGCTGGCATGTATGAATTGGTTGGCTGTTCCCTTCAGGGTTGCGGTGGTTTCACAGGGTATTTCACAGCCCCTATACAGCTGAGAATACCTCTGGCTTTCTTCCACTACAGAACAGCCCTCTGATGTAATGATCAAATATGACCGAAATGGAGTATGAAGGAAAACAAAACGAAAAACAAAACAATGACATAAAACATTTATATGAAATGGTAGATCCGGGTTCTACATCTACATCTACCAATTTAGCATGGCCAATGATTGGCATGTCATTCGTGCTGGTAGGTATTGGTATAAAATACAGTTTTTATGCAGCCATAGAAATGGCAGTATAGACACGGTAGGACAAGGTGTTAAAAGCACTGTGGTTCAAGTGTTCGAGCCCATCGTCTCGTTACTATTTCACGGGTCTTTTCTTAAGTGTAAAATGCCACTCGATCCCAATGCGTCAACCTGGATCAAGACGATATCCATATAGGCAAAAAACATAAAAAGAACAATGCTGAGTACTGATGCAGAAATACCAGGGCAAGATCCATATTTGTATGCTAGTTTATACATTTTGTACTCCAAATAATAAAATATTCATATAGCTTTGTAGTTTCGGTGAATGGGCACACTTTTAGGGAAGCAAGCCTGCCATTTTCATTTTTACCCCTCTTCTTGAGGAGGACCTACTCTTAAAGGGCTATGAGCAAATTCTTTCGCTTAAGAGTAGACCCTCGTTTGGAAGGGATTCATTGTCCAGAGAAACAAACAGGGATTTACATTATTTGTTGCCCCTGCTTTTTGTAAAATGACCAACAAAAAAACGGAGGTGTGCCGTTCACATTAACAGGATCACGTTAATAGTAAGCAGTCACTGCTCACAACCAGCGATGAGAAACGCTACTAGCAGTTACTGCTTACGGCTTTGTCAATTTTAGCAGTTACCGCTCAAACACTACCAACGGTCACGATTCACTCGTGGCCGTGACAGGCTTTAGATGGTGCTAGGGGGCGTGGACGGTTGTGAAGCATTACATTTTTGCACATGAACAGACACAATTAAACCGAGTCTGGTATTTTCATTTCTTTGACATGTTTATTGGTTCCAGAGGATCTTCCATCAGAATTATTGTCTTTGCTGGCGATAACACAGGGTATAAACCAGTCCGCCAATTTTCGCTTCCTGCAGAGACTGTACATCATATTTGGCTTCCACCGAGACTGTCCGCGAACTCTTGCTTCCTTCCGAGACTTCTGTACATGATAAATGGCTTATTTGAGTTGAGTTGGAGTGTTCAATTGTTTTACACATTTTTTAAATAAACAACTAAACATTGGAAATTTAACATTATGCCTATGGAAAAAACTGACATGGGGCTTAACTTATTTTAGCTTAGCCCACTTGGCACACAACTTTGAATCAACATTGAATCAGGCGCACAAAGTTGAAACAGCATTGAATCAATGTTGATTCAACATCATGACGTTGAATCAAGTCCGATTCAATGTTGATCCCATTCTGGACAGTCTGGACTCTGTCGCTCACATCAGCATTTGTACGGTCTTATTTACGGTCTTTCCAATCATTTTTATGTATATTTTTCTTGTCAAAGCTATTGATTGTGTGAAAGATGAGATTAACCTTCAATACTGACGAGTCCTAGCATGCTTTTGACGTCATTATTCCGTCCAATGTGCAATGATTTACGGGTGCTTCAGGTCAAGGAGGATCAAAACCCGAGAAAAACAAAGATCACACAATGATAAATTTAACTGTGAAGTTTCTTCAGTGAAGTATAACGTAACTTTGAGATAAAGATGACGTTAGTCTCAGACTTTTGGCTTATCCTTGGTAGCCGAGAATAATTTTCTTTCAGAATTGTTTACGCTAGCATGCTGATGGATACCAAACAATCATACACTCCAAAGGGATAATAGAAGTACAGATAAGAAACAATGTTTTAAGACGATAACGTAAATATAAGGGGACACGTCAAATTTTCAAACTTTGTAAATCTCATTCTCGTTGGATATTCAAATGTTTTAAAACGTTTTCCTTTAGTTTAAGAACAGAACAACCGCGTCCTTATTGTTTTAGCTTTTGCACATGATTAAAAATATCCTTTACATACGATGGTCTTTAAAAATGACATCACGGTAGTATAAACGCTGCAAATGAGCAATCTTTTTTACCTGGAAATCAATCTCAGACGATCGGTGCTATTATTTTTATGCAATAAAGTGACAATAAAAGCCTAATATGGTGGTTCTGGCACATACAAAACAATTGCTATATTTATTTTGCATAGTATATATTGTGGTAATAAAAGTGCTTTTTAATAGAAGCATTATAAGTACTATTAGTATCATACTTGTATGACTATGCTGCTGTTGAGTGACAGTCTGGACTCGCTGCGGTCTAAGCTGTCACTCACATCAGCGTAGAAAACATTCAAACATCGTGTGGTGGTAATAAAGAAGGTATTTAATAGTTGGCATTAAGAGTATCATGGGTATCAAACATGTATGAATATGCTGATACTGGATGACAGTCTGGCCTCGATGTAGTCTAGGCTGTCACTGACATCAGCTTAGGATCAATTTTAAAGATCATGTTATGGTAATGTAGTCGGTATTTGATAGTATGCATTATGTGTATCATGAGTATCATACTTATACGTATGTCTATGCTGACATTGAGTGACGGTCTGGACTCGCTGTAGTCTAAGCGGTCGCTCACATCAGCATGGAATGCATTAAGATATCGTGTTTTGGTAATATAGTCGGTAATAATGCTGATGCTGAGTGATAGTCTGGACTTGCCATAGTCTAAGCTGTCACTCATATCATCATGGGTGCATTCAAGCATCATGTTGTGGTAATAAAGTCGGTGTTCAATAGTATGCATCATGAGTATCATAG
This sequence comes from Ctena decussata, assembly GCA_963989385.1. Classification (NCBI taxonomy): domain Eukaryota; kingdom Metazoa; phylum Mollusca; class Bivalvia; order Lucinida; family Lucinidae; genus Ctena; species Ctena decussata. The sequence continues at coordinate 29,735,528 of OZ022505.1, forward strand.
GTATCATGTTTGTATGTCCATGCTGATGTTGAGTTACAGTCTGGACTCGCTGTAGTCTTTGCTGTTACTTACATCGGCGTTGAATGCATTCAGGCGTCATGTCATGGTATTAAAGTCGGCATTGAATAGTATATGCATTATAAGTATCATAGGTATCATGCTGGTATGACTATGCTGATGTTGAGTGATAGTCTGGACTCGCCGTAGTCTAAGCTGTCACTCACATCAACGTGGAATACTTTCAATTATAGTATTGTGCCGGATATGAGGTGTTGCTCCCGGTTCGGTTGGTATTCCTTGTTTCTCATTTTCATATTTATGACAAATACTTTATATCAGTTTCCTTGAATGTTTTCCTTTTCTTTTCGCAATTTTTTGTTCTTGTCATTGTCTATGTAGTTGTATAAATATTTGTTTGTAATATCTATGCTCTCCTGTATTGGAGAAAATGTCTATCTACTGGGTTATATTTACATAGAGTAAGCAATACTTTAACACCTATGAAAGAGCTTAGAACTGTGCTCCCAGACAAACAAACAAAAAAGAAAAAACAAACAAAAAAACAATAGGATCTGTTGAATAAATAAGTATGAATAAAATTTTGATAAGTCAAATGACAATATTTACTCAGCGCTACCCCAAAATAAAAGGGAATTCAAAATACATTCTTCATGTAATTATATACACAGAAGCACAAAACACGAAAATCAATGCAAGCACGCGTACACGCAGTGAAATGTCTCGAGAAAAGAAATATACACAGTATTCAATTGAGAAAACTAGTTATAATTGAAAAAAAAAAAAAAAAAATACAAATAATTTCAAGATAAAGTTATGCCTTAGGAAGGAAACTACATTGTATACACACATTTCTTAGGAAAAGAAAAGTAAACGTGTTGAAAGAATTAGAAATAATCCCGTCAGAGAAATATCTAGAAGATATCTTATGCAACTGCTTAGTTTCAGCCGTCCGCCTGTGTTTGACAATACATGTGGTTTTGCTTGCGTAAAATTAAAACTGTCCGGAATTTCGAGAATGGGAATTTCATTCACTTTATCGACTGCCTCCACTCGTTCTTCAGTGAAAAGAACCATGTCTTTGTCAACAACATCGATATCCTCTGTTTCTTCATTTCTCTCAGTTTCATTATCCGACACCTCTATTTTAGCATCGTTGACTTTCTCTGTATTTGGATTATAGCCCCCGTTTGTTGGACTGCAACTGTCTAGTACATTGGTTTCGTCTTCTGCCTCTTTAGAATATTCTTTAACAATTCCTTCCAACTGTTCTTTAGTTATTGGTTCTTTGTTCCATTTTCTTCGTCTGTTCTTTAGATTTCTTAGCAGTCTCTGAGTTTCTGAAAAAAATATTTGATAATAAATTGAGCCGCGATACGACAAAACCAATAATGAGCCAAACGAAAGCTCAGATCAGGCTGGACATCCACCAGCCTGATCAGAGTCTTTGCTGTCTGCGTGGAGCTAGCTTAGACCCTTAGCTACCCTTTAAGCGTATAGTAAAGACTCTGATGAGCTGGGCGGATGCCCAGGCTGATCAGAATCTTTGTTTGGTTGACATGCCACTTTGTTAGCCTTGTCTTGTCTTTACTATAATTGCCCTGTTTTGTGATATCTCTAAATAAAATAAGTGATAGTATAAAATCGAATTAGTGATATCACAAAATATGTGCGATTTAGTGATATCACATAATCGAATAAGTGATATCACAAAACAGAATAAGTGATATTAAAGATAGATTTTGTGATATCACTAAATCGCAATCGAATTAGTGTTGTTACGAAACCGAATTGGAGTTATCACAAAATCAAATCCACTTTTTGATATCACAAAACATATTTAGGGATATCACTAATCCACTTTGTGATATCACACAGTTCGTTTTGTGATAGCACTAATTCATTCCTACTTAGTGATATCACTTTATCGATTAAGTGATATCAAATATTATTTAGTGATGTTACAAATTATGTGATATAACATATTCGAAATAGTGATATAACAAAATCGATATGGTGATTTTTTTTTGATATTACAATAAAAGCATCGCAAACGACTGCGTGATACCCCGCCACTGCAAACCAATTTCACTTGGCCAGTTTTTGCTGATTTATTTATTTTATTAATGTATGTGGCCATGGGGCAGGGGCAGATAGCCCCAATGGGGCCAAATTTTGATAATCTCAAGAGGCTTTAATTACTTCTATCAATAGTTGCGAGTTTCAGAAAACTCTATTTAAATCGTAATTTTATATAGATGTTTTTTTTATCATTTTGTGCATCTGCATATCCCGGGGGCAGGAACAGATAACCCACATGGGGTAAATTTTGAACATCACAGAAGGCTTCTATTACTCTCATCATTTGCTGTAAATTTCAGAAAAAATGCTTTGAACCCTGATTTTAAATAGATTTCACAATTCAATACATGTATATAGCCCCATGGTAGGGGCAGATAACCTCTGAGGACAAAATTTCTAGGGTAACACATAGATGTTGTTACTTTGATCATTTTTGTGAAGTTTCATCATGATATTCCAATATATAAAGGAAATACAGGCCAAAAAACCATTTTATGTACATTAACAAGTGCCATAACTCTGTTCAACAAAGTACTTTTGAATTTTTTATAGACAAAGATACTTTTGTCGAAAAGGATTCATCTTCAAAACACACTCTAGAAAAAGCTGAACATGCCGTTTTGTGGAGCGTCATATTACTATATGTTCCTTAGTTTTGGACATTCGTAATTCACTTTTGCACATTCATTTGTTTATTTGTTGTTATTACAAAATATTTATGCATATCCCAAATTATGCTTGGAAATATATTATTCGAATTTTGGATATCCAGAAATCGAATTATGAATCTCAATATTCGATTTTCGAATATCCCATAATTACGAGGAATAATTGAAAAGTTCTGAGCCCAAGATACTTTCGATGAACCTGCGCATGCGTGCTTAACATGAATGTAATTACTTGCCAAAAATCGAATTATGGATATCCAAATATAATTTGGGATATCCAATATTATTTTGTGATATCACAACATGAGATATTGAATATCCAAAATTGTATTATGGATATCCTGAAATACATTACGGATCTCACAAATTCGGGAATTTATAGTAAAATGCGCCCCCCCCCCCCCCCCCCCCCAAAGAAAAAAAAACTTAGTTAAATGAGCCACGACACGACAAAACCTAAAATGTGGCATAAGCGCCTAGCGAACATTCAGATCAGCCTGGGCATCTGCCCAGTATGATCAGAGTCTTGGCTCCGCGGTTAAATGGAAGCTAATGGCCTAAGCTAGCTCCACGCGCACAGCTAAGACTCTGATCAGACTGGGTGATCTGAGTCTTCACTGGGCGCACATGCCACTTTGTTGGTTTCGTTGTGTCACGGTTGAAATAGACTCACCATGATATTGATCATCTGCTGTGCTGTCTTCTAGCTTTGATGATGGGACCTCTTGCCTCTTGTTGACATGATTGTCTGGGCCTACTGATCTTCTGAATTTCTGCAATTTCACCTCTGCTGATCTGTGACTTTGTGAATGCGTCCCTTCTGAGACTTTTGATTTTTGCGAGTGTGCCTCTTCTGGTATTCTTGAATTTTGCGATTGCGTCTCTGCTCCGGATTTTTGTGATTTCAGCTCTTCTGACCTTGCTTTTTGCGATCGCGTCTCTCTCGACACTCTGGAGTTTTGCGATTGCGCCTCGATTACTGCTCTCGATTTTTGTGATTGCGTTTCTACTGATCTGGATTTTTGTGATCCCATTTCTTCTGATCGTCTGGAATTTTGCGATTTTATCTCTACTGAGCTTCTGGATTTTTGTGATATCATCTCAAACTGTGCCGTCAGATTTCTTACGTTTTTCTTCAACGGTAAATGACCCTCAAACCCCGTCATGATTTATTTCCAAGACAGTGTAAACGCACGTCCTTAAAATGTCCTGTTTGATTTCTTACTATGCTGTGTTCGCTAGTTTATTTCGATTGGAGTTTTACTATCGTTACTTCAGCCTCTCTCGGCACTGCCCGAGACAAATCCTGTCTTTGAAGCTTTAGCCTTGAAATCGTTATCAATGTTTAGCTTGTGTTGTTGCAATATTCCATTTGGATGAACACGTCGCTACCCATTAATGACGTTAGGAACAACGACGTTAGCAACAAGGTGTCTGCATACAGATGACGTTATTGAATCCCATTGTTAATCCTCGCTACATTCCAGTTTTTATTGAATAGATAAAAATAAATAAATCCTTAGTATTATGCAGATGCAAATATTTTAGGAGCAGCATAAATGCCATTGCTAGCTCCGTTTAACACCGCCTTGTCGTTGACAAACGAAGATGGCAACGACAGAATACGGAGTTTGCCGATGATTGACGAGACTGTGCTGTTGCCACCTTTGTTCATAAGATAAGCGAGGCAATGGCAACGGCAGAAAATACGAAGTTTGCCGATGATTGACGATATTTTGGTAGTATATCGTATTAATCCTATTTAAAACGCCACGGGGGCGTTGCATTTTTAGGAATTGAGGGCGTATCCAGGCAAAAAGAAGTAAATCAGCCATTGCCAAAATTATTTCTTATGAACAGAATCAAGGTGTACGGATATACTTTCAGAGGAAGCAATTTTACTAAATAACTATTACTCTTTTTGCATCCGTTCTCAATAAGGGTTTTAAGCGCTTCAAAAAGAAAGAATTGCTCCTCCAAGAGCGAATTCTTTCTTTAAAGAGTGGACTCCCATTTGGAAGGGCGCGTCCTCCAGAGAAGCAAACAGGAATCCATGAAGTTGTTGCCCTTAGTACATGGAAAACTGATTGAAAACATGGAGATAGCCGATTATTGCTTGGAAAAGAGGCAAGGGAGCGTTTTTTACAACAGGACGTATTTTCTCATGGCGCTGTCCGTCCGCCCGTCTGTCCGTACACATTCTTGTTCGCACCATAACTCAGTAACTGTTTGGGATATCTTTATGGAAATTAGGAGGAATATGTATTAGGTCGGGGCAATGTGTCGCGTTTAAGAATGGTTGCTCCACCTGTCTTAGTTTCCAAGTTATGCCCCTTTGATATTTGTTTTTCGTGCAAGTCTTGTGCGTGGCTTAACTAAATAACCGTTTGGGATATCTTGATGAAACTTCAAAGCAGTGTGTATGAAGTCCCAACAATGTGTCGCATAGAATGGTTGCTCTCCCTTGCTTCATTTTAGAGTTACATCCCTTTGACTAGTTTTTTAGGCTATTTTTGTGTATACTTATCTTGTGCATACCATAACTTGGTAACCGTTTGGAACTTCCTGATGGAACTTTATAGCAATGTGCATGATCACAAGATGATATGTCACATATAAGAATTGTTGCTCCCCCTTACTTAATTTTGGAGTAACTTCCCTTTGATTAGTATTTTTAGGCTATTCCCAATCACTCCATATCTCTTTAACCTTTTGAAATATTATAATGAAACTTTGTAGGAATGTGTGTAATACTGGGGCAATGTATCATGAGCAAGAACCAGCTTACTTACTGATTTATCTGCCCTTCCATAAATTTCCTGTTTACTCTGTAACTCCTTAATTGTCTAAACTATTTTAACACAACTTAATGGTGACGTGTATATTGTCAAGAGAATGTATTGGAACCAAGAATAATAACTCTGGTGTCTTTAGTTTATGAATCATCTCCCTTTTTTGACGTTGGCATTACTCAGCTACTGAGCTGCTTCACCTTGGAAGTTGAGTTTTGGTATACTAATAGTATTTGATGTGTTAGATACTTAAATAATGTTGATATCATTAATTATAGAGTTGTTGCCCCTGTTTGTCTGCCTGTCCATCCTTTTGTAAACAATCTTGTTCACTCTGTAACTCCTTCATGGCAAACTGTAGATCCGGAGTCTGATCTGGTCTGCACTGCTTGCTCAGTACTATCTGTGCTAATACTTTGAATTTTTACGGTAATTGTCTACTGCAGACTGTGCAGACCAAGATCAGTCGCCGAATTCTGTGGCGTCAGATGATCTGTGTCTATATCTTTTGTTTTGCATTTTTTAACAACGATTTCTGCACAAAAAAGCATCCACACATATCCAACTCACGAGAGGGAAAATAGTTGAAAGGGAGCTCTGCCTGGTAAAAAGATAATAATAAAAAAATACCAGCATAACCACTTTGTTGGTTTTGTCGTGCCGCGGCTCAAAAGATCCAGATGAAATGGCAAATGTTGTGGTCTTCGGTGGCTCCTGGCCCCGAGGTAATAAAACTTTTTTCATTCTCAACTCAGCTGAGCATTAAATTTTCTCTGCTGATAAATATGAAAAATGCCAACTAATATTGGCATTTTCATATCCATAAGCAGAGAAATTTTCATACTCAGCTAAACTGAGCAAGACAACGGCTGTACTTGTCAGTAATTTGCTATCTACGAGGATCATCCAAAAAGTTCTGTCACAGGTATTATGTCTCGAGAACCAAAAAGGTAATTATCTCAATGTAATGCCATTTAAAAGGCTTTCCCTTTGTAATATTGCAGTAGAAAAATGTCCTTATTATCTTTGAAATAATTTTACACTCTGCTTCGAAAGAGGTTTACCCTTACTATACTGGCATAACTTGCAGATGGCCTATTTGAAAGGTGCAGCAATTCCTTCATAAACAACGCCAAGTATCGTAGGTCGGTGCCTATAATTCTCCAGGCACAGATATCCATAGCACAAAATCCCAGAGTCATTCGAAGCATTTTATGAAGTTTTCAGTACTGTGTATGAAAGTCTGGATACAGCCAAACGCTTAAACTAATCACTCAATGTATGTTCTAAGTGCCATATCTTGATAAACGCATAACTTTCGATCTTCTAAAATAAATATTTGTTGAAGTATATCATTGACACTTATTCTTAATCCGAAGTTTAAAAAATTACCCTTAAATGGCGCTACAGTGATTTCTTGAAGGTCACGTGGATAGTACATTCAATCTTCATCTTATATATCACTCGTTTGTGTTGCATGTAATCCATTTTTATCATTCATTTTTCTGTATGATTTCTTTGAAAATTACATGCAACATCTCCGAAAATTTCCGTTACCTGTGATATATAGTTATTGAAATATACAGCATGATTCACTCGCAAGCAGAAACACAAAAGCAAGAAAATATGCCAGTGTCTATGACTAACACATTACATGAGCGCGTAACTCAGCCATCTTTTTGAATTCACCGTGTGCTTGATATCATTGTAAAGAAAAAGGACAGCTCTTTCTTTTGATGTCTTCTAAGATAGCCTAGCACGCCTGTGAAAAAGTTATGAGTCCAGTGACAGAACTTTTTGGATGACCCTCGTATTAGAAGATGAAATGTCAAGTTTTATAACCTCGGGGCCAGATTTTATCTGGATAATCTATAAAATGACACTCTAGTAGAAGACTCTGAGTAAAGCCGAGACAATGCCAAGACGAGTCTGTATTTCTGTTAGTTTGTTGTAGGGTGAACGTATCGTAAAACTTCAAAGTATTGGGACAGATAGGTCTGAGCAAACTTCAGGCCCTGATAAGACTGCTCCTAGGAACAGGACGATCAGGGCCTACACTGTTTGCCGTACCAGCTGCATTTTTTTGAGGCATAATATAACCAAACTGTTCCATTACCGGCTCTTCCCACATAAGTTGTTGGCACCGGTACCCAAGATGGTAATGCGGAATGACAGAGAGATCTGGGAAAGATATTTGTTTACTTTTACTCATTAGAAAAGTATTATCACGCGACTTGAACCTTCGACCATGAACTACTCATATCTAACTGTGCAGGATATTGACCTTAACATGCTGCATTGTAATTATATCTAGTCCATGCAGAGCGCTCATGACATTATGAAAACACTACTGTGAACATAAGAAACACTATTGCGCATCGTTTTCTATTTTTTTTTTGGTGTTTTCTTTTTGAAACGTTAACTGTTTATCGGACATTTTTCTTGTACTTTTTATCTTACGGGTCAAGAGAAACTTTATCTATCATATTGTATTACCGGTGGGCCACGTTAGAGGAAAGTCTGTTGTATGGCATACATTAACCATATATGCCCTGTCCAGATTGCGTATGCGCAATCTGGTCAGGACAAACATGGTTGGCATTTTTGAAATTTACAAGGCGAAGTTTGCTGCCCGTGGGAGCTTGTTTGGAGGCTCGCTTGGGAATACGAAACCTGCACATTGACCTAAGACAAGTTTTCTTGTGACAATGTACCTTTAAAGCAACTAACGCTGACATCGCTGCCTCTAGTTTAACCGTCCTCTAAAGAAGATGGGAGGGAAGAAGAGAAAGGTTTTAATTGCCATCGACGGAAGCAAACACTCTGATTTCACATTTCAGTGTAAGTCTTTCCTTCTTTTAAAATTCTATCTTGTTCTCTCTCTCTATGTTCAATTCTTTCTGAAAAGGTGTCTTTTCAATGTATCATTCATATTCATTTGCGCTGAATTAACTTTGGAATATGGTTTACGAAGCGACTAGCTTGTAGCTATGCATTAGTTGTATGCGCGACAGTCTAATCTGTCTTGAAGGCCACTTGTATTAAGCAAAAATCTGTCTTAAAAGGCCAAAATCTCATATATCCAAAAGTAGCATTCCTAGAGTAAACTGACCTGTATTAAGCTAGCACCTGCCTTAAGCAAGCAGTTTAGGTCCTTCCCTAGGGTGCTTGCATAAGACAGGTTTGACATAGGTCTTATCCGTGTCATAGGTATAGACATTGGCCTTAACATAGGTCTTATCCGTGATTTGTTTGTCATTGATGTGCGGACCAAACAGGTAACTAAATGTTTCGAACCACCGCAGACGCAGAGGTCGAGGTTTGGATTCAGTAATCTTTTGCTGACCGTTCCAAGGCGGTACTTCTGTTGTGATTCCTCAGTGATACATGTCATTATTTCCGCTTGTCTATAGCCTCTAGCAGTGTGGTCACCTGAATAGCTGCCGATTTTGCTTTCTGGTAAATATGTAATTTAAAACAAATAGGTAAAAATAGATGCTGCTGAGGGTAGCTGAATGACTACCTGCTTGGGAAAGGGCTGCTCATTTTGGTTATCGTGCATGTCTTTAGTGAACTTTTGTCAATTTTTTTTTGTGTGTGTGTGTGTGTGCTTCTTTCCCTTTTGGCTTTAAGAGCGGGATGTGGGATTTGATTGCATTATTTCCTGATCATTGCCTATCTTTTTACTTTGTACTTGCCATTTAGCTCCTGGTATGACAAAATAGACTTCAGTCCAAAACAAAATTATGTAGGTTGTGTTTGACTCATCTCAAATATACAGTAAGGAAATATGGACCAAGTGGTATAGTAGTGTCTAGAGCAAAAGACTTGGAGCATGTTGCGCAACAGTGCGGTACATCCACAATTGGGCATTCGTTCCAGCTTCTGTTTGCGCCTTGTTGCACATACTGTCAGCGAACCATTCTATTCTATTCTCTTCTCTTCTATTCTATTAAATCAAGATCGGCTGGCTTCTAAACTTGCATTTCTTCGGTTATAAGACGGATGTATTTTCATTCCGAGGCTAAAACAATCCCGAAAATCTAGATCTGTCTTCATCCCGCCCAAAACAATCCCGAAAATCTAGATCCGTCTTCATCCCGCCCAAAACAATCCCGAAAATCTAGATCCGTCTTCATCCCGCCCAAAACAATCCCGAAAATCTAGATCCGTCTTCATCCCGCCCAAAACAATCCCGAAAATCTAGATCCGTCTTCATCCCGCCCAAAACAATCCCGAAAATCTAGATTCGTCTTCATCCCGCCCAAAACAATCCCGAAAATCTAGATCCGTCTTCATCCCGCCCAAAACAATCCCGAAAATCTAGACCCGTCTTCATCCCGCCCAAAACAATCCCAAAAATCTAGACCCGTCTTCATTCCGCCCAAAACAATCCCGAAAATCTAGACCCGTCTTCATCCCGCCAAAACAATCCCGAAAATCTAGATCCTCTTCATCCCGCCCAAAACAATCCCGATTATCTAGACCCGTCTTCATCCCGCCCAAAACAATCCCGAAAATCTAGACCCGTCTTCATCCCACCCAAAACAATCCCGAAAATCTAGACCCGTCTTCATCCCGCCCAAAATAATCCCGAAAATCTAGAACCGTCTTCATCCCGCCCAAAACAATCCCGAAAATCTAGACCCGTCTTCATCCCGCCCAAAACAATCCCGAAAATCTAGACCCGTCTTCATCCCGCCCAAAACAATCCCAAAAATCTAGATCCGTCTTAATCCCTTCCAAAACAGTCACGGAAATCTAGATCCGTCTGAATCACTTTCAAAACCATTCCCAAAAATCTAGATCCGTCTTAATCTCGACAATGTAATCCATCTTAATCCCTTCCAAAAGTCTCAAAAATCTACACCCATCTTAATTCCCTCTAAAACAATCCCGAAAATCTAGATCCATCTTAATCCCTTCCAAAACAGTCCCGAAAATCTAGATCCGTCTTAATCCCGAAAATCTAGATTCGTCTTTATCCCTTCCAAAACGATACCGAAAATCTAAATCCGTCTTAATCCCTGCCAAAACAACCCGAAAATCTAGATCCGTCTTAGGACGGATCTAGATTTTTTTAGATTGTTTTAAGACGGATCTGGATTAAGACGGGTCTAGATTTTAGGGTTTGTTTTAAGACGGATCTAGATTTTCGGGATTGTTTTGGATGGGAAACCCCCATCTTACAGCAGAATTTCACAAGTTTGATTTAGATATTTTGGGTCAATCTAGAGAGAGACAACCCCGTCTTATAGCCGAATAAATACGATATATTCAGTCTGTAGATCAATGGCTGAACTTCATATAAGTAATTCCAAAGCTTGATTTAGCCATATGGGTATTAACTGTGTAACCTATATTACATTATTTCACCCATTTTAAAATGGCAAGACAAACAGTGCAGAGCCAGATCAGACGCCGTTTAACGTGGCGTCTGATCAGGGTCTACACTATTTTCATGAGACAAATTGGGTATTTCTTCTTCAATTAAAAAATGACGAAAAGTAAACTAAACCAGCCACCCCTTAATTAACAAAGGACTGATCCATTTGATAATGGGTCTTTCATGGGGAAAAATCTCTGCCAGTTTCATTTTTAGCTCGCTTTTTAATCTTAAAGGAAAGAATTTGCTTCAAGAGAAAATCCCATTTAGGAAAGACTACATTGTCCAGGGAAGCAATTTGGAGGTCAAAGAAGCTGTTTCCCTTTATATTACGGCGGAAAACATGATAGTTAGGTGGCAATTAGCGCTATTGAGTTTGATCCGTTTGCTGTCTGAGCATTTTTTTGACAGAACCGCTCACAATCATAAATAAATATGTTTTCTTAATTTTCCATTTGCAAAACAATATTAGTACTTCTTTTTGTTATTAATATTTCCAGGGGTCATCGACAATTTATTACACGAAGGCGACTTCGTATACCTGGCCTGGAATGTGGTCCCAAATACAGCAACGTTTGGAAGTAAGTTCGTATGAAATATAGTACGTCAAGAGACAAACAAAACAGAGGCCTCTTCACGGGAGAATCTGGTTTTGGTTTAAACATATTTTATTCACTTTACAAATTGTAACATACATACATATATAGTTGGGATTAGAATGAAAGCTGGACGCTTATATTAGTCCGGTGGTTTATGAGTGAATTTTTGGATTTGTGGGCACTTTCGCGGCATGACGGGCAACCGGGCTCATTGAAGTCAGTAAACATACCTAAAACCATTTTGCCCGGTTGCCAGCTCAACAGACATCATATAAGGTCAAAATGAGGTCAAAGGTCGTTTAGTGCATTTTTATATACCAGTTTGTGGGTGAATTATTCAATTTATAGGCACTTTCGCGGAATAAGAGGCAACTATGTCAAATGAAGTAAGTAAACATACCATAAAAGCTTTTGCCAGTTTGCCGACCTCGTATTTAATCATAACTAGGTCAAAGGTCAGTAAGCACACTTTTGTATAGTGGTTTATTATACCCTTAATTCTAAAACAGTCTTTTAAGTTACCAATAGCCCATAAGCCTGCCACCACCATCTGAAGGAGAGACTTTCTGCACTGTTTGTTTTTCCAGTAGTATATTAAAACATTACAAGATACAATTCTCTGCTGTCTGACTGTCGGTACGTTTTACAGTCATCACCAATTTAAATACGTTACCATATAAATCTGCAGAATTCGTCTGTTCCTATACTTCTCAATCAAATAAATATTAAAACGGATTTAAATCTTTTCTGTTGCTTTTCTGTACAGTTATAAGTTATCTCTTGTAGAATTAGAATCAAAAGCACGAGTCGCTGAGTTTCAAAATTTCTGTCGACAATTTTGATATTCTTGATTGAACACAAAAATACTCCTGAATATCTGAAAACTTATTCCAGACATGTTGCTGTGTATTTATGTCTAAAAATAGTTCGAAAATGGATCATTGTCCACTTTGTTAACTTTATTAACTAGAAAACATCTATAAACACAATAGTTTTATATGACTAATTTACCATTTTGGTAACGTATAGTACATGAGATTGATTTATCTGCATTGTATTTTATATGCTTCACAGCTCAGTCTTAAAATACTTGCATAAACATGTGAAAACACCAAAAAAAAAAACTTATGGCTATTAAGTTGCATTTAGGTTTAAGATTGCAACTGTAAACAATTTATGTATCGTAAACAACACATGCTAATGAAACCAGCATTTTTTTATGTAGATGTTGAGCTAGAAATAAATGATAGCTTGCTTACAAAGATGAAATTTACCAAGTCTAAAAGCGTTGTTCATATATTACTGCAGTGTAGTCTTTGATTTATAAAATATTAAAGTTATTTCTATGAATGCATGTATTTTACGAAAATAAGTGTACAGACGGACACAAACACAGTTTTAGTTGAACAGAAATTGTTCAAGTATGCTTTGCAATTGTCGCATGAGGTTTTGATGTGTTCAGCATTTAACTGCGGTGATATTTATATCCCAAAATGTACAATAACCATTTTCTAAACAGTTTTTCGTGATTTTGCACTTAATGACCTTTGACCTCGTTTATACGGTACACAATGGGCAATCAGGTTTGGCTACCGGCAAAAATTAAACGAGGACATATCGGCAAGTATTTTTAGTATGGTTGCCAATCATGCCGCGAAAGTGCCCACAAACTCATTTTCTAGAGCTCTTTTCTCGAATCCGCCACCTGACTATATAGAGTTCTTCTCCCTAATATAATACAACTGTATACAGTATGGCGGATATTTGTGTAAAGTACAAAATATTAAACCAAATTAACTAATAGGAAGCATTACCATAATATGAAAAAGAAACAGAAAGGTATAAAGCAACTCACAATATAGTGCAAAAACTAAAGAAAAAATGAACGATGAGCAACCAAAAGAGCAGAGACAGAGAGAGAGAGAGAGAGAGAGAGAGAGAGAGAGAGAGAGAGAGAAAGAGAGAGAGAGAGAGATGCTCAAAATATAGGAAACAGTGGATTGAGAGAGGGGTCGGGTCGCAGCATTTCAGGTACATTCGGGTATGTCCGCTAATATTGGTGTATTAAGTTGACATGTGCATCAGAAGTTATGACTGTGCTCAAAAACGTTTGGAATCCACTACGAATTTATAGACTTTCTCAAATATTGTCCTATTGGTTTCTAGTGACAAGGACAGATCACCGTACAAAAATAGGTTAAGGGTAGGATATTGATAAGGAGAGACTGCATTTAATAGTTCATTGCGCTGGGCCTGGTAAAATGTACAATGGAAGAAAAAATGTTGAGAGCGTTTTCTATACTACCGCATCGACAAAGAGGAGAATCTACTATATTTGTAACAAAGAGATCGAAGTTAAGAGAACTACAGTTTGTTCGTAGACGGGTTAGTAGTATTTGACTTTTCCTACAACCGGAGTAAAAGTGCTGGGGAACTTTTGGATTATCCTTTTGTAGAAAGCGTTTAAAGGAGGTCACCGATTCACACTGCTTTGCTTCAACAGGCAGATTATTCCATGCCCTGACACTAGATGGTAAAAAAGACATATAAAATTGGTTTGTTCTAGCATCAATAGTTTGTAAATCATTAGAGTTTCTAAGATTATAGCGTGAGATGTTACTGACAGTCTGTGGTATTAAAGAAGATAAGTATAAAGGAGTAATGTTATACATCATTTTATAAAACAAGGTATTTGTTTAGGTAAATCGAAAAGTGCATCCCAAGATCAGCCAGGGCACGTGCGCAGTATGGTAAAGGTATACAAAATGTACAATATCCAAACTTGTCTAATGATGGCAACGTTTGCTCAATGTAACACTTTCCGCAACATTATCGAAAGCTGCTATATAGGGTAATGTCGGGTAATTTCGGACATCGGGTAAATTCGGACAGTGACACTGTTTCCGTTATATGTCAGTTGTTTGGAATTAAAACAAAATGAACTGAGCAAACAGTGAAAATTCTGATGAGACGGCTCATCATGAGCCGTCTCATCTGAATTTGCACTGATTGCAATGGTAAGTCCGAATTTACCTGCTGTCCGAATTTACTCGACTCGACCCTATATCCTTCCACAGCCGTAGCCGTAATTGCTGGCAACGTTTTGAACGACCATCACAACGTCATATATATCAAGCATTCTATCAATGTTGATCGCTAGATGTATATGCCAGTATCACGGCTTTGCTTGCTTTTGGTATCAATCCTAAAACACATAGTGGGAGAACACAAGTAGCTTTCAAAAGCCAAAAAACAAAACTTGAAAAATTTACTTCTGGAAATCGACTTTGACCTTGTCTTTTCTCAAATGCCCTACTTATCATACCAAACAAGAAGGGTCCAAAACAGAAATATGGCATAAATACCCAGCAAAAAAAAAAAAAAAAAAAAAAAAGAAATAAGAGAACAGAGTAAAAGAAGGAAGATAATTATGTAAGAAAATCGAAAAAGAAAAAATCTTGATAGCGTGATCCCTGCGCCGTGCAAGATGATGCAAATTGGGAAACCCTTTCAGACAGTGATTATTTAAGGAATGAATGTTATTTTTTCATCGTTTACTGAAGTATAAACTATATCGGGTCACGAGCAAAGTAAGTGAACCCCGAAGGGGCTTACGTAAACTTTGCTTGTGACCCGATGTAGTTTATACTTCAGTAAACGTTTAAAAAATAACATTCATTCCTTATATTTATATTATTAAACGATGCTTTTGATCAATAAAAAGGTAAACAAAAATAAGAAATACATATATAAGAATCGTTTTAAAAACATTGCCGGTCGAATTTTGCAAAAGTTTGGAACAGCCGCATTGTCACTGCCTACCAGTAAATTCCACCTCCTGCTGTAGATTTCACGTGCAAGTAGGCGTAGCGAGCTGTCACTCAATGTTTACTAGCCATTCAAGTACATGTCATGTTGTAGATTTCACGTGCTAGTTAGTGAGATGAGCTGTCACTTTAAAGCGCGTGACACAATGTAATTATTGACTTGTAAACAAAATTGACTCCCGCATCACTTAATTGGGTTAACAGAGAGTCTGCACTGAAAATGTAAATATTTATTTCTTTACGAATATAAGCTATAGAAATGTTCACGAAAGAAATTTTGCAATCGCGATTCCTTGTAATGGAAGTGAAATAATAAGTTTAACAATTCAAGCAGGTTCTACTAAAGGGAGCGGCCGACACTGGAGAAGGGGGTAGGGGTCGGCGGGGAGGGGGGGGGGGAGGCGAAGGTTGGAGCGGGGGAGGGGCTCTGCTATAGCTATTTGCCAAAAGTTATTCCGCTGTTATTTGTTATTCACAAACGCAAGAACACTCATTCGCGAACATTGTCCATTTGACAGAACCCTTTGAATATTTTCCATTTGCCCAATTACTACTTTCAGCGGTGAATCTAATGACTGGTGACCCTGACGTCATATCCAAGGTGGTACATGAACAGAAGACACATGTGGAAGCTACTACAAACCATCTGAAAGACAAACTCAGAGAACATAAGGTATATTACATTTATTAACATACATGTATGTTTACGTCAAGGGCTTACTGTGCTTGAAGTAGGTGCGAGTGGGGATTGTTTGGATAATTTTCTCTCGTCTATCATCTCCCCTTTCTAGCAGACGGCTCGATATAGACTGTAATACTGTCTCAAAGAGCTATTAAAGCAACCAACCAACCAACTACATGTATGTTTAACCCCTTCGTATGCAAAAAATGTGTGTACATATAACGATCTCGTTCATTTTGAGAACTATAGAGCGTGGTAATTTACTAAATTTTTGCTTCACACATCCTCACATGGACACGCGAACGCGCACACGCACGCTCTTCATATAGTCTACCAATGAAATGAAAATAATTTATTGTTTTTTTTTTCACTTTTTTTGAATAAACTTCCTCCTTGACTACCCGATTCTCATGCTACCATTTCATTGTCAGTTCCTGTCCGCAAAGAGTAAACATTGTGCGTGGTAAGCACATGACGTCAAACACCGTCGTAGTGACATCGATAGAAATTGAAATATGTCGCATCGACGTCAGTACGACACATTTTGACGTCATGTGCCCGCTGGGGTATGCACTTGCAACTAGGGGGATGCATAGCACCATACCATATCATATCAACTCGAGATTTCAGGCTGTGAGTTCTTATTTTACTTTGAAAGGGATGTCAAGATAAAAAGCATTGAGTGCCTACAGCTACATGCTGTCTTTGTAATTGGAGATATGACTATTTCATGACCAACTCCATTCTGCAGGGGCATACAGTGTAAGCACATGCACAATAGCATTGATAGTGGAATATATTCATGAAAATAGTATAATGTATAATGAAATGAGTTTTCCAAAGTTTTATATTCTTAAATAATTTAAGGTGAATGGGTAGTCTTTCAGGGGGAAGCAGCTCTGGCTTCTTTATTTCTGTCTCCCTTGTCAATAGGGATCAACTGTTAAATGAAAGAATTTGCTCCCCTCGGAGCAACTTCTTTCATTTAAAAAAAGATCCATTTTCTAAGGGCTGCATCAACCTTGGAAGAAAAAAGGAAATCACGAAAGTTGTTTCCCTTTGTTAAAAATAGCTGAAAAACATGGAAATTTAACCACACACATCAATTCAGTGTTACATGCTATTAGAAAAAAATTCTTATGGCATGGCTTCCTTTAATTTTTTCAGCTTAGAGGTCAGGTATTGCAGCTGCACGGCACGAAGCCTGGAGAAGCTATCATAGAGGCAGCGAATGCAGAGGACGTGGACCTCATTGTTGTTGGGGGTAGGGGACACAGTGTACTGAGGAGAACCATTCTTGGGAGCGTCAGTGATTACGTCATTCACCATTCTCATAAACCTGTAATTGTCTGTAAAATGGAAGCTGTAAAATAATCAAGAACTGCAACTGCAAAACAGATATTCAATATAAAATTGCAATAACATTTACAGTATGTATTCGGTTATAAGACGGGAGTTTACCCTTCCAAATTTACCACACGTAAATCAGTCTTGTGCAATTTAGCTATAAGAGGGAATAAATGGTTTTTTTTTTCGAAAACAATCCCAAAGATCTAGATCCGTCTTACAAGACGGATCTAGATCTTTCGGGTTGTTTTGGAAGACCAAAAAAAAGAGAGCAAAAAACAGCGTTTTATAATCGAAGAAATACGGTTAATATTTAAGCTGTATGGATGCACATTCGTGGTTTGCATATTTTCACAAGGGAGACAACGCTAACAGAATAGTATATGTGCTTCCCTGGTTGGTCAATTTATTTTTCCCAGTGGAAGCTACTCTTAAAGTGAATTGGTGCATATTTAAGGGAAGTAAATAATGATAAAAGTTTAGATCCTTTAAGAGCAAAGAAAACATTCATAAGTAAGAAGTTGGGCCATACCGCGGTTTCGGCTATTCAAGCCTCATCAGTGACCCTTTAACCAGTGACATCAGTAACTCTGTCATTTTGATTTTGCCTCACTCCACAAAAGGTTCAAGTCTTGAAGGAAAGAATTTGCTCCCCTAGGAGCAATTTCTTTCCTGTATGAGTTGACGCCATTTTGCAAGGACTACCGTTTTACAGGAAAGCAAACACCAAGTCACAATAATTGTTTCCCTTTCAAAAATGGCAGGAAATCATGGAGGTGTACCAATCGGAGCACGCTCGGCCAATTTCGTGAATCACGGAATTGGCCGAGCGGTGCTCCGATTGGGAGGTGTACCTGAACACCGTAACGGAAAGAATTTGCTCTCCCTAATATGGCTTATATGGGAGACACATGCTTCCAGATCAGAGTGATCGCCCTCGGACATGTATTCTTAGACCTTCAAGGCTCAAACTTATGCTTAAGAATATAAATGAGCCGCGACGCGAGAAAACCAACAATGTGGTTGTGCGCCCAGAGCAGACTCAGATCAGCCTGGGCATCAGCCCAATCTGATCAGAGTCTTCGCTGTCCGCATGAGGGTAGCTGAGACCCTTAGCTACCCTTTAAGTGCTTAGGAAAGACTCTGCGCAGACTAGGCGGATGCCGATGCTGACCTGAGTCTGCGCTGGGCGAACAACCACATTGTTGGTTTTCTCGCGTCGCGGCTCAAATGTATCTTTAACAAACCACAGGCGCTTGAAGTTCAGACAGTTAAACACTTCAAAATGCCAAAAATCGGAAAGACCATATGTCATTATTGTATAGTGTTGTATTGGACACTTTGGATGACAAGGTTTAGAAATGTTTCTAAGCTAGAACTTCAAGCTCCTGTGATCAAACTTAAGGAGACAGATACACATTTTGTTTGTAACGTCATCAGAAGCGTTAAAACCCAAAAGTTTAAAGCAAAATGATAATGCGAAGATCTCGGGAGGCACTGGACATCCTCACTGATGCAATCCGCGAGATAGGGCCGCCGTAGATACAGGCAGGACAGGCCCGCCCTGTCTCTCATAAACCTAGCCTGTTTTATGAGGGACTTAAAACAAATACAGTGACGTTACTCTGAAATTGAGCAAATTTTCTAAAAGCAACAGCCGCCATATCTGATGATCTCTGCTAGTGTTTTTCTGTACATGTAAAATTTCAATATTTCTTTAGAAATAAGTATCGACTACTTAAAAAGGAAGTATAAATCTTGCTAGTTGTGTTTTGTTTACATTTTATCCGCAAAATCTACTTCTCACAGTCATAAACGTGCTGAGGTTTCTCCAATCCATGCACCCCTTCCACCCATGCGGTAACTTTTACATATTTATCAAAGAAATTGTTTACCTGAGTATTAGTTGGTTATCCAAAAATGTTAACTCCATAGTCTAAAAAATATCAGAAATATTTTCATGATAATTATCTCGCAGTTATGTAGAACAAGCCAGAGTTTGGCACTACTTTTTGATCAGTGCAAGATGACCACGCATCTGTAGAACAGGTACTGTCAGTATAAAGCATCCGTGAATAACAAACCTTTCTTAAATATATTTTAAAATGGATTCAATTTACTAATGCCCATCTTCGTTTGGTCTGTTGGTTTGCCATCTGCTCTGATGGCTATTTTTACACAGTTACTGTTGGATCTCTGATAAAGTGGGCCTTTTCTTTGATGGTATCTTCTGACAACAAAATTTATGTTTAGAGACTGTCTTTGAAAAAGAAGATGAGGATGACAAGTGATATATTAAAAAGTTTCGTAATTCAGCATCATTGACAGTCACTGCTCGGTGCCGGTAGCTGCTCAAATGCAGTGCGGACGTAAAGTTTTAAGGAAATTTAAAAAGTTCTTTTTTTCTTTTTAATAGCGAGTTTGTTATACTACTGTATTTTACCAGCAAATGGTCCAGCGGTGTAGCTAGGGACAAAATGATGATGTTTTTATTTCCTAAGATATTTGATATTGTCATGTCTTTTAGCTAAATGCATTGAACTCTTGTCTTATTTACAAAGTGTTAGCATGCAAATACGCAGGTGCGTGGTGAAATTCTTTCAATTTGACAAAAAAAAATTAATACGCATCTGCATATTTACATAAGGCAAAACAGGCTAAATAGAACACGTGCATATTGCATACAGTGATGATGTTTGACAGGATCCAGGCCTAAAAGTCGGTCATCACACTTTAAAATTTTACTACGCTACCAATCACATTTTTTCATTCTGTAGCACTTTTGCAACTAAATGTACATCAAACGAAAATTGATAGTATCTGTTCAGTTTGACTCGACGCCATAAAAATACTTTATCCGAATCTATCATTATCTTCCGAAGGCACTTCTGGAAATAAAGTCAAATGAAATTCGCCAGTTCTTACCAGCGAATAATCCTTTTCACACAAGCTAGAACCGCTTACTAGTAACCATCACTTTTGTCACTCACCCAAACACGTTCCAAACAATCCTTGTGCAGTTGACATGGAGTGAATGCAAAATTCACAGTGAGAGTGTCCTCAAAGACTTCAGTAACTATTCCTATCCCACCAATACCCACTCCAGTTTGTTTTAACAATAAATAAGTTGCACGAGACCTGGGAAATTTAACTAGTTTTACTGTATCTCCAACCTTGATTTCACGTTGTGCAACACCTGAAATGGAAAAAAGGTAATTTGAAAGGGTGATTCATACATGCAAAGGAAATGTCCCTATATAAACTGCTCACTTGAAGAGGTGGCAATCATCAGCAACTGACACAATCAATTTCAAAAGAAGACACTAAATACGACACATAAAGCAAAACAAGGCAAGCGAAAAGCCAAGAGATTAGCTTTTTCGCAGAAGATAGAAACAGAAGCTTAATTAAATAAACAAGTCGCCCAAGGGCAACGGTCTCTCAACTGGGTTTGAGGTTATAAAACTTGAGAATAATCTCAAACTCAAAATAAAGCACACTGATTGGCTGCTTCCGAGCATGTGGTCGGAAGCAGCCAATCAATGTGCTTTATTTTGAGTTTGAGAATGTACACGTTTTATAACCTCTGGGCCTGAGTTCCAATACATGCTCTGCTTATTTCTTATCTTGATATACTCGCAACACCCCTGATTCATAGGATGCAAGAAGGATCCCAAATATTCCTATTTCACAGCTGGTCATGTTAATGTTATTACAGGAAATTTATGCCCATTTCTGATTCTAGAATTCGCTGGACTATTTGTAAAGGACCAAAATACGGATTTCTTTCCAACATCGATTTCAAGAAGTGCCGAGAAGAAACTGCGGCTGCCTTAAATGAATTCGGTAATCGTTGGTGCAAACGAGAGTATGTTGAGTCTAACGCCTTAAAGGAATGCAAGTTACATATTTCAAAATTGCTAATAAACATATTAAATTCTAATCTTATAATGGAAATCTTTCATCCTCGAAACTTACTCTTTTTTAAAACTACATGTAGGTATCTAAGAATTCCATAGGAATTATGTTTTGATTCACGCAAACAACTCTGCAAGCAATGCAGTTGTTGTCTGTAGATTATACTACATTAATACCCTCAAACAAGAACTTCATTGCACTGACGTTTAAGAACTACAGATTTCGAAAGATGGTGAACCTGTAGTTAATGACCGTTGCTCTCATTCAGCAACTGAGTTTGTTGAAAGTATCAAGGACGACAAAGACAGACTTTCAACGTAATATTGGTTACATAAACTTCACAAAAGACCATGTCCAGTTGTTGCAATACTACTGTCTAACAAAGAGGAACAACAACTGAATTTCTGCCAGCTTATGATCTTCGCCATTTTCACACTACTTGAAATGACTAATAGGAATACTACTAAAGGTGTTAAGTTCCTACTTCTCACATACTACTCTGATTTCCCACTTCTTATTTCTCACTTACTACTCTTACTTACAACTTCTCATTGATCAGTTCCTGGCTGTCTTTTCTTAACCCCGCAAATTAGGAGCTAGAATATTTAGGAAGTCAGAACTTGGAATGAAAAGTAAGTACCAGACTATCAGGCTTATTGCTTGATTGAAATCAGTTTTAAGCGTTAAACCTCACTTATCCTATAGTTTTATGCAGCTTCAAATAAAAACCGAAACTTTAATTTCTGAGTGATGAATAAACACACAAGACTGAAAGCAGCTGAACTGGATTTATGTCTTTCATTCGTCGTAATCGTCTGCTATGTAGCTTGTAAATTTGGCATAATTTTACAAAATTCAGATTTCTGTACTTCACTCCCGGGTGCAAGATCATAGCAGAAATAGTAATACCATCGTATTTATGATAAAACTAAATTCATATTTTATGGATGCACCTATATAATTTGAAATCAAACAAAAAAAAAATCATTGGAAAGTGTAGATTTTATATAATCTTGCCTGGCTGTGTATTTGTTACATTTCAAACATTTCCGCCGATAAAAAAATGGCTAGTAACCGTTTACTCGACTTCCCTGATGTGCCATATGAAGGTCTAAACCAAATACCTTGCATTTCCTTTTCGTACAAGGTGACTAAGTCTTCGGCCAGTTGTCTCGGAAGTCCTTTAACAGTAACAGAATCTAAAGCTTCACCAGTCTCCAGGCACGGCATAAATACGTCAACTTCCACGGTCTTGTCCATGATCTTTATTGGCCTCTTGCTCATCACGATGCTGACAGCTGAAAAAAGGAGTTGTAGGAAGACAACAAAGTGCGCCTCATGGGTGCCTGATTCTAACAGTTATAAAGACCTACAAAACTGTTGGAGACACCAAGGCAAAATCTCTGCACCATGAAATATACACCACAAAGTGACTACGTGTAGTATGTGTCATTTGCAGAGTTAAACTGAGCCATTAACTCAGGTTTGATAAATATCTACTAAAATAGTGCTCAAGATATGTCTAAATCACTGAATCATGAAATGTAGGTCACAGTTATCCATAAATAGTAGGAGGAGGTCATTTGTAATGTCTGGTTGATTGATTATGCCTGGTATGACGTTCGTCAATCAAACAGTGCTGGAAATATAATGCAAAATGATATCACTGGACCATGAATAAATGTCAAGACATGGAAGCTAGCATGGTTGCTTGCAGCTGCTGTAATTATAAGGATATGTTATGTCACATAGTATCAACTCTCTCGTCTCAAAAGTATCATCAAAACTGAAAAAAATGCCTTAAAAATGATGCCAAACAGCAAAAACCAGTCAACCGTCACATATAGGTCAAGTACACACAATTGTATGGATGTCTATATGTACCAAGTAAGATGATTGTAGTTGCTGTGGTTTGTAAAATATAGACTTAAACATTGAGTTTAACGCAACTGTTAACATTAGTTAACCTGATTACGGACACCAACGAGGTCGCTGACGCAGACGCTAACGAATAATCGGACTACGACGACGGGGGTATAGTTAATATTATGAACAATATGAGAGAAGAACATAATAAATTGCATTGATGTCATCATGGACTGCCTTCCTCTAAAGTATTCGCGTTTTACCACTTGAAAATGTGTCAAAACTGTTAATCAGAAATGAATCTCAGTTACATGTGATATCAAAAGTTTTGAGCCTTACACATTTTTTCCCCCATTAAGATTGTACAATGCATCATACATCAATGTATTAGCTACCGATTCCATGTAGGATCATATTGCTAGCTGCAGTGATTTAGTCACGACACTTTTTCGAGGAACCCCAGTGAGATTTTGTTTTACCAGGACAACGCGCCAGCCCACACCAGCCGAGTAGCGATGGACGCTGTCCGCGAGTGTGCCAGAAACTCATCCCTCACCCACCTTATTCGCCAAACCTGGCCCCCAAGCGATTTCCACCTCTTTCTCAGGCTGAAGAAACACCTTCGGGACCGAAGAATTGAGGATGATGATGAGCTGACTGGTGCTGTGAAGGGTTGGCGTAGGGACCAAGATGTTGAGTTTTACCGATCAGGTATCAATGATGACTGGCAAACTCGATGGAGTTGGAAAGGGACTATAAACGAAAAATAAAAAAGTATAAATCCAAATATCTTGCTCTTCTGATTGAGGCTCAAAACGTTTTGATATCCCCTCGTAAAAGCGAATTCAAGACAGTACGCACTAAATATTCATATCCTATTAAAAAACTTTATATTAAAATGATTTCACCAAAAGCTATAGGTCACTCATGAGATAGATCTCCAGCAATCTGATTTTATATGCAATATTTCCTGAGATCCATAATGTTTCACATCGATCTTAAGTAAAAACCGTCTATTCTATCTTACTCTGTGTTATCGCATAAACTTGCAAGGTTGTTGGGGCACCACAGATACCTTTGAAATAATCTCCCCGAAACTGTTCTTGTTCTCAGATGCCCCAGTAACTGTTGTGCTGGCTAAGTCCATCGCTGTATACTCTTCAATATCGACTTCCCAGCTCTTCTTCTACCTTTTCTCCTTTCTCGGTGCCCTGTAGATTTTCTTTGTTAAGCCAAAAGACACTGAGATGTGGCAAAACCACCTTAATTTCCAATTCTAGACCATGGTCAAGAGTTCGTCATATTCGCCAATGGCTGTTTGTATTTTTTTGCGAATATCTTTATTAGTTACGTGTGGTCATTCCTCGAGACGTTCAGTAAATTTTGGTAGTATCTCACTCATTTCAGAAGCCTGCTTTCTTTTCTCTAACTCTGCTGACAAGGCCGAAAAGATCACAGGCAAACAGATATATGGAGATGACAACGGAGTGTTCAGCCTCACCTTTGATCCAAGAGATATGTTTTTGTCTCTACAAATTGGCTTCGGCTTTGTTATGGCTGCAATGGCTTTTACAATCCCTGAGAGAGCCATCGGTTTCAGCCATCATCTACAAAATTGTTCCAAGGTGTTTGAAGTTTGTGACAGATCCACACTTCTGTCATTTTACTTTAATCTACATATGGTTGCCATTGGCACTTTTTGGCATCAATGTGGTCTTCTGTGTACTTATCTTCATTTTAAACCTTGTGTATGTTTTATTGATACTTTCAACTAGGGTTTCAAGTTTCTACTCTTCCTTAGTAAGAGCGTCAATGTCAGCAAATTGTAGATTGGTAATAATTTTTCCGACTATGCTAACCTTTCAAACATGCTCTTCCTAAGCATCAGACTTAATCGTATTGAGCAAACTGTTGCAGAGAGTGGCTCAGAGACAGGGTCATTGTCTGATTCCAACTTTTGTTCTAAACCATTTTCTCACAGTTCAGTTCATCTGGACTGCACTTGTAGCCTTGTCCTAGAGCTGCTCAATGGTACGAATTAAAGTTGGCCATAATGCTGCATGCCATACATTGTTAAAGGCTTTTTTTTGTAACCTTTGAAGACATGGTACGGATTTTGCTGACACTGAAATTATTTTTCGCATAGGATTCTGAGTTTTAAGATCTTTTCTGTGGTACTATTCTGCTTCTGAGCCCAGTCTGTTTTTTTGGCAATTATCTCTTTCAGCTTTTGGTTTTAGCTTGTTTAAACTGACTGTCAGCACTTTGATCATAATCTCAACTTCCCCACAAAGTCTCGGTTGTAGATCGCGAACTGCAATGCCACCACAGCACTTATAAATGTATAGTTCTGAGCAATATTCTGTCCATCTGCTGAGAATTGCTTGGTCTTCTTTAAACATTTCCTGGACTTTCTCCTGGAAAGTTATGGATCCACCCTGCTACCCTGCAGCTAGGTCTTTTATCAGGTGGCAGCTCTCTTGCTGTTGCTTTGTTCAGGCAAGTTTCGATCTCCTCGCGCTGATTACCTATCCAGTCCTCCTTTGCTTTCTTTAGAGGCTTTTGAATCCGCTGGCTAGCTTCCCTGTATTATTTTACCCTCTCTGCTTCATACCGTCTCTTCTTCAAATTCCCCTCTGATCACAGAGGTCAAACTTAAAGAGTAACTACACAAAGGAACTGACTGAATCAGATCCCAAACCCTATCCCCAACATCAAAGGGAAAGATTGACAAAGACATCCCAACAAACAATAAATAAAAAATAAACAATAAATTACAAGTGATATACCGAGTCAGCAGCTCTTTCCCAAATAGGTTGCAACTTAGCTATCTTTACTGAACTACATAATTTAGACCAACAGAAGGTTTACAACAGACTAAGCAAATTATACGAAAAACATTTAACAACTTTTTTTACCTATTTTCAATTTTTATTATAGAAGGGTTAAAATGAAAACACAATAAATTAAACAGCACCGAACATAAACAAATGCAACCGCAACTCTGTTGACCCAGGGGTTTTTCGGTGACGTTCTTTCCCAAGTATTTCCCTGGCTGTCATTTACTGCCGTACTGTAAATTTTAGAACTGATACTTACGTCCATGTTATCATTCCTCAGACCGACGAGTGGTGCAAATGTCCAACCTGATTTTGCTTTAAATATGCTTGTTACATCTGGGTCCCTTAATTTCTCAACGTCAAACCTCAGGCTTGGCTGGGTTGCCTTTCTGGGCTTCTTCATACGAACTCGAAAGGTTGTCATTACCAGGTCATGGTCACTTCCTTTGTCTGCTCCAGAAAAGCCCCTTGTCATATGAATGTTAACTCTTGATCTGAACCACTTTCCTACCAAGACGTAGTCAATCTGATTGTGATACTTCCCAGCTGAACTATATCATGGCCAAGATAGAGTGTGGGTGCCAAGGCTACATACTCTTTAAGATTGTTGCACATATTCCCTACAAGAATATGTATTTGAATTTAAAGAATATGATCCGTTTCATTTTCATGACGCTGCAATTTTGAAGTGAAATTCTTGTATCTAACAACAAAATACTTTGTTTGTTCTTTAGACCTTTACTTGAAACATTTATACTAAAGTTTGAAAAAGATGTAGGCTAAATAGAGTAAAAGCCAAACAGGTGCGGGGGTAACGTCGATATAAGAATTGAAATATGATGATGATCACGCGTTTGCCAATATAAATACATTTTATTTAGTTATTGCAGAGTTATATGTAAATTATATCATTCTGCAATTTTTTGTACATATTTTATAAGCATGCCTTTGCGAAGCAAAGGAGAGCTTAGCTATATCTCCGGCGTCGTAGTTGGAGTATGTGTCAGCGATCGCGTTTCGCGTCCGCGTCCTCGTTCGCATTCGCGTCTGTGATCAGTTTAACCTATGTTCACAATGTAAACGGACTAGTTAGGCTTATGAGACTTGGTACCCATTACATCAGCACATGATCACCTAAATGCATGCAACATTGATGACCTTGATGTAATTGTCGTAGTCGACTGACTTGCAAAAAAAAGGTTAATGTATGTTTAGCATTTTATTTATGTCAGTTTCAAAGTAGCTACTTGCCTTTGGGTGAGAGCATTTGAGTGCAACCAACCATGTAGGACAGTGACCAAAATTTTTATGCTTCTCTGACTTTATGATATTTCTCAGTAATGAAACTTTGCACCATCGGTCAGTTTGTTCTGTTTTTGTTTAAGTTTTTTTTAACATATACAGGCGTGGCGACCATGTTGGTCATATGATCCACAGACTATGTGAACAAATTTTCGTTCCTACAAGCCCTGGCATCTTTATACAATCAGCCCAGTGGTTTCGGAGAAGTCGTTTGAAATCATGGACTGCCGACGGACTGCCTACACTATAAGGGCCCCACAGAGCCTTCGGCTAAGGTGAGCTAAAAATCTGTGGTCTTTTGCGATGTAGCCACCCCTCTACCATGCCCAGCACGTCAGTCTTGAGTGGTCACTAGCTCAAAGCCTCAAACCGTTTTGAGTTTACTAACCTTATCATCTGATTGACAAAAGAGCTACTAGTCTAAATGTAAATTAGCAGTTCAGGACGTCTTAGCCGTTAATATACCCTTTCAAGATTTCCTCATCGGTAGTTTTGCCGTTTGATAGCCCTCTGTGCCGTGAAGTTAATTTTGTGACCGGGTGTGCATTTTAAACGGTTTGCTGTGCCTTTGATTTGGCGAAAAAGAACCCCTTACTTACTAAAGCTAATTGTGCGATAACATACAAAATGCTTAACTTTACCCATTACGCATACAGATAATCTATTTTCATATTTTATGTCATTCTGCCGATGCATTTTGTTGCATTAAATGAAAATGAAATATAACACAGCAGCTAACAGCACTTCTTAGTTCATGTGAATTTCATCTATCAACCACTATTGTAAACCAAACCGTAAAAATCTTATTAATGAGGTTCCAATCCAATCTCCATATGGAGATAACATATTTCTATAGTACTTCGTGAAAAGCTTTTGTAAAAATTGGCGTGAAAAGCTTTTGTGAAAATTGGAGCAGTTTGCAACTGTTAGATGTCGGAAAATGTGAGATCTACCTTTCAAAGGCACGGTATGTAGATCTGCGCGTATTTAGAAATCTCCAAGATGCATATAATATTCCTTAGCATTATGTATTAACAATCCATGATGCAGCAATCACGTCAGTTAGATCTTGGTTCTCCTGAAATTTCATAATATACAAGCAGTGTCTCGAAAAATTCAGCGACCAAGAAAGACTAAGGCGCGAAGAACTTGCACAGGTTTTGTTGATCGTAATATTTCGAGCATTCAATAATCTCATCAGCCGGCGTATAAAACTGCTGCATTTACAAATTGCAAAAACATCATTAACATATCCGGATGATACTACTGAATTTGTTATTTCGGATTAGGCACCACGAAATGTTGCTAAGGACCATAAAGAGCAGGAAATGTAAAGCATATAAAAGTTACGTTGCTATTAAACAGGCACGCTAACAACGATAAATTGCCAAACCCAACTACTGGTGGTTAAAAGTAGTTTTATGCATCTAGGGTCGTCCGAACTCTAATTCAGCTCCCAACGTTATGTCAGTGTTTTATATGCATATCATATATATCTCCTACAATCATAAAAGTTGAGAACCTAATGACAGCCTGTGGCAACAACTAGCTGCGCGTGTCTGTAACCTTAGCAGAAGAATTAAAATCTTATACAGTTCCTTCAAGAGCAGTAAATACATTCAGAAGAAGGAACATGGGCCAGACTACGGAGTTTCGGCTAATAAAGCCTCGTCAGTGACCCTGACAATATCTGGTGACGAAACCAGAGAAAAGCTCACTGTAATTTCTTAATTTTAATTGGGCAGTCAAGTCAAAGACTGATTAGTATAAAAAAGGATCCAAATAATATAAAAGACGATGATCTAGAATAATAGTCTAAATAAATCTCAAATTTTAGATTTCTCAGAATATATCCTCTGATCTCAATAATCTGCACTATACAAATAAACTTAAAGGCAAGCCTAACCATGTGATTTCTCAAACTCAACAATAGCTGTATTTATCTCTGTATTGAGGGTTACGCTCTTAACAGGTCCTCCGCCTTGGCCTTTCTCGTACTCGAAGAACATTTGTAGGTGTTCTTTATCATATGCCGGGGGTAGGTTCTTCACCAAAATCTTGTTCGAAGTTCCGACATATGCTGGCTTTTGACTTCCTAAAATTAAGAAGAAATCGAAGTGTTATCATAATGCCCGTAAAGGTACTCTGGTGTTTAAAATGCATTAAGTACAAGAGAATCATTGAAGGTACGTGGCACATTACATAACAAACAGACTGGTTAATCAGGAAATGAAAACCCAAAGTATTTTGATTAAAATTTGAGCTCACCAGGAACCAATATTGTCAGGGGAACCAGTGATTCAAAAAGTAGAGGGAAACTCGGGAATACTATATGTCAAATGGTGTGCTCTTCGATTGGAAAATAATGCTGATGAGGTTGAAAATGGTGTTTCAGTGACATGTACATGTCAGTTTTGGTTGATATTATGGCTATTGTAAAGAAATAAATATTTTTGCTTTGGTCTCTGGAGTTAAAATTGATAACTGATGATTTTAAGCAAATTCATTTGGGGACAGTACTTATCACTTAATTTGCTACATTTTTGTAAAGCTTCCTCATCTTAGGATATTCGAAAGTGTATAAAAATATACTAGAGACACTATTAAAACGTTTCAGGCATAATTATATTCAGTAGCATGCGACTGCTTACTATAAGTCATCAAGACAAATTAACGTGGCCGGTCCGCTGCTGTATTCCCCTCTCTGCTGTTTTAAGTTTGTATAAGTACGTAAGTAAGTAAGTAAGTAAATAAGTAAAGTCTTTTTTTAAAGAGGGTAACTCAATTGGCAATCTTCTTTGAGGCCCTCTGTCTTCATGCTTTCGGATATATTCGGTTTTTACTTCTCTCTCTCCTCTTTTTAACTATGTTACTCGTTTAGCTAACAGTGAAAGCCCTGCTAACATTTTTAAATGGTTTACAGCTTAACGATTGCTGAAACACTTACTTATACTGATGTTTTTAGTATAATCGCCATTTTTACCTTAACAGGCCTTCTCAGACTCCTCGGCTTTTATTCTCTCTCTCTCTCTCTTTCTCTCTCTCTCTCTTTACATGTGTTCTCTCCCTCTCGTTTGTGACCTAAGTAAGTACTATTTAGAATATTTTCTCCAAATTCGAAGATGACTTTCGCTTAAAAATCAACAGGCTATACTTGTTAGGGAAAAGAACTAAATAAGTATTATTGCTTTGTTCTGATCCTTAAACTTGTATTGATGAAATGTAATTTGTCATGTTAGTAAAAATAAAATATATTTAACCCTTTTCTGTGGCATTGTGGCTGCTGAAAGTACAGAACCGAAAGTACAGGTTAGGTGGTATTTTTCCTAGAATCTCAATGACTAACATTTTAGCTTGGGATTAAGATAAATTTGGATAGTCTAGAAATATTGTTTGAATGGTATTTTACAAACTGTCCGTCAAACTGAATTTGGTAATGGAATATATATATTGGACCCATTGTGCTGATATCACCCCTGCTGGACAATATGTCCCCTAGGGTACGTACCAGTAACCCAGTAGCCAGTATTCAGTGCTGATTTTGGTTCTTCTTCACTGGAATCAGAACTTAAATACTGGTTGAAATATTAACCTGATTCTGAAACAATTGTCTGAAGTGTTCTAAACTAAAACAGGCTTGTCAGAGAGACATTAATCTTTGAAGTTTGGCTTCCATACTCTCGGACTGTTTCGGCTTGTTGGATTTTTACTCTACATCAGACACCTCCTTCCTGGTATCCTTACATGTCTTCTTTCGCGCTCCATGGGAGTTGAGGTGGCTCGATGGGAGGCGTCTGAGTGTCGTGAGGGATGAAGCGGGGGTGTCTTGCCAGAGATTTGTGGTGCCTTGTTTCATGGAATTAGGCCAATAAGTATGGATGTTGCCTATACTTTCCCATTATCTTTTGTTTCGAACTTTTGGGGCTTAGAGACACTTAGAAATGCGTACCTGTAACACTAAATTTGGTAAAGGTACATATCTAATAAAATCGAACTGCCTAAATAATTGCTGGTAGACAGTTTGTTCCCGAGGATATTGTAAGAGTCACCCAGTGAGAATCCTCAATACAGTTCCATTTACATTATTCCTACTGACGTACCCCACCCACCGGTGAACATTGGAGAGCTACGATTGAAAAGACGATGTTACCCTTCGAGATGTTAATACTTACTTCAGTTACTAATGAACAGAGCTAACCTTAATAATTCTAAACACTTGTGAACTTAGATGATTCAATAGTTACTTACTAACATTCTCCTGAAGTTCTGATCGCTACAGCTGACTGTTGAAACATGTGGGAATGTCACGATATTGACTCACTTTACATCAAGTTTTTAAGCTTTACAACTGTTCTATTGCATAGCAGAATGAAGTCTCTTACACATAAGTTATCGTAGAATTTGAGACTGTTCTGTAGATATTGCTGCAAAGTCCATTTATTGTGATATTTATCCAGTTTTAGCCACATCTAAAGCAGTTTGAATCACTGCGGAAGTAAACTTAAACCGATTTACCTTGACCCTGTAGCCAGCGTCCCTGACCTTAAAACCTGTTCTTGTTTAATATTTACGCTCATTGAAGGTAGAACCCTTGTAGTATTTTATTCTAGATGTAAGTCTAAAGCAGAGGACTGCCTTAATTTCAAGAGGGACTTCTTAAAATTAACTTTTTAATGTTATTTTCGTAGCTATTTGCGAAGCGCATCTAGATTTATGATCTGCTGACTCAAATTCCTACGCTGATGACATCAGCGTTTGATGGAGATCCTTTTAATAATTACGAGGTCCGAAGCATTTATGTCTACTGTTTCGAGCTCCATAATTGCTAAGGAACAAAAGGACTTCCATCATTTGTTATCGGACTGCACTGTTTTTATATAGGAAACGATTGTTTCCCTAGCTGCCCAAAAATAGTACGTAATTCTTGTGATCCGATTGGCTGATCTAGTCACATGGTACTATCCCAGATACTATATAAGAAAGTGAGCAGCGCTGATTCGCTATCCATTCTCAAGTTTGAGACCCGCCAAATTTAAATTCCAAAACAACTTTAAAGAGGGATAATCACATTACCCTTAAGGTACAGAGCATGGCAGTCGAGTTACGTTTCTTGTATCAAACTAAGAGTCTGCATAACTGCTGTTTAGACTCTTATTGCTTTATTTTACTGTACGAGATGAGAAACAGTCACTTTGTTTACATTTTGCCTACTCTAGTTCTACAAGCATAAATGAAGTTAAACCTTTTCACTGACTTTACAACTTGCTGCTGAAGATTTTAACTTATACCATCCTACAGTTTGCTAATTTCTGGCCTATATACAGCCGTTTTATATCTTTGAAGTTGTTTTACTTGCTCACTTGCACGAATGGGTCCCACCACATACCCGATGCCGAAGATGAATTAGTCTAGTGTGTCATTTACCGTATTTCACGATAAGTGCGACTACTTACCGAAGTTATTCGCGGATGAAATTGTACGCAGAGCTGGAGTACCATGTCATTAGATCAGCCATGTTATTGTGTTATATGAAGTGCGGTGGTGTAGCTGGGGTGTACCCTATGAGTTATTCTATGAATTTTAGAGTTTTCAGAGGGTTCTTCAATGTTTGGACTCTTAGGACTTAGATGCCAGACCTTAGTGGGGAACTTCAATAAGACGCTAGTGCAGACCCAGCTACACACCCACACCCCTAGTGTAAAAGATATGAACGCTTAGTATGGATGATCTCATTCTTCACTTTATTTACTAAATACCAAGTTCACGTATTAATAGGCTTAGATAAATAAATGATTGTGTGTAAATGAACTTTCTTGCTTTATTTTGATCTTATATCCGAGAATAACTTCAAGCTTGGTCACCCCTACCCTGAGGTGCCTTGCATTTGGTGTCAGAAGTGGGATGTCTACTAATTTGACACCCAGTGATACGAATCAACGCAAGAAGACATGGAGAAGAATTGTATGTGGTGGTTAAAATGATAACATCGACAAATAATGAACTTTTATTTTATCATGAGTGTTAATAAACTATATACTCCAAAGTGAAGAGACTCAATTTTCTTTTAAGGCTTTAAAATGGCAGATAGCGATAGCAATACGGAAATTCAGTTCAACATGCAGGACCAGGAGGTTCAAGGGGATGTCTTCAGGGATAGTAGTCCAGCTGATGCTGATAGGGGTGATTTACGTCTTGAGAATATTCTCCCAGTTTCCCAGCCTATAATACATCATGAAGACATGCATAGAAGTCGTTCACATGACAGTCATAGTATCCTGAGTCCCCGTGGAAGTCCTGTTCCCCATGGTAATGGTAGGCTAGGCCGTAGTATGTCCAGTGCTAGTGAGCACTTTAGGCGTCCTTCTCCAAGCCCTTATGGCCGTAACTCCCCACGAGCATTCCGCAGCCCACAGAGGCATGAAGAGCCAGTAATTAGACCAATTACAGGTCGACACCGTTTGCAAGTGAAACCAGAGTTTTATACAGGTGATGAAGACTGGGATCAGTAAATTTCTCACTTCCAAAATTGTGCCGACCTTCGTCGTTGGACCGAGATGGACAAAGCCTTAACTTTGTCTGCCTGCCTAAAGGGTCAAGCCAGAGCGTTTTACTTAGGATTAAGTCCACTAGACCGTAGCTCATACTACAGACTTGTCCAGAAGTTAAGTGAGCGTTTCGGTAGTGTCCGTCAGCAGAGTGGCTACCTTACTAAGTTTGAGACTAGAAAGCGCAAGCCTGGAGAAGCAATTGCTTCCCTTGGAGATGACCTGAGACTTTTAGCCCAAAGAGCCTATCCTGATTTAGGGACGGATGCACAGGAGTCCCTTGCTTTACACCAATTCTACAAAGGTATAACTTTAGAGATGAAATGCCGATGCATTGACCGTGACTGCAGGACTGTAGAGTCTGCAGTGCAAGTGGTTGAGCGCTATGAATCCATTTTAGGTGAAGGCAATGAGAAGAAGAAGAGCAATGTTCGTGCTGTTAATAACGTTTCTGAAGCAGGTCCCATCAGTGCCAGGCCCCACCTAAACCGTAATAACAACAGGCCCAAACCTAATGACAGGTCCCAGACTCCTAACGCCATCGAACTTCTTCTTAAACAGGTACTTGATCGGCTGGATAAACTTGAAGGTACCCCTTCCACTACAGTTAAAAGAAACTATGACCCTAAGCCCTACTATCGTCGTGGTTCATGTTTTATTTGCCAATCCACAGACCATTACATCAAAGACTGTCCAATCTATCAGAAATGCCAGTCAGAGGTGCAAACTACAAACAACAATACGTCGGAAAACGGGAATCCGTCTGTTTTATAGGCCAGGAGTCGACGGGTAAGATATGGCCTAACATAGATGCTGACTTGGCTGCATGGATAGGACACTTAGGTGACTCCACCCCCACCAGATGGGACAACGGTTTCTATGTTGATTGCAACATTCTTGATAGTCATGCTGCCTTTCTGGTTGACAGTGGGTCTACAGCAACTTTAGTTTCAACCAAATTATTCCTGTCCATCCAAGAAGAGAAGCGCCCCAAGCTGGTGCCAATGAAAGACAAAGTACGAGGTGCTGCTGGTGGTGATATTGAAGTCATGGGAATAGCAGATATACCACTAGAGCTTGGTGGTGTCTGTTTCTTCCAGACAGCCATAGTTTGCAGCATACTCCCAGACGGCATTTTAGGACAAGACTTTATGCTAAGATTTGCCAGTCGAATTGATTACAAGCGAATGCTGATAGAGACTAGTGTGAACACCATACCTTGCTGGGTGGGTGGAGAAGCAGAAGCAGTTAGCCATGTTGTTCTCCAGGACACAGTCACAATCCCTCCTTGGTCATGCCAGCAGGTCCAAGTCAGCGTTCCAAAAGCAGATAAACTCTCGGATGAAGGCTATGTTACACCATCCAGTTCCTTGCTTAAAAGCAAATGTGTATCCCTAGTTGATGGCATAGTTGACACATCAGTTATGCTAGCTACTGTCCAGATGACAAACGTGGGCGATGCAGATGAAACAATATACTCTGGAACACCAGTGGGCACTTGTGAGTCCTTTTACGATAAAGAGTATGCAGAAAGCGTGAACGTTGCAACAGCTACCAAAGACTTGACAGACCAGCCGCCTTCTAAGGTCTTACCTGAGCATCTACAAGATCTGTGGGAGAGAAGTAGTGTTCACCTTAGTAATGCAGAGCATGAAGTCTTGGCTGATTTGCTTAACAGATATCAGCATGTTTTTGCCCAGTCATCAGAAGATCTTGGCCGCACAGATAGAGTCCAACACAAGATAAACACTGGTGTTGCAGCTCCGTGCCGTCTGCCACCTAGAAGACAGCCAATAGGGAAGAGAGACATCGAAAAGCAGGCGGTTATGAAGATGCTGGAACGCAACGTCATAGAACCCTCTAATAGTGCTTGGTCCTCACCCATAGTCCTGGTCACAAAGAAGGATGGTTCTACAAGGTTTTGCGTTGATTATCGTCGCGTCAATGACCTTACTGTTAAAGATGCCTATCCAATCCCAAGAGTAGATGAATGTCTGGATTCTCTTTCCGGGTCTAAGTGGTTCAACTGCCTTGATCTTAACTCAGGGTTTTGGCAGATTGGGCTAGACCCTGGTGACAAGGAGAAAACAGCATTTGCGACAAGTCTTGTCCTATACCAGTTCACAGTTATGCCCTCTACGTTTGAAAGGCTTATGGAGGACGTCATGAGGGGCCTTCAATGGGAAGTCTGTCTCATTTACATGGATGACGTCATCGTGCCCAGTGCTACATTCGAAGACAGTATTGCGCGATTAGAACTCGTCTTCCAAAGACTTTCCGAGGCCAACTGAAAGCTAAAGTCATCCAAATGCATCCTGTTCCAACGCCAAGTGAAGTTCTTGGGTCACATTGTATCTGAAGAAGGTATCAGCACAGACTACGATAAGATCCAAGCTGTCAAAAACTGGCCCATCCCAAAAAGTGCCAAGCAGGTCAGAAGTTTCTTAGGCCTCTGTTCATACTACCGCCGCTTCGTTCAGGATTTTGCAAGGATTGCAAGACCCTTGCATAAACTTTGTGAGAAGGGAAACAAGTTTGCATGGTCTGATGACTGTCAAGAATTCTTCACAGCCCTAAAGGAAGCCCTAACTACAGCCCCTGTCCTTGCATATCCGATCCTTGGTCAGCAGTTTGTACTGGATACAGATGCCAGTGAACATTCAGTTGGCGCAATTCTCTCTGAAGTCCAAGCAGGTCGAGAATGTTTGATTGCATACATGAGCAAGGCAATGAACTCGCATGAACGGGTTTACTGTGTCACTAGGAAAGAGCTTTTAGCAGTGATAGTGGCCCTGAAAAACTTGCATACTTACCTCTATGGACAGAATGTTCTTCTGCGTACAGACAATGCCGCTGTTAGCTGGATGCGAAGTTTGAAAAGACCAACAGGTCAAGTCGCAAGATGGCTTCAAGAGCTGGACACGTATGTCCGTTGTTCATAGGCCTGGCAAAAGGCATGTTAATGCAGACTCCCTTTCTAGGATGCCATGCAAAGCCTGTAAACGCCAACAGGAAAGCTCTAGCGCTGACACTGATGACTCTGATGTTGAGATGGAGAAATCGATGCCTCTTAAGGACAGCGGTGAACTCAAGTGTGCACAGATTTATGCAGTCACAAGGCAGCAAGACACTGAGGCATTCCTCACAGGACCTGTCCAACTTGATGGCTGGAATCAATCTGACATCAGACAAAGCCAGATAAAAGATGCTGAGATTGGTCCAATTTTAATTCTCCTAGAAGAGAACAAACCCAGGCCAGAATGGTCAACTATATCAGACAGATCTTCCTTCTTTAAAACCTGTGGAGAAACTGGGATAGGCTCCAAGTACATGCTACCATTTTGTACCGGAGATGGTCATCTGAAGACTCTATGCCAGATATCCTCCAACTTATTGTCCCAAAATGGAAGCGCACAGAGGTCATGGAAATGCATCATTGCATTCCATCAGCAGCACATCTTGATGCCAAGCGTACTATGGAACGCATAAAAACAGGTTTCTACTGGCCTGGAATGAAATCAGATGTTACAGAGTTTTGCAGGCTTTGTGATTCCTGTACTGCCAGAAAACCTAAGCAGAATAAGGCACCTATGGGTCATATCCTAAGTGGGGCTCCTATGGAGAAAATATGCCTAGACATTCTTGGACCCCTGCCCATGACCCACCAAAGAAACAAGTACATACTTGTTATGACTGATATTTTCACAAAGTGGACAGAAGCAGTCCCCTCACCCGACCAAGAGGCACTTACCGTTACTAAGGCCTTTATCGATATTTTCGTTAGCCGTTTCGGTACGCCCTTACAAGTCCATTCCGATCAAGGACGTAATTTTGAAGCCAGAATCTTCCAAGAGATGTGCACTTACCTGCAGATTGAGAAGACCCGAACACCTAGTCTAAGATCCAAAGCTAATGGTTCTGTGGAGCGGTTCAACAAAACTTTGGTTAACATGCTGTCCATGTATTGATGGGATGAGTATCTCCAGCAAGTTATGATGGCTTACCGTGCATCCGTGAATTCTAGCATAGAAAAGACGCCTAACATGATGACCTTGGGAAGAGAAGTCATACTTCCAATGCAAGCTGTGATTGGTAAACCTACCTTGGATGACGATGATAGCACTGATGTTGATGGCTACCTTTCCAAGCTTCAGACAAACATGCTGAAGGTCCATGAAATTGCAAGTACTAATCTCAGAAAAGCTGCCATCTACCAGAAGCGATATTATGATACTCACAGCAGAAAAGCTCAGATGAGACATTTGGAAGCTGGCCAGCTTGTGTGGCTCCATGAACCATCCCGAAAGATTGGAGTTTGTCATAAGCTGATGAATAAGTGGAAGGGTCTCTACCTTGTCACTAGAAAGCTCGATGACCTCATCTATCTTGTCAAGAAATCCCCGAGTCAGCATGTCAAAGCTTACCACCTTGATCACCTTTTGCCGTACCGTGGAAGAAACCTACCGCAGTGGGTTGTGAAGATGAAGAGGAAGATAACGCTAGGGACAGAGGGAAGTGGGGGGACTGGATCTGGGGGCTAGACTGGCTGACAAGATTATTTTTACACATATTTACAGCGATGAGCAGCTGCATCGTCTGTTTACCCGGTTCTTGAGCTGGCCACTCAAGATACCCTATCTGTTACTCCAGAGAAGCGGGCGGAGAGTTATCATTTGTTTTCTGTTTCCCAAGATGGAGATAGGGGGGGGGGGGGGGGGGAAGTAAGATGACTGGATCCGGGGGCTAGACTGGGTAACTTTTTGAGTTTACTCAACCTTTTATGTGTCAGTCCAGAGAAGCGGGCAGAGAGTTATCACTTCCCTACTGTTTTTAGAAGACAACAACAACACCCTAGAACCTGTAATATGTTTTATGTTACATCCCTATACAATGTAAAATGACATGGTACTACAGCGCGACTATCGTAACACGAAAAAACCTTCTTACTTACCACGGTTAAGTTTCAGCTTGCTGGGATCCATTCGTGCTTTCCATTTGTCCACCATATCTAAGCAAGCCGTTCCCAACCATATCGTTCCAGATGAGTGACTATGTCTGTTGGTTGTGCAAGCGTCAGGGAGAAAGAAAGTCTGACCTTAAATATCATCCCAGTTCTATCCATGATCGACTGAGGCTCGTTTGTGCCTGGTGTGAGGGAAGAGAGCTGACCTTCCGGAAGGCTGTGGAACTAAAACAACATGTGAAGACCAATCACCATACCATCTTCCGAGAGGCCCCAAGTGACTGCTTCGGAGAACCAAACTCCTTTTGGTTTTCCTTGTTTCCAAGGGACTATATCCGCATAATAAAACCAACCAGGCCTGACAGTTCGGGAGCCAAGTTTGGCCGTCGTACCATTGAGAAATGGTGGCCTTCCGTCAGGAGCAAGGCTGCGAGGTCTATAGAAGATTGGAGGAGTGGATGGTCGTGTGTGCCACTTCTTACGCCATCACCAAGTCCCATTTTGGACGTTTTAGAAGACAGGCCCATACCTAGGAAGTTGGCCATCCATAAGATCAACATTGGGAGCGATAAGGTAGAGGCCTTAGTGTATGAGGACTTCTCAAATATTACCATTTGGTACCGGTGTCTGCTCAAATCATCAATCTTAACCGTCCAGAAGCAGAGGGATAGTCTGTTTAGGAGGATGGAACAAATTAAACCCCATCATGGTGTAGTTCCCGATACCTTTGGTGATGAGAAGGAGGGAGAGCGCCTGAAGTTTGCTTTGAACCGTATGCCATTGGACGTCCTGTTGCCTGAACCAGTGTCTCCAGCTGGCTCCTCCAGTGAAAGGGTTGAACCTGCTAAGCCAGACAAGACTACGAAGGCCAAAGAGTTTGCTCAGATCGACAAGTCTGACACTCAGACTGCAACAGTGACCCCTGAACCACAAGCCCCTTCCTCGGTATCTGCCTCTGAACCAGCTTTGATTCCTGCAAAAGAGCCATCTCAGACAAGTACAGAGTCTTTGACTGTTGAATATTCAGCCGAGACCAATCAGAGAGTTCATGAATCTCAAAGTATTCTTTCTGATGACCTGAACAATCAAGAGACCACGCCCAGCCCATCTGTCTCTGATGCTCCAATGGCTGCCGTCCAAGTTGACGAGAGCGGTGATCACCAGGAGAAAGAGGAGCTCCCTATGGTATTGAGGAGCCAGTGGATGATAACATACCATCCTATTCTCCCACACCAAGGAGTACACTGTCAGTGATGCTGCCAACTGACCTGACAAAACGGGTGGAAAAGATCCTCCGCTTCGGTTGTATGCCACTTCTAGCCCCGGCAAGAAGAAACTGGGCCCAAGAAGAGACCATTGTTTTACCTGCCAGCTCTCCAGTTTCGAGATGGCCTCCAAAAGGGTGGACATCCCTCTCCAGCGATGGGAAGCTACTAATTTGGGAAACTGTTGCCACCTCATTGGCCATCAAGGAGGGGATGGAGCTTGACAGAGGAGAAGTCTTGGACACCTATAACTTCCTGGCCCTTCCAGGCTCCAAGGACCCTGTGCTGCAAACAAAGTTTCAACTGGCCAGGTATCACAATTATAAAGCTCTTCGTGAGATACTAACAGGAAGGGCAAAGTCCAGTGACCTGATTGGTATGTTTGAAGTTGCAAGGACGTGCTCCAAGCCAGCCATCTCCGCTTCTGTCATTCTGAAGAAAATAGAGAAAGCAGAAATTGCAATTCGAATGTAAAACTGACAACCAATGGTAGTACACAGTCTGGTTCAACTGGCTTGATTCTCAAGTAATTGCAGATGTTTCGTCACAGAAATTGTGGCCAAACATCAGGATCTCTCAGTTGCCATGGGCCTTATTGCAGGAAAATTGTAGCTCGGCACCAGCACTGAAAAAGATAAACAAGATGATGCAGCGTTGGCGATTCCAGAGTTGGCACTACACACATCATGCGGTGTCAAGCGGAAAGAGTATGTTATCGCAATGATAGTATACTCCTAACAGACTCAACGTTGGAAGCGTAACAGTAGATCCTGAAGATAACCCAGGATCTTTTGGTTTATTGGTACAACGCCCAAGAACTAGTGGAACTTGTGTATTGATAGAATCCTGATGTTACCCCAGGATCTCTGTTAATACTCACTGCAACCCAGGGACAGCAGTAAATCCTGAAGTTACCCAAGGATTGTTGGGTTTTTCTGGGGCAGCCGCAAGAATACAAAATAAGTAGTCACAGATTTCCATCGGAGATGATCCTGCACTCATTCAAGAAGGAAGTTTATTTTTGAAGAATCAAAAGTGTCAGTGTTTAAATCATAAGAGCCTATAGTGATTCATATTGTAAAGTCAATACCAAGGCTCTCTGTGTTAAGTTTAATCATCACTGTATTGTGGCGATCCTTGAAATGGCATTAAGGCCACACAAAGTATGATAAACGCTAATTTAAGGGTACTTCGTGAGGCATTAAAGCAAACTCTTGGATTGCTTCCATTACAGTTCATAAATAAGTAAATAATTTCTTGCTCATGCCAAGTGCATATACAGTA
This sequence comes from Ctena decussata, assembly GCA_963989385.1. Classification (NCBI taxonomy): domain Eukaryota; kingdom Metazoa; phylum Mollusca; class Bivalvia; order Lucinida; family Lucinidae; genus Ctena; species Ctena decussata. The sequence continues at coordinate 29,776,912 of OZ022505.1, forward strand.
ATTCTTAAAGGAAGAAGTTAAACCCAAAGACCCTAAAGGTTAAATGTATCGTGACTGTGTAGCAATCCTTGACATGGCATTAAGGCTACATGAAAGGATAAACATCGCTGACTTAAATGTGCTTTCATGACGCATTAAGGCCAGTTCTTGGATTGTTTGCACTGCAGTCCCCTAAAAGTAATTATAATACATCCTGAATGAAATAATGAAGTCAGCATTATAACTATTCTGTGGAGATAAGGCCCAAGAAATATTCAGGAGAATATTCGTTCTTGAAGGTGGGGAGAATGTAAGAGTCACCCAGTGAGAATCCTCAATACAGTTCCATTTACATTATTCCTACTGACGTACCCCACCCACCGGTGAACATTGGAGAGCTACGATTGAAAAGACGATGTTACCCTTCGAGATGTTAATACTTACTTCAGTTACTAATGAACAGAGCTAACCTTAATAATTCTAAACACTTGTGAACTTAGATGATTCAATAGTTACTTACTAACATTCTCTTGAAGTTCTGATCGCTACAGCTGACTGTTGAAACATGTGGGAATGTCACGATATTGACTCACTTTACATCAAGTTTTTAAGCTTTACAACTGTTCTATTGCATAGCAGAATGAAGTCTCTTACACATAAGTTATCGTAGAATTTGAGACTGTTCTGTAGATATTGCTGCAAAGTCCATTTATTGTGATATTTATCCAGTTTTAGCCACATCTAAAGCAGTTTGAATCACTGCGGAAGTAAACTTAAACCGATTTACCTTGACCCTGTAGCCAGCGTCCCTGACCTTAAAACCTGTTCTTGTTTATTATTTACGCTCATTGAAGGTAGAACCCTTGTAGTATTTTATTCTAGATGTAAGTTTAAAGCAGAGGACTGCCTTAATTTCAAGAGGGACTTCTTAAAATCAACTTTTTAATGTTATTTTCGTAGCTATTTGCGAAGCGCAACTAGATTTACGATCTGCTGACTCAAATTCCTACGCTGATGACATTAGCGTTTGATGGAGATCCTTTTAATAATTACGAGGTCCGAAGCATTTATGTCTACTGTTTCGAGCTCCATAATTACTAAGGAACAAAAGGACTTCCATCATTTGTTTTCGGACTGCACTGTTTTTATATAGGAAACGATTGTTTCCCTAGCTGCCCAAAAATAGTACGTAATTCTTGTGATCCGATTGGCTGATCTAGTCACATGGTACTATCCCAGACACTATATAAGAAAGTGAGCAGCGCTGATTCGCTATCCATTCTCAAGTTTGCGACCCGCCAAATTTAAATTCCAAAACAACTTTAAAGAGGGATAATCACATTACCCTTAAGGTACAGAGTATGGCAGTCGAGTTACGTTTCTTGTATCAAACTAAGAGTCTGCATAACTGCTGTTTAGACTCTTATTGCTTTATTTTACTGTACGAGATGAGAAACAGTCACTTTGTTTACATTTTGCCTACTCTAGTTCTACAAGCATAAATGAAGTTAAACCTTTTCACTGACTTCACAACTTGCTGCTGAAGATTTTAACTTATACCATCCTACAGTTTGCTTCTCTCTGGCCTATATACAGCCGCTTTATATCACTTGCTCACTTGCACGAATGGATCCCACCACATACCCGATGCCGAAGATGAATTAGTCTAGTGTGTCATTTACCGTATTTCGCGATAAGTGCGACTACTTACCGAAGCTATTCGCGGATGAAATTGTACGCAGAGCTGGAGTACCATGTCATTAGATCAGCCATGTTATTGTGTTATATGAAGAGCGGTGGTGTAGCTGGGGTGTACCTTATGAGTTATTCTATGAATTTTAGAGTTTCAGAGGGTTCTTCAATGTTTGGACTCTTAGTACTTAGATGCCAGACCTTAGTGGGGAACTTCAATAAGACGCTAGTGCAGACCCAGCTACACACCCACACCCCTAGTGTAAAAGATATGAACGCTTAGTATGGATGATCTCATTCTTCACTGTATTTACTAAATACCAAGTTCACGTATTAATAGGCTTAGATGAATAAATGACTTTCTTGCTTTAGTTTGATCTTATATCAGAGAATAACTTCAAGCTTGGTCACCCCTACCCTGAGGTACCTTGCAATATCATCAACATAGTTAGTGCTGCAGTGCTGATTCTGGTTTACTAGCACTGGAGTCAGTATTTACATGTAAATACTGATTTAAAAAACCTTTAGTAACATTCTTAGGTTAATTCGTCATTATTGTTCTTAAACTAACTCTAACTTAATCTTAGCGGTGGCTGTCTTTCATTCGTTCGTGTTGCCTATTTGTAGGGGTTCTCTCTGCATCAGACACCTCCTTCTTAATGTTTTACATATAAAGGCGCCTATCGAGAGGAATGAGACTGGCGTGTCTGCCTTATACCTGCGGCTGTCTTGTCTCACGGAATTACGCCAATACGTATGGCTCTTATAGGGATGTTCCTTGCTTTCCGAAACCTTCCCATCATCTTTTTGTTACAAACTTTATGAGTAACAGACAATAAAGACGGCGGCTCATTAATTTGGGTTTAATGGCTCTTTGAGGCAGTACGTATTTCAGTCTATATCAGGCCATCTCCCAGAGAATGGAAGGAACGAAAAAGGAAGTCTTAGAGACAACAGAAGAGAAAAAAAAGAAGAAGAAGAAAAAAAAAGAACATAAAAAGAGCGAATAGAACCTTCCCCCCCCCCCCCCCAAAAAAAAAAAAAAAAAAAAAAAAACAACGACAAAAAACAGAACAGAACAAAAACAAGAGCTGCCCTTAGCCGGAAAATATATGCCCGTTGGGGTTTAAAGTTGAAAAGGAAACAAGAGATGAGAGAGCTCTGTCAGTAGCTTTAATCTTCAATAATGAGGCAGGTATGAAATCATTATCTCAAAACAAACGAAGCCAAGATGAAATCCCAAGATGAAATCCCTAGACAAAAAATACAAAAGAGCATAATTCCGTCAAATGTCAAAGAAGGGTTATGGTTCTTTTTCTCTGCATACTGTCTGATGGTGCTTTATATTTGTACAAAACTTCATGAAGAAATCTTGCACGGTTTTTGAGATATGGAGCAGATATGAAATGTTACCTTTCGATCTTCGTCCTCTAAGTGTGACTATGACTTTGTTGGACATTATTGAAATATAAGTTATGCACATTGTCTTGATATGGCGAACATTTGACCTACAACTTTCAAGAAAATCTTTCAATGGGTTAAGGAGATATGGAGCCGACACGAAGATAGTACAAAATTACTAATATGAAAAATACAAAATCTTAAATGGTTTTCGAGATATGGAACGGACACAAAGCTAATATTAAGGTATTTAGATACACAATAACTCTGTATCGACTTATAAAAACACATAACAGAGTTCTTGTTCATGGTGAATCAATCAACTATGGAATATATACACACTTACAATGCCTACCATAAAGATCCTAAGTTTTCGGGCAGATACGTCTGTATAAACAGTGGAAACCGTGATCAGACTGTTCCTTAGGAACCAGAGTGATCAAGGTCTTTACAATTTCAATTCCATCTGCGCATTTTTGAGGCATTTATCTATGGTAGACCCGGAACAACAGGAAAATAAATAACAGGACAAGGACCGGCTGTGTTTGCAGCAGGTGCAGTATTTGGACAGTCTTTTTTGGGGATATTTTTGAACTTAAACATTGTTTTTCTAGGAAACAAAACGGTGAAATGTTTTTTTTTTTTTGTTTTATTCTGTATCATACAATGTAAGTTTTACTAAAACAATATGCATAAGCATGCCCCATCGATTGAATATATTTTTCATGACGTTTTTCATGAAATTCAATTTTCTTGTATTTTTTAAAAAAGTGTAAAAATATACTTATAATCAAGATAATTGCAATTTTTCTAACCAGTCTGTTTCAAATACCCTATATTAAAGATTATATGATTTGCAGAAATGAAAGTGCATCCTTGTGCTAGAGACATGAATTTTAATGGAAATGTGTAAAAAAAGTATGTATAAATACAAAAGTTTGTTTTTTAGGAAAACAAAACGGTGAAAAATTTTCTTTTCTTATCCACATGTTTTATAGCCCTTTGGGTTATTCAGCTGGTATAATGAAATGAATGCCCCACCAATATCTTTATTCAGCATTCGTCTACCTTAAATTACTACGTGTATACAAGAAATATAAGTTCTTCACATCGACTCGATAAGGCAAACCTTAGACCCAAGTTTAAAAAAAATCTTTCAAGGGGTTAAGGAGATATGGAGCCGACAAAAAGTGAATACAAAATTACAATATGAGAAATACAAAGGACCATAATTTTGTCGAAACTGGAAGGAGGGTTATGGTTCTTTTTCTCTGCACATCATATGATATTACTTTATATTTGTGCGAACTTTCATGAATAAATCTTAAACGATTTCCCTAATATGGAGCGGACATGAAGCTTACATGAAATCAATCTTCGAAAAATACAAAAGGGACCTAATTTTGTCAAAACTGATAATAGTTTTTATTCTCTGCACATCGTCTGATGGTGCTCAGTATTTGTACAAACTTTCGTGAAGAAATCTTAAACATTTTTGAGATATGGAGCGGACACGAAATATTACCTTTGACACTTTGACCTCTTAGTATGCCCTTAACCCTTGTCGGACACTGTTGAAAAAATAGTACTTCACATTGTCTCGATAAGGCAAGTATTTGACACAAGTAAAAAAAAATCGTTCAAGGGGTTAAGGAGATATGGAGCGGACACGAAAAGTTAATGGACGCACAGATGGACAGACGGACGGACGGAGGCCACGACATAATACGACCCGTCTTCGGCGGGCGTATAAAACAACAACAACAAACAACCCCATTCCGAACCTGCTGCAAGCACCAGCGACCCTTGTCCTTCTATCATCCAATTAAGTTGGACGCCTGGTGCTAAAAGTTACCCAGCACCATCGCCCAACCCGACCATTCAGAAAATGAATAAGTTAAATATAGAAATGCACATCTCTGTCGCACTGAAGTATAGGAGATGTTGTTGTACTGTATACTGAATTGTACGAACAAGCCGCTCAATAGGAAAATGAAAGTGAAAGTAGCAAACATACTGCAGAGGTTCTATTATGAGAATTCTGATATTTGCTTTAATTTTTTTATCAGTTATTATATATAATACATTTATTGCAGATAATAATCCAATAAAAATCAAATTATTTACGTAAGACTTATATTCCTCTCACCTGAGGATCCGATGGTAAATGTCATCTGCGCAGGTTGTCCAGGATTGTGGCGAATCTCCGCTGAAAAATCCTTTGTCTCAGAAATGTAATGTAAAAGTCTCTCTTTTACATACTGTAACTGACCCTCGGGCACTTTTGTAATCCAAGCTTCATCACTGTCTGAAGCTAACTCTCTTTCGCTTGCCATATTTTCCTGATTTCTTGTTGTCGGTAACACGGAAGTAATATATACACTATTTAATACAAGTACAGCTTTTAACAAAAAGATAATTGCTGAAAGTAAAGAGGCTATGGGTTCTTTAAATACGAAAGGGATATGATAAATGGCTATTAAAAGAATAAGAGGCTGTTCTAGGTAATATTACATTCAATACTTGTGTGAAGTTAAAATTGAAATCACTCCATAAATGAGCAGCCACACAAAAAAAGTAACAAAGCGGCATATGCGCCCAGCAAAGACTCAGATCAGCCTGGCATCCGCCAAGTTTGATCGGTCTTCACTGTCCGCATGGAGCTTGCTATGCACATAATTTTCAATTTTAGTCAAAGCTTTGCGGTATCATCCTGGTGTGATTTTGTAGCATACAACATTTTTGTGGTTGCTGTTGTCAGCTCACCCAACAGGCACACAATGTTAAATCAATATTAATTCAATGATGATTCAGCCTCATGACGTTGAATCAACGTTGATTCAATGTTGATTCAATGTTAATTCAATGTTGTGTGCCTGGTGGGCAGTTTCATTGTAGTTTGGATCAGTATTCGACTTTATTAGTGTAGTTATTAGCAGAATCTGCCAATGCACAGACTGATCAAAAGTTTGTACAGATGGCATTGCTGCGACCTGGTCATCCGCCAAATCTGAACGGAGTCTTCACTGTCCCCAATGAAGCTAGTCTAGACCTTTAGCCACCCTTTAAGCGTGTAGCGAAGTCTCTGATTAGACTGGTCGGCTGCCCAGGTATATAGGCCTATATATACATGTATTTATAGAAAGTAAAAAAAAACAACCAAAAAAAAAAACAACAACAACAACAAAACAAACAAAAAAACCCAAAGAAAACAAAACAAAACGAAAAAGCCTCGCTTTTACTTGGAAATGTTCGTAAAACCGGAATTACTAAGACGAATCAAACGATTAACTAAGGTATGTTTCCCATGCGTGAAGTTTGTCTTCGAAAAGAGCGACAGAGGAACTTCTTAGGACAGATACAGATGAATGTGTTAGGGCAATATCGCGATATTGTTGTTTACTTTAACTCGATGTCTTAAGTATATCGATTGTATGCAGTGATTTGTATTAATCTCTCTCTCTCTCTCTCTCTCTCTCTCTCTCTCTCTCTCTCTTAAGTTGAGCTTTACTTTTAGCTCTTATAATACCTACAATGTTGCCCTCAAGTATGTGGGTATAAATTGATGTGAAAATGTTCGCCATAAAGTTGTTTTGTAATGAATATATTGATTGCTCCTTATGTTGTTACATATATGTAACCTAAGTGTAATAAAGAATTTGATTTGATTTGATATGATTTGGGTCGCCTGGCTAAGTGAACTGAGCGTTCATGTTTCACACAGACTGTCGCGGGTTCGACTGCCACGGGCGGCGCAAATCCAATTTATTACTTCAATTCAGTTGACCTGGCCCCAAGGTTATAAACTTTTTTTCGTACTCAACTCAACTGAGCATGAAATTCTCTTTGCTTATAAATACTAAAATGCCAACTATTATTGGCATTTTCGTATTGATAAGCAGAGAAAACTCGTTATTCAGCAGAAACTGAGCAAGAAAACGACTGTACTTAACAAGAATTTCGTATTCATTAGTGTTTATATTAGCAGGTAAATTTCATGCGCTGCTGAGTTGAGGATGAAAAAAGTTTGATAACTTTGGGGCCAGGAAAACTGCACCCGGTGGCTTTGAGCGCTGGAAATTGTCACTGAGGGTATAAGGGAGGCGGTCGGTGATCGCAGTGTTGCTGAGCGTCGGTGGTGGCGACCACCTTATGGGCACTGCGAAACTGTAGGTCACAATATAAAGTCATAGTCCACATTATTTTGAAAATTTTGCTGACTATCGGTATTCTTTGACTTAAGCACACGCGCCTGAGTAGTTTACAGAAATACACGTGTGTGAGGCAACTAAATGTTCCGTGTCAAAGAAAGTAGTATGATAAGCAAGAGTAAACATATTTCACCCTTGTGCTATGCAGACTGATCATAGCCTTTATCTCGGGCGGCGGGGTTCGGAATGTGCGACTGGATGAAATTCAGAAAGGATCAAAATTTGAATTCAATTTATGTAAATGGTTTACTTAATACGGCGTAATCATATACCCCTGCATACAGGAAGCAAGAGTCGCTGAGGAAGTTTTACAGGAAACAAGGCACATATTCTCATGACGCGACAGAATTATCATGTATTGACTGCTACTATCAGGTAAACATGGTAAATGACAGATATATCACCGCTTTTCCTTGATTACCGGCGTGCGCTTTTAAATGTATCTGCCTACATTCTTTGCGGACTATTTCCTCAGTGAGTTTTGCAAATGCATTTTATGCAGGGAACTGTGGTGAAGAAAATTTATTAATATAATTTAATTCTGTAAAGTATATTCTGTAATAGTTTGAGTCATTTGATAATTTTTCGTACCACACACTTCCTCTCTGATAGTTTTGCAACCTTCTGGATGAGAACATTGAACTACGTAATTGCGTCTTGACTGAAAATGCATAGATTGTCACTGGAGTTCTTTGTTAAATGAACAGTCTTATCTAGTTACTCACCACTAAATTGTTGTCACAAGACTACTTGTGTTAAAAAGGTCTATTCTGGAAGCACCACGACCGTGTTAATCTCTACAATGTGGCCGTTTCTAAATTTATTTCTGACCTAATGGCAACGGCCGAAACATAGTTTAGCCTTCAGACACCGGACTTCCGTTTACACTGATTCTTCCATGAGATACATAGACCACCAGATTCATAGACATGGCGGGTGTATTATAACAGGCAGGTGATGCTTACTATTCGCGAGTACCTGATCACACTTCCGTTTTGGAGGTCCATGTCTAAGTATCAACATATTTCGGATTTGTCGATGTTTATACAGCTGTATGGTTACCGTATGAGTTCGGACACGATTTTGCTACTTTGACCGCTCTACTAGTATTCAAACAAGTTTTATTGCAAAGTTCAGTAACTTTTTTTCAGGATTTCCATGAAGCTATATCTTTACCGACAGGGAAACCTTGTCCTGTAAACATCCTGTGGCGCCCATCCGTCCGGCCATACTTCCGTAAATATTTTCGTTGAGGTCTAGTTATTTTTAAAAGAAACTGATTCTGTTCTTTTGATGAATATCGCCGATGATGGTTATCTTTGACGTTATTCGTTACTTTGACGTTACTCATTATCGTACACCATATCGTTCTATAAACAAAAACAACAGTATTCTCTTTCCTACGAACAACTACACAATCCTTCTTTCCCCTAACTGACCACTTTTAGCACTTGTTCTTTTTTGCAATCACCATATCAAACACTTCCTAATCTTTCCTGTTCTAACCTACCCCACCACGCCCTACCTTAAATTATTTTACCAATAACCACTCGTCCTACTTTCATATAATACCCTTTCTAGCCCTGCACTACCAAGATCTGTCGTTATATAGCTTACACTAGCCAAAATCTACCATAACCTGCTCGTCATCCACTATTCCGTTCTACAATAACTACACTATCCTATCATCCCTGCCCTGTCTGATAAGGCGAGGTACACCGTACCCTACTGCACTCTACCCTTCAATACCTTTCCTAGATCTGCTGTTTCCTAGAGTTTCCGTATGTATTATTACATACTCTAACATACATATACCTCTACACTATACCACACTCATCCTTCTACAACTGTGGCGGCCGTAAAAAGTCTCCCCGCACTCATCTATAGTGCAGATTATATTTTCCTTTTGGTCCTTTGAGATCATGGAATATATTCTGAGAAGTCAGAAATGATTATACGTTTAGATTCATTTTCTAAACAAATTTGAATTATTTTGGTATTTTTCGACTTATATCAGTCTTTGAGACGACTGCCATGTTAAACCTGCAAATTTACTGTTTTTTTCCTCCGGCTCCTTGTGCCAGATTTAAAGGGTCACTGATGAGGCTTGAATAGCCGAAACCGCGGTATGGCCCAACTTCTTACTTATGAATGTTTTCTTTGCTCTTAAAGGATCTAAACTTTTATCATTATTTACTATCACTGCAGCTGGATGTTGTGCCGTGTGGCGGCCGTAAAAAGTCTCCCCGCACTCATCTATAGTGCAGATTATATTTTCCTTTTGGTCCTTTGAGATCATGGAATATATTCTGAGAAGTCAGAAATGATTATACGTTTAGATTCATTTTCTAAACAAATTTGAATTATTTTGGTATTTTTCGACTTATATCAGTCTTTGAGACGACTGCCATGTTAAACCTGCAAATTTACTGTTTTTTTCCTCCGGCTCCTTGTGCCAGATTTAAAGGGTCACTGATGAGGCTTGAATAGCCGAAACCGCGGTATGGCCCAACTTCTTACTTATGAATGTTTTCTTTGCTCTTAAAGGATCTAAACTTTTATCATTATTTACTATCACTGCAGCTGGATGTTGTGCCGTGTGGCGGCCGTAAAAAGTCTCCCCGCACTCATCTATAGTGCAGATTATATTTTCCTTTTGGTCCTTTGAGATCATGGAATATATTCTGAGAAGTCAGAAATGATTATACGTTTAGATTCATTTTCTAAACAAATTTGAATTATTTTGGTATTTTTCGACTTATATCAGTCTTTGAGACGACTGCCATGTTAAACCTGCAAATTTACTGTTTTTTTCCTCCGGCTCCTTGTGCCAGATTTAAAGGGTCACTGATGAGGCTTGAATAGCCGAAACCGCGGTATGGCCCAACTTCTTACTTATGAATGTTTTCTTTGCTCTTAAAGGATCTAAACTTTTATCATTATCTAATTTCAATATACACTGTACATGTACACATGTACTGTAGTCTGTTCGATTCTTCCCTTCACTGCCTTGCCATACCTGGACTTCACCTACCGAATAACCTTTACCTGGCCCGCCATATACCTGGCCTATCCTTTCATACTTTACCCACCCTGCCGTTCATTGTCGCCTCCTACTCCATATACCCAAGCGAAACTAACATTAAGTTTTACACCAGTAAATGAAATAAGCGTTTAATAATGAGGACTATGTTTTGCCAGGCTTCGCCGCTGTGAACCCATCCTGCTGCTAATGTTTATCCAAATACTGCACTACACTACACTACACGACACTACACTACACTACTTGCCTCGACCATACCGTGTTTGCCTTTCCATGTTCTATTCTAAACTCTTCAGTTCCGAGTCATACTGCACTGGCCTTATTTTCCCACATAAAGGTAAATGTTTTTCCCACTTAAGCAGTAACCATTCACTTTGCATATTTAGTCGTATTTCCTATTTAAGCGCTTGATAGATCTTTTCCTAGATATTCGTTAATTTATCCCACTTAAGCGCATTTACCATTTAGTCGCTTCACACAAGTGTATGGTGACCAAAACATTCACTAAATCAATAGCAAGTGTGCTGCACACAATTTATTTATTTAAAACATCATCTATAACGCATAAGTCAACTATCAATGCCAACAATCTGCAGTAATCTGTGTAAATCACTCTCACACGTATTAATAGAGATTTCCGACATAATCGACACAATAACGAACGAACGTTAGCGACGATAGCATACGTTAGGAGCTGATATCTAGGGAGCGATCATCATTTGTTCTGTCCGTTTGTAAATGAACATTACATGTAGAAATTAGAAAAAAAACTTGTCTAAAGACAGACACACACTATTTATGCCCATTTCAACCAGATCATGTGCGCAGCCTGGTCAAGACATATACCTCAAGAGACAGTTAATGACAAGCCCAACTGCGCTTGTTCTGACGAGACTGTCCGTATGCACAGGGTGGTATGGGCATGCACAGCTTTGTTTAAGGTAACGCGATACGTTCCATATATGTACCAACCCGTATAGACTGGCTACGTGGAAACGCGTGTAGCACGGGCAAGTGTACTCGTAAATCGTATAGCACGGAGCCACAAGGCGTAGCACGGCGATTGTTAAGGAAGGGTAGGTCACTTTAGATGACAAAGACAAAAAGGAAAGAGGTAGGTTGAAATGCTGTTTTACTTAACTTGGCTTGATATTCTTTGGAATTTATGCTCGTACTGTATTCGGGAGCTGTTGAGGTCATAAATACGTTTGCAATTTACCACGTTATATCTACGATGTTTATTCTCACTATAGGTCAATATCATCTTGATATAAACACATAATTCAATACAATTATGTTTTAGGCATTTGTCAATCAAAGTTTCATCAAGAATTTTTATGATGCCATCTTGAATTAGATTATTGCAAGACACCACCCATTTTAAAAGTCACGGTGTAACAAGGCATCGCAGGCGATACAAATCCCCTCGCACAAGACTACTTGGTGTGGGCAAACACTGAACTGGGGAATTTCATGACATATAATAGTTATGTGAATGAAAAATAAAAAAAACCTGTGATTGCTTAGTGACTGATTTGAATTTAATGCCCCACTAACAGCTAAGGTGAGTCTCATCCGAAAGACTGGAGAAGTGGAGGAGCGAACCCTCGACACTTGGATTGCAAGGCCAGCACGCTAACCACTGCACTATACCCCACTCCACAAAAAGCCTGTGACCTTATTGTAAAGGTTGTATATGACCCTGACATTAAGGTACAGTATTGTAAGCATTCGGGGGATTAGATCTCACATGATAGAAAATATTTCAGTCATGACAAGCATTAGAATGCTGACAGGTACCAGCATTTTTGCACCTATTGAATCTATCTCTATGATGTTCACCTTTAATATAATGATATATTGTGAAGTTATATGAGAATCCATTGAAAAATGTAGGCGCTAGAGCGATGACAAAGTTTTTCTAAAAATAGCCACAGTGACCTTGAGTTTGAACCCAGCACCCCGAAAGTCAAACTTGCTCGAGATATTATCATACCCTACATTTGTGTGAAGTTATTTTAAAATCCATGAAAAAATGTAGGCGCTAGAGCGATGACAAAGTTTTTCTAAAAATAGCTACAGTGACCTTGACCTTGGGCCCAGCACCCTGAAAGTCAAACTTGCTCGAGATATTGTCATACCCTACATTTGTGTGAAGTTTTTTTTTTAAAATTTAAGGAGAAATGTAGGCGCTAGAGCGATGACAAAGTTTTTCTTAAAATAGCTACAGTGACCTTGACCTTAGGCGCAGGACCCTGAAAGTCGAACTTGCTCGAGATATTGCCATGCCCTACATATGTGTGAAGTTATTTTTAAATCCGTTGAGAAATGTAGGCGCTAGAGCGATGACAAAGGTTAAACTAAGTACGTACGAGACAAAACCTATATCCCCTCGCCACTTCGTGGTGCGAGGGGATAATAACGGATACCTTTCTGTGACGATTACGGCTTTACCCGGAGCTGGCATCGGTATAACCCGGGTAACGCAAAAAAAAAAAAGATTTTCCTTTTCGGTCTTTTTGTCCGATCTGGAGCAGAATAGAATCCTATTTTAGACTAGAAGTAGACAATGAAAGATTTCTCAGACAAACACTGCTGATACAGGCCAGGTACATAGTCTTGACCGCCATTATTACTCTCAGAGAGGCGCCGTGGTCGAGTGGTTAGAGTGCCTCGGTTAACGTGCAGAAAGTCGCCGGAAGGTCGTGAGTTCGCGGCTCACCGTCGCCATCTCTCTCTGTCAACCCAATGTGTACCTTTTTCGAATCAGGGAAGGATAAAGCAGCGGAAGGAGAGGGATGGGCTCCGCCTTTCATCAGCTGTGCCCAAGATGCAGAGGGTCTCTAACCCCCACTGCCCCTACGGCTATTAGGCTATGGGAAACCTTTACCTTTGATTACTGTAAATACCGTTTCACACTGCCCGAAAATATGGATGGGTGGATGGATTACGACTTAACGTTCTTTTTAACAGTATTTCAGTCAAATCAGGACAATGGACTGGTGATAATGAAAGGCTGGGTGCAATGGAACCCCGTTTACGATTGATAAGATTCTCGTCTACAGCGGGGCTCAAAACCAGGTCCGCAAGATCAGCAGGTCAGCGCTTAACCTACTGAGCTAGCGGGGCTCCCCCGACCCTATGAAGGTAGTGAAAAAGAAAAAAACGAACCTCATCTGTTCAAACATACATCGACACATGTATTTGCACAAGGCAGGCAGAGTAGCGAAACGTTCAAGGCCACCAAATTAGCCAAGAGTAATGTATTTTTCGTCCACACCCATTAAGTATGGGTATCACACTACCTAAGCAGCGAACAAAACTGCGAGAACGCACGGGCCGATTTTCGTCCTTGGTATTCTCGAATGGCATAGACAGGCTTTGTCGAAAGATTCAGACTAGCATGCGCAACTGAAATGTGTCTGCTTTAATGATACCGTAGATTCTTCTTCTTCAGAGAATTGTTGATGCAAGCAATAAAGACTAATCATAATACGAATTGCAACATGGAGAAAGGATGCTCAATGTATAGGCATACAGCAAAGACTAAAACCAGCCAGCGCATCCACACAGTCTGGTCCGGCACTTTGCTGTTTGCATACAGCATGTATGGACTCTGCGGAATCTACATTTTAAAATACAGTCTACCTAGATCTTACACGATGGCAATTTCTCAATCTGTGCTGTCGACCGAGCCGTTCATTTACCCTACATGAAAAAATGGCTGTGGACCGAGGCAATTACAAGAGTTTCAGCTCAGTCGACAGCTATTAACAAAAGTATCATTTACCGTCAACGGTAATGCATACGACTGAATTCAGTTCAGTTCATTTCAGTTCAGTTCGCATTCTCCTAACGACGTTCCCCGAGTGGCTCAGCGGTACGTAACCATAGTTGCACACACTTGGCGCCGTGTGTCCGTCCAACACGACTGAATTCTCGGTCGATTACCATTTTTATAGTACCATTTCGGTCGACAGCGTAGGTGGCAAAATTGTTATTATCACCGTGGCTGCAAAGACATATGTGCAACCAATTAAACCCTATGACCGCAGGGTGAAAGTTCTACATATTAAGGTAGACGGATACTGAATAAATAAAAATATTGGTGGGGCATTCATTTCATTATAGAAGCTGAATAATCCAAAGGGCTATTAAAGATTTACTCCTTTTATAATAATAACAAAAAATGATTTGATGTAATATTTCATCCAATACCTCCGACATGGTCTAACGATACATTTGAATTAGAGTTTAGATAATAATATTTGATAAAAGTGACTTTAAACAAAAAATAAGATAAATTTTTATACAATCGCGGACCGCGGTTGAAATCCGATGGCGCATTATTGGACAAAAATAATTTATTCATACGTCACAATCACGTGCACGAATAAGAAAAATACCTCTACATGATCACAAGACACACGTGGTCAAAATCGATATTCTTACAGGCCGTAAGGAAATAAGTAATTTGCATTTTAATTTGAAGATTATTTTTCATTCCACATTTATCGAATAAACATGCATTTTCTCAAAACTTTTACGGCTAATTATGAGACTATTACATATTGTCTAGCGAAATTTTGTTAAACTATTTGTTTCTGAAAACATGAAATAAACAAGGGAGACAATCTTTAAACATTTGGATAAGATTTTTTTTTTCACCGTTTTATTTTCCTAAAAAAAACCCAAAGTTTTGTATTTGTACAGTACATACATTTTTACACATTTTCCATTTGAATCCATGTCTCTAGCACATGGATGCACTTTCATTTCTGCAAATCATATAATCTATAATATAGGATATTTGAAACAAACTGGTAAGAAAAATTGAAATTATCTTCATAATAAATATATTTTTACATTTATCTTAAAAAAAAAATGCAAGAAAATTGAATTTTCATGAAAAACGTCATGAAAAATATATTCAATCGATGGGGCATGCTGATGCATATTGTTTTATTAAAACTTACATTGAATGATACAGAATAAAAACAAAACAAAACATTTCACCGTTTCGTTTTCTAGAAAGACAATGTTTAAGTCCAAAAATATCCCCCCAAAAAGACTGCCCCAATTCTGCATCTGCTGCAAGCACAACCGGTCCTTGCCCTGCTATTTATTTTCTGTTGTTCCGCGTCTGTCATCGAGTAATACCTCAAAAATGTGCAGATGGAATTGAAATTGTAAAGACCTTGATCATTCTGGTTCCTAAGGAAAGTCTGATCTCGGTTTCCACTGTTTGTGCACACCTATCTGTCCGAAAACTTAGGATCTTTATGGTGGACATTGTAAAAGAGCTGATCGATTTCACCATGAACAATAACTATGTTTTGTGTTTTGACAAGTCAATACAGAGTTATTCTGTATCTGAAGACCTTAATTGAAATACGCCAATCCATGTAATACTGCATTGGTGTGCAGGATGGGCATAGCGGTTGCTCACACACAACGAGCGAACACAGTTAATGCTCTTCAGGTACTCTACTCCAGCCAGCGTCACACATATGAGCCGCGTCACACAATTAAGTTTGGGTAACTATCCGCGAACAGCAAATACTCAAACCATTTTGTGCGTCCATGCATAGATGATACGAACAGCCTTCATTTTGTGTCTGTAAAATTCTAAGGACCCACATATGGTCTTCGTGAGCGGCAAAGACTCTGATTAGACTGCAAAGATGCAGACTGATCTAAACCTTTGCTATTCGCATTTCCCATAAGCACCATGTTGCGCGTCGCGGCTCATATACCAGCGCCTAACACAGATCAAGGCTCAAACAAGCTAAATTGAGACGTTTATTGACAAAGATGCAAAAGTTTATGCTAAAGCCAGGAATCCAGTACGTGATTAGTGGCCCGCCTCTCTGCCCGCACCCGTATGCATGAGAGGCAGTCAAAATCACTGAGAGATATTCGTACTTTTGAAACCATTCAGTTTTTGCCTGCCCATCTATTTAAAGATGGAGACACGTACAGGGACCTCGCACCGCGTATAAATGGATTCTCGGCTTTACAACTACTTCGTCATTAAAAGTTGAAGATTTCCGGAAATAAACAAGTTTACATTATTCATTTCTTCCCTTTAAATGATTCCAAAAGCAAACCGGTGCCCGTTTTATACCGTAGTCTATCGAAAACACCGAGCCGTGTTACTCCGTTGCCACACCCGTGTTATCCCGCAGCGCCCATTGAGGTATAATCGCAATTAATGTTTGATTCTGGTCGCTTCAGCGTAGGGATTCTAAATAGCTGAAGATGCTGATGCATGATTAACATATAAAAAATATAATTGTCAAGAATATTGCCTCAAAAGAGCTGTTTGAAGGGAAAGTGGTGAGCTTGACTTTGTGGCAGAGTACTTAAAAAAAAATAGTGTAAGTTTTGCCAAATAAACCATTGTTGGTATACATGTATGAAGGATATATTGGTTGAAATTAAAAGGTGTTAGATGAAATTTACATCTTAACTTGTCGGTGAAATCTAACATTTTCTGAAAAGTCACCCGTAAACAATCGCCGCACGTGCTACGCCGTGTTTCTGCATGCTACACGATTTGCGAGTGCACTTGCCCGTGCTACACGCGTTTCCTAGTAGCCAGTCTGTACGGGTTGTGTACATGTACAAAAACTTACTACAACAGTTATACAGCAACTAACGCCGTATCGAAATTCTTCGGTAAGTGTATTTGGTATACCCCTCTTACGACCTCTTTTGTTTTGTATCGAGCTATTTTTCCATACAGAAGCGATAGTTTGGTTGATTGTATTGGTGTCACACAAGTTAACGGCTCTTTGAGACAGTATTTCAGTATATACCCAGACGTCTCTTAGAGAGAGCGAGGAGGTAAGACAAAATTACCCTTTCCAAACAAAACAAACAAAAATGATACCGCACCTGCTGCAAGCACAGCCGGTCCTTTTCCCACTATTGCACAAATTAGTAGGATAGTAGTGTGCCCCAGTACCATCCCACGACCCAACCAATCTAGGAGGTAAGAACAAGAAACAGTCTGAATCCCGCACCTACTCACTGCAAGCTCAGAAGCCGCTTACCTGAAGCACCTACAAGTATTAGCTTTTGCATAAAGTTGGTATAAGTTTGTGATAGATTGATGAATGACTTGCGATCTTACATCCTTTTTCACAGTATTTCAATCATATTAGGACAATGAGTGGGTGATAAAGAAAGTCTGTGTGCAATGGAACCCCGTTTACACTTAAAAAGATTCCCGCCTACAGTGGGGTTCGAACCTCTTTAAGCTTGTGGGTGTTTTGCTCAGAAATATATTCGCCTGGAAACCTATTGTACTTTCATCTAATTTTGTCATTCCACGTGCATCGCAGGTTATACATCGTGGATCGCTTGTCACTCGGACTGGCTCATACTGAACCATGCATATACCGCAACACGGTTTCGGTCCAACGTTGTACGACTTTGTATTGTAGGACAGTCATTGCTATGCTTCTAACATAAATCTTTGGGGTAAAGTGGCTCCAATCTCCAGAGCATGGTTTACCGAGCAAGAAACTGATTGTCAAAATGACTTTTTGGGTTCCAAGCGCTTCTTGTAAATCCATAGAATGACTGATTTATCGGTATCATTATGTAAGCGCTAATCCTCATGGCATGCCGACACGCTTGTGATGGTTCTCAATTGTTTGCTTTGGTACTTTTACAATGCATCTTTCATAAATATTTGATTAATCGCTGATCCAGATTTTTGTAGTTGACTTAATGTCCCTAAATGTAAAACGAGTGAACTTTTCTTTTCTTTCATTTTTTGACAACTGGATGACACTTTCAATAAAACAAAATATATGTAAGGTGGTGATAATCACTGATTTGTGCTGAGTATTAACATGTGCATAAACTGCTCAAAATATAACAGATCTTCTCAAAACTAAACAGACGCCTTCATTATATTTTTTTTCACAAACATGCTAGACTCATTGATATATATTGAAAAAGAGGACAGAGATATTTGCGGCACAAAAAAAAAATATATATAAATACATAAACATCGTTATTGAAAATGCATTTAGATCTGAAATTACTTTATTGCATTGATAGTAATGTCATATCAATCATCAAACTCTTTAACATATTATCAGGTTAAACACATAAGAAAGAAGTAGCCTGTGTCCAAAATTTAGACTAGATTATGGTACCAACACCGGATAGTCTACATTTTCAATGTTGAATTATTTCCCTCACTCTTTTGTCTAGTCACAGTAAAGTAGTGTGTCCGTTTGTCCTCTGATTATCCTGATAATTTAGAAAGATTTGGAACAAATAATTGATAGTATTATTTTCAAATGCTTTCACGTACCACCAGATCAAACTGCATTTTAAATAACGATTGTTGTTTTTTTTGTGCTGCAAATTACCCTTTGATCTCTTGTTACATATCAGCATTTCTGCATTCTAAACTGCAGAGAGCAACAACAACAACAGCAACAACAACAAAAAAATGCTAACCGGGAAGGCGGGGGGGGGGGGGGGGGGGGGGGTACGTGTTTCCTTGGTTTTATTCAGATTTTTGTATTTACCACAAATCGTCATCTCAGCGAAAGATTGTAATTGATTCAGGTTATCCTTCAGCGTCAAATTTCATAAATCGAGTTTAGTATCTCGGTTTTCATTTTGAAAAGAGAATTTCAACCGGGAGTCTTACTGTAACTTATAGCTGAGACGTAATGCACTGATTCTGACACGAACAGCTCCTTAAAATTTGGTTTACATCCAGTTATTTAAATATTTTATTATTGAAGTCAATGACAGTCACAATGAAGCTTTATGATGAATAAACATAGATCAAGTTTGCGAAAAAGAGAGTGCACGTTGAATCGAACACATGCTACTGCTGCTATAAAACTCGAAATGGATACAAGTTACTGCTGCTGCAAAACGTGTTACTGCTATTGTAAACAGGAAAATCAATACAAAACAAAAAAAAGACATTTAATTTTGCATTCAATAAGTTCATATTTTGACCGAGTTCAATAATATTTTTATTGTAGCTCATGGACAAAACATATGTGAGTTTTGAAAAGTAGCATTTGAGTCTGAGATAAATTATTGTCCCCGTAAAACATGCCGTAAAATTGGAATATTTTGTTTTTCATTCAGCACTGACTGCCCAGCAGACACATAACATCATTATGACGTCGCACTGACGTCGTTCCCAATGGGTGGTTTTTCCATTGATCGTATAGGATTAAAGGGCCCTTTGAGACTGTACAGTCTTTCAGTCTATATAGAGCCATCTTTAAGAGAGGGAGAAGATTAATGAACACCCCCAGACACCATCTCGCACCTGCTGCAAGCACAGCAGGTCATTACCGTACCTGAAGCAGCCTAACACGTTTTGAATTGTTATTAATTTTGACAAAATTCGAATACGCACATTTTATTTGCAAATAGGCAGCTGCTCCCTTGGTAACTGAATTTGAAAATGACAAAGTAATATGAGAGCCTTGAAAAAAAGATGGCAGTAATCATTTTCAATGGTAAATGTAATCAGCATAACTAACCAGTCCGACTAACGAATGAACGTGCGACGTAATTAAGTGATATCATCTCTGCAAAGATGCAGAAAGGCACTAAGTTCTTTCATATTGTTTCATGTTATAGACAGAAGAGACCAGGCAGCTCAATGTGTTAATCTCTGACCTGCCAAACTATTGATCCGGGTTCGTTTCCGGGGATCTATTCAGCCTCAATCGGGGTTCCAATGGCGCAAAGTCTTTCATTATCATCCGCACATCGTCCATATATGACTGCAATACTGTTGAAAGAGACGAAAAGTCGCAAGCCATCCATCTATCCATTTTAAGAAAGAAACAAATTTAAAGAGTAGCTACTCTTCAGGAACTGACTGAATCAAATCCCAAACATGAAAGGGAAAGATTGACAAAGACATCCCAACAAAAAATAAATTACAAGTGATAAGCCGAGTCAGCAGCTCTTTCCCAAATAGGGAACAGACAACACTATCATACTGTACATGTATGTGTAAGCGTTTACACAGTCGGCTACCAGTCCATGTATAATGCATCCATGCAACCTGCTCTGGACCTTCGCAACATACTATACTGAGTAACCAAGATGTGTAGAGTGTATGTACAAACAACTAAGGGCTCTTTAAACACAACGTGGAAAACCAGACTGAGCTAAGTCTTTTTTGGTCGAACTAGGCCGTATACATGTTCTATATCGACAGTCAGAAAACCAGAACTTTATGTGCGGATTTGATATGTCGGAAAACTCCCTCCCATAAAAATTCGAATTTCTCACGATCTGATTACATATACAAATGTGTCTCCCCAATAAACAGCTTCTAACGTCTGCTATCGTTTCCCTGTCGTAGTTAAGGTGCGTTCGTTACCGTACCGTATCTTATGTCGGAAATCTCTAATAATACGAATAAACTAATGAAAATACGTACTCGTATACAGTTCACAAGGGGATAAAGTACTTACATGATCTAAGGAAAATACATACAGTGTCATATATACACCTTTAACAAGGAAATAAAGTACTTATATAAACACAAAACATCATCCAATGAAAATATGTACACGTATACCATACACAAGGGGATAAAGTATTTATAGTTACACAAAACATCATCTAATGAAATACGCACACGTATATCGTTCACAGTACTTATAAGAATATAAAACATCATCAAATGAATATGCGTCAATGTACATTGAATAACAGGCGATAAAGTACTTATAAGTACTTTATCAGGCGATAAAGTACTTATAAGTACTTTATCTGATCATGTTCAGTTTACGTGTACGTATTTTGAGTATTTTATCACCTGCTGTACAATATACATGTATGTATTTTCATTTGTATTCTGTATTTCATTTTGTATTCTTCATCAATGGCTTTAACCAGTGCTCGGGATAAGAAGGGGTAACAGAGATGATTTTGGCATTTTTCCTTATCTCTCTACAAAACATAAGTTGTGACCCCTCATTAGAACCGTCTCTCAAGACGGTTCTACTGAGGGGTCACACATATGTTTTCATTGAAACATAAGAAAAGTTATCCCAGAATCACCCCTCTCATCCCTTGTTATAAGGAGCACTGTAATTTCTCGAAAACAATGAAAAAACTAAGTCTTCTGAAAGTTAGAGCCTACGGAAGCAAGGAATAAATCGAAGAAACAGCTCGGTTCGACTAAGTCTATTCATGACCGGGTATGAAATGTGCACTACTACACCCCCTCCCCCACCCCACCTCCTTTTAAGCAGAACTCTATTTTCAAAACAGCCCTAACTTAAATAATTGAGCTCAAAGGATCAGATCATATATCATCTGCGCTATGACGAAATAGTAGGAGATGTTACAGAACGGCATAACAAAAGCTGCAGCTATGATAATTCTGAAGTCTGGTCCTTAATAAAAACTGAGCCGCGATACGAGAAAACCAACAAAGTGGCATGTACGCTCAGGGAAGACTCAGATCAGCCCTGTCTGATCAGAGTTTTCTCTGTCCGCATGGACGTAGTTTAGAGCCTTAGCCACCCTTTACGTGCACTTGGCGGATGCCCAGGCTGCTCTGATTCTTCGCTTTGTACACATGCCACTTTGTTTGTTTTGTCATGTCACGGCTCAAATGTGCGGCTCTTGCCACACCCACTAGCGGCGGTCAGTAAATAACGAAGAGTAACTAACTCAAACAGGTAGAAATATTTTAGACGTGAGCAATGACAAAGTCGATATAGTCCAGTAACCTGTTGAAACATACTTAGTCATTCAGCGACAACAAGAAAATGACAAGGTGTTAAAAGCCATCATTTATTGATGAAATCCAGAGACAAATAGATGTAGATAGGATAACACTTGACCTTAATGCAGATTGTCATCTGTAAGAAAGTACTCTTGAAACATAACAGATTCACGTGATAAAGTGAATTTTTTGTTATTTTAAAGCATAGGCTGTGGTCTTTAAATATGCTATGATGTTTATTTCATTACCATGACAACTGAGAAGATGAGGACGATCATATGGTAACCCTAGGAAAAACTTCAAAAATAGTTACTGTTACTGCATTTTATGGCTTGAACACTTCTATCGTTTATGCATATTAAACCTTTTTAGATTGGAAACCTGTTTCGAGCACATATGCAAACAGTGCAGACCCGTTTCAGAACGCGGGTCCTGATCAGGGTCTACACTGTTTACAGGACTTCTTATGCTAAATATAGTTAAAGTAAAAACATTCATTAGAAACACCTTAAACTAGAAATGGACTCATCCAAACGATAAGGATGTACAGGTTTAACAGTAAAAAAGGTTAAGGAACCAATTTACGTTTTTTTTGTTCTTAGATTTATCACTTTGCTGTAAATGTCTTTATCTTGTAACCGTCTGGGTATCGCCACTTTGCTTTGTCATTATACTGACTCCCGCTATTTCCATAGTAAATTAGTAACTTACCATCTTATTAATACTCAGTCAAAAAGTCACCAATGTTTTTCAGAAGTTAATCAGGTCATCTACACCTTGAGCAATGTCTTCCTGCAAGAAATCATGATCCTAGCATCAGGGGTTCGTGGGATATTTTGGTCACAAGGTTCCATAGGCTTACAATGCACTAAGTTGAAAAAGGGGCATAACTCGGTCAAAAAATTCACGATTTTTTTCAAAAGTTAATCAGGTCATCAACAGCTTAGGCGATGTCTTCCTGCAAAAAATCATGATCCTAGCATCAAGGGTTCTTGAGATATTTTGGTCGCAAGGTTCCATAGGCTTACAATGCATTAAGTCGAAAAAGGGGCATAACTCGGTCAAAAATTCACGATTTTTTTTCAAAAGTTAATCAGATCATCTACCCCTTGAGCAATGTCATCCTGCAAAAATCATGATCCTAGCTTCTTCCTATTCGAAATGCCTATGTCCAAAAATGAGAAAAATTCTATCAAAAATCAGTGAACTAGGCTCAAAAGTTAATCACGACATCCACACCTTAGTCTAAACCTGCATGCCAAACATAAGGATCCTAGCTTATTCGGTTCTTCAGAAACTGTATTTTGTTCACAAGCTTATTCCTGTAAAAATGCCTATGTCCGAAAAAGGGGCATAACTCAGTCAAAAATTCACCAATGTTTTTCAGAAGTTAATCAGGTCATCTACACCTTGAGCAATGTCGTCCTGCAAAAAATCATGATCCTAGCGTCAGGGATTCTTGAGATATTTTGGTCACAAGGTTCCATAGGCTTACAATGCACTAAGTTGAAAAAGGAGCATTACTCGGTCAAAAATTCATGAATTTTTTTCAAAAGTTAATCAGGTCATCTACCCCTTAGGCAATGTCATCCTGCAAAAAATCATGATCCTACCATCAGGGGTTCTTGAGATATTTTGGTCACAAGGTTCTTTAGACTAAGTCGAAAAAGGGGCATAACTCTGGAAATACGTGACTGGTGGAGAAAAGAAAATATACGGGTCCGCTTATTTTTCATGTAAATGCCACAAATTAAATTTCAAAATCCTAGCATAAGCGGTTCTTGAGTTTCCCAAATGCCAAAAAGTGTTACGGACGGACAGACGGACAGACGGACGGACAGACCCAAACCAATATGCCCCCTCAACTTCTCCGAAGTTAGTTTAAACGATATTTTATTAACTATAAATTACATACATATACTACAATACAATTTCAAAAGTATCAGGATTTGACCGAAGTTGGGGGCATAAAAAAACTAGCCCGAAAAGACATTTTTTGATCCATTCTATAGGTAGTAGAAAAAGACACACGCAAGCTTGGTGGCCGTAGGGGCAGTGGATGTTAGGGACCCAGTATATGAAAGCCACTTGTTCACCTTTCGCTACATATACCTGCAGTCATCCCTGATTTTTATTTCGCTACCTTCAGTCTTCCCTGATTATCAAGGTTACAGAGTTGATATATTTGTTTCGTTCGTTGGATATTCGAGCCTGCAAGCTTCTGCACCATAGCCGAATGGCTCTTACCACTCAACTTCACTATAGAAACAATTTACTTCAATATAACATGAGATACAGAACATTTGAGCCGCAACACGAGAAAACCAACAAAGTGGTTGTGCGCCCAGCGCAGACTGCGATCAGCCTGGGCATCCGCCCAGTCTGATTAGAGTCTTCGCTGTCCGCATGGAGGTAGCTGAGACCCTTAGCTACCCAAATAGCGTTTAGCGAAGAGTCTGATCAGACTGGGCCAATGCCCAGGCTGATCTGAGTCTGCGCTGGGCGCACAACCACATTGTTGGTTCTGTTGTGTCGCGGCTCATTTTATCTCTTTCAGCTTAGAGCCGAGATAGTGCAACAACATGGCACAAAGCCCGGGGAAGCAATCACGGAGGCAGCAAATATTGTGGACCTCAGTGTTGTTGGGGGTAGGGGACACAGTGTCCTGAGGAGAACCGTTTTGGGCAGCGTCAGTGATTACGTCGTTCATCATTCTCATAAACCTGCGATTGTCTGCACCATAGCCGAACGGCTCTAACCAATCAACCCCATACTTCTCTGTAGAAACAGTAGAAACTCTATAGAAACGGTAGAAACTCTGTAGAAATTGTAGTACCGTAGAATTTTGGATGTTATACCGTGCCTTCTTGTCACCCAGACTGAAAATCTTGAAGAACTTGAAGAACAAAGTTGACTTACTACCCTTGGCTTGCGAAGATGATGTAAGGTGTATATAGAGAAATTCTATTAGGGGAAATGGTTAAAGAGTAAACATGAATGTAAAATGGATGGACTACATGCGATTTTACGTCCTTTCAAATAGTATTTCAGTCATATCAGCACGATGGGTGGGTGATAATGAAAGGCTGTGTGCAATGGAACTCCGTTTACGATTGGAAAGATTCCCGCCTACAGCGAGGCTCGTACCCGGGACCGCTAGATCAGCAGGCCAGCGCTTAACTTACTGAGCTACCGTGGCTCCAACTGGAATGCGAAATCAACTAAAAGCCCGTCTGCTAATTTCTACGTTATCCATTCTTTCCCCTAACAGTTTGGCTTGCACTGTCTATAGCTGTGGCGTTGAGTTTTATCATGAACCCATAAATGTCCAGCGTCCCTTAAAAAGGGCATGGGCAAATAGTGCAGACCCAGATCAGACGCCGCAAGGAAAACGACAAATGGTCTTTTTTTCTTAAAAAAAAAAGATTTTTAGAATACAATAAACCAGACACCCCTTAACTAAAAGATAGGATCATCCATTTTATAAAAATATAACACTCCGCTGGTCCTTAATGGGTTAAAACGATTAAAACACGACATGACAATATATGTACATTGCGCATTCAAACAATTAATTTACATCAAGAATTACACGTGATGGTGTCGCAGTTCAGAAAGGAAGGGATTCACCTAACCCAATCAAGGTTACTCCATGACGAAAGGGGGATATAATGTTCGGTTCTACTTTAGCCTAATATTCAGGGCCCGGGTCCACAATTATTCTTTTAAGTTAAGGACCACCTTAAAGTTAAGGTGGAAACTCCATATTTAAGTTATATTGAAAATCGTAATTTTTGCATGATCCTTCTGCCTTACACACAAAATTTTTGACCTTAACTTTAAGATCGTCCTTATGTTAAATGAATAATTGTGAACATGGGCCGAGGACTACAATCTCAGAAAATTCGCCTATGAACATTTTACAAATAAGTGTAGCTTTTGAACAGCGGTACAGTATTTGTAGCCCACAGTATAGGATGGACGACGCAATTTTAAGTCCTCTTCACAGTAGTTCAGCTATATCATGACGATTGTGTGTGTGTGGGAGGTGGTGGTGGTGGGGGGGGGGGGGGGGGGGGACACAAATGAAATGGAACCCCGTTTACGGTTGGAAACTGGGTCTTGAACCCGGGACCGCTAGATCAGCAGGCCAACAACGACATTGTTGCTGTTTGTCATACTTTGTCAAATTTGTACTTAACATTGCAGATTTGAAAACATGTCATTCGTCTCACGCACCGGTGGACCGGGTGGTTTGCGGGACGGCTATATGTGACGTACCAGATCCGAATGGGTCGACGTCTGACGGCCCGAAGGTTCGTCCTTCTGACTGTTGCCGGGTGTGATGGATGCCATATATATATATACAAATGCTACTTACGCATGGCGTGAAACTGGATAAGAGGCATGCTTTCATCATCGATGTTGCACAGAATAAGTTCATTTTGCACAACTTTTAGAGGAAACGATCGACTTGTTCGAAGAATATGTCCTTTGACACCACTGGTACTTAACCTTTGTATTTGCCAATTTCCATCAACTTCCGTACCAACAAACAAGCAATCGGTATCCACAGCCAATCCAAAATAACTACTAATTTCTTCATTTTTAAACTGGAACAGGACGTCGCCTGCAAATGACAGACCAATGCAGCCCTTCGCCATGTCAACGACATACACAGTGCTGTGGTCGGCATTGACAGCAATATGACAGGGTGTTTCGAAGAGTGTGCCATCGTCTTTGATAATGATTCGTTTTATAGTATTGTAATCAATCATTTCACAAACCCTCATTTTATTTTCCAGCTGAAGAACAGCAACAATTTCGTCACCGTAGTTAGCCATTGTCGTAATGTTATGATTTATGCTAGTTTCAGACATAACTAGATCATCGCTTATTTGAACATAGATAAGTTTGTCAGAATTTGTGGACAAAGCACAGGTTGTGTTGCTAAGAATATTTAGGCTTGGAATATAATCATCTGGTAGGTCAGACAGAGTTATTTCTGTCAAATATATATTGTTTTTATCATACATCAATAACCTTTTATTGTTGGAGTCCAGAAGAAGAGACCTTCTGTCCGGCAATATATCATAAGCTGTAATTAAAGGTAAAAAATAATCGACTTCGTCTCTTCCATGTTGTTCATTTGGATCGTGTGGCTCTTCATCAACTTCATTTTCTTCCTCATTATCAAGGCTATCTTCATTTTCATCAGAATCGCTATTAGCTTCCTGATTCTCCGTGAGTTCGTGCTCCTCAGAACTTGTTTCGGCATCTTCCAACTCCTCTTCATTCGACTCAGCCAGATCACCTGTTTGAAAACTTTCTCCATCTTCGTCAGTTGCATTTTCTTCTTCATCTTCTGTAACCTCACTATCGTTGTCGGAGTCTTCATCTTGTTCGTTGACCTCCTCCGCTTGGTTTTCATCATCAACAATGCTATCGGGCATCCCAGATCTAACTCTTATTTCCCCCGTGTATATTATTTCGGTATCATCATGAAAGCTCGCCAGTGAACTTTTCGCTACATAAACCGTACCAAAGTTTCGCGAGAGGTTATGCATGATGCAATTGTCTTCTTTAATTGTGACATCTAAACTATACATTTCCCTATACAGCTCTTGTAGCATACTACAGTATAGCTTTGTTTTCTGGGTTATTTTATTGACTTCCATGAACCTTTCTTTATTATTGCCCACTGACATGGTCAGATTGAAAGTGGCTATGCTTTCATTTAAAAATGAAATAGCGGCATTGCAAACACTTATTTTATCCTCCAAAATCATTTTCTCTTCTGTAAAAGCGCGGTCAATATCAGCAAGAGCACTGACCTCCAATTTGTCAAGGTGTTCATTGATAGCATTTCGTAAACGTCTAACACTGTCAATGACAATTTGCTTTTTCCCAAGTAACTGACCTTTGGACATGTCAGCATTTGTTTTGTAATCTATGAATCCAGTCAAAAGATTATTTACACTTTGTTGAATCTTTTCACCATGGCTATCACTGTAAATTTCTTTAGCAGCATCTTCTATATCCATTATTGTACCGCAGAATTTATGCTCCATTTTTGTACAAGTAATACATAATTCAACCATATGTGTCACACAAAAGTGAGAATAATGTTTTCCGTGTTCTTTACATATAGGTGTAACAACTGACTCGGAATCAAACACTTGCGATTCCATTCCTGACAAATCAGTTGCTCGTTTAAAACCTGCGTCTATTGAATCACCACCTTCAGTCATGATGAAATTATACAGGGCGACTTAAGGCTTCCGGTAAATCTTGTTTGTAACAAAGTTGTTATAAAATCGACGTTATCGTTTTATTCAGAAAAAGGAAGTATCTAGTTGAATCAATTGCATATCTGTGTTATCAACACTGTGCATATCTAGTATCAAATAAATGCAGATAAAAGCAAGCTTGATAGCTATGACATGGTTACACAATTTTATCTCGTGTATCTTTGTTTATCATCTTAATATCTTCTTCGGTAGTCCGTAAGCAACCTTTTGAAATAATTCACTGTGTAATAGCTTTTATGTACTTTCGATTTTGTCGCACGAATGACTTTTCTTTCAGTATATCCAACTCGTAACCGATTTAAGGTCACAATGCTTGGAACTGATATTTAAGAACTAGATCAGCTCTAACAAACAGGATAATTGAAATAGAACAGACCAGTATAACAATAAGGAGCCCTGGAAGCTCAGTAGGTTAAGCGCTGGCCTGCTGATCTAGCGGTCCCGGGTTCGAACCCCGCCGTATGCAGGAATGTAAACGGCCTTTTCATTATCACCCAACCATCGTCCTGATAAGCCTGAAATACTGTTAAAATGGACGTAAATGGCAAGCCATTCATTCATCCATTTAACAATACTTTGTTGAAAACCATTCAGGGCAGGAGTTAACATCCACAGGATAAGAAGCTTTCCTGGAGCAGATATGAGAAGTGACCATAGCCTGGTGATGATGACCTTTCGAAATCGTTTAAAGAAAGCGAGAAAGCGAACCCAGCTAAGACCGAAGTTTGACCTTGAGAAGTTAAGGGACTTAGATGTGGCATGCACCTTTCAAGCAACAATAAGTGGGAAGTTCGCACCACTCATTGGCCCAAGGGATGGTGACAGGGACATAGATACCATGATTACCACCTACGGTAAAGCAGTAAATGATGCTGCAAGTGAGGTACTTGAGAAGGAACGTCACAGGAAAAAGCCCTGGGTCACAATAGATGTTCTCGATCACTGAAGAAGAGGCGTCATAAAGTAGAAGGAGCAAAAGAATACAGGGAAGCTAATAGGACGATTCAGAATGCAAAGGAGAAAGCTAAGGAGGACTGGATAGGTATTCACTACGAGAAGATCGAAACATGCCTGAACAAAAACAACAGCAAGAGATCATAGCAGCTTGGGAAGGATCCAACTTCAGAGAAATAGGCTAGGTCAACAACTACTCGGGACAGGTCTGGGAAATATCTTACAGAAGAACAAGAGATTCTCAGCAGGTGGACAGAATATTGCTCAGAACTATACAACCATGAGAGTAATGGTGACAATGCGGTTCTGGACTGCAACCAGCCCTCAGAAGAAGATCTGCAGCCGAGGAACTACAATCTCGTTAGGAAGATGAGATTGCAGTAGCAACACTGAAGAATGGGAAGTCTGCCGGAGTTGATAATATACCAGCAGAACTTGTTCAAGCTGGTGGGGAGACCATGATTGGTCTTTTGACAGAGATCTGTAATAGGATCTGGAGCACAGGAGAATGGCCTACCCCATGGACCAAGTCGCTGATTATTACACTCCCTAAAAACCAATCTACATTTTTGCCGGAACTACAGAGCCATCAGCCTCATCAGTCATTCAAGCAAAGTCATGCTGAAAGTCATCTTGAACAGGCTTAAACCTCAACCCGAAGAGATAATAGCTGAAGAACACGCTGGGTTCAGAGCTAAAAGGAGCACCACAGAACAGATCTTCAACCTCAGAATCCTGTGTGGAAAGTATCTCCAACAACAGCAAAATCTGTACCATGGCTTCATTGATTTCAACAGGGCCTGGCAAGCAGCCTTATGGGCGACCATGCGGAAGTATAATATCAGTGGAAATCTAGTTCGCACCACTGAGCAGTTCTACGAAAAGTTTACGAGCGCAGTTCTGATGAATGGCAGCACAGGAGAACAGTTCAGAACAACAGTTGAGTAAGGTAAGGATCATCTTCAAACTTTTTCTCGAACGGATCAAGTCTCATGTTGTAAAAGAACAGCATAGGCGACAGAAATATTATCAATCTGCGGTTTGCCGATGACACAGACGCTCTAGCGGAGGAAGAGAAGGAACTAGAAGCCCTGGTTGAAAATCCCGACAAAACCTGCACAAGGTATAAGATGGAGATCAGTGCTGAGAAGACCAAACTAATGACAAACAGCGCCAGCGCCATCCCGGGGGAATTCAAGGTAAAAGAGCAGAATATGGGTACCGTAACACGCTTCAAATACATTAGAGCAGTTGTCTCAGGGGATGGCTATAAACATTAGGTTCTCTCAAGGATTGCACAAGCCACTTCAGCTCTTACAAAGCTGAAGCCAATTCAGAGAGATAAAAACATATCTCTTGGATCAAAGGTGTAACGTATGCGCTCCCTTATCAGTTCAATATTTCTGTATGCCTGTAAACCGTCGAACTTGACAGCATAGATAGAGAATAGAACGCAGACCTTTGAGATGAGATTATACCGAAGGTTACTGAACATTTCGTACATGGACTATATAACCAATGAGGAGGCTCTCAGAAAGATCCAAGCAGCTATTTTAGAATATGATGAACTCCTGACTATGTTCAAGAAATGGAAACTAAGGTGGTTTGCCATGTCTCAAGGTCTTCTGGTTTAGCAAAGACGATTCTACAGGGTACAGTGAAAGGAAAAAGAAGAGGTAGACAGAAGAGGTGGGAAGACAATATTAAAGAGTGGACAGAATGGACTTTGCCAGCGCAACCAGGGCAGCTGAAAACAGAACAAGATGGAATGGGATCGTTTTGAAGTCCTCTGTAGTTCCCCTACGAACTTGTACGCTTATGGGATAGAATAGAATATGAAATTCAGATTTAAAGTAGAATGTACCACTCGCGCTCCGCACTTATGAATCAACTGACATGAAGTTTGAATACTCAAAGGATCGCAGCAGTCTACTATTTCGATTATGACACAAATGTATTCATTGCTTCAGCTTCTATATCGCGCTTACAGTTCTGTCAACGATAGTTACTATTACGCGGGTCTAAACATTACTTTTAACTCTTTAAGCCCCAGTGACGAAATTAGCAAACTTTGCAAACAGCGTAGATCCTGATGAGGCGGCTCTCATGAGCCGCCTCATCTAGATCAACACTGTTTGCCCCCTAGTCTTTGAATTCGCAATATGAAATGTCTTGGACCAGGCATTTTATTAGATTTTTGCAGACGTAAATTTTGTCGTCTGCATTTTGGTGCTTAAAGAGCTAAGAGCGTTCATAGAGTTCCAGGTAAGAAGGTCGAACTGGGATATTTAAAAGAATTTTTTCTTATTTCTCAATGAAATCATATGTTATGACCCATAATTAGAACCATCTTGATTAGGGGTCGCATAATTGAAAAGTAAAGAAATTATCCCTAAATCATCCTTGTTGCCCCTTCTCATCTGGAGCCCTTGTTATAGATACGCTATTTCACGTCATTTATGTCTGTAAACAGCATCAGGCATCGAATAATTACAGTCATTTTAATGCACTTATGAATGTAACGCGACTGCTGACTGGATAACGTCAAACCTTTAACTGAATTCACTATCAAACGTCAGTTCTCATTGGCTGGCGTCTGGCGTTACGTTCTTTGTGCGCAAAACGGTATATTTTTGAATGTGAAAATGTGTGAAAAAACAAGAATTTTTACAGTATGTAACATATGCCCCCGAAGGCCCCTTAAACTGACCTTTGACCCCGATTGTGACCTTGACCTTGAGAAACAACATGACCTTTGACCTCAGTCTGTGACCTTGAACTTGGGTGTGAAAGCCTATGCCTTGTGTGTGGCTTACTTTCTCATTAAGCTCCATCTTTCTGTGGAGTTTAAGGAAATTTGCTTTGGTTCATTTCCGACAATTGTTGAGACATGATTTGACATCTGACCCCAGATTGTGACCTTGACCTTGGGAATATAAATATAATATGTTACAGACCTTCTAATTATGCTTTGCATTTCCGTGAAATTTGATGAAATTACGTTATGTAGTTTAAAGTAATCACAGAGACACTATTTGACCTCTAACCCCAGACCGTGACCTTTACCTTGGGTTTGGAAATATAAATATTATATGTGATAAACCTTCTCATTATATTTAATATGTATTTAGGCACAACCGGGCATGGCATTTTAGGTCTAGCGTTCAGCAATCTTCACACCTTATCCGTTCCTGCAGCTGTCTAACAGAGGTGCGGTGTTTCGTGGTTCCAGTTTACGCGGAGCGGTACGGGGTTTTACCTACGGTTCTGGTCGAACGTGTCCTAGCAGACGACGTAGCCTCGGTGTAAAAACTGATAATTTGAAAATTCAAGTTCATCTCGATAATATAAAAAGATGAAAGTACGTTCTGTTTATTTTCTATATATTTCTTTTTGGTAAGAACCGACCGCCACTGCAGGGTTCGAAATCTTCATAGAGCGTCCTTCGTTTCGACGGCAAATAGGGTGGAACAATTCTATTCAAATATTTTTTTTTCGTATTTCGATTTTTATTTGATCTCATAAACTTTTGTTTATCTG
Source organism: Ctena decussata (assembly GCA_963989385.1). Taxonomy (NCBI): domain Eukaryota; kingdom Metazoa; phylum Mollusca; class Bivalvia; order Lucinida; family Lucinidae; genus Ctena; species Ctena decussata. The sequence continues at coordinate 29,809,795 of OZ022505.1, forward strand.
TCATGTTTGAAGAAGTATGAAAGAAGCATAAAACAATTAATTGCTGTTGTTTTATTGTACAAAACATGACCGGAACTCGGAGAACGTTGTTTTCTCCGAGATTTGCAATGTTTACAAAGGAACACGCAAGATAAAAGCCATAGGCTTAGAGTTTATTTTTTCGTACGTGTTACCTATAGGCGGGCTGTCGGCTGGCCCCTTTAGGGCAAGCCGACGTTGCTTCGCACTGTCGGGCTATGCCCGTAACATTTCTGTGAAAATTGATGAAATTCAGTGATGTAGTTTTAAAGTAATAGCAGAGACATTATTTGACATCTAACCGCCAACAGTGACCTTGACCTTGAATGTGGGAACCTAAATTTTGTATGCGACACACCTTCTGATTGTGCTTTATCTCTCTCTGAAGTTTCATCAAATTTGCTTCATTAGTCTATAAGTTATAGCTGAGATACGATTTAAGACAGGATTTGACCTTTGACCCTATTGTAAACTTGACCTTGGACAAGGGAACCAAAATCTTGTGTGATACACACCTTCTTGTTGTGCTATATCTTTCTGTGAAGTTTCATCAAATTTGCTTCAGTAGTTTTTAAGTTATCGCTGAGACACAATTTGTTAAGGACGGACGGACGGACGCAAGCACGGACGGACTGACGGACATACTGTGCGATTTTAATATGTTACCCAAAGTCCCTTCGGGGGCATAAAAATGTATTAGAATGGGGATAACTGTATCGTCATTTTGAAAGGTAAATCGTCTTTAATGGTCGCAATTGGCATTTTACTGCCGATGCACCACCGTAAAACGAAAAGACTACATAAATGCAAATTTGCCGAAAGTATTAGAATTAAAACTGAACGTGTCTCACTTTTTCAGTGCCGCTAAACCACAAAAGTATGAGAGAAGAAAGTGGTGGGCGGGTCCCGGCAGGCAATGGAATCCCTTTCCAAGCCACACTAACTGACGTTATCCACGAGGAAGAACATCTGCAGACATCAGGTAAGAGACGCAGACGCATTAACTCTCGAGCGTAGGTGTCCCAGCAGAAGCATCTCAACCAAAATGACCCGAGAAAGACGACAGGGGCATCAGGTAGGAAATGAGCCGCGAAGTGAGAATCCACCCAGTCTGATCAGACTCTTCGCTAAGCGCTTAATGGGTAGCTAAGGGTCTAAGCTACCTCCATGCGGACAGCGAAGACTCTGATCAGACTGGGCGGATGCCCAGGCTGATCTGAGTCTGCGCTGGGCGTACAACCACATTGTTGGTTTTCTCGTGTCGCGGCTCGAATGTCTGATGAAGAAAATGAAGCCAGTCAAAAAAGAAAAAAAAAGAGAAAGAAATGAATCTAAGTCAAACGCTGCTTAAATTCATGCCACTATGACAAATCAGTCTTAGGTTTAGAAGATTGTAGAAAATTTTACTGACCATTTTAAATCAGTATTTAAGTACTGTGTCTAATAGTAAAGAACCAGTAACAGCAAGGAAGCACTGATTACTGAATTGATGTTATCACGGGGGCAAATTGTCTTCGGCAGTTATATAACCACAGCTGGTTAACTATGTATATACAAGGGCTGTCATAAAACACATAAAAGCCACTGTTCCAAAACTACTTGGTCATCGTAGCTAAAATAAATTTGTTTAGCCACGATGACCAAGTAGATTTGGAACTATGGCTCTTTTCAGTGTATACATAGTTCACCACGGGTGATAACAGCACAATGATTTCTACGTAGATTTCAGTGAGACAGCTGTGCATTTCTGTATTTAACTTCTTCAGTCGCCAAACTCCATAAGCATGAGATATCGACAGGCAACTGGCACCGATCCACTGACGTAAATTTAACCCTTTTTTGGCCAGTGAAGTTGTCCATCCTTATCATTTGCATTTAGGAGTTTCTGGTGACTGTTTTCACTTTTGTTGTATTTTGTATAGAAATCTCTGTAAGCAAACAGTGTAGACCTTGATCAGATGCAGCGTTTTGCGGCGTCTGAACAGGGTCTCCACTGTTTGCATATGTCCCCAAAACGGGTCTCTGGTCAAAGAAAAAAAAAAAAAAAAAAAAAAAAAAAGAAAGAAAGAAACAGCTAAATTTTCTATTTCAGTGAATGAGCACACTTTCAGGGAAACAACTCTACCATTTTTCGCAAAGACAGTCACCTCTGAAAGATAAGAGATTGTTTTTCCTCGGAGCAAAACGTAGGCATCATTTTGAAAGGGCTCCGTCATCCACGGAAGAAACCAGGAGGTCATAAAAGTTGTTTCCCTTTGAAAAGGGGCTAAAAATATCGATGTGTAAACGTATACATTAATGCTCTCGCTAAAAATGTCTAGTATTCAAAGAAATACCGTAAGATATTTGAGCCGCGACACGACAACACCAAGAAAGTGGTTGTGCGCCCAGCGCAGACTCAGTTCAGCCTGGGCATCCGCCGAGTCTGACCAGAGTCTTCGCTATCCGCATGGAGGTAGCTTAGACCCTTAGCAGTCCTTTAAGCGCTTAACGAAGAGTGTGATCAATCTTGAAGCATGCCCAGGCTGATCTGAGTCTGCGCTTGGCGCACAACCACTTTGTTGGTTTTCACGTGTCGCGCTCGTTTGTTAAGCAAAAAGGATTGAACAGAGATTTTAGATCTGTCATTCTTCTATTATTCTTTTGCCAATCAGTGAATTAATGATTAAGATGGCATCTGCGCTCTTTAATCAAAAAAAGAAAAAAAAATTGTAACCGAAACGCAAAAATTACATTTGGAAACGTCGTTATAAGAATTGCAACAACAACAACAACAAAATAAAGGGGAGGTGCCCAAAAGGCCCCTTTTTCTGCCCAAGAGCAAAATGTTTTATTTTCAGCTGATGATTAGCCTATAGTATCCGCTATACTGAATCAATAGTGGTTAAGCTCCGTAAGCCCTACTTTTGGAAAAATGGGGCTATTAAAGTGGGTGGGGTAAATCAGCATGAACCAGGGGAGTCATATTATAAGCTTCATTTCTCCTTCAAAGTTAATGGCATTCATAAAAACCTTCCTTTCTAAGTTGAAGTGATGACTTTGCTGAAATCTTTTCTCAAATTCGACCTTTTAAAGTAAAATCTTATGTCTGCAGAATTTCTTTTAGAGACACTGTCAATTTTCATTAATTTTGGTACTTTGAATTCAATATATTCTACCATATCTCTAGAACCAATTAATGAATTCTTACCAAACTAATATGGCTTCACCATTGGGAAAGTGAAAACTGTTGATTAAATTTTGGTGACCTTGACCTTTGTTTCAAGGTCACAGTAAGACTTGTAAGGTCAATTTTAAGTCAAGTTTTGACCATTGTCTGCACATCAGCTCCTGAACTGATATGAAATCATGACCAAAGTAACCTAAATTAAACATAATGAAGAGTTAGAGCACTGGTAAGATCAAATGGCCATGACATCATCTTCACGGTCAAGGTCAAGGTTAGACTAGACAGAGTCTAATCAAAGATCTCACACAGCTAGTAAGCAGAAATTTAACAAATAGGTATGATTCGTTTTGCGAATCAATGCTTAATATGCATATAATGACCTTGACCTTGATCTGAAGGTCACCAATACATTCAGAAGTTCATTCCTTCACAATAGACTTTTCTATAACCTTTAAGTTTAAACCAATTCTGTTTCATTATGTTTGCTAAAACAGACCTTCAGACCAAGGTCAAGGTCATTCTTTGCACATTAAACATTGATTTTCAAATGAAAACACTCAAATTTGGTACATTTCTGCTGACTGATTGTGTAAAATCTATGATCAAACTCCGTTTAGTCTAACATTGACCTTGACCTTGAAGATGATGTCATGGCAAATTAATCATGATGTCATGGCCATTTAATCATAACTAGTGCTCTAACTCCTCACAATATACACTTTATGCCACTTTGGGCACAATTTCATATTAATTCGGGAGCTACTGTGTTGACAATGGTCAAAACTTGACTTAAAATTGACCTTATAAGTCTGACTGTGACCTTGAAACAAAGGTCAAGGTCATCAAAATTTAATCAACAGTTTGCACTCTCCCAACAGTGAACCCATATTAGTTTGGTAAGAATTCATTCATTGGTTCTAGAGATATGGTAGAATATATTGAATTGAAAGTACCAAAATTAATGAAAATTGACAGTGTCTCTAAAAGAAATTCTGCAGACATAAGATTTTACTTTAAAAGGTCGAATTTGAGAAAAGATGTCACCAAAGACATCAATTCAACTTATAAGGGAATGTATTTATGAATGCCATAAATTTTGAAGGAAAAATCTAGCTTATAATATGACTCCCCTGGTTCATGCTGATTTACCCCACCCACTTTAATAGCCCCATTTTTCCAAAAGTAGGGCTTACGGAGCTTAACCACTATTGATTCAGTATAGCGGATACTATAGGCTAATCATCAGCTGAAAATAAAACATTTTGCTCTTGGGCAGAAAAAGGGCCTTATAGGCACCCCCCTTTCGCATGAACTTTCATCATTCATTTGAGCATTAAAAGGAATTTGTTTGAACCTGAGCACTTGCAAAGTTTCTTCAGCGCACATGCGTACAGAGGCGTCGCCTCCACATGCCTATGGTGCCTAGTAACACTAAAAAGGGTAAGGGATAGGCCCCATTACTTTGACTCTGATCGTTTATAGCATAGGCAGTTGGCACTAGTCTGACTCATAAACATAGGAATGACCTCGAAATATATTGGGATGAAAACATTTGGCTAGAAACTCGTATTAATAAACAGAAATATCTAATAGGTATATTCTACAGCCCGAAAACTTCAGATTCCATTTTTTTTTAATTCTCTCAATCTTAATATCGATAAAGCGATGCAGATAACCCGTAACATTATAATTGTCGGAGATCTGAATGAGGATTTATTAACTGAGTCCTATCATAACTTATAGATATCTTAGTAATTAATTCGTTGCAAAATGTTATTGCTGAACCGACTCGTGGTCGGGCATTATTAGATCCGGTCATTGTCGCGGATGATTGTGTTGTGTATAATGCGGGGACCATATGTTATCCCCCGGATATATCCGATCATAAGGCTGCGTATTTGTTCATTCCTCACGATTATGCCATATGTAGTGCATTTAAAAGAACTGTATGGCTTTATAAGAGAGCAAATTTTATTGGACTTAACAATGAGATTTCTATGTTTAATTGGGACTGTCTGTATGAAGGAGCCGTCGTTGAAGATTGTTTATTATTTATGACACTTTTTTTATGGAATTTTCCCCATAAAGAAGTAACTGTTCGTCCATACGATAGACCTTGGTACGATTTCAAAATCCGCAAGTTGTCCAGAAAACGTGACCGTCAGATTAAAACCTATTTATTCCTTAAACCATTCCGACTGGCTTAGTTAAATAATCATTTGAAACAAAGTAATCAACCTTATAAGAAACATGTTATAGAACGTTTCTTTAATAATCTAGAAATATCACTTCTTGATTCATTTACAGATAGCAGAAAAGATTATTGGAAAATTATTCGTCATTTTGTTAAAAATAAAGATTTCCTCAATATCCCCCTTAATAAAACATTTAGAGTCTGGAGACACTGTTCATTATACTACTGATGAAGAAAAAGCCGACTGTTTGAATTTATATTGTACTTCTGTGTCAACTGTAGACGACTCTCACGCTGTTTTACCTCCCTTTGTCGAAATAACGAATCAATATTTAGAAAACATTAATATTATGGAGAGTGAGGTGAGAGGTATTCTAGATATATTAAATGTAAACAAAGCATCAGGACCAGATATGATTAGTAACAGAATGTTAAAATACATTTCAACCTAAGTAAATAAACCTTTAAGTGTTATACCTCTATATATCTCAGGTCAATTCAAGAGAGCATTTTTCCGGAGCCATGGAAACATTCTCAAGTAGTGCCAATCTATAAAAGGGAGAAACAACAATACCGGCTGGTTATCGCCCCGTATCTCTATTTAGTAATGTAGGGAAAATATTTGAAAGGGTAATTTTTAAACATATTTATAATTATTTATATAGTAATAATTTAATATATTAGTATCAGTCTGGATTTTTACCGGAGCACTCTACAACTTTGCAACTCGATATTTATCACCACATTTGTCAATCTTTTGATGAGAAACAGTTTTCCTGCGTGGTATATTGCGATATTTCAAAAGCCTTTGATCGAGTTTGGCATAGAAGCTTTTTATTTAAATTAAAGCAAAATGGTATTAAGGGGAAAATGTTAGACTAGATTTCAAATCACCTGAATAAATTCTTCTTCTGCTTCTGATGAGACTACAGTTGGAGCCGGTGTTCCACAATGATCTGTTTTAAGGCTGCTTTTATTTTTTGTATATGTTAATGACATTTCAGAAAATCTTTTAAGTTTGATTCGTTTGTTTGCCGGTGATAGCTCCCTCTTCTTCTCTGCCAGGAGTATTGAGGATATTGAGGGAATTATAAATCATGACTTAGCTGTTATGCATGCGGGGGCAGCATCATGGTTGGTGGCCTTTAATCCAAATAAAACAGAAGCAATTTTGTTTACTCTTAGACGTAATATTGATAATCCAAAACTCGTTTTTAATGATACAACTGTTAAATCGCATAAACATCTGGGTGTTACTCTGAGAGTAAGGGACCGACCATTTGATATTCCTGGGGGGGGGGGGGGGGGGGGGGGGGGGGCTGGTACTCTTGATGGAGACACGACATTTTATTTCACTGGCCTCTGGAAACAATTTCTTTTTTTTTCACCTTGTTGGAGCTAATTTATTTTTTTTACATACTAACTCAAACAGGTTTTTGTTTTTTTTTAATTTTATAGCTGAACTATCAGATCCTTATTTACTTGACCTTAATATCCTTTTATTTTACCCACATCAGTATTTTTACACCTTTTTTTCTCAGAAAAAGAACATGGTGCTGTCTTTAACCAGGCCAAGGGCATGGCTTAGCTTGCTTTTGCAAACCAGTGCCTGGAGCGAGCATGTTTCTCTTTTCATCTAAGGTACAGATACAAACATCCCTGTATGAGTTTGGCAAAAATTCGGCCTTAAATTAGGGATATTTTGGCCAAAATTTAGGGCTATTTTGGCAAAGTTTTAGGGCTAACATTAGGAATTTAATTTTTTTTCTATCCCAATATATGCCCAAACATGCTTTATTCGTACTTTAGAAAGTTTGATAAATACTTACATGATAGAGTCACATTACTTACATGATAGAGTCACATTATACATGAATGGCAATTAATAAAATAGCTGAAAGTTATGTGCTAAGAAGTTAACAAAGCGGGGTCTGGGTGCGTTGTCCCCAGAAGCTAAAGCAATTTCCTAATTTCAATGGCAATTGTAAGACTGGAAATAATAGAGAAAAAGTAGGAATGATGATAAAAATAAGGGTTTTCATATTAGGACTTTTGCCTTTTAGACTGTTTATTTTGCCATAATGGTTTTGTCTCCCATAAGCTAGTGACCCTTTTGCAATTCAGTTTTAGTGGAAACATTTACTTAGTAATGTGGCAGATCAATAATACATGTATGTGAATGTTGTATAGGATGTTTTTGTAAATGTATGCACATGCGGGCCCGCTGGTGTAAACCAATTGTAGATAATATTAAAATATTACTATAAATATGGGGGTCTGGGGGGTGCAGCCCCCCAGAAACCAGAGGCATTATAAAAACTCAATTCCAATGGAATTATCTGCAGACTATATTTTTTTGTTGAAATTTTGGGTGGAGACAGGTTATTTTATTCTCTTACTTTTGAGGCCAGATTATTTTTTGAACCCCCTTATGAGCCAGGTTATTTTTTCTTGCATATCCAAAGACAGGGATTTTTTTTGATAAATATACCAGCCCCTCCCCCCCCCCCCCCAGAATATCAAATGGTCGGTCGGTCCCTAACGGACAATGGCATGTGCAAATCGAAAACATAAAGTCTGCGTACAAGACAGTGGGAATAATGAGAAAATTAAAGTAGTCTCTTAGTAGACAGGCACTAAACCAAATGTATATATCCTATATTAGGCCAGTTTTGGATTTTTCTTCTATCTTATGGGACGGTAACTCTCTTCAAAACAGAAATGCTCTTTAAAAACTCCAGAAAAGGCATCTCACATTGTTACTGGCCTCACCAGGTTTACATCTCTTGTAAATTGTACAAAGAATGCGGCTGGGTGTCATTAAGTGACAGAAAGCAATTTCAGAAGCTTTGTTCTTTGTATAAGTGTACTAAGTCTGATAGTTTTGTTCCTGATTACATTTCGGACCTCATCCCCCCTTTTGTTTTTGAAGTTTCAAATTACCCTTTAAGAAGTCGTAATAATGTTTCTAGTGCTTATGCACGGACAGAAATATTATCAAAATCTTGCATACCCTGTGGTGTTACTCTCTGGAACAAATTGGATGCCTCTGTGAAACAACTCGATTCTTTTGCTTCCTTTTGTAGATCTTTGAAAACTTGGCCAAAAAGACAGATTTATTGGAAACTGTAGCACATTATGATTTAACCTTAGTCAGAAGGTCCTTGTTGAAACATGAAATAAAGAATAATTTGATTCATTTCTTTGTTGATGAGGAACGTTTTTATTTCTCTACAATATCTCACACTCTTGTATCTCAGACAGATTTGCCGATGCAAGAATTAGAAGATCAGAGACAGATAGAAATGGAAAAGTTAAGATTAGAGCATGAGGAGAAAATTAAGCTTGAAACATTAGAACATGAAAAATTAAGGTTAAAAATGGACAAACGAAAAAAGAAAGAGAAATGCAAAAGAAAAAGAAAGAATTGAAATAGAAAATGAGAAATAATTATTGAAATTTGAAGAAGGAGATAAAGAAAGAGAAAGACAATTTCAAATAAGAATGAAAGAAATGACCACATCAAATTGCATTGCAATGGACTATCTCATAATTTAAAGTTATTTACGTTAATACTAGTGGTAGATAACGATAAAAACAAACTACTAGTATGCTGTTTTATCTAATGATTTAAGATAATTCTATAGCTACACTGCTAACAAATTAAATCAAAAGCAGTTTACCTTGAAATCATATGCTTGCAACGAAAATACACATAGGTAACGTGTGTAATCGATCGTTTCGGCTATAGAACCATTGGATAAAATGGCTACACGTGTTTTGTCCGATATGTACCAATCATTGATGAATTTTATGTAGTCATCTGTTGCCAGAGAGGCGCCGTGGTCGAGTGGTTAGAAACGCTCGGCTATTGTGCAGAAAGTCGCTGGAAGGTCGTGAGATCGTGCCTAGGTTTCGCCATCCGACGACTGGAAAACTCTCTCTGTCAAGCCAGCAGCAAATGGGTACCTGTTTCGAATCAGGGAAGGATAAGGCAGCTAAAGAAGAGGGATAGGCTCCGCCTTTCATATGCTGTGCCCAAGACACAGATGACCTCTAACCCCCCTGCCCTTACGCGGCTATAAGGCTATGGGAAACCCTCATCTTTATTGTGCCGAAAATTAACACACATGCTTACTTACAGTACATATGCCCCCGAACTTAAAGGCGAAAGCGGCCAGCGTAAACCTAATCAGGAACTATGAATGAATGCATCTCAGTTTATACTGAAATTCAAATCATGAGGATCCCGTGTGGCTGCAGTGCTATCAAGATTGTAGTTTTCGAAATGTTCCTTAATCTTTCCATATCATAGCCTGGCATTTCTTACGCTTACTGTTTAAAATATCAAGACACAAATGACCCTTTAAGCAGATCATTCTTGATCTCTTCCAAAATGTTGCATTATTTCCTTCTTTGTTCACACGTATGTTATATTGGAAACCTTAAATAACCTATATTTAATCCGTTCTTCCATTTTCGGTTTTAACCAACATCAAATAACACGTGCACATAATGTAATGTTACTTAGTTTCATTCTTCCGAGGTACTCATGTTGTCATCTGCAGTAGCTGCGCATCGCTTCCCTAGTCCACTGGAAACCGTCAACAACAACAACAACAAAAAAAAAAAAACAAAAAAAAAAAAAAAAACAAGTGCACATACAAAAAAATTATGCACTATGATAGTTTTGTTAGCTTCATTCTCGCCAAGTACTCATGTTACCATCCGCAGCTATTGCAACATGGGTACTTGAAACAGGGATACTTGGCGAGAATGAAGCTAACAAAACTGTCATAATGCATAAACTATCATAGTCATACCAAAGAAAAGACTTTCCATCCCAAGTTCAGGCCTACCATTATTTCTAATTTGTCTTATGTCAATATGACTGATCTTTTCAAAGTAGTCATCGACGCAAATTTCTTCGTATTTATTCATGTACCTTTCAGGATCAGTAAACATAGATTTAAGAATATCAGTGTTATTTTTCATTAAGAATGTTGTAAATTCCCATAAGTTGACTCTAATGTTTGGGCAAATTTTTTCTGTTGTCAGTCTGTATGGCACAAAGCAGGCCGATTTTGTGCCTTCAGTTACCAAGACTCTTGCCTCATTTATTAAACGCTGAGCATTTTCCTTTAAAAGCTCAATTTTGAGCCTGAAAGTTGTTCCATCCACATACATGTAAACTGGAATCACAGAATCTGCTAATGTTACAGCTTCTTGTAATAGCTTGGGTAAAGAGCAAGACGAACTAGTGGACGAAATATAGTACAGCAGCAGATGTGGCTCAATGAATTTGCCGCAGGTGGTATTGAAGACGGCATTATCAGTATCACTGCCAATTGACTGGACCATTTCTTTAACTAATCTAACGTCCCTGTAGCAAAACGGACAGGCGAGATTAGAGAATATAAGATGCTTAAATATATTTTTACCGATTCGCCACAATTTATCTTCCTTGTCTGCCGCTGAGTAGTTTTCTTCACTCCACACCACCGACAGTGTATAGATGGTTTCCACTGACAGGCCGTACGTTTTCTGTATCAGCTGTTTACATTCCCCGTAGAAAGGGATGTTCAAGTATGGGCAAATAAGTAGTCGACAGGTTTTCTGTAAGAAATGGAACAAAAAAGAGTGACGAGCAATGAAAATTTAGCTGTCAGTATATGTAATAGGTACCACTCCGTTCATCCAGTGCAGCAAATTACCGTTTAGTGCTGTGGACTCTATCATTTGCACAGTTGATATTTCTAGTATTTAGCGTCATTTGCATGCTGATGTAATGTTTTCATATACACACATGCATTAAGATCCTTTTCAACGCGACACTTGACAACCGCCACAAGAAAAGGAACCTAACGATGTGTGTACAGCCTAGACTCAGATCATCCTAAGTAATAGTGCAACTGTGCAAGTCCTCCGTTCGGGTCTTGCCCTGTGACGGTCTATATTTAAACCTTTATTACTAGGTTAGGAAAGGAGCATACAAGCTGATGAAGGGTCTGGCTTTGGAGAAATAGGGTTGATCAGCAACTGTCCAGGACAAGTCTGGGAAATGTCTTGCAGAAGAACAAAATATTTTCAGCGAATGGACGCAGTGTTGCTCAGAACTATGCAGCCATGGGAGTTGTGGTGATAGTGCAGTTCTGGACTGCAATCAGCCCCCCCCCCTAGAAGAGGATCTACAGTCGGTACTTCGAGAGAGGGGTTGCGGTGAAGACAGTAGAGGAGGGGAGGACTGTCGGAGTTGATGAAGTGCCAGCAGGGCTTGTTCAAACTGGCGTGCAGACCATGATTGATGTTTTATCAGAATTCTGTAACAAGATCTGGAGAACGGGGTAGTGGCCCAAACCATGGACTCAGTCACTGATTGTTACACTTACTAAAATGGCAACCTACAGCTCTAACTGCCGGAACTACAGAACGATCGGTGATTCGGGTGGGGTCGTGCTTAGGATCGTCTTGAACATTCTCGGACCCCAAGCCGGGACGATAAGCGCAGGGCGGCTGGCTGGGGTCGGAGCCGGAGGGAGCGAACAGATATTCAACCTCAAAATCCTGTGTGAAAAGTACCTCCAACATAAGAAAAATCTGTGTCATGTCTTCATTGATTTAAAACAACAGACCTTTGACAGGGTATTGCATGCGAACCTGTAGGCCGCAATGCAGGGATGCAGTATCGGCGTGGGTCTAGTTCGCACCATTGAGCAGCTCTACAAGGCTACAAGTGTAGTGCATACGTATGACAGCACGGTAGAACGGTTCGGAGTAACAGTTGGAGCCAGGCAGGGATATCCTTTGTCGCTCACACTCTTTGGCATTCTTCTCGAATTGATCATGTTTGATGCTCAGGAACAAAGGTAAACCTAGGCGGCAGAATGTTGTTTTTCCATGAAAGCCATGAAAGAGACGCTCTTGCTTGGGAAAAGCAGGAACTGGAGTCTCTGGTTGAGAATCTCGACAGGATCTGCACACGGTATGGAATGGAGATCAGCGAGAGTACCGTGCTGGTGGCGTCCTAGGGGAGATGCGGGACGGATGGTGGAAGCTGGATACGATGGATACGATGGCAAAATTCAAGCCTTAGATACCTTGGAGCAATTGTCTTGGATAGTGTCTCGACACCGGGATGGGGGTGGGGGTCTCTTGAAGATTGCACATTCCATTGCAGCTTTTAGAAGGCTGAAGGCAACTCGGAGAGGTAACAAAATATGTCTCGGATCAAAAGTTGAATTCGTATGCTCCCTTGTCATTTCCGTGTTTCTTATGTCTGAATCATGAACCTTGACAGCAGAGTTAGAGAAAAAACAAAGGCCTTTGGGATGAGCTGCTACCGAAAGTTCTTGAATGTTACGTACAAGGACCACATAGCCAGTGAGGAGGTGTGCCGAAATATCCAAGCAGTCATTGGAGAATATGAAGAACTCGTGACCATGCTCAGAAAGTGGAGTCTTGGATGATTTGGCCACTTCTCGGGGTCTTCTGGTTTAGCAAAGACAATTCTATAGAGCACAGTGAAAGGAGTGAGTAAAGAACTTGTAGTTTAACGAACTAATAAACAATACATGTATTTCACTCATGTCAAGACCTTGCCTCCGAATTCGTAGGACTTTTACAGGGTGGATGATCGCGTGTTTTCTTGTGTCATTTTCTTACGCCATTCTGAACGAGGATACTCCCGGGAATTCTTCACGTTTTAGTTTATAATTTCTTTGTTTTTGTAAACATTCTTTCAAAATGCAGCGCAGTGAATGTGTCTTCATGAGGGCTTTCAGACGATATTCGCAATTTTATCGTCGGTTTTATAATTTTTGAATTTAATCGTCTCCCACAACATCCGAAACCGAAAGTAGGCTGTCGCACGTGAATGATGTTGTAGCTCCAAAACTGGGGGAGGTTTAAAAGTGAAAACAAGTAAACTCTCAGTAAAAACAAGAATACCAGTTAAAAGTACTTACGAGCGCGCATTCACTGTACTATATTCTATAAGACTGCATTCGGCAATAAAGAAGTCATTTTGAGAAAAACTAACTACGAAACAGTCGTTGTACTAGAATTCCCAGTATTTTCTGTGACGTGAAAACCATGTGATAATCCACCGTGTTTTATCCGATCTGAGATAATTGACACTCAGGTCCTGCTGCTACGATGAGCTCTGCCGCAGAGGCACTAGGCAGCTCATTTTTTTCGCGGGACCCGATGGGCAGAGGCCCGACGGTGAAGGGGGAAAAAAAAGAGAAGAGGTATACAGTAATGGGGATGTTTGGACAGCGTTTGATTGGACAGGGATGGACTTTGCCAGCACAACTAGGCAGCGGACAACAGGACAAGGTGTACAGAGATTGTTGCAAAGCCATCTGTGGTGCTAGTTTCAAAGTCATCTGTGGTGCCCCAACGACATTGCAAGGTTACAGAATAGAACAGAATAGAATAAAAATGCACGTTGCTTTCGGATGAAGTCCGGGTACTTGTTTTAGATTCTCTTTTAGCGTATGGAATTTAATAATACTTTTTCGGTCTTATTTTTCGCAAATTTTTCGTGTTCACGGTCATTGCGACTCGCCGGAAACTAAATTGCGATAGGTCCGCGACGTGTTCGCGACACCTGTGATGACTTTGCGACTATGTTGCGACTACATTGCGAGAAATTTTGTCGCATAAAAAAGTTTTACATGTAATGCGAACCGTTTGCGCCAGTTTGCGACTCACGCGAGGATATTGCGAACCCCCGCGAACGTTTCAAGACAGTTTTGAGACTCATCCGCAAATGCAATTCGCAATCAGTCGCAAACTGTCGCATCCCAGTGAGTTAGGGGCTTAAGGTTTTATTTTTAATTTATGTACCTTTATAATTTTTTGTCTATTAATTTTTTGAATTTAACTTAATCAAAAAGACAAAACAAAATGTGAATCCAACGTTAAAAGGTAGAACATATACAAGGTAACCAGGAATATAATAAGGGCCTTTATTGATATGTTAATTTACAGTTTATACAATGAAGACAAATCTCATCTGAAGTTAGTAACTTCATCATGTACTCCAAGAAAGGCGTACACTAGGTAGGTAGTAAGGCGTACAGTATTCAAATCGCCCTTAGCATGATTCTAAAACCATTTTCAGCCTTTTCTCATATGTTTTATGAAAATCTATAAAATGAACGAAGGCGTTATTAATCTACAGTTTGTTAGTTATGCTAATAGGATTATAGCTGGGGTTAGCACGACACAAGTTCGTCTTATTTTAAACTGTTCGGAATAAAATTTCTGTGACGGTAATTAGTTTTTCATTCTGCAGAGCAATAAAGAAATTCACCGAAGAACGAATTATATACTGAGGGACTTTAAAAACTCACCATTGTATGTCATGTTATTTTACCCAGAATTTGCAATATTGGAAACATTTGAGCACACGTGCGAGTTAGCATGGTTAAGTTCTTTAAGTCTGCTAACGCTTACAGAGAGTGTGCAACCATGTATAGAAATTTCGAGAAAATGGAAAGTTGGTTACTTTTTCGCATTAAATTTTCACATTTTGTCGAATTTTAATGTTTATGCACCTGAATGAATACCACACACTGTAAAAACAATGAAAAATGGCAAAGATCCTTGAAAAAGTGTTTTATCGATGTTCGATGTTCTTTTTAAAAAAATAGGGTTCAGTTCAAAATTTGGAGATGCCCGACTTAAACGCCGACCAGTTGATTGTTTACCTACGCAGGTCATGAGAGTATGTCTTAATGTACCAGTTCCAAGCAAATTTGAATAAGTATTCAAATGTCCGTTACCTTCGCTTCCGGTTTTGTGCAAAAAATTTGAATCTTTGCAACATTACGTTGAAAAGAAAGAAATGTAACCGATAAAAAGAGAACACAAAGCATGAACAATGAATAACCTCTGATTTTTATGTCATTGAAATCTGATCAGCAGTTACGAAATTGCAGCAAACTGAAAATCACGCTTCAGTCATCATTGGATTAATGCGAATTTATCTCCCTTTAGGAATATTCTAAAGCAAAATTTTGCATTCATTTTGAAAGCTTGTGTTCCCGATTAAAATTGGAATAAACCAAAATTACAATAGTTGATGGTTGTATGAAACAAAAATTCATTTTTCTAGCATATCAAAAGCTACATGTCGGTGCGTTTCTAAAGTCTCTCAGTATTTTAAACCTACCTCTTTACATTTTCGAAGCAGGATAACTATAACTGAAGCAGCATATGCGAGACAAAATCGCAAAAAGTAATGATATCCGACTACTGGTTATAAGCGAATGCTTGTACTCTCGATTCAACGCTATCAAACCCGGAAGAGATGGTACAGTACGTTCGGATACTGTGAATATTAATGGTTGCCTAAAGTATCCCAAGCTTTTTGTTAAAGATATGCTATCCCATTAAGTACTCCCATTTGACGTCTCGTTAGAATCACCTTTGATGGTGTGCTTTGATGATAAGTCAATACACATGCTGTGGCATCGCCTATGCGTCACATTGCACAGCAGACCTTTCCTTTGGATTCTTTTACTTGATGTTATGTCCGCTTGTCTGTGGTCTTCTAGATAGCTTTATGGTCATCCTGTATAGCTGCCGATTTTGCTTTCTGTTTTGTTTAGATTTATTATTTAATTGGGTGCTTTCGTTCGTCAAATGAGCGGGTGGTGTTTTCGATTGGGGTAGCTAATGACTACCTGTTCAGGAAAGAGCTGTTAACCGTGCGTATCTGTCGTGAACTTGTCAATTTCCGCATACAGCTGTATCACGGTACATAGGCCGACTTACATACGCGAAAGCATCTTGGGATACTGCGCGTGACAGTACTGACAGTTTTTCTTAAATATATCGACAGAGATGAAAAATATCACATAATCTATTTTTACAATCATATTTCTATCTATCTAGAACATTTCGAAACTTTCGCTTCACTTACCATGTTAATCCTGATTTTAAGAAAAACATGCAGATTTTTGCATTCATCTGTTACTGCCTTATACCCCTATTCCACACAGACCACGAATCCCACGAATCGTCACGAATTAATCAATTTTAAGATTCGTAGCTGAACCGTAATTACTTCGTGAAGTTCTTAACAGAATCGTATATATTCGTAGTCAGTTCTTGCAATTCTTGAGCAATCGGGAATTCGTGGCAAAAGTTTTGAGCTGTTCAAAAAATTGGCCACGAACTCCCGATTAAAACAATTCGTTGTTAATTCGTAACAGATTCTTAATGCATTCTTAGGCATCGTAACTGAATCGAAATCGATTCTGAGGCGTTCGTAGTGCTCCCATCTCATTCGGCGATTCGTGAATTTGTACCTTTGATGCATTTGCGCACAGTGAAGACTCTGGACGCATGCATTTATCTATCCAGCGGGCAAATGACGTTGTACTGACGTCGATGAGATGTCACTCCGTCGCACTAACCTTAGTACGACGTCGTTACGACATCATATGCCTTGTGCGTAGATATTTCATTTTGTGGCCATAGATTTCTGATGATTCATACTTAATATGTGGGTACAGCAAAGGTTCTGATCAGACTTGGGGCCTTTTTATACCTATCTTGGGAGAAAATCCCACGAATTTTCAAGAATAGCCACGAATTCATTTTATTCGTACCGGATTCGTAACTGCATTCGGCGTATTCCTAACTGATTCGTAACTAATTCTAAACGTTCGTGCAGTATTTCCAAAGAGATTCCTGTAAATCGTACTAAATTCTTGACAAAATTCGTGCGAGTCCAGCCGAATCCAGGCGAATCCCACGAATATTCGTAACCCCATCGTACTTGTATCGTAACTGAAACGCAGAGCATCACGAATTGGACCAGAAAATTTACAATCGCCACGAATTCTAATATTTATCAATTCGTGGCGATTCGTGGGATTCGTGGTCTGTGTGGAATAGGGGCATTAGAAAGCAGCATGTACAGTCTTAATTCCTTTATCATTTGCAAAACACGTATCCATTAGCTAGTAGCCTATTTTGTGCTCATTACAATTACGGTTAAATAAGATTCCTACTAACAAACGGCAAAATATCACTAGAGGGGTCCGTACCGTTTCAGATTTGCGACCATCGAGTAGCAAGCATCATAGCAAACATCGAGTAGCCTGCTTATCATAATGCATCCGAAGCTTATTTCCAAACTAAACTGAGTTTAACTATGATAAATTGAACCGACAAATTAAAAACTTAAAGAGTTCCTTCGAAGGCAGAGGACACATTCGAAAGACGGAACATGGGCCAAACTTCAAAGTTTCGGTTATTCAAGCCTCATCAGTGACCCTGACAATATCTGGCGATGAAAAAGCATACTGTAATTTCTTAATTTTGATGATAAGGAAGTCGATTGAAAGACTGATAAGTGTCGAAAGAAGTCCGAATGATTAAAAAGCGATGATCTAGAAGAAGAGTCTAAATCAATCAAAAGTTTCTGATTTCTCAGAATATATCCTCTGATCTCAAAGGACAAAAATAAATATAATCTATACTATGGATGATGTACTGGGAGACGTTTTACGGCTACCACACGGCACACATCTACTGCAGTAAAGTCAAATTAAAATCTTAAAGTGTTCCTTTGAAAGTAGAGAAAACATTCGAAAGAAGAAACATGGGCCATACTTCGAAGTTTCGGCTATTCAAGTAGATTAAAGGTGAGTCGTGCAACACGTGTCGCTGTGTAACCCGTCTTAAAATGGTTGCATTCTCGAGAATTATCTTTTATATTGTTGTGTATACTGTTAAGAGATTTGTATAAGTGCTCGCTCGACACCTTACATCTTAATTGAAATTAGCGGATATGTGTAAAGTATCTTTTGATCTATGACTAAAAGAAACGATCGGGTACGTGTAAAATGTTTAGAGTCATAACTAAAAGTTAACTAAAAACATTTTGATTTTGCCTGCAAAAAAAGATGTCCCGTTTCATAAACATTTTTTTCTACGGAAAACCCACCTGTCTATATCCCCCAAAAACTTGATTGAGGGGAAATACTGTTTTCACGTTGTCCTTCCTTCCGTCCGTCTGTCTGTCCGCAACTCGCTTTTCCCTAATTCGTTCGAAATTATGTCCACTGATGCGGCATATGAAAATGTTTGACACGTATTAGTCTTTAATTTTCCCGTTGGCTTTTAATTCTGAGTTATGTCCCTTTGTATTTTTCGTAAAAAAGTTTTTTTTATCGCAACCCCTCCTAGACCGTTTGACGGATTTTCTTGAAATTTAGTATGCGAATCCATTTTGGTATGAAGATGGGCATTAAGGTAACCGTTACGACTTTTAATTCTGGCCCCTTGAGTTATGACCCTTTTTAATATTTTCCTTTTTATTGTGTTTTTGACCATTACTGCTTTGATTATATTCAAATTTGGTTTACAGACGCAGCACAAAAAAGAGTTGATATATTTTTTTTTTCAGTTTTCCAGGAAGGATTACCCAGCTGAGTTATTCCCCTTTGTATTTTTTAGAAAAAAATGTTTATCTCAAATCCTCTAAGACGGCTTATGAAATTAAATATATGAATACATTATGGCATGAAGGTGTGCATTAAGGTTACGATTTTAAATTCTGAGCCCTTTAGCCTGGGATGTGCCCCTTTTTTATGTCCCCCACCATGCGGGGAGGGGGAGGGCATATTGTTTTTATTGCGGATCCTGTCGGCGTCGGAATCGGCGTAGCTTCTTATCTGCACTCTTTCTCCTGAAAGGATGAATAGATTTTGACCAATCTTGCACAATACATAATTAGGTAGGAGCAAAGACCTGATTAAATTTCATTGACCTTGACCCCATTTTCAAGGTCACAGGAGGTCAAATAGTGTTGAAAAATGCATTGTCTGCGCTCTATCTTCTGAATGGATGAATGGATTTCAACCAAACTCGCACAGAAATGTAAATGGGTGATAATAAATATTGTTTAGATTTTGGTGACATTGGCTTTATCTTCAAGGTCACAGGAGGTCAAAGAGTGTTGAAAAATGCCTTGTCTTGACTCTATTTCCAGAATCGATAGATGGATTTTGACCAAATTCGCATAGATATACAACTGGGAAATGGTCAAGAACTGATTAAATTATGGTGACCTTGACCATACTTTCAAGGTCACAGGAGGTTAAAAAATGTTGAAAATCCCCTGTCTGCATTCTATCTCCTGAATGGTTAAATTGATTTAAACTAAACTTGGACGGATATTTTAATGGGAAGTGGAAAAGAACTGATTAAATTTTGGTGACCTTGACACCATTTTTAAGGCCACAGGAGGTCAAAAGGTGGTGGAAAAACCTTGTATGCACTCTATCTCCTGAATGGGTGGATGCATTTTAAACCAAACTTGCACAAATATATCAATGGGAGATGCAAAAGAAGTTGTTACATTTTGGTATTCTTGACCCCATTTTCAAGGTCACAGGAGGTCATGGAATGATGAAAAATGGCTTGTCTATACCATTTCTCTTGAAGCGATTGATAGATTATCACATAACGTAGACAAGCAGTGCTCCAGTTAGACATTTTTACAAAGGCGCCGCGCCCTGCCCTCAAATTTTGGCGTCCGGCCCTTGTTAATAACGCCCCGCCCAAAATCAAACTGTTCCAAGATTTTGATGTACTGTAAATAAATTGTTAAACTTTGCAAAGTAGCTTATAACATTGCGTAATTGAATAGCCAAAGAATACATACTTATAGACGTGTGAAAAAATTCTTTCATGAATGTCTAACGATTATCTACCTGGACAATTATCAGTGGACACTCACGAAATGGATTAAGGTCACTCAAAATGTCAATCAGTTGCGTTTTAACTGACATAAATGACACTATATTCGGTACTTATTGAAGGTGACAATTAGAAAATTAGCTGGATACCTGAACAATGCAGTGTGGCAATTTACACTCAGAGCAGACAAGTCACTCATTTTAAGAGATGATCAGCTCACCTATAAGATCAAAATTTAAAGACGCAACTTCTCTGCTGGGAGTTATGTGGGGGGGCTTGTTCCAATTACACAATGTGAAATTTATTCATCCAATCAGTGGACCAGAATTACCAGTTATAATAATTTCATTGGCTGATGGCAGACTGGAGGTGTTGACACTATGTGATCAAGAGACAAAATGACACCGTTCGAGTTAATCCTTCTTATATAGTACCACTGCTGTCTTTAAACTGTTATTGTCATATTGGTAGTGTCATATGTATTCCCGACTCATTTAATTGTCAATAAAATGGAAATAGAATCAAATCAAATCTTGCTAGAGCAGTCTTCCCTGCTGAAAAGACTCTTTTTATTTTTTTTTAAACTCTGAGCAATGGAAACTAATTTATAGATGCTGGTAGCTTTATTTTTCTTCAGTTAGCTGGTTAATTTTCACCTACTCTTTTCTATATGCAAGTAATAAAAGAGAGTATATGGATCCAATATATGTTTAATCAGTTTTATTGGTCAGCTTTAGAACCAAGTGCCTGTTAAAAATACGTTGCATATGAAACAATGCGCTCTTACAAGTGATGCACTCCCAAACCAGCATGCCTTCTGAAAATTTCTAGGTAGAACCTTGTAATGGGAGTACATTTACACAGAGAAGCACAATATTTCCACTCAAAAAACAAAACAACAACAAAAAAACAACCAAACAAAAAAACAAACAAATAAAAACAAAAAAACAAACAACAAAATCCCCCCCAAAAAAAAAAAAAAAAAAAAAAAATAACCCCCCCCCCCCAAAAAAAAAAAAAAAAAAAAAAAAAAAAAAAAAAACGAAGAACAAACACTACAGCCCTCCTTTGAGGTCTGAATTTCCAAATCCTGTTGCTCCAGCAACCCACCCCACCCCCTCCTAAGAGCGGGACTTCTCCCACACCCGCTCCAAATTTGTCGCTTTTTGACCCAAAGTGCCCTTTTAGAGCACTGTCACTCTGTCCTGACCAGACTTTAGCTGGAGCACTGACAAGTATATTATCAGGAAGTGCAAAAGAACTAAAAAGTTTTGGTGACCTTGACCCTATTGTCAAGGTCACAGGAGGTCTTAACTTAATTACATTTAGGGAAAATGATACTGCTAGGAAAGCGCAGGTGGGGGCATCAGTTTTTGTCGAAAACATTTCTAGTTATATACGTTTTTTTTCTTATTTTATGGGGTGTTGGCCATTTTACTTTGAGTTTCTTCAAATTTGTTTCATAGATGAAGCATAAGAATAGGGTGACACAAATTTTTCTGATTTTTTTCCCGGAAGGGTTTTGCTGAATTATTCCTCTTTGTATGAATAAAGTTTGTTGTCGCAACTTCTCCAGGACCACTTGACTGATTTTCTTGAAATTGAGTAAATACTATATGAACACATAATAGTATGCAGCTGTGCAGTCAGGTTATGATTTTGATTTTTGATCCCTTTTGCCTAAATTGTGTCCCTCTTTTTGATATTTGCGAAATTTCAAACGAACAGAAACACACAAATCCTCCGCTCATTACTGCCAAACTAGACTGGTGTCAGCCCAGTAAATAAAACAAGACCATAAATGAATACACGAGATATCATCCTCTATGATCACTACATTTCAAAAGATGTTGGATTTAATGTATTTCAGGAATGGTCAAGTAATAAAACATCTTGGTGATAGTAATGTACCTTGCCATTTCAATGTTTGTTTATCTTAAGCATATTAAGCTTAGATAGAAATATGATACAAACAAACCAGCAGGCACACAAGTTTGAAACAATAGAAATATGGTACAAATAACTCAGCAGGCACACAAGGTTTAAATACAGATAAATACAGATATATGGTACAAACAATTCAGCAGGCACACAATACTGAAATAACAGATAAGTGGAACAAACAACTCAGCACGCAACACGATTGAAATAACAGAAATATTGTACAAACATCCCATCAGGCACACAAGGTTGAAACAATAGAAATATGGTCAAACAACTCAGCAGGACACAAGCTTGAAATAACAGAAATATGGTAGAAGCACACAAGATTTAAATAACAGAAATATGGCCAAACAACCCATCAGACACACAAGGTTGAAATAATAGAAATATGGTACAAGCAATTCAGCAGACACACAATGTTGAAATAACAGATAAATGGTACAAACTACTAAGCAGGCACACAAGGTTGAAATACAGATATATGGTACAAACAACCCAGCAGGCACACAAGGTTGAAATAAAAAAAAATATGGTCAAACAACCCAGCAGGCACACAAGGTTGAATTAATACAAATATGGTCAAACAACCCAGCAGGCACAAAAGGTTGGACCAAAACAAATATGGTACAAACAACCAAGCAGGCACACAAGGTTGAAATAATATAAATATGCTCAAACAACCCAGCAGGCACACACGGTTGAAATAACAGAAATATGGTCAAAGAACCCAGCAGGCACACAAGGTTAAAATATTACAAATATGGTCAAACAACCCAGCAGGCACACAATGTTGCAATCACAGAACTATGGTACAAACAACCCATTAAGCACACAAGATTGAAACAAAAGAAATATGGTTAAACAACCCAGCAGGCATACAAGAATGAAATAATAGAAATATGGTACAAACAATCCATCATGGACCACAAGGTTGAAACAATACAAATATGGTTCAAACAACCAATCAGGCACACAAAATTGAAACAATAAAAATGATACAAACAACCCTCAGGCACACAAGGTTGAATGACAAAATATGGTCAAACAACCCAGCAGGCGCACAATGTTGAAATAACAGAAATATGGTACACACAACCCATTAGGCACACAAGGTTGAAACAATAGAAATAGGGTAAAACAACCCATCAGGCATACAAGGTTGGAACAATAGAAATATGGTCAAACAATAGAAATATGGTCAAACAACCCAGCAGGCACACAAGGTTGAAATAACAGAAATATGGTCAAACAATAGAAATACGGTACAAACAACCCATCAGGCACACAAGGTTGAAATAACAGAAATATGGTACAAAACATCGGGCACACAATGTTGAAATAACAGAAATATGGTATAAACAACTCAGCAGACACACAAGATTGAAATAACAGAATATGGTACACACAACCCAGCAGGCACACAAGGTTGAAACAATAAAACTATGGAACAAACAACCTTGTAGGCCCACGAGGTTGAAATAACAGAAATATGGTACAATTAACTCATCTGGCATACGAGGTTGAAACAAATTTGATTCAATGGTTTCAAACGTTGTGTGGTCTCCAGAAAACTACTTACTAAATATGGGTCCATTATTTCATTCACTTTACATGCTGGATTATAATCAGCCTGTACACTCCCGAGATAATCGTTTCTCTTATAATCTATTACAGCGCTAAAGGCGATATTAGAAACAAAGCCGGGCGTCCTCGTATGTGTAACATCACAGGCTGCTGTGGCTTGTTGAATTCCTTGACTGTTGCAGGCATAGCAAAACGCATTTTTATAGAGGATAGTAAAGTTATTTTCTTCTGCCATAAATACTGAATCGTGTATATTGCATGCCCAGTCAATGTCTGGATCATATTGTCCCCATAATCCCGTCTGGTTGCAGCGGGTGTAATCAGATATGGTGCACGTATGGTAACGAAGGTCGATGTTATCTGGTTTGATCATTATTATGTCGCACTTGTCAGAAAGAATAAGAGAATTCATTTGTGAAAAGTCTGAGAACAACAGTTCTTCACATCTCGATTCCAGCTGCCAGTCGGTAAACTGTTCTACGCCATGGCAAGCTGCACAAAATTTATTTTGGTATATATGTTCATTTAAATCGTCTGATACCCAGCAATAGTCACTGACATGGTCAATGTCTGAAAGGGTACATTTGTTGATAACTGTCAAGTTTTGCTCCGAATCTGGGCAATCATCTATGATACGATACGCCTTTATATCGTGGCTTATTCCGTTGTATATTTTTGTGTTGTTTTCCGCTCGTTTTACAATAGACACGTGGCAATTCCCGATTGGTTCACGTGCATCAATCACTTCTTTATCGGGACAGCAATTTCCAGCTTTCCAACAGTTGTCCCCACAGTAACAAGCTCCACAACAAGGCACTAAATGTTCGAAGACCAGAGGCTCTTTCTGTCTATAACAGTAATCTGTGTAAGGACAGAGCCTTTCACCAATCTGATCTATAACATCTTTTCTCCTTTCTGATGTCGTGTTAGCAGTCTTGCGCTGGACATTTCCTCCACTAGCTGATATCCCAACAAGCATCAAAATACAACACATTTCCATTTTCAAATACAAGTACGCCATTCTTCCTGCTGAACTACTTACGGCTGTAATAAAAACATAAAAGTTGTCACAAAAAGGCCAAGAATCCAGGCAGCTAACACATTCTATATCGCATTTCGAATTACATGTTGATTGCATAATACCCTAATGACCGTTTATTGAAATATACTACTCAGAGATAAGACTTCCTTGGGGACATGTGACTCTTATCAAGGGGGCAAAAGCTTTAAGTGAGTGATCATATTGGAGTGACCCAGTAACCACATTTTTTTCGATGAGCGGGACAAGATAGAGCAAAATCTTCTACAAAGATACGTTTTTAAGCTTATTCAAAGTTGAAAATTCCAAAAGACATACATGTCATTTTGATGATTATGCTGAACGATAATCACAATATATTGTGATTGTGATTCTCCGATGCACCCTTGATTCATGATGTTTGCGTAAAAATCATGTTTTGAATGTTTTTAGGCCATGAGCCAGAAATGGTTTACCTCCCCCCCCCCCCCCCCAGGGGGAATTTTGTAGACCATACTTTTCTTAAAGCCCAGCATCTTAGAAGTATTTTGCAGCATGTTAGCCCTCTGGCGAGTGGGGCGTTAAGCTGTAACAGCCTGTTAAAAACGTTACCCATTAAAACAATAAACATAAAATAAAAATGATAAAAAATTATAAAAAAATAGAAATCACTTTCCTATGTTTAAAGTTATAGTGGAGTCTAATTGAAAAATCCAGCAGCTAAAAGTTATAATGTTTGACAGGTCGCTTTAGCTCACATGGTGTCATATACGTGACATTTGTCTTTACACTCCATTAAAATTGCTATTTCTATCCAAAATACTTTCTTTTTGTAAGTTACTCCACTATTATTAGACCATATTTTTGTTACTGTATAAAAGACAATTTATTGATCTTTTCAGATCTGCAAAAATTATTATCCTATCTTGTATACTTTGGGAGAAATAGCACGCCTGGTAAACTATCACAGGTACCACCGCGGAGGTACCGATAAAATGTTGTGACAGGCATCCGGAGCTACCTGTGACGGACCAAAAATAAGCAAAAAAAGGTAGGTATTCGTCTTTTTTTATAAAATACATTATAACCTGGGGGTTTATTGAAAATCAAAGAATGCTATTCGACCCTTATATACATTAAGTTTTGTCACACAGTATATCCACGGGAACTTTACATATATACAGAAGATATGACTTTTGAAGTGGCTTTAGGGTCAGGCAAAAGTACTCAAAACAAGAACAAATCGGTTGTTTTAGGTCCTAAATGCACTTTTCTTGCATAAGAATCTATTGATCTGGATACACTTACGTAAAGTAAACCTCCTTGCCCAAATATAAATGCCGATAAACTCCAAATAAGGCTGGATCGGTAAAAAAACAACTGGAGGTGCCCGTGACGGAATGGAGGAGCCTGTGATGTAAGAAAATATAGCGGTTGCAAATATTGATATTCTTCATCTCTACACCACTGCCTTGAAAGAATCGTTCATTCAACGTCGCAATTTAATCTATCATAATGCGAATATCAAGCATAGTTTTGTTAAAATGACAGACTTATACAATCAGATTCTACATCCTGCTCTCAAAACCAAGATGGAAGTAAGTATACGTTGACAATAGTTCATAAAAGACACGCATGGTAAACCGAATAAAGAGCTCTTTCCCAGACAGGTGGAAATTCACCTACCCCAAGTGAAAACAACGCTAACTTCTGTTTTACATATTTTATATTTTAAATTACAAAAGTAACCAGAAAGCAAAGTGGGCAGCTGTACAGGACCTTACTGTCAGAAGACTACAGACAAGCGGACATAAGAACACATAACGTCGATGCTTCACAACAGAAATCCAAAATCCAAAGCAGATCATCTCAAAGAGTTATTGTCCGTTTAGTTTCCGTATCTGTTTGTCAAACATTGACGAGTTGTAAGTAGCTGTTGAAAATTTACTGCCTATTCAGTGTTAGAATAGTTATGAAATGCGCTTAAATAAGAGGCAGCGTTTTTGTGAATGGTGATGACTGCCTGTTAGTCATTCCAAATCGTTAGAAATTGTTGAGGTCACACGCCATGCTAGCTACTCGAAACGTTTGCAAAAACAACGTTTCAGAAGATGACTTTTATGTAGTAAAAGTGCTCTTTTGTTACCAAATTTGATGCAGTGGCTGTTCGGAGACTTTGAATTACACGTTATTTACAGTAAGATTCCGATCACTTCAATATACTAAACGGTGTAATATTGAAAACATGTCACCTGCCGATAATGTAATCTGTAGGCCTTACGGATGTATTTGGATTCTAGCGCCAAAAATTCAAAACTACCCAGACTGAAGCACTTGTAGCACCTATCACTCCAGTTACCACAAAGTTAACGCATACAGGGAGCGTCATACGACACATGCGAGCGACACATGTGAGGTATCAAAAGGACCAACACTATAGATACCTGTACGTGACGGATATCGGCAATTTTGACAATTTGACACACCATACGTGTAGCTGGCATGACGTGTGACCTCGACAATTTCTGACAAGTTGGAACGACTCATAGCCAGCACATCCCGATCACAGTCATCACCAGTCACAAAATGTTGACTCTTATTTAAGCGCACATTTCATAACGATTCTAACACTGAATTAAGCAGATAATTTTCAGCAACTATGTGAAATTCGTCCATGTTTGACTAACAGAAGCGGAAACAAATTGGGCTATAACTCATTGAGATGGTGTTTTAGAAATTTTAACATGGAATTTCATGATATACGCATTATGATAGCTTAATGGGACGTTGAATAAATGATTCTTTCCAGGCAGTGGTTTAGAGAAGATGTCAATATTTCCAGCTGCAATAACTATTCAGATTTTCACTATATTTGCTTACATCACAGGCACCTCCACACCATTGCAGGCACCTCAAGCTGTTGTTTTGAAAAAAATCAAGCCTTATTTGTAGTCAATCGACATTTACATTTGAGCAAGGAGGTTACCTTAACACCAGTGTGCAGAGAAAAATAGATTCGTATGCAAGATCACTGCATTTAAGACCAAAAACGGCCGAATTCTTTATGTTTTGAGTACTGTGGGCTGACATCAAAGCCACTTCAAAAGTCGTATCTTTGGTTAATATGGAAAGTTCAGGGGGATATAATGTGTGACAAAACTTTATGTCTATAAGGGTCGAATAGCACTTTTTGATTTTTAATAAACTCCCTGGTTATTTTATATTTTGTCAAAAAAGAGGAAAACCTACCGTTTGTTGTCATTTTTTGGACAGTCACAGGCAGCTCCAGGTGCCTGTCACAACTTTTTATCGGTACCTCCGCCGGAGGTACCTGTGATAGTTTACCAGGCGTGAATAGGATGTTTAACACAGTACCCCCTTATAAATGTTCCATATTACAATTATCACTTTCTGTATAATTCAAGTGCTTGAACTACACTGTATGAATTAAAAAACAACAGGAAAAGGTAATATTGAATATGCCAGCCTATCTAAACAGCAAGGAACAGTTCCACAATATTTTGAACGCATTTTAGTCGGCCATAATGATCGATTATATACGTTACCGAGGGCTATTTTGTTAAACTCACATAATTTGATGATAGAATCATTTTATTTTCGTTGGAAGCAGTTTCTTCATGAAAGAATCTTTAAATGTAAAAGAAAAAATGCATTCTGGTTTATTTTCTATGATAAGTCATTACTAGAAGTAACGTAAATAACATTAACATTTAAAATATTTCATTATAATACCTTTAATCAGGTTTTTTTTCCCACTGTCACATAAAAAAACAATAACATATTTAAGTCTGGGTGTTCTTATGATATACTGTGTACCTGGACCTAGCAACATTTCTCTCAGTTTTACTCTTAGGGATTCATGAGGTGTGTTTTATACGTGATTAAAACCAGTATACTACAAATTGTAATGTTAAGGGCATTGACATATTCTGCACACATAAAACGGGTTTTTCGCTGGCAACTTTGTTATTATATCAAAGATAAAAGTATTTCATAATGGCTTTGCCCAGTTCGTTTCTTTTACAATTTGTACATTTGAGTTCTAAAGACAGTAACATACGTTAAATTTTGTTATATACAACTTAAAAAAAATAAACAAAATACCACACCAGAAAAGATAAAAAAGATAAAGCCGCAGCTAAGCCAGCATAGATTTTGCATATAGGGCTCGAATAAAATGATATACAATCAGTATGATAACATTAAAAGCTAAGCGCTTTTGACGTGTTTAGTATAAAATTATAAAATAATCAGTTATTAACAATGCAAATGTAGTACCACCTTGTTTACTGACAGGATTTGGTATAGTCTTTACGTGCACACTGAAAAAACTATAAAGCAGAACAGTAAACCTGAAGTTTGAAGATTTAAGCCAAATACAGTTCTGCATCAAAACTAATGTAGATATTTGCTGGCAGCGTATTCTTACTTTTGTAAGACTATCGTATATTTTACGTTACCAAGGGAAACAACATTGCTGAGTTACAGTTAAGAAACAAACTTTTGAAAATCATCAATGGTAGTGACAATACATTGCTTTATTTAGCTTATCTATGTATTTAACAATAATGTGTCAACCAGGAGTTTGGGAGAATAGTATCAGAAACATTTAATACAGAAAAGAGACACTGGCAGTTTACTAGCATACTGTAGCAATCTATTAATGCTGTGTTTAAGATGATCTATATTTCTATGCTTTTGTTTCTTTCTTTTTAAAGTCTAAATACTTTCGATAATCTCTTAAAGAATCTAACTACATTCAACCATCTATTAAAGCATCTATTCACCAAAGAACATAAAGATACGTTTAGTTGGACAAAAATGTTTCAGGGACAGTGTTCCAGTAGCTCTGCACACATAATGAAATGGCAAATGAAAATGACAGAATATATTAATGTTAGTCCTCGCTGTTCAGATATCTATGAGCAAATCTTAGTTGTTCTCCTTCAGAATGTATTCGCCTACACTGTAGGTATGCTTTGCAGCATAATATTGAGAAAAAGAAAAGAAAAGAAAGGCGGAACAAGTAACGTATACAACGTATTCATTGCGAGTTTATGGATTCTTCATTTCCGATATACTAAACTAGCAAAACAGTATTTCTAAAGAGCAAATAATCAAACAATAGAAATAGTGCATACCTATACATGCCAAGGAATGGTGTTTATCCCTGTTGGGGGAGAACTGCTTTTGATTGCTTCGGCTGGCAGTCACAGTTGCATATTGTATGTAGGGTAATTGAATGGCTCAGCCAACAGCACAGGTTGCGAAATTGGTTTTATCCCCATCATGACCAGAACCTAAATATTAATTAGTTGCAGCATATATCAACTCTTACTTATTTCATTCTATGCATAAAATTTAAAAAAAAAATCATCTTTATGAAGTCACTTTTAAGTGAAACTGAATTGAAGGCAAGGTCGAAATGCTTCAGCTATAACAATCTATGTGCGTCTTGCTGAGTTTTTGTGTATTTGAAAGAGCTAAATTGCCATCTGACTACCAGTGGTAAGCTAATACTACAGCAATGAATAATTCATATTGCCCGGGAACTAAATTTTTGATAACAGATGACTCACAAATCTTATCCCCCGACATATTACAATTATGTAACGTAACATTACTGTTAGATAGATTTTAAATATACACTATCCAATGATTTTTTTTATAGTTTGAGGACATATAAAACGGGCGTTTCTTCATATTTACATATACAACAGTGTCTACTTAAGACATAATATAGATAATATTAAAAATGAAATGCAGCTGATGTTGGCTTTCTTAGCTTTTCTCGTCATTTTGTAGGTTAAATTCTTCAAACATAAGTTTCTGTCCACATTTAATATATCCACTGCTAACTGCTGCCTAACTTATCTAAGCTGTGCATGAATCAAAGAAGATTGGTGGAGCACGTATAAACTTCAGTCCACCAATTCAGAGATTTAGTCTGTTTTTTTCGAATTTTTGTTGTTGTTATATACGTTACATATTTATCGTGACTGCTGATGAGTTTTGTAAGACTTTAGTTGTTTGTTTTTTATACTAGACTATTGAAACAGTCATATATATGACAATTACTTTTCTCTTCACTTCATTCTTACAATTTTCTCCTTATATTACATGTATTTAGACACTGAAGGGGAAAAACGTCAAATACAACTTAACTACGTTATACGGGTTAGTCAACTTATCGTTGACAATGTCAATTACCTTGAAACAGCGATTTATGTACTAGCAGACAAAACCCAACATTATTTAGGGCGAATACTAACATTTGTATACCAATGTGTATTTTCTATTATAACGTGAATATGTAAATTTGGGTAGTGTAAGTAACGTTGACGTTACACGTTAATGCCCCAACGTACAGAGGGCTAACATGTGTCATTTTGTTTCATATATAATGTAGTTTCAGATAATTATAGTGTCCGAAATTCCCCCTGGGGGGAGGGGGTCTATGGTCAGCTCAAGGTCTATTTGTTTTGAGAACAAATCAGCACCACAGAAATTTTCTTGTCAACATCATACGAAAAAAAAGGTGGAGGCTTCAAAGGTCGGTTATAAACATTTTGACATATATATTACTCCTTTCTGAGTCATTATCTATCAATAAATCATTAAAAGTTTAAGTTTTATAGAATATTATAAAATAAGAATCATTTATAGCGGAGCCAGTAGGCGTAGGTAAATTTTATGGGAGAAAAACACAGTGGAGACTTCAGAAGTTGAAATGAAATCACAAGAATATAATTTTATTCATATTTCTTTACAAGTATATTTCAATAAAATCCTAGTTTGCCTTTATTGAGCCTTTCATATGTATCTGCGAACACCGACGTCTCAAACCAGTCTGTGGATCCACGCAATGTAGTTAGAGGCTTAATTTCATGTATGCGTATGTAGATTCGTCTTGTGTCATTCTCCATTCGTCTGGGCGCACTGTAGTAGAACAGCCATTAGAGTTCCGAAATCGAGCATACCAACCATTTAGGCAAGTAGCGAATGCACGGCTATTGAACAATCATGACATTCTGGCGTCCTCGCAATACAATTTCTTTTGTTTGACGACATTTTGGGTGTTGTAATCTGTATTTCAAGAAACAACTATTCAAATTTTAATATAAAAGCTAAGAGCTAGATCTACATCTTCTTTATATCGTAGCGTATTTTTTGCGTAATTGCTGACTATGACTTTTTGAACGACACTCACGACCTCATATACTCGAGCATTTTCTCTGTAGGTCTATATGCCAGTAGCATAGCCCTGTATGCTTTAGATTTGTCCTGAAATACATACTGAGAGGACAGAAGAAGCTTTCCAATGCCGATAGAGAAAAATCATGTCCTATGATCGTTTTTGACCAAGTCTTCTTTCAAAAGCCTTACTAAGCTTACAAAACAAACAGAGCTAAAACTAAAATATAGGATATATGTGCAATAAAAAGGCAAGTAAGATGAAAGAAAGAGAGAGAGAGAGAGAGAGAGAGAGAGAGAGAGAAAAGAGGAAAATCTGTAATAAATTCGAAAAAAATGTCTGTCCCCATCATTCTTGGTAAGGTGAACTCAGACGTTACGAGAAAAATGTGTCATGTATTGAATGGCTAATTTTCCTCCATTTCGATTGCACTTTAAATCTGTAATACATTAAAAAAGAAAAAAAAATCCGTGCGCATCGTTCTTGGTAGGGTCAGGGTAGTAAAACACGTGACCATAGCGCTTTATTTGTTTACGATCATGGAGGCAGCCATCTTGAGAACTTCGCCAGTTTGATGCGATTTTTCTATATTTTTTTCCAAAAAAGTTTACTATTATACAAACCTAAATAGAGCATGAACTGTAATTGATTAATCATAATTTAGCAACAATAAACCTGTTATCGACCAATTTGAAGTTCTCTTGTTTAATTTGACACCAGTTATGAAGATCATACTCTAGGTACGATGGCCCAATTGGCTCATTTTTTTATTTCCATACTATTTCACAATTCCGAATTCTGAATTCCGAATTCTGAATTCTGAATTCCGAATCCGAAATTCGTAGTGCAAACTCTTGAAGTGAAATGATTTATGTTTGTTGAAATAGAAACAGCAAAAAAAATAAGATTAAACAATATAAAAAGAAACAATCTGAATCAATTAAGTTTACAAGGAAGACAATGAATGACCAATGTCGCGTGGAAAGGGGCCTTAAAGCCATTTGAGCACAATTAATACTCAAATCAGTCTGCACCCCCTCCACAAATGGATAAAAAACACATAAACAAAACATATATGATAAAAAAACACATAAACAAAACATATATACACATGCATGTGTACAAAACGATTTAAATGTATAGGATTAAACTATTTTAATGACAGTCGAGAAAACGTAGGTAAAGTATTGCCAAATAAAATATTTAATGATTATGTTTTTTTATTTTATATTAGTTAAGACTTGGAACATGATAATACAGAATTAAAAGAGATCAAAACACATGTGCTCTGACCAATCTGATTCTTTATTTGTTAGTTGGTAGGTCTCAAGTGTTATATGGAAAGGGATAACTCTGAAAAGGTTGCATAGATGCGCCATTGTAGTAACTGATCAGATGTTTTAAGGTTTCATAGATCATATATGCGAAAAGAGAAGACACAGACCACCGATTACAGTCAACCTTATTTACAACGGCACTCATTACAACAGCGAAATTCTATATAACATCATTTCGATTTGTACGGAATGGCTAAGTTGTTCTAAATATGCAGTCTTTACAACAGCAAATTCAGCTAAACGTCAAACTGCTTTTTAGGAACAAATGCCATCATTGTAAAGAGGGTCCACTGTAGATGTTTCTGTTTAGTTTTTAATTTAGGATTCCCATAAAATTTTAGATCATAAAGCATATGCATGGCAATATCGTAAGCGCAACGGTTGCGGGATCACACGTTCGAGTGTCACTGGAGGCGAGATTCTTCATAGCCTGAACGGTGCTTGGCGCCCTTCATAACTTCCCTCAAATCTCCTGATATGACTGAAATAGTGTAGAAAAGGACTTTAAACCACAGATTCTTCCAACTATTCATCAATCTTAGATCATATATGCGAAAAGGGAAGACTCTGATTAGATTGTGAAGATGCGCAGGCTGCCCTTTATCTGATATCTCTTCCTCAATTAACATTATATATAAGCAATCATCCATATCATGCAGAAGTTTGACAAAATGTAAAGAGTCGTTATAATCAAACGTTCAGTATGTTCTACGAAATTCGGAATTCGGAATCGTGAAGTATGTGTTATAGGGACAAGTGGTAATAGTTGATTTACTTTAGAGGGTATTTTAAACTCACAAACGAAAACAACAGGCCGTCATGACTTAAACTGACAGAAAAATAAATGTTTTGTTTTATGGGCTCGTCAGGTCTTTTAATATGACATCATGTGTAATATCTTTTCTTGTTTAATATTCAAGGCAGTCCTCATATAAAATAGAGCATGGTTTATCCGCTTTTCTCGAAGATGAATCAGCTAGAGGATTATCAACTTATCGATGGATGGATGACACGCGATTTTACATCCTTTCCAACAGCATTTCAGTCATATCAGGACGATGGGAGGGTGCAAATGAAAGGCTATGTACAAAGGAACCCCGCTTACGATTGAAAATATTCCCACCTCCAGCGGGTCTCGAACCCAGGACCGCTAGATCAGCAGGCCATCGGTTTACCTACTGAGCTACCGGAACTCCTCAGTACTGAACTAAACAGACGGAGATACATAATGCTATAGCTTACATATACCACAGGATGGATGGATAACGTGATTTATGTCCTTTTTAACAGTATTTAAGACATATCAGGACGATGGGTGGGCGATAATGAAAGACTGTGTGTACATCCGCCCAGTCTGATCAGACTCTTCGCTTAGCGCTTAAAGGGTAGCTAAGGGCCTAAGCTACCTCCATGCAGACAGCGAAGACTCTGATCAGACTGGGCAGATCTGAGTCCGCGCTGGGCGCAAAACCACATTGTTGATTTTCTCGTGTCGCAGCTCAAATCAATCCCAAAAATATAGATCCATGTTATAAGAGGGACCTACAGTTTTCGGATTATTTTGGAAGGGAAAGTGCCAGTCTTGTAAACGAAGAAATACCGAATCCAAAAAGCCAATAATTGAGCCGCGACACGACAAAACCAACAATGTGGTTGTGCGCCCAGCGAAGACTCAGATCAGCCTGGGCAGTCGCCTAGTTTTATCAGACGCTTTGTTAAGTGCTCAAACGGTAGCTAAGGGTATAAGCTACCTTCATGCGGACAGCGAAGACTCTGACCAGACTGGGCGGATGCCCAGACTGATCTGAGTCTGCGCTGGGCGCACAGCCACATTGTTGGTTTTTCTCATGTCAGGACTCAAATAGAGATGATCAAGTTTACATTTTATTGTTAAAGACACATTTTTTCTTTAAGAAAATGGGGTGGCACAATTTGATCACCCACAATAAGCAGTACTTAGGGCTATAGCTCACACCAAAGGCTTATCTTATCTAGATGATTATGCGGGGATTAAGCCAGTAATAAAACTGTATGAGGTGTCCTAATATGGGGAAACTGCATGCATCTCCTTTGAGAAAAATTAAGTAGTTAATGTCATAGGATGGATTTTATCGTTTCGGTGATTCCGAGTTCCGATTCACATAACACGCGAATTAAGCCAATAGTATCGGAATATGGCCGGTACGTAAATTCACCGGATCGGACCGGATCGGGCACAATCACCGGATCGGACCCCAATTTTGCCATTTGTAGCTGTTTTATCATACTTTCTTTAGCTGTTAATGTTTATATTTTGCATAAGATAGTGTATCCAACATATATATTACAATAAGATTTGAACTTAATTTACTGTTGCTGCTGGGTTAGCATTTTTGATATTTCACAGAGGCAGGTACGTAAACATGGATATATGCAATACAATGTGATTTTAATGGCTATGAAATAAAAATTGTCAGATGCAATAATAGAAATAATGTGATTCTTTTCCTCTGTTTTTTGCTCAAAATATAGATTGTGGGTACTGGTTATTGAGGCAGAGCAGAAATAAAACCTGCTGGATACACCACGTTAGCAAGACATTCGTGTGATGAGGAAACCTTCAAACTCGCGTATTTAAGTAATGTATCGGTTGGATACACTATATTATGCTAAATATAAAATAAATAGTTGAAAGAAATTATGATGAAATAGTATTAATGGTAAAATTCGGGTCCGATCTGGTCCGATCCGGTGATTATGTCCGATCCGGTCCGATCCGGTGAGTACACGTACCCGAATATGGCCAATCAAATTTCGTGTTAATGATTGCGGAAGGAAGAATGTGTGTGATTGGTTACTGACATTAATAATTATCGCCCTTTGCACATACGTCACTGCACTGAAAAAATTCTTTGTATTGCTCGGCGGCAACTTCGTTGTGTTTTGAAAATGTCCTTTTTGCTTCCCGCATAAAGTGACTCAGTTCTTTTAACCATTCATTGGTTAATTACATATATATTTCTTTACATATACAAGTCTGGCGATGGTTGTTTAACCAGGTAAGACATGGTTTTATTGAGTGATTTTTGACAGTATGAAGTTTCAGTGTTTACCGTGACTTCCTTTGACATTTCAATGGATCCTCATTTTTTCGATGCCTGCCTGATTTTATGACGCCTATTGCATAAGACTCGATCAAGTCATATAAATATATAGTATACATGTAAATTGATACATTTCAGTGATCAGTGAGATATAAATATTATAGAGATCAAATTAGTGATATATAAAGGGCTTGTGCATAAATAAATTCCGGTCTGTCCGTGTAAAATGTCTGTCAAGTAAGTAAGAAGTAACTTTGCTTTGTTCGGAAGCAATATTGCTTTTATTTTTAATGTATCATAGATTTGTGTGTCTTGATTGTATATGTTCGTCATTTGTTATATTTGTAGGACACCCTTTTAAATACATTCATCTTGTCATCACCGACTGAGTTTGGTCTGAATAAACACCCAACTTTGACAATGGCGCCCAAGAATTGGAAGAACCCACCAACCACAGGGTGTTCTGGGAACCTCACCAGATAGCATACCTACATACAGGATCTTTACAGTTGTGCACACAGTGTTAATATTTAAAAAATGGCCATATTTTCAAAGCTAGCTTTTGTGTTTAAATAATTCAGTTTCTTTATTACTACGTAGTAAATTATATTTGTGAACAGGTTTCTGTTTCTGTGTTCCTGTCGGACGGAATAATGGATCACGGTTGTGGATTCATCTGTTTATTTCTCTCTTGAGTGACACTAGTCCTAAGCTAGTGATCTAGGGAAAATTCATTTTTCTCAATATATGTAATACAGATTTGGTGTGACGGCCGGACTATTTATTTACTTCATTATTTATTTGTGTATATATTCATATTATATGTGAAATCTATAGCCCAGGGCAGTATAGTTGTTTATGTTCTCAAAACTTTTGTTTGCATAAACAAAGATACATTTTCTTTGTAGTAACCAGTCTGCTAGTGCTATATTTGTGCTCTATTTATTAGTATCAGTGCTGTGTTAGTTTATGTTTTTGCATTGACAGGAATCATTTTGAAAGAAAATTTGTGTTCTGTGAGATTCCTCAGGTCCATATTGTAGTGACAGTGTTCCATATCTCACATAATTTCATTTAGTGAGAACAAATTGAATCTCACTAAAATATCATAAGTTCTCACTCATTTGTGTTGAGTAATTTATCTGCCAGAATTATTCCTGTTTGTGTATACATGTGCTAGTATATTTCTTGTCTATTTAATGTACTAGTATTATGATGTGTCAATTATTTATATAGATAGAAGTTGTCATCTATATATGTTGCCGCTGCATATCACATCAAATTGCATGTTCACTAACTAACATTTAATTTTGCAGAGCACCACTGAATGAGTCAAGATGGCTGAATGCGGAATCAATTTTAAATTTTAAAGTAAAGATAGTCTGTGATATACTGTGCAATATAACTTCCTGGTAGTAATTTATTTATTTGTCTTGCAGGCTGTTCGATTTAACTCCTGCATAAATTCTGTCAGTTCGCGGTGAAGAACACATTGAACCGAATCACTTCGCGTCGCTGAAAAGGTAGGATTCTCTATAATTTCTTTGTTTAGTTATTTGGTCCAAGTCCATACATTTTTGTGATAGTATAGGCAGTGTTTTGTCATATTATTACTTCACACTTCTGATGTCGTCAGTGCATAATTATATTCAGAAACCTATCAAGTTCGATGGAATATTAGGTAGTCAACCAATTTTTCTATCTGATAGCAAAGCAAGATATATTCTTGACTATAGGTATCTTATAGAAGAATTTGGTTATTCTATTGATTTTCAATTCAGAAGTGGTGCAAGATTCTTAGATCTTTTCTTCTGGTTACAGAAAAATCTACACCACAAAGTTCAGCAGTATGGCAAAATAGTTTTATATGTGTGGCTTGGCACTTGTGATCTCACTGCTAAAAAGTCGGAATTTATAAAAGTTGGGTCAAGGAATAAATAAAATTTCCTTTTAAAAGGAAGGCTTGCCAGGCTAAGACAGTGAAATTTTCTTGAGCTGTTTATTCAAGTGAACCCAATTGTTAGTGCATTTTCTGTTGCTAATTTTTATTTAGCAAAGTATTTGATTTCTTAACTTCTTGAATGGCGGCATTATCTACAGGTGTGAGGTAAAAACAAGTGTAGAATTTATTTGAAAATCAGATCGAGGAAATATTTAAACACGCACGCACGCTCGCTCGCTCGCACGCACGCACACACGCTCGCAGGCACGCACACATAGTTTTCCAACGTTTTGGCTGTTAGGCATGTCTCAAGGAAAATTACTATATGGGCCTATTTCAAGTCTTTTCTATATGGCTGCTAAGTCACATTTAGTTTGAATCAAAATTTTAGGAAAGACTGTTTCAAACCAATGTCTATGGAATCTTGGCACATCTGGACTTCGCATCAAAAGAAGACAACAAATTTATATTCACTGAACTGTATTTTTGATTTTAGTGGCACCAGTGACAGTGAGTAGAAGAAAATTTTGCATGCTGCTGTTGTTTGAGATAATAACTTGCTTTACACCTTTTGGGAACAATAAAGCACAGAACTCATTGTGTTCATATTTCCATGAACTTCCGAAAAATGAAATTTATCTCTTATATTTATACGATGTTATCACATCAATTATGTTACTTATTTGTGACGTTCTGGCTAATTTAACAAGACAAGGACGAAGAATAGTTATTTACCAACGTGTTTGGTAATGACGTTCAACAGCCATCACAATGACATGACGTATATCAAACGTTACGTCGGCCAATCAACTTATCAAATTATTCATGACATCGCTTACGCGTAACATTGCATGAATGCATGTTGTTCATGGTTGTATATACCAAACAAAAAAAAAGAAACGCATATAGTAAGATTTCCCATTTAATTTACCTTTTATAGCATGATTAGAAAATGTCTAAAAATCCGTAGTTCTGCTCAAATCTTGCTCAGACTTCATCATGGCGTAGATGAGTATCTGTAGCTTCCATACGCATTAAAATACGCATTAATGAAATCGCTGACAATGGCCTCTTATTGAAGACTGTGACATTGAAAACTGACCCCTGCCTTGTTTTGAGACGCGTCACGAGGTACTGAATTGACACAAATGAAATTTTCGGGTTGAACTGTCCGATTGTCTATCTATAACACTGTACGAATTATTGTTTTAAAATATCTGTTATTCCCGAGAAAATACCAAAACATTACTGTGTGCGTTTCTTTTTTTTTTTTTTTTTTTTTGTTTGGTATATATGAACATCGTCAGCCCAGTTAAGGTTCATCTAAGGAAATCGTCGACACGTGTAAATATGTCTCTGTACATTTGTTAAAAAGGCAACATTAGAGAGTGTTACAATAAAACATTAATGCAGAACATCAATACGCCGTGACAGTCAGTCACAATTAGCTTCTGCGCCCAGTAGGCCTAACTGTGCACATATAAAGGAATCTCGACATTAGCAAAGGTTCCCCTAATATAGAGTTATGCGGTGCTGTCAAGCTGATTATAGTTTATCGGTTTTCTTCTACTACTGTATACGTCATAAGCATCTGTGCAGGTTCTTGACAAACATGCATCATAATGATGGATGCCTGAGCTGCTCGGATTTATTTTCTATTCAGACAATATTTTAGTTTCGCCTGCTACTAGCAGAAACTAGGTAGATTTACATGTGTATTACTTTACTGTTCCTGCATCTGCGGCATTATCACCGTCGGTGGCGTATACACTGTAAAAAAAATCCGTTGATTTTACGGTAAAATAACTGGCAACCAGCTGCCAGTCCTTTTACCTTAATTTTTACGGGCGCCCGTAAAAATTGCAGGAATCATCAAGCAGAGTGGGACAGAATAGAGCAGGTGTCGTTTTGGTCAGATAGCCCTTCAACAATACAAAGCTATTTTCGAATGCGGCCAGTTAACAGAAAACTTCCATTTCGTGATTTCCAACATTGTCTTACAGGCAAACGCCCGTAAAAATAACGGGAAAAGGACTGGCAGCTGGTTGCCAGTTATTTTACCGTAAAAACAACAGTAATTTTTTACAGTGTACTTAACGTTTTTGGTTGTGCGGTTTTTGTGACAATGCGCAAACAGGCGAAAAATAGCACGTCCTAATGTATTATTGGAAATAGACTTAAACTCTTAAGGTTTCATCATATTTTTACTCCATGTAACAGGAATTAACATGGTTATTTTTTGCCCATAAAATGATAGAGAAAGTTGGCGCAGTAATTCGGCATAGAAGTTAACGTGTATGTTGAACCATTTCGTATTTCAATTTTTTTAATTAAATTTATTTATTTTTATTAGTGAAAGGTGATGATACAGTAATACATCAAGCTTTCAAAAATATATGTATTCTGCTGGCTATCACTCAGGCGTGTAATTATTTGCGTTCAAATTTGTATATTTATCATGTTCTTGAAAAATTATCACGTGGCTTGAACGTGCTCACGTGAATGCCCCCGACGTAATCACGCGACTTTGCGAATCCAAAAGAGAAAAAACGGCATTTATACACACACAGCTCGATATCTTGATGAGTTTTTGCAATAGTTTGACCAAATGTATCATAAACTTAGGATTAAGGCAGTTGAAGTGAAGAAAAAATACGCGAAAAACTCGTTTTAAGCAGAATGACGAGAACTACTAGCTGACGAGATCTACTCGGATACGAGTAATTAGCAGTATTTACTTTTGTCCTTTTATTACTACTTTCTTATCAGCCATTCTGTGGTCTTCAGTCATGTCACCTACTGGCTGTATTTTTTTTTTTTTTTTTTTTTTTTTTTTTTAATTTTAATAAGTGCGAAATCATAAATTTATCCTAGGAATGCTCGTGATACAGTTATACTAAAAGCTTAGGCAAATAACACAGGCTAAAAGCTTTAGGCTAATGTTTATTTTCTGTTGCAGAGCATGTGACATTTCTCTCCTGATCTTCGGCTGCCTATTTCATTGCATTGTGACTGTATTGAGTTCTGATAACGGTAATTTCTCGACTGCAGTTACATTGAATGTACCTGCAGGCGAGAAATGTACCGTTGAACAAGCTAGCGGTAAAAAGGGAAAAGAAAGAGAGAAGTTACCTTGGCAGTTATCGGCAAAAGGAAATCGTGGCGATTGACCTCGCCCTTGATGACGTATGCTATATTTAGAGCTGGTTCCCTGCGCTGACGAGTCAACCCAAAGAAATGAGAACCGATATATAAGTTAAAGCTTTAAAAAAATAAAACGTGTTCTTCTTGTAGCTGTCTACCGCCTGCATCGGAGCACCCTAGAAGTCTAATATGAGATATGTATTGTATATTGTATTTCATTGTATTAAAAAAAAAAGAAAGAAAGATAAATTAAAAAAAAAAAAAAAAAAAAAAAAAAAAGGAGAGGGAGCGGAAACTGTTAGTTGGAGAGTTGGTTGAGATAGTGTTGGCTTCTTAAGGGGGACTGACTGGTTTACAGGGCAGCCAGTCTGGACTTTCTCAAAGAGGCTACTGCTGTCTCA
The DNA here is from genome assembly GCA_963989385.1 of Ctena decussata. Classification (NCBI taxonomy): domain Eukaryota; kingdom Metazoa; phylum Mollusca; class Bivalvia; order Lucinida; family Lucinidae; genus Ctena; species Ctena decussata. Next base: position 29,851,569 of record OZ022505.1, read on the forward strand.
ACCACAGCTTCAAAACAGTCTCTAAGCTCAAACATATCGTGTTTCTGTCGGTCCACTTCTAAATTAACAATTGTGATTTACATACATACATACATATATACATACAATTACCTACCTCCGTAGCCCCTTATTACATAACCTACCTACTTACAGACCTGCCTGTATCACCTAGCTACATATCTCTCTACCTGTTTCACTGTCTGCATGTCTACCTGTCTATCTATCCACATACTAACCTACCTACATTATGCACCTGACTACCAACGCACATTCTTATGGGGAAATGCTCAGTTGCTTAGCCATTTCGTCGCCTAATTAACCCTGCTGACATAATACCTATTTACAGTCTCGCTTTTATCCTATTCTGGTTGATACTCCATTTCATTTATTTCCCACATACATTATCTACCTACTTATATTATGTTGACCTCGTCGCCTAATTAACTCTGCTGACATAATACCTATTTACAGCCCCGCTTTTATCCTATTCTGGTTGATACTCCAACTTATTTATTTCCCACATACATTATCCACCTACTTATAATACAACTGTTGACCTGTTGATTACCTACCTTTCGACTAACATATTTGACAGCTATCTGACGTCCTTTCGGCGTTGTTTGTCTGTTTGATATTACCACTGTTTAACATCGATTTACCCACCTGCCAGGACACATGCCCACTTTTTCCATCCATCCATCCATCCATCCATTCATGTATGTTTGTAAATATTGTAATATATAAACAATATATATGTAATTTGTAAATAATAAGTTGATATATTTGACAATAAATACACGATATGTGAAAAAATATGGGGTCGATATGGGGAGGAGGAGTCGACCAAAAAAAAAAAAAAAAAAAAAAAAAATCTTTATTTTTTAAGACATTAGTCTACTGAGTAATACAAACTTAACGTAGACTTGTTGCAAATTATATAAGTATTACCTCCCTTGAAACATGCTATATTGGCGATTCATAGGAAAATCCTGTTTTATGCCATATGCGACCAACAAAGGTACCTATCAGATTGCATTTTGCGCAGTCTGATCAATACCATGTGGGCGATCGTATACATTTACCTGTTGTCGGATGTGGCTAAAAAATCGAGGTAAAGCAGCGGGCGAAATTGTATGTATTTTGTGACGTACGCGAAGGTACATTTTTTTTTTTATAGTTGAGAACGAACTCTCCGGCATATACTAAAATATAGAGTGGAGTCAACCTTTGCAGTGGAGCCTTAGAATGGAGTGTTTCTCCTTTCTTTCTTTCTTTCTTTTTTTTTTTTTTTGAGTTTCTTTTGGAGTCAGGTGATAAGTCGCAGGATGTTAGATGATGACATCTCCTTGACTCAGAGACTATCGGAATTAAAACCAGATCTATTGCTCATTAGTCCATTGTCAGTGTACAAATAAGCTGGCTGTGTAAACGGAAATACATACCCTGTAATCAAGTAAGGCCACCACACCAGCCAGCTAGTAAGCCAGTAAGTAAGTTCTTATACTTCTTTTCAAACAGTCAGATGGTACAATTTGATTTGGTAGGAATTTGACATGATTTATGTACCTTTTAAGTTCAGCCGGCAAACCTATTTCAAACTGCCAAAACTTAATGCTGCTGACTCGGATAAATACATGTATACAGTATGGCCATAATGTTTAATTATTGTTCCCAAAAGTATACTTGGCCTGGCCTTGCTTGGTTCATGGTATTCTGCTTTCAAGCAAGCTATTATGTGATTTCAGATAATCTGGCTAGTCCAGAAGATAAATCAGAAAATGCCCCTTTCCATTTTGCAACTGGTCATTGCCAGAAAATGGTGCGGCAAGGTTTCTCGTCCAGACATTTTAAGTCAGATAAGTTCACGCAAAATCTCCACTCCAAAAATACCACTCAAAAAAAAAAAAAAAAAAAACAAAAAAACACGCCACTCCATAGGTTGACTCCACTCCATATTTTAGTATATGCCAACACTCCTGGTATTTTCCGAATGAGCGTGACGTATCGTTTCTTCTAAAAATAACTCGGTATCACTAAACGACATGAATACTGGCTTGCGGCCGAAACCGCAAGCCAAAAAGTTACATATGTAGATTTGAGGCATGAAACTGATGCATTTGCTGTTTCATATGTCAAACAGCAAATAGATAGATTTCGTCATTTCGTGTCCAGGTTTCATACAGTGAAAATTGTTTTTCTGGAAATCCCCTATTATAGCATTGAACACTATAATAGACATTTAAAAGTTTCAAATCCAGAAACTTATCATGAGAGTGATTTAGTTCTCACTGAGAGAATTTGCATAATAAATGAGTATATCAGGGAAGTTAATGAAGTATCTGGGTTTAACACACCAAGATTCAACAGAGACCTTGTAAAATACAGAAAAGGTAAGGATCAGGCCCAAAGAAAAAGCTTAGATTTTTCAGGGTATAAAGATGCATACATCCAGATAAAGTATTAGCAGGTGTTTGGATGAAGAAAATTGTTATGCATATGTTGCACGCTTGCAAAGAAGTTACGTGCCCTTGAATTAATTGTGACACATGCTATGTGTTGACTTAGGTCGGGCTCTTCCCCAATCAGGTCACTAAACACAACCGTCTGGGTTGCTTTTGATTCATGTGTAGTGATTTGTTTGCATATTGTGTATAAACTAGTGCCTGCTATCTCTTTATTTCATCAGTTGATTAATCCTTTGTGGATTATATTATCTTCCCAGTTGTATCCCTTTATCCATTTCTATTTTTCATTTTGTGCTTTTTGCTTGGTGTGTTTGCCCCAGATATTTATATACAGTGTATACTTTGTAGTTGTCATTATGGCAGAAAAAGTGACAGAAGATAGCAAACAATTGGAAGAGGCATTAAAAAGGGTTGAAGAAAACCCCGCTTATAAAGTTTTAACAAGAGAGGAGTATGATATATTGATGAAAGGTGCTATTCCCAAAACAAGCACTCCTCGGGTACCCCTAACCCCCCAAACCCCCCAACCCCAAGCCCCTCAACCCCCTTTAAAACCCCAACCCCTATTTCGCCCTGGAACACCTGGTAGTTCACAGGTTTCCAGATTACAGCAGCTTGTTAGTTCACCAGTGGCTAACCAGTCATTTGCTGCTGTCCCTACATATCACCCCCCTAAGTTGCCATTTTTCAGTGGCTCTGATGAACCCGGTAAAGGGGAGACAAGTTATGAGGTTTGGAGTTATGATGTCAAGTGTCTTCAGAACTCTGAATACCTCCCAGAGCATGTGCTCTTACTGTCCATCCGCACCTCCTTACGAGGAGCTGCTAGAGATTTGTTAGTCCCTTTAGGGGAAAAAGCTACTGTGGATCAAGTTTTAAATAAACTTGATGGTTTCTACGGCAACGTTAGTTCCGCAGAAACAATTATACAGTCATTTTATAATGACTTTCAGAAGGAAAATGAGTCAGTTGCGACCTTTGGATCCCGCTTAGAACAAACTCTATCTAGAGTCATTCGTTATGGCCACATGGAATTAGCAGCAAAAGATTCCATGTTAAGAAGTAAATTTTGGACTGGCCTTAAGTCCCAACAATTAAGGAATTCTACTCGGTATCTTTATGATACCCATAAAGATTTTCAGTCACTATTACGGGAAATACGTAAAGTTGAACAAGAAGATTCTTGTTCGGCAAGGCCAGATCCCCCCACTAAACAGAAAGTGGCCCAACAGCATGCAGCTCAGCTACCAACAGATCAGGCTGATGTCACTAAAGATATTCAGAAACAAATGTCTGAATTAATGAGCATAGTGAAATCGTTGGTAAAAAGAATGGATTCACAGCAGCAAACATTTGCTGCAGCCAATGACCAATCTTCTTTCCAACAGGATTTCAGTCAACAAGGTCAGCGTGGACGTGGTCGCGGTTACAAAGGTCAGTCATGCGGAAGTTTTGGACGCGGAAATTTTGGTCGTGGATATTCTAGCGGCAATTTTCAGAGTAATTTTCGCGGTGGTTTCAGGGGTGGTCATTCTAGGGGCGGTGGCCGCGGTGGTACCAACGGCCGTGGTGCCAACCGTGGTGGCAGCTCCAATAAGAGTGACCAGCCTTTAAACTAACTTCTTCCTCTGTTGTTGGGCAAACAGAGGAAGTACGGTTGCCTAATTCAACCAATAGCCCAAATTATAATAGTAGTGAGAATAGGCATGTGCTACAGAAAATGGTTGGCCCGGCCAACGTAGATAAGATTATAATTTGTGGCACGGAAACTACTGGATTGATTGATTCTGGATCGATGGTTACATCTATTTCCGAATCTTTCTATAAATCAATGAATCCAGTACCAGAATTAGGTGACACGAAAGACTTCGGTTTAGATCTTGCGGTCTAAGGTGCCAATGGTAGCCGGTTAGCTTATTCTGGTTACATTGTAGCCGATGTGTCTGTGCCCAGTTTGGGACCCATAAAGCATAGTGTTCCTATACTTGTTGTTAAAGACACTGAGTATAATAACACAGTTCCAGCAATTATAGGAACCAACATTATCCGTGAGTATACGGAATACCGGTCTAAGGTTGATACACCTTCAGGGTGGCAAACAGCTTTAGACAGTTTGAGTGACAGTGCTATACCTGTCAAAACTACAAACAATTTTAACATACGTGTGGGTCCTGGTGAAGTTAAAACTTTAAATGGTATCGCACGTAAAACAGGTGCTATCAATACCGCAGTAACAGAGCATATAAATAATTCATTGTCAGGTGACTTGACTATCTGTCCTCGTGTTGTTTCATTAAAGTCTCCCGGTACGACTGTTCGAGTACCAGTTAGAGTCTGCAACTTGTCTGCACATGTTATAGAGATACCTCCACGATCTCTATTATGTTCATTGAACCAAGTCAGTGTAGTTGATACTTGGACTCCTGATCTGTCACAGAAACAGGAGTCAAAGTCCTCAGTTACAGAAGATTTGGATGTTCAGATTGATGAGTCTAATCTGACTCCAGACCAGCTTAGTAAAGCCAAGTCTGTTTTAAACAAGTGGTCAGCAATATTTTCAAAGGGCCCTACTGACCTCGGTAAAACAGATTTGGTGAAGCATAGTATCAAGTTGACAGACGAGACTCCTTTCAAGGAACCATATAGGAGAATACCTCCAGGTTTATTTGAAGAAGTGCGCATGCATCTCAAGGAAGTGCTCGATGCTGGAGCTATCCGTGAGTCTGAAAGTCCGTACTCTTCAAATGTGGTTCTTGTAAGGAAGAAAGATGGCAGTTTGCGATTTTGTATTGACTTTCGTAAACTCAACAGTCGGACCATCCGTGATTCATACAATCTGCCTCGTATCGATGATACAATTGATACCTTAATTGGTGCCAAATACTTCACTAAGTTAGATTTACGAAGTGGGTATTGGCAGGTTGAAATGAATGAGGATGATAAGGCCAAGACGGCTTTCAGTGTTGGCAATCTGGGGTTCTACGAGTGTAATCGTATGGCCTTCGGATTGACCAATGCGCCAGCCACTTTTCAGCGTTTGATGGAACGCTGTATGGGAGAGCTTAATCTCAAAGAGTGTCTAATCTTTCTAGATGATATACTAGTTTTTTCCTCAAAGTTTTGAGGAACATCTGGAGAGATTAGAGGCTGTTTTCAGTAGATTACAGCAACATGGTCTTAAACGCAAACCTAGTAAGTGCGAGTTCTTTAAGACCAAAGTTACATATTTAGGACATGTGGTCAGTGAGTCTGGAGAAGAAACTGACCCAGATAAATTAAATGCTTTGGCCACTTGGCCAGCACCTGACAATGTCAAAGCTCTTCGTTCCTTTTTGGGCTTCACCGGCTACTATAGGCGGTTTATCAAGGACTATGCAAGGAAAGTTAAGCCGCTGAATGATCTGTTGGTAGGCCACCCAACTCAGAAACCTGTTTCGAAAAAGAAAAAGAAAGTTTCGGTGCCATGGGAATGGGGTGTAGCCCAACAAAGTGCTTTTGATACTTTGAAGGAGAAATTGTCTTCTCCTCCCATTTTAGCATATGCTGACTTCAGCAAACCTTTTCTTTTAAATACTGATGCTTCATCAGATGGCTTAGGTGCAGTGCTGTACCAAGTCCAAGATGGGCAAGAAAAAGTCATTGCATATGCTAGCAGGGGATTAAGAAATAGTGAGAGGCATTATCCTGCTCACAAGTTGGAATTTTTATGTTTAAAATGGTCAGTGACCGAAAAATTCCATGATTACCTCTATGGTAATCAATTTGAAATTCGCACTGACACTAATCCCCTGACCTATGTACTGACATCGGCCAAGTTGGATGCGACAAGTCATAGGTGGTTTGCTTCTTTGAGTAGCTTCAATTTTAAATTAACATATAGAAGTGGCAGGTCCAACGGGGATGCCGACGGTCTTTCTAGAAGACCACAGGAAACAACTGTGTTTCCAAAGTTGTGAAAGCTATTTCACAAGCATATATTGTGACAGGTAATTCTTGTCCATATGCTGAGACCTTGGTCATTACTGACCAGTCTCAAATTGTTGATTCTGAGGAATCTATTTCCCCTCCTTCTGTATAGTCAACAGAATTAAGCTCCGTTGACTGGGCCACTGAGCAGTCAAAAGATATAACTCTAAGTAGAGTTATCCACTTGCTCAAAAGTGGCTACAATCCTCAAAATACTTGTTTGAAAAATGAGGATGCGTCTGTCGCAAAATATTTAAAAGATTGGAAGAAACTTTCTTTTAAAAACAATATTCTGTATAAAACCATCACAATAGATGGTGAACAGACCTCTCAGTTAGTTCTTCCAATTCATTTCAGAAGCATTGTTCTGAAACTTCTTCATGATGACTCAGGTCATCAGGGTCGTGATAGGACCATCTCTTTAGTCCGATCTCGATTCTTTTGGCCAGGTCTTGAGTCAGATGTTGAGAAGAAAGTTAAAAATTGTGACAGAAGTATTTTTAGGAAATCCAATCCTGGTCCTAGTGCCGAACTTGTTAATATAGTTAGCACTCAGCCAATGGAGCTAGTGTGCATGGACTTTCTTACGTTGGAAAGGTCTAAGGGCGGATTCGAGAAAATTCTGGTTGTTACTGACCATTTTACTCGATACGCCCAGGCCTTCCCAACTAGGAATGAACTAGCTAAAACTACTGCTAAAGTTCTATTCGAGAACTTCATTGTACACTACGGCTTCCCTGCTCGTCTTCATAGCGAGCAGGGAAGAAATGTCGAAAGTAGTGTCATTCAAGAGTTATGTAGTATAGCATGTGTTGAGAAGTCAAGATCCACGCCATACCACCCTATGGGGAACGGTATGGTTGATCGGTTCAATCAAACGCTTCTCAACATGCTTGGCACACTAGAAAACCATTAAAAAGGAGGATTGGAAAAGTTATGTGGCCCCGTTGGTCCATTCTTATAACGCCACTAAACATCCAAGTACGGGCTACTCCCCATATTTCCTCATGTTTGGGAGACATCCAAGGTTAGCAACGGATGCATATCTAGGCATAACTTCGACCGAGGTGAATGCTGTTGTATCACAGGACCATTATGCAAAAAAACTCAAAAAGAGGCTTCAGTTTGCCTATAAAGTTGCATCAAAAGAAGCACAAAAGGCTGCTGAAAGAAATAAGGCAAACTATGATATAAAGGTCCGTGAAGCTACTCTGGACATAGGAGATCGTGTCTTAATTAGACAAGTCGCTTTCAAAGGTCGACATAAGATCTCTGATAAATGGGCTTAAGACCCATACGTTGTTATAGATATCCCCATTGCTGGCGTCCCTGTGTTTAAGGTCCAGAAAGAGTCTGACATCAGTGATGTCAAAACTCTTCATAGGAATTTGCTGCTACCTTTCTCAGCAATTCCTAGGACTAGTCAGATTGAGGATATTCAACCTCCGAAACCTGACAAACCACCCAGGGCAAAACCAGGGAAGGCTGTGCCTAAGCCAGTAGTTCAGATATCAGAGTCTGAACATAGTTCTGATTCAAAACAGGAGGAATTATCTATACCTGTTCCGAGGTATATACCACCTCATAGAAGGAGACCTAGTGGTACTCCGAATCATTCGGCTGTGTCGAATAATTCTGGAAGAAATGTTTCCAGAAGTCAGAGTTTTCAAGGCCGAAATGAGGACAGTAATATTTCAAATATTACTATTAATTCCTCAGGCCCTGCATATAGAAGTTTATCTTCTTCAGATGTCCGGAGTAGCTATTCGTCCAGACGTCCAGATAGCACCATAAATACCTTTCATACTTCTCCAGCCTCCTCTCATATTACCCCAGCCTCTCCTCAACCACGTCGTTCCGGACGGAACAGACAAGCACCCACTCGTTACGGCGAATGGGTGTATCAGCAGAATGTTGAAAACCCTGACGTGGTTGAGTATTTTGTGTGATTTTATCTTGATCAGTTTTTATTTTTATTGAAGTGCAGGGGAGAATGTCATATAAAAATTCAGCTATTTCTCTCTTGATATTGATTTTAACCAATGACAATATGCTGAGTGTAAAATTTTGTGTGATTGAACAGAGTTTGATAACTTTGTCATGCAAATACATTTTGATGTTTCATAAGCAAGTCATTGTCTATGTCGTAAACTTCTGTGTAAATTTGGATGAAATGTCAGTTTTGTCCAGAGTATTATAAAACTGTGAAGTCATGTCGATTTCACTTGTTTCTGTCATAGTACTATGTGTTTCGTGCTTTTGGCGAGTTTTCTGAATTCGCTGTCAGGCAGATATAAATCTGCTATTTCCAGTAAGTTGTATTTTGTTTGATAGTTGATGTTATTAAGAGTTTACTAAATAGTGAATTCTGCAGTTTATGTCAACATTTAATACTTAAAGTAATGGATGATAAAAGTTTACGATTTGAGCCTGCTTGTGGACATTGTTTGAATATCATTATATATAATAAGCTTCTTCGAAGTTTATTCCAAAGCATTTCATTTTTCCATTATTCCATTTTCATCATTCGTTTCAAATAAAAGCCAAACTGTGATAATTAATGTAAATAGATTATTACACTCAGCTGTTGTCACTTGATTTTAAATTGTTTGTTCAAAATGTCGGGAGACATTTTTCCCAAGCGGGGGAGAATGTCATAGGATGGATTTTATCGTTTCGGTGATTCCGAGTTTCGATTCACATAACACGCGAATTAAGCCAATAGTATCGGAATATGGCCAATCAAATTTCGTGTTAATGATTGCGGAAGGAAGAATGTGTGTGATTGGTTACTGACATTAATAATTATTGCCCTTTGCACATACGTCACTGCACTGAAAAAATTCTTTGTATTGCTCGGCGGCAACTTCGTTGTGTTTTGAAAATGTCCTTTTTGCTTCCCGCATAAAGTGACTCAGTTCTTTTAACCATTCATTGGTTAATTACATATATATTTCTTTACATATACAAGTCTGGCGATGGTTGTTTAACCAGGTAAGACATGGTTTTATTGAGTGATTTTTGACAGTATGAAGTTTCAGTGTTTACCGTGACTTCCTTTGACATTTCAATGTATCCTCAATTTTTCGATGCCTGCCTGATTTTATGACGCCTTTTGCATAAGACTTGATCAAGTCATATAAATATATAGTATACATGTAAATTGATACATTTCAGTGATCAGTGAGATATAAATATTATAGAGATCAAATTAGTAATATATAAAGGGCTTGTGCATAAATAAATTCCGGTCTGTCCTTGTAAAATGTCTGTCAAGTAAGTATGAAGTAACTTTGCTTTGTTCGGAAGCAATATTGCATTTATTTTTAATGTATCATAGATTTGTGTGTCTTGATTGTATATGTTCGTCATTGGTTATATTTGTAGGACACCCTTTTAAATACATTCATCTTGTCATCACCGACTGAGTTTGGTCTGAATAAACACCCAACTTTGACATTAAGATAAAAACAAGTTATTAATTCATGATAAACGAAACCTGTATTTCAAATGTTAAATATGTTTTTCTGATCTAATATAAACTAGTGGATGAACATTTTTATTTGATTTATTTACTTCATTATTTGTTAAATTTAATGCAAATAAGAAGATGTTTAATTGTCCTGAAGTTTAATATTTTAAAAGTTTTGGCATTTTAAACAGTAAAATGTTTTTCTGTGAAAAGCAAAAATGAAGAATAATCAGTCAGTGCAGATGAGCATTCTGTTTCAAATACTCTTTAATGACACTTTTTTCAATTTGACCAGTTTATTTATTAAAATCAGTTGTTACATCTGTGTAGGCTAATCAAGGTCTTCACTTTTGCTGTTTAGCTATGCAGATTGATTTGAATACAAACGGTAAATATTCAAATCACATGCATAGACTTATCAGGTTTTCTTTCGCTGTTTAGCTGTGCAGGCTGGTATGAATACTCACTGCTGACAAAACTGTTATAAGAACAATTAATATTCAAATCAGTCGTGACAGCTTCGTAGACTGACAAGGGTCTTCATTTCTGTGTTTTAAATTCAAAGAACGACAGACTGCTCATGTGAACAGTAAATATTCAAATGAGCCGTCACATCTGTGTATACTGATCCGGATTTTCATTTTCTGAGCGGTAGATATTCAAATCAGCCGTCACACATGTGTAGACTGATCTGGATGATCAGTTTTACTGTTTTAAATTTCTAGGAATCTCATACTGTTCATGCAAAAAGGGAAGGCATTGATGAGACCGCACAGGCTGATCAAAGTCCTTTGTGTGCACGAATGTTATAATGTATGAGTACCTATTTACATGGCCCTATTTATATCATCTCTTCCTATAAAAACATAAGTCTTAGAGCAAATAATGGTATTTTTTACACAGTTTTATGTGGTCTTCAACAACACAGTCTGGTCCAATAACCATAATTTCTCTTTTCCTTTGACAGCTGATTTCCCTTTATCTGGCCCCTATCTGTACTTCAGTCACAAGTCTCCCAGAAGGTCTTATCTCTGAGCAGCATGTTTCAATAAACAGTCATTAGGATATTACGCAATCAAAAATGTGTCTTTAAATTATTTTTGTGGATTTTTATTGATGAGTAAATGGCGTTCAGGTATCGATAAATAAATAAATAAATTAAATAAATAAATACTTTTGAGTTAATTTAATTTGATAAATCAAATAATATACCTAATGTCTCATGCCACTACCTTCACGCACTTATATCATAAATGACAATATAGCAAATGAGCCAGGCGCCGACGAAATACGCGCATGTCATAACTTTTACTTCCGCTTAGGACATGCTAATTTTTTTAATGTGTAGATCTATTCGTAGACTTATATTATTCGTATAATAACGAGAAGAGATGCTCTTACCTTGATCAGCTGTTCGATATTGAGTCGACTTTCGCTGGCATAAATTCATTTGAGCCAAATCATGTGATTTCAAACAATAAGGCATTGGCGACAAGTAAAGGCTCCGATCAGACTGCACATAAGTGCAGTTTGATCAAAGCCTTCACAAGTAAAAGGCTCCGATCAGACTGCACTTAAGTGCAGTTTGATCAAAGCTTTCACTTGTCACATCAGCCGTCTATGAAATTGGTCCAAACCATACAGGCAACAGTGAGGCTTCTATACACCCGGTGTAAACGATAATCTGAATATCACATGACAAAACTGCCACGTTGTTGGAAGTCATATGACGTAGCTCAATGTTACATTTTGCAAGTAAATAATGCGCTACTTAACCTGAAAAAAAGGTGCAGAACAAATCTCCGAATAGCGAAGACTCAAACCCGTATGCGAAATCGTGCAGACCTACCGGAGCCTCCATTATGCGCCTGTAGATTTTTCGAGATTCCGAACAAAAATGGGTCTACGCGTCATTGCGTTTGCTCTTCGAATTTGCTAATATTCGAGTTGTGTGCGTTTCAACTTGAAATAACACATGAAGGCCAGTCGGAATTTTAAACAAGAAAGATATTTATAAAAAGATAATCGGCGCAGATTAAATGGAAGTGTGTTTGGTAATATGTCTCTAGGCGAAGAGTTGACTATAACTTTCATGTACAAGTATATGACTCAAGTGAGCTATGTCGGTAGGCACCCGCAACCGTAATTTTGACACTGGATAGCGACAATGACCTATCTCAATATTGAGCTGTCTAATTCAGAAATGGACCGCGATTAATCTTCAGATTGACCTGATTCCAAAACAGTTACTAACATGATGCAATGTTTGTTAGTGTGTATGAAACCGAAAGTAGAAATTGAACGTAGATCTACACAGAAAAAGAAAGTTTCGAATATCTGCGTCAGTTTTCGATAAAAATTTCACTGTTGATTTATAAACACGCGAAACATTTTGAATTAAAATCTGACAGAGTGCACTCACGCAGTGCAGTACAACGGGGAAAAAAATGAAGATTAAATATTCATTGACCTTTGATATTATTGGCTAAATTTTCGTTATCGATGGAAAAACAGGAAGTCTCGAAAGTTGCTTCTCTTTGTAAAAATGATAAGATAAAATAAGATTTATTCAGGTTACAAGATTATACAAATGTACACAGATATTATGTTTGTTATTGGAGATCGCATCACATTTTAGTATTTTCATCGTAAAATATATGTTGCGATTTAAAGCATATTATGCATTTTAAGAAGACGCACATTAAAATGAACAACAAAACATTAAAAGGGAGAGAGAGAGATTTTAAAATATTTATTTATATTAAAGTGAAACAAAACATGATATGGTGAAATGAAATATAAAACTTGGAAGGACACTCGGCGCCAGGTGTGTGCAACTATGGTTATGTACAGCTGAGGCACTTGGGGAACGTCGTTAGTAGGACTGAACCGAACAGAACTGAAATATAAAACATGATATGAATCGGTTTATAGCCCACTTTTTTTTGATCCCATGTCGGAAAACAACGGAATTGTACCCAGTTAACTTAACGGAGATATCCGCAAACTGTTAACATCGTGATTCTAATAATGCTGGTTTAACCAATTTCAATATAGATTCTGTCCCTTAGTAGGATTGATGGTGATTAAAGCGTAGAGGACATTTTGGTATAAACTGAGTATACTTAAGGAAAAAAGTTCTGCACGGATGTAACATTCGTGCAGAACTTTTGTCCTTAAGTATATTTTAGTGACTGTAATAAGGCGATTTTTAGCATATTCGGACTTTGTTGCATCTCAGGTTGTCGTAAAGAGTCAATGAAAGCAGAGATAGCAGTTGGCATTGCTCATGATTGCTGACATTAATGATAAAATTTCTGAGCTCAACTTGGACATATCAACAAGATGTGAAGACTTGTTTCAAAATGTAGTCAAATGTAACCTTCCCAAGTCGAGTAATGAGAGATTGAACTCAAAAGTAAATTCACTGATTCGTGATGGTTTAAACAGTAACAATGTCGAATATGCTGCCGGGCGTAAAATTCTCAAGACAGCAGTCACAAACTCAGTCTTTTAGTTGCAACTCTAAACTCGGACCCAGACAAGAAACGGACAATGTCTGCTAAGAATATACACAAAGATCACAGGCAGAATTCAACAATGATTAGTTGAAGGAATGAGAGAATAGTGTATAATAACTTTTGGGCAATCGTTTCTGCTATTGAACAAAATGATAAAAATCTTTCTGTACGTGGTGCTGGGGTAGTTCGTAACGACACTACAGACAGACCGTCATGAAATCGTCGTGAATCTTCATAGACCCAACCACCACGATATAATACCCGATTATCGAGAGAGTCTCATAGCCCATCAAGAGGGCCTAGGGTGTGAATTCATGTGACGCCAAACCACATAATTGATTTCGGTGACAGGGAGTCGACATATTTAACATTAAAAACAAGATCGTCTTGTATTATAAACTCTAAGTTAGATATTGTTGGGCTTGCGGAATCGCATCTCCGAGGTAGTGATGTTGAAAACATAGTGGGGTGTAGTTGATACGGCAATATTCGCCGTAATATTCATGTAAGTGCTGTAACCGGATCAGGTGGAGTAGGCTTCCTGATTAAAACGGACATTTCGATGAGTTTACCGTATCCGTACTGAAGAATACTTTTGAAAGAATTCATTGGCTGAAGCTAGTGTACAAGGTGGGGGAAAATAATTATTGAAGGGGAACACTTCCCTGATAAGAGCCGACACAGCGATTCATATCCTGGTCCTTGAGATGTCCTGAGAGTGTGCTAGTATTCTGCTATCGAGCAATCATTTTTTTCTTTTGATAGTGAAGAGTAAGTTATCTCTGAAGTCAAAATTATGCTTGTTCATCATTCGATGAAATTTCAAGATTTTCCTGCAAGCATAAACAAAGAGGTGTCACATTAGATATGACAATGAGATTGCAAATTAAAACAATCAAGCTTTTATAAATAATGTTCTCAGTTTGCAAATTTATAAATAGATAATGTTCGTTTTAAGATTAATAACATCTTTATGTTTCCAGACACAAAGTTCATCATGTATTATAAGAGTTCACGTTACCTGATTCCAAGATTTCGTACACGGGTCCTGGATCTCGGTTTCTGGCTCCGTGTTCATCGTTGCTGTTTCAAAATCCTGGCTACTGGATCCAGGTTATGATTATGATTCCTAATCTCCAGTTAAAGCATTTTGATTTCCACAGTCCGATGTGTGTTAGTAGGTTCCGCTTACACATTCCCTGCTCCTGGTTTCTGAATGCCACTTACAAGGTAATATATCAGAATAGAAAGTGCTGAAAAATATGTGTACAGGAAAGCAAAATCTCGCTGACTTATATTACGATCAAGTAAGCAAGAAGAGAGAGGGAGAGAGAGAGAGAGAGAGAGAAACGAGGACCTAGCCTCTGTTTACCAGTTCCTGGTGTCAAGGTCATTTTGTTAGCGTTTCATATTTTTGATTTAGCATCCAATACTACAAATACTAAAGAAGAGTCACACTAAATCGACTACAGCCCCACGACATGCTCAAACCCCTATGCTATAAGCAAAATGAGACCAAACTTAATATTTTCCCATTTTTCGAGCATTTGATTTTACAACAGGAACTGGACACTAGTCCTTTGTAGCCGGTTTCAGGTTTCAAACGCACGTTGCTGTTTTTCGAATGTCTTTGCTTTTATAACTCAGCTAGGCCGAAGGCTCCGGGGAAGCTTATAGGATAAGCAAGCTCCGTCGTTCGTCGTCTGTCCGTCGTCAGTCCTTTCTCAATTCAAACGGCTCCTTCTCTGAAACGTCTGGAAAGGTAATCTAGGTGTCGGATGAACTAAAATGTGTACAAACGGCCATTTACTGCACGAATTTGACGCAAAAAATTAACAAGACCATTTTTGTAAGCTATAAACATTTGGTTACATGGGTAAAAAATAACACACGTGCCAATCAACAGACTATTCAATAGTAGAGGCAATATAGTTCCTACAGCTGACTTATAAATATAGCTACAACTTCTATACACAAATGATACATATAAACGAATTGGCACACGCCATACTTGATGCCTAATATTTATCATTGTACTTCTCAGAAAACCTGAATAAAATACCTCGAAATATGTGATAACACTGCATACACTGCGTACAAAGTGAAAATACAAGAGGGCATGTTTTGGAAAGGCTATATACATATAATACAGCCTATCTACATAAGGATAGAAAGCGGCACACTCCTTACTTGATGTCTTCGGGTAATATTTTATATTGTGCATCTCAGAAAGCCTGGGTACACTGCGTACATTGCTTACAAGTGAAAATAGAAACGGCCACCTTTTGTAAAGTCTATGTACATTGTCTACAGCCTATCTACATACAGGTTACAGGTCGGCACAATCACATACTTGATGATTATAGATAATTTTCTTATCCAATACCTCGAAATATGTGCTTACACTGCGTACATTGCGTACAAAGTGAAAATAGAAGAGGGCATTTTTTAAAAGGCTATATACATCTTATACAGCCTATCTACATAAGGCTACAAAGTGGCACACACCTTAGTTGATGTCTTCTGCCAATATTTTATATTGTGAATCTCAGAAAAGCTGGGTACACTGAGTACATTGCTTACAAGTGAAAATAGAAAAGGCCACCTTTTGTAAAGTTTATGTACATGGTCTACAACCTATCTACATAAAGGTTACAGGTCGGCACAATCACATATTTGATGATTATAGATAATAGTCTTATCCAATACCTCGAAATATGTGCTTACACTGCTAACACTGCGTACAAAGTGAAAATAGAAGAGGGCATGCTTTGAAAAGGCTATATACATCTTATACAGCCTATCTACATAAGGGCACAAAGCGGCACACGAGGGATTTGAACGTTGAGTATAGTGGTTATATAGATTGGCGTTGGGAATAGGAGATTCATTATCATAAAACGTCCCCTTGTAGGACTCCGTGGAGGGCGAAGCGCATAATCATCGAAACCTTTATTCATTGATCACGGCAACCAATACATCGAAAAAAAAGAGCGCTTCAAACCGAATCGGATGACGACACGGATCAGACCCCTCACTTTGTCTTCAAAGGCAATGCAGACTTTGCTCGATTTCTCATAATTAAATCAATGGAGGAGAAAGCGGTCACGTCCCTTTTACCTTTTATCATAGAGAAACAGATTGAAAGTATCATCGGTTCACCAAAGTTAGATAAAAAATAAAACACTTTTGGTAGAAACATGTCATCTATCACAAAATGAGAGAGAACCAATTAAAAATATCTATGTCCTTTGGCCTGAAAGTTTCTGTCTCTGAGCATTCCAGTTTGAATTCTTCAAAGGGAATTATCAGAGACAGCATGCTCAAAGGCAAAAAGGAGGAAGAAATAGTCGACTACTTGAAAGATCAGGGCTTGGCCGTTTGTAAACGATTCAAAATAAAAAAAAGACTACGAAATAGTCGAGACAAATACCCTCATCCTTATTTACAATACCGTCAATGTTCTAAAATCCTTGAAAATATTCTATCGAATCGTACCTGTTGACATATATGTGCCAAATTCTCTGAGGTGTTTCAACTGCCAGAGGTTTGGCCATCACGAATATAACAGTCCGGTCGATCTTGGATCTGTTTGCGAAAAGTGCGGTACTGGAGGTCATGACCACCATAGCTCCAACTGTAAAAATCAACCGAAATGCATAAATTTTGGAAAGGCCCATGTCTCCAGATCGAACCAGTGTGAAATCTGGAAGAAAGAGAAAAAAATATGAAAAAAGCACCAAAGAACATCACTTAGCTAGAAGAAAAAAAGTTTACGATAGTCAGTCGACAATTTGGATTTTTCAAAAGTACATGTAGTAGAATCTCTTTCTTCAAAGCTGGAAACAAAATCCACCGGAACTCATTTTTAGGTAGATTTCACCATTCACCCAACATCAAAAGTTATTACACCGTCGATCAAAATTTCTCAATCGAAAACAAGTTTTTAGTCTCATTCTCAGTCAAATTCACAGTCTAATACAAGTGCAAAGCCGTCTCGGTCAAATTTAGCAGCTCGTTCGTCTAATTCAAAACCAAGTTCTCAGTCTGTCTCTCAGTCTGGCTCACAGTCTCGAAACCTCAAAACAAAGAAAAGGATAGACACCGTTCTCCTTCTGGCCGGAGGTCGCATACCGGCGGATGATCTTCCTCTAATAAGTCCAGCAGGGGATCGAATGATCCAGTTACAATGGCAAACAAATACGGCGTTCTGGAAGATCAAATGGAAACTAAGTAGGTGAGGTATTTTCTTCTCCTGATTGGTTTCCGGACACATGTATTTCTCTCCTATTCATTTACCATGGATAAGAAATCACTAATACAGTGGATCTGTCGTAGTCTTAAAGCAAATTATAATGACATATGTATATTAATGTCTATTTTCTCTCCAAGTGTCATTTGTCTTCAGGAAACCTTTTTTAAAACAGTCAGATAATGTTAGTTTTCAAGATGTCACTATGTTCAATTATATTAGTCCTGATGGTCAAAAAGCATCGGGAGGAACATCTTTTCTTATAAAATCAAACATTCCAGATAGTCAGTTTGAATTGAAAATGATTTGTGTATACTTAATGAAATACAGCCCACATACCTTCATTCCCCGACGGGAAATTATTATGCTATAGACTTGTCTATTTGTCACCTAATGTATATTTAGATTTTGACTGGTCCGCTTGTTATGACCTACATGGAAGCGATCACTTCCCGATTAAAATTAAAGAAATAGAATGCTCTAACGAGGAACAACGTTCAAGATGGAATTTGAAAAATGCCAATTGGGAAACGTTCGTTACATCATGTCAGAACGACTAACTTCAGAAAAGCTCAAAACAGCAGAAAATAGGTCTGCTTTTTCTTCAGCATTACATGAAATTTCGGAAGTATGTATTCCGAAGTCCTCAACGAGTTCAAAAAGACGTAATCTGTGGTTTAATAATGAATGCATTTAGCTCAATTTTCTCAGAAACTATAAGGGTTAGAGCAATGAAACTTGGGTCATTTATACATCTGGAAGAGTAGAGCTTAAAGCTATCATCGATATTGATTCTTGACCTTCATTTTTCGGTTTTGCCTTTGCATTTTTGTCAAGTTATCGCGATTAGCTCCGTTTCTCAAGAACGATAAGAGCTAGAGCCGCCATAAAACTTTGGGCATGCATACATCTGGAAGAGCGAAGCTCAATATTGAGTCTTGACCTACATTTTATGGTTCACTGTCTTCGCAATTATTTGTCGAGTTTTTGCATTTAGCCCTGTTTCTGAAGAAGTATAAGGGCTAGAGCCATGAATCTTTGGTCAAGCATACATCTGGGAATGTAAAGCTTCAAGTTACGCTCGTACCATCAATACTGAGTCTTGACCTAGCTTTTACGTTTTTCACCGACTTTGTAATATTTGGTCTAGTTTTCGCAGATAGGTCTGTTTCTCAGATCGTGTATGGGCTAGAGCCATGAAATTTGATTCATGCATACATCATGCCTAATAAAGCTCAAAGCTTCCATCAACACTGAGTCTTGACCTGCTTTCATTGAGACAATTAATCATATACAAAAACAACCAACTACTTTTGTTCGATCTCTTCTTTGTCGCTTTTTGGAAGTTGGCTGCTACAAAAAAATAAATGTTTCATATGGATTAGGAGAAACGTCGAGCGTCTTATAAAAACAAAAACAATGATAAAAATAATAATAATACCCCCCCCCCCCCAAAAAAAAAAAAAGAAAAAAAAAGGACTTAAATGTTTGTGATCTATTGTAATCTATAGACAAAATACGCACTTTCGCAAAATCGAAAAACTACAAAATGTAAACCCATAATAAAGCGACACGGCAAAACCAACAATGTGGTTGTGCGCCCAGTGCAGACTCAGATCAGCCTGGACATCCGCCCAGTTTGACCAGACTCTTCTTTAAGTGCCAAAACTACGTTAACTTTACTACGATTAATTTTTTTTTTACATTTAACAAGAAAATGCATTTGCACTTGCCTCATATAAGTTCAAACAACCATAAAAATATTTCTGAAAGAGCAAGCAGACATTTTCAAATTTGGACGGGTTTAAAGTAGGGTCTGTATAAATGCAGATTTCTCGTCACTAAATGACGTCGTATTGACGTCGATGCGATGTGATACACAACGTCTAAATGCTGTCATATTGACATCGATGCGGTGTGACAACGTCTAAATGACGTCGTATTGACATCGATGCGACGTTGTGAGGTCGCATCGACGTCAATACGACGTCATTTAGACTTTATGTGCCTGCTGGGTTGGCATCTCGTGGAGGAAGAAACATTTTCATGAGAGATTTTTCAAAGAGGAAAGAACTTTTTTTCTCACAGGCTGTGGCATTGCATTTGAACAACAATTAGCGAAGACGTAATGCAGCTGAAACCAGTTTGATTGATGATACTTTGATGTCGTCTCCTAATACATTGTGATGATAATCTTTATAATCTTAAAGTCAACCGAATGATGTCATACCACAATTATCCTAAATACTAGGAGACCTCACCGAATTATTATTATCTGAATAAGGTTTTCTTAACCATAACGCGGCGTATCAAAACTTCCTGGCGAATCGGCAAACCGCACAGATCCAGATCAGACTGCTACTTAGAAAAGTTTGATCTGGATCTGCACTGTTTGCCCAGACTCCTCTGTCCTGATACCGAGAGTCAATGCGGGAAGCTGAATAAGTGACCTCGGAGGAATTATGAAGAGGGATAATTTATTATGTAATGATTTGAGAATCCTTTTCCGGTTCATCAGTTTAGTTATGACATTCCTCTAAATTGACTCTTCTTTGATTGTTACAAATTCTAGAGAGAAATCAGTCTAAAACACAGGGTCAAATCTCTTTATAGCTCTCCATTAAGCTGCTTCAGTAGACTGATCAAATCTGCTGAACCTTTTTACCCTGTGAGTAACAGTGAAAACGCTGAAACAAAGCCGTACACCTCCATAATGACGTAACGTCGACGCTCAAAAATTAGTGTTCCGCTGGCTTTCAGTCGGCAGTTGCTGATTGTTTCCTAAAACATGTGTGATGAAAGCAGATGCTGGGCAACCTCATATACTCATATAAAGCTATATATCGTCCAGTATTAGTCATAAAAGCTGACAATATCAATTTAGTCCAAGATAATGTTGCTATTTACTGAGTCAGTCATCAATTATGGACAGTACATCAGTTTAAGGCCAAGAAGAAGACATTTTGATAATGGAATCCAATGCCTTTAAGAGGTTTATAATGCACTTAAACACCTCCGTGGTTGGTCGCCACTTTACAAACGAACGTATTTGCTTTATTTGCAAATGCGTTTCTTAGCAAATGGGCTTAAGACTGAAAAAGAGAGAAAAGAATTTGCTCTATAGAGAGCAGCAGTTCCACCGACAACACATGTCAAGTTCGCTAACTGGATGGAATGGAGGCAACCAGTTTATATCAGCGCAATCTCCCTTAGAAGTATATGGTGATTGCTCGACTTTCGTAATAAGGTGAGCCGTTCCTCGAGAACATCAGTATCAGAGCATGAACTTATTATTGAATGGGCATCGAGTTTAAATATGGATATTAGGCAATGTGCGAACAGCAACTTCTAAAAGCAGACTGTGCATTAGTGCCAACTATTCAGTCTCCATCTATCGCTTTTTTAAATTCCCAACGATTCTTAGCGTGTTTGTCCGAAACGGGAAGACTGTTGAGTTGCACGCATGTGCCGGCTAATCTGAGCCGTTCCTTTTTGCACTAGCCGTACTGTATCTTGTCATGCAACGCCTATTATATATCGATGAAAGAGAGGTTCGTTAGGATAAAAATGAAACTCCTGAAAAAAAACTTATAGGAGATAACGGGAATCCCCGGAGTGACGTCATCGGATGATCACGTGGGTAGATTGGTTGGCAAAAAGATAGCGATAGACAGTGGTCTTCCATGGGATTTTGCTGAAAATTAACCTCTGAAATGCGTAAAATATAGTTTAGAAAACTGCGAATAAATAGAAACCGAAAAAATCAGTGCAAATATTGTTTTAATCGCTTGTCGCGCGAAAAAAGAGAGTTATTCAATATTATTTAAAGTTATTTAATTACTCGACATACATTGACTCGCTTCGGAACAGGACTTTTTCTCTTAATAACTTTGACTTAAAAAGAAAAATAAATAAATGAAATAAAAATACAATAAATCGGAGGTACTAAAGATCAGTATTTTAACCTTTAAACCTTTTCGACAATCAAGGTGATTAGTAAATATAACACGGTTGATAGAAAATGAAAGACAATAAAATATAGAAACTTGTATCCAACGAGAAGTAATGCAAAATAAATAAAACATATTGATCTGATTTAGGGATAAGAAAATGTAAAAAATAAATAAGTAAATTAATTTATATTCATGACTGCGATTCAAAAGAGAATGTTATAAAACGGTAAAGAATAGTATACACGTATAAGCAGAGAACCTTCTGTTCTGAAATTACTATCAGTAATTACCACATTATTTAGTCCGAACTCATGACATCTGAACAACAAATTCACTCTGTCTGTTTCTCTCTCTGTCTCCCTCTCTCTGTAATGGTTTGAAAAACGGTAAAGGATAATATATAAACAGAGACTCTTCTCTGTTTTGAAATGCAGTAATTACCATAGTATTTAGTCCGAGCTCATGACATCTAAACAATTTTTCTCTCTCTCTCTCTCTCTCTCTCTCTCTCTCTCTCTCATTGTTTGCTCATTACATTTTATTAGCGGACAAGCATATTAATATTAAAATATCATAGATTATATTAATCGAGTTTCATTTGATATTTAAATTAGCCACACCGCCAAAAACAGTAGGTTATATTATACAAGTTAATATGACATTGCCACAGTAGGAAACCCGCGGCGTTCTTTGAAATATGATAATTAAAGACATACCTTATGAAAAGACCCGCTGAATACCGGATACATTCATTATAAACAATAAACAACCGGTTTAATTTCAAAATGTACACCAGATACAGACACATTTTTTAGAGTATCTATGCTAAAACGTACATCTTAAAGCACTTCATGTGGAACCAAATTAGGAAAGAGAATAGAACAATATTTCACACTAAAATACCAACATTTCTCAGCGTTATCATTTATATAAAAATATGCATCATAATGCGCAAAATATACGGCATGATTAATTACATAGTTTAACATCACCCAATAAACGTTCAATATAGCGTGATTGATTATCGGCTTTTTGCCAACCAGTGTGGGGAATACCTTGGAAATCCTTATCGATGACGTCACCGCGTTTTCTCCTATACTGTAAATACAATTCCACAGATGTTACGGTAAAATAACTGGCAACCAGCTGCCCTTTCCTGTTATTTCACGGGCGCCCGTACACATTTGCAGCACTCATCATTTTGAGAAGGGTAAAAAATAAAACAGGTATTATTTTGGTCTTATATCCCTTCACCATGAAGATATTTTGAGTTAGTTAGCTTAACCCTACCATATTGTGATTTCATTAAAAGTGTCCTACAGGCAGGCAGACACATATAAAACTAGAAAATGTGTGTATGAAACACTATTCCCCCAACCATATGTTTGCCTATAAAGAAGGTTCATCCCATAATACTTACCTTTGTATCATAGGCTTCAATGCACTAAGTCGAAAAAGGGGCTTAGCTCAGTTAAAAATTTAAGATTTTTTTTTCCGAAATTTTATCAGGTCATCTTCACCTAAGTATCTTACTGTAAATCTACGGAAGTTTCTTTTACACGGTACAGAAATCGAAAATACTATATCTGTCCGCTTCAAATTGAAGCACTAAAACGATAGTTAAATAAGAGGTCAAAAAAGGGGGAAAAACATTGACCCTAGAAGGTTTAGTTTCATATATATTAATAATGTGCCGCGACAAGAGAAAACCAACAAAGTGGCTTCAGCGCCCAGCGAAGACTCAGATTAGTCTGGGCATCCATCCAGTCTGATCAGAGACTTCCTTGTGCGCTTAAAGGGTAGCTAAGGGACTAAGCTAGCTCCATGCGGACGATTCAAAGATTCTGATCAGATTGGGTGGATGCCAAGATTGATCTGAGTCTTCCATAGGCGCACATGCCTTTTGTGGGCTTTGTCGTGTCGCTGCTTAATTTGCTAATGAGTGATTGTGATAGTCAAAGAAGAGTGAATACATTTGTTGGGTTTGGTCACTAGAAGATAACGGCAACGCCATTAGTAGCGCTATAAGATTGAGTGGGGTCAAGTCGTGTAAATTCGGACTGCAGGTTAATTCGGACAGGGACATTGTTTCCTTTATATTGCAGTTGTTTAGAATTAAAACAAAATTACCCGATCAAACAGTAAAAATCCTGATGAGACTATTATGAGCCGTCTCATCTGGCTTTTCACTCTTTGCAATGGTATGTCCGAATTTACCCGCTGTCCGAAGTTACCCGACACGACTCTAGGTGTAAACATTGCAATTCCTAAAACTTATTTTTCAGCTTATTCTACGACTAGGCCTAGTTCTTTGTTGCCCTGGCATGAGTTTTATTTGAACCTTCGAATATTTCCCCTAAAATAGCAGTAATTCATGGGACATTTAGCTACAGATTACTTGTCTGAGATGGAAAATGCTTATCCATAAAATCAATGATAAAAGAAGTTATGAAATTGTAATTTTCCTGCACCGAACCAGTTCCAGAGTGACCATTAAAATATTTTTCGTCGGCAAACTTTATAGTCAAACTCATCTTCTTGATATAATTAAACTTTTCTGCGAAGTTTCCTTTTAACTGACCACGCCATGGCCACTCGATTTATCTGGGGTATGATGTCATGGAAATGATCAGGCAAAGTTGTCAAAATCAAGTAAAGGGTATTTTCGCCGACTTTGGAACTTTACCAGTTGCTCTAACCACGACTGCTCATGATGTCGACTAGGATCTGCCCATCAGACTGATTTAAAATTTTCCCAATCCGACTTAGGTCGATAAGGCCAAGTAATGTCCTTGAAACTGGTCACCTAGAACATGCATCCTTTATAACACATTTTCATTTCTGCGTATGTGTACACCTTGTGTCGCGAGGAAAACCCGGCCGCAAAAAAAGAAGAGATAAAACAGTTTATGTCAGTAGGGATCACGTCTGTAAGTGGCCCGTCAGTTTTTTTTTATTTAAAAATTTAAGGTTAAGCGACATTAAAGAAGCTGATACAGAAAGACACAGCTATTGCTTTTTGGTAAAGTAAAAATCTACAAAGTTCCAGTCACCCCAGTGATTTTGGAGGAGAACTGTTGAAATATGACTGGCACTGTTCAAAGTTCAAAGAAAGACCTTTACTTCTGATAATAAGAAATATTCATATACCCAGTTAGTTGATGGTTTCAACTATTAAATACAGCAAAATTGTTATATTTCTTTAAATCAGTTTGAAGTACAGTAGAATTCATTTATTGCCATAATTTTAAAATGTGACGCTCCTCCTATCAAACATGGTCAGCGCCTTGTCCGTGCCTAAAAAGATTAATATCGCAGACAAAATTACCATATTATGACAAGCAATTAACACGGAAGATATCACTGAATCGGTGATGTCTACAAGTAACCCACAATAATTTCTTTGGGGATTATTAGAACCATGGTGATCATGTATCGCTCACCGAAATTTTTTCTCATCAGAGGCTATAATCACTAGTAGACCAGAGCTGAAAATAATAATAATAATAAAAAAACGACTCTTCAGCAGTCTGAAAAGCTGACACCCTGCACAAATGTTTATAACAAGCTTTCACAAAAAAGTCAGTTTTTTATGTTTTATGCAGATCGGTACAGAACCAAGGTTGCTATAGAAAGTTTAATGTTTTCAATTACTTTGAAATTGAAAATAGCTTATACGTATGCAGCAGTGGAGATATTTTAGCATTTATTGATTCTTAGATTTAAGCCAGTCTTACCAAATGGTATTTGGAGTATTCTGTTGTTGAGCTTGGTCCATGAGGGAGCGATATAGGACTTAGATATAC
Source organism: Ctena decussata (assembly GCA_963989385.1). Lineage (NCBI taxonomy): Eukaryota > Metazoa > Mollusca > Bivalvia > Lucinida > Lucinidae > Ctena > Ctena decussata. Next base: position 29,877,004 of record OZ022505.1, read on the forward strand.
TCTTGTAATTCAGTACCGTAAACCACATATTTCATCTTAACATTTGCATTCAGTCATTTCGCTGAACTTGAAAGAATAATTTGACATAACACTGTTCGAAAGTATTCTAAATTATAAATGAGCCGCGACACGAGAAAACCAACAATGTGGTTGTGCGGCCAGCGCAGACTCAGATCAGCCTGGGCATCCGTCCAGTCTGATCAGAGCCTTCGCTGCCCGCATGAATGTAGCTTAGACCCTTAGCTACCCTTTAAGCGCAAAGCGAAGACTGTAATCAGGCTGGGCGGATGCCCAGGCTGATCTGAGTCTGCGCTGGGCGCACAACCACATTGTTGGTTTTGTCGTGTCGCGGCTCAAATGTACACTTTTGCTAGTGGATGAGAAAGCAATGATCTGGACCTGACAAGTTGATTGTTTATTTCTTTCGTGGGGTTAAACGCCCTTTTGAGACGGTATTACAGTCTATATTGAGCAGTCTCCTGGAGAGAGGTATATGATTGGCAAGACAAAAAAATAGCCGAACAGCCCCATCCGCACCTGCTGCAAGCATAGTAGGCCCTATGCCCTACATTTACGTCCCGGCACTGAAAGTTACCCGGCACCAGCGCCCGACCCGAGCACCCAAGAGGAAATGACAAAAGACTGTTGTTAGAACATGTGTACAATCTTGCATAAAATTGTTTGCTTATCGGCATTCAGTGGATTCCAAACTAAATAACATCAAAATGATTTTAGTGTCAATCTAACTATTCTTGTTCCTATATAAGATGTCATGATACTATCAACAAACGTTCACTGAATAGACAAGATTTTTTCCTTGTTCGCATAATTGATTTTCTACTGAACAATTTTACCAGGCCTTACAAGTATATCTGTTCTGCGCAAAGTAAGAGTCGGTACAATTCCGGAATTGTCCTGTGCAAAGTAGGAATTCTCACTTTGTGTTACAATTCCGGAATTGTACCGGTACAATTCTAGAACTGGGCAAGGGGTTCGGTTGCGGTTATCGGACAGGTAAATATCTTTGGGCAAAGTAGGAATTTCTGGGTCAAAGTAAGTTGTTGTTGAAAAAGAAATATTGAGATGATAAAAATGTTACATTAAACACTAGGAAATGAAGATTCGCTATGATTTTTATTGCATTGGTGAATGATCAAGAAATTAACATTTTTATCATCTCCATGATCTTTCGAATACATGGTTCAATTGTTTAACTATCTCTTTTTTTCAATTATGTTTTCTTTTCTTATGATACATTGCAAATAATGACCAATAACATTTAGTATCCAGTCACAAGTATTTGAAACTTAAGAAAATTATTATTCCCACTTTGGTCAGTGAGAATTCTGGAACTGTCTTGCGCAGGGTAAGAATTCCCACTTTGTGCAACAAAGTGAGAATTCCTACTTTGCGCAGTATAATTCTGGAATTGAACCGATTCCTACTTTGCGCAGAACATATACATACACTAACCTTACATTAAATTATTGGCTTTTTACAAAGTTTTCTTTTTTGCTGCTGACTTCCATGGTTCTAAGTACATGCAGGTATGATTTCTTTGCCAACTTCATCATAGTGCATATCATACTTTTCAGCCGCGACAGGACAGAACCAACGAAGTGGCATGTGAACCCAGCGAAGACTCAGATCAGCCTGGGCATCTTTCCCAGTCTGACTAGAGTCTTTGCTGTACACTTAAAGGATAGCTAAGATCCGCCCACTGCAGTCTGATAAGTCTTTGCTGTCCGTATGAAGCTAGCTTAGACCCTTAGCTATCCTTATAGTGTACAGCCAAGACTCTGGAGAAAATCTGTAGTTTCTGCGGTTATACGAATAGTCGCAATAAAACAGATAAGATTTTGCTCTTGTTTAACAAGGAATTAAATGACTTTAGAGTAATTATTTGTTTGAGAAAATCTGTAGTTTCTGTTGAAATAACTTCAAGTTGTGATGACGTTGAAAAATTGGCGGCCCAAAAATAAAATGTATAACAGACATATAAGGAGGCTGGAGGCCAAGCTCATTCGCTAAACTCTGTTTGGTTTTCCTAAATGACGCAGTTATTTCATTTCGGGCTTCAACTTTCAATAATACTTATCTTTTGGCATATGGCCTAGTGGCTGTGTTGTTGTTTCTCCTTAATCTTTTTAACATATGGCGTCATGACTTTTTTGAATATTTTCCCATAATGTTGCCGAGTATAAAAATAATAATAAAATAATAATGAAAAATATGAGTCATCTTATTTTTCATCTTAAGCAGCCCATACAAGAAGTTTCAATATCCTACCATATGAGCCACGACAAGAGAAAACCAACAATGTGGTTGTGCACCCAGCGCAGACTCAGATCAGCCTGGACATCCGCCCAGTCTGATCAGAGTCTTCGCTGTCCGCATGGAGGTAGCTCAGTCCCTTAGCTACCCTTTAAGCACTTAGCGAAGAGCCTGACTAGACTGGGCGGATGCCCAGGCTGATCTGAGTCTGCACAGGGCGCACAACCACACTGTTGGTTTTCTCGTGTCGCGGCTGAATTATTATACTTTCTTCATCAGTTTTAGGTGTGCCATAAAGAGATGGATGTGTGAATAACCGGACCAGCCACAAGCAGTATACCTCCAACCTCTTTGAAACCGGGGACATAGGAAAGTGAATTCAGTTAAGAACTAGTCACCAGGCCATCTTTATGGTTCTTCACAACTAATGAAGCAATGGTCCCACGTGATGGCGAATTTCAGCAGCATTATTAGCTCACCTGAGCCGAAGGCTCAGAGGTGAGCTTATAGGATGGGAGTCGAGCCGTCGTCCGTCCGTGCGTCCGTCCGTGCGTCCGTGCGTGCGTCAACACTTTCAAACATGAATATCTCAGAAACCAGTGGACTGATTGCAATCAAATTTTATCTGAAGCATCATTGGGGTGGGGGAAAGGCTGCATTAGGTTTTGGTGCCGATCGGCTCAGAACTCTGGTTTCCATGGCAACAGATAGCCCCCATAGGGTTATAATGGGGAAAACGGCGTCATCACGTTTTCTCGACTGTTTTTGATTAGATCCTTATCATACTTGCAGGTAATGATGACATACACAAGAGCTTGGGTGAGTTCGAAATTTGGTCGGATTCGAGCACAGACTACGGAGTTAGCTGCCCTTGAGCGTTTGAAAAAAATCCCATAGGGTTATAATGGGGAAAATGGCGTCATCACGTTTTCTCAACTGTTTTTGCTTAGATCCTTATCATACTTGCAGGTAATGATGACATACATAAGAGCTTGGATGAGTTCGAAATTTGGCCGGATTCGAGCACAGACTACGGAGTTAGCTGCCCTTGAGCGTTTGAAAAAAATCCCATAGTGTTATAATGGAGAAAACAACGTCATCACATATTTTTAGAAAAACTTTGTCATCGCTCTATTGCCTACATTTCTCAATAGATTTTAAAATAACTTCACACAAATGTAGGGCGTGACAATATCTCGAGCAAGTTCGACTTTCGGGATGCTGCGCCCAAGGTCAAGGTCACTGTGGCTATTTTTAGAAAAACTTTGTCAGCGCTCTAGCACCTACATTTCTCAATGGATTTTAAAATAACTTCACACAAGTGTAGGGCATGACAATATCTCGAGCAAGTTTGACTTTCAGGGTGCTGTGCCCAAGGTCAAGGTCACTGTGGCTATTTTTAGAAAATCTTTGTCACCGCTCTAGCACCTACATTTCTCTATGGATTTTAAAATAACTTCACACAAATGTAGGGCATGACAATATCTCGAGCAAGTTTGACTTTCAGGGTGCTGCACCCAAGGTCAAGGTCACTGTGGCTATTTTAAGAAAAACTTTGTCATCGCTCTAGCGCCTTCATTTCTCAACGGATTTTAAATCAACTTCACACAAATGTAGGGCTTGACAATATCTCCAACAAGTTTGACTTTCAGGGTGCTGCGCCCAAGGTCAAGGTCACTGTGGCTATTTTAAGAAAAACTTTGTCATCGCTCTAGCGCCTACATTTCTCAATAGATTTTCAAATAACTTCACACAAATGTAGGGCATGACAATATCTCGAGCAAGTTCGACTTTCAGGGTGCTGCACTGAAGGTCAAGGTCACTGTGGCTAATTTTAGAAAAACTTTGTTATGGCTCTAGCACCTACATTTCTCCATGGATTTTGAAATAGCTTCACACAAATGTAGGGTATGACAATATCTCGAGCAAGTTCGACTTTCAGGGTGCTGCGCCCAAGGTCAAGGTCACTGTGGCTTTTTTTTAGAAAAACTTTGTCATCGCTCTAGCACCTACATTTCTCAACGGATTTTGAAATAACTTCACACAAATGTAGCGCATGACAATATCTCGAGCAAGTTTGACTTTCAGGGTGCTGCAATCAAGGGTTTTGATTAGATCCTTAGCTGCCCTTGAGCGTTTGAAAAAAATCCCATAGTCTTATAATGGAGAAAACAACGTCATCACATTTTCATTTTTCTTCGGATCCTCTTCATACTTGCAGATAATGAGGATATGCATAAAAGCTTGGATTAGTTAGCATTTCGGCTAGATCCCACCACTGACTATGGAGTACCTGCCCTGAGCATCCAAAAAATCAATGTCGCCACTTTTTCTTGGTTTCTACTGATCCAATCCTTTTCAAACTTGCAGGTAATGAGGAAATGCATAATATCTTAAACAAGTTCAAATTTTGGCCAGATCAGGCCAACCACTACGAAGTTAGCTGCCCTTGACAGCTCTGTCTATTGTGCTTTTGATCGGATACTTTTTAAACTTGCATATATTAAATGAGGGCATACATAATGTTTTGGATGTGTTTAATTTTCAGCCTGATTGGACCACTGACTGTGGAGTTAGCTGCCCTTGAGCATCTTAAATATCCCTATAGGTTTACAATGTCTCTCAGGTGAGCAATTGTTGCCCTTTGAGCTACTTGTATTTTTAAGATGTCTTCGACTCTTTATTGCAGCAAATTGGATTCACATTGCACATAAAAGTATCGTATACAATGAAAGCAACTACCCCTGCTGTCGCAGATCACAAATTACCAATGCTTTTCGGAGAAGACGATTCCCATGGCTTTTCTTGTTGCTAGTAGCATCCAGACTATATTGCCAAGGTTTTTGACGATGTCCTGAATATGTTCTATACGTATCATTAGGATAGCGTGTCTTAGGCCAGGATTCCATGTGTACGTAATTTGTGTCTGTATCCTCATCTGTTTCCATGCAGGTCGTTTCATAAATATATATTTAAACATTTTCTATGTTGCAGATTATATTAGTCGCGACACGACAAAACCAACATAGAGGTTGTGCGCCCAGGGCAGACTCTGATCAGCCTGGGCATCCGCCGAGCCTGATCACAGTCTTCGCTGTCCATATAGAGATAGCTTAGACTTTTAGCTACCCTTGAGGTACATAGCAAAGACTCTGATCAGTCTGGGCGGTTGCCCAGGCTGATCTGAGTCTGCATTAGGCGCTATGTTGGTTTTCTCGTGTCGCGGCTCAATTATGTTTTCTGCTCCTTTGGAATTACTGGGCTTATCCTGATTCACTTTGAAAATGGAGTTCCGTTGAAATTGGTACTAGGAGGCGTAGGCAGTGTTGCAACATTACATAACTGCACATGAGCTGATTCAATAAAACCGAACCTGCCATTTTCGTTAGAACTTTCATGTATTTCTTGCTTCCAGAGGATCTTCCTTCAGAATTTGTCATGTCCCTTTCTCAGAGATCGGACTTATGATTATGCGAGGCTTGGATCCAGTTAAACATATTTAAACACCCCAGTGATTTATTGCTGACCGTGCTAAGGCGGTACTTCTGTTGTGGTTTTTCACCTTCTTGTGTCTTAGTCAATTCGTTTGTGGTCTGCTAAAATGTGGCACCTGTATAGCTACTCACTTTGCTTCCCGTTATGTTTTATGATAAAAAAAAAAAGGTAAAAACAGTTGTTAAATGTTTTCCGTATAGTTTGTTCAGTCTGTTGTGAAGTACATGTGTTTTGTTGCGAAAACTAACACAGACGTACGTGTACATACGAGCATATCATTATCGACATAATAAATCTATACATGTACTTGAAACTTGTATTTTACAAGTACATGTTTGCTATTTATGAATCTAGATTAAAGCGATACTGGATATGACTCTGTCTACATTGAAGAAACTCATTTTTATTCATTTGGATTTCTTTTCGCATAAGTTTATATTATATATGTCTTTAATCACATATTGTGTTTATTTCCAGCCTTGGAAAGAATCGACCATACAAATTCACGTAAAGCTTTAAACTTTTAATGTTCTTGAATTGATGCCTAAAACAACCTTGAATGATAATTGTTTGGTTCTAAAACGAGAGTCTATAGATTGATACATACGTTACATTAATAACCTTGGGGAAATATGCAGAAGACCGATGTATTACATAATGATTGACAAATCGCTTTCTTTTCCATTAATCTAACATTCTGTGTATTTCAGTCTGTTTCTTCTTCACGAGGAGAATTTAACAGGACTACCTAGGTAGCTATGACACTTAACGTTACGACTGAAGTTAATTAATAACCTTCATGCTTTCGACCCTGTTTCGTTATGGGTTCACTCTAGCCTTCATTTTTTCCTGGCTTCCTTGTTTATCGGCTTCCTAATAGTCTTAAGCTCTTTGTATATTATTTAGAATAGCCCCGCTGCTTTCTGCTCTGAAAGAGCTGACCTATTGGCATTTCGTTTGCCTTGCTTTATTTGTGTCTCTTCTATATTTTCTATTTTCCTTTCGAATTTGGTGCTTAGGGCAGGATGTGATAAAAGATTGTGTCGGTTCCTGGGCCATATTTATAAAACAACTTAAGTGGTTGCTATGCTGTTGCTAAGGCAGAATTTTTATGAAGGAGATTCCCTACAACTTTGAAATTTGCTCTGGAGGAACAGTCTTTTTCAGACTGTTCCTCCAGAGTAAATTTCATAGTTGTGATTTGTGCATAACATCACCGGAACAGACCAAGATATAACAAGTGATGAAGACGAAGAGCTGGTGTCATAGGCTGGGTTCAGCCTTTTATCAGTAGAGGATCTGTAAGTATCTGTAAGTATATCCGTGTTTTATACGTTGATTGATGTAGCGCTGTGTTTATTTCTGTACGTGCAAGACAATTGCGTACAACATTTCGGCGTAGTTTTACAAGTTGACCTGCATGGTCCCCGCTAAAGGAATTATTTCGATCATTTTTGTTTTTAAAAACTCCTCTTTCTTTGTGTTCAGATTTTTCTCGAAATGTAAATATTTTTGCTTATTGTTTATATTTTTTTATTATTTGGAAAATCTGATGAAACCGAAAGACGAAAGCGTTTAGATGACACATTGACAAAGGCACTGTTAATGATTACCTCTCCATTTATAGCCAGTTTTAAAACATTTTAGCATTCCGAGTGGATTCAGTGCTACCAGAATATTGTGTTGGTTAGAAGTATTTCCCCTAAATCTTCGGAAATACATCTTACAAACACGATATTTCGGTAGCACTGGATCCACTGGGGATGCTACAATGATTCAAAACTGGTTATAAATGGAGAGTAATCATTAACAGTGCAATTCTCAATATATTACCTAAGCGCTTTCGGCTTTTCAAAGGTTTCAAAAAAAAAAAAAAAAAAAAAAAAAAAAAAAAAAAAAAAAAAAACACACAAAAACAAAACAAAACCAAAAAACAGAGGACCAACGATCCTGTAGCTCACCTGACACCTTCTGTCAACAGACACAATTTGTCATTTCGCTCATTTGTTATGAATTTGAAACCAGTGGTTTATAAGAAGCGCATATTTAGTTTTACTTTTACTTTTACTTTTACTTTTAAGATCTCAGTGACCTTGAGCAAAGTTCAAAAAATGATATTGACCTTTGATGACATTATGTCTTCATGTATTCATTTAGTTAACCATATTTTATATCTAGGCTTAAAAAGTTTCCATGAAATCAACTGTTTAAGCATTCTCCCATATAAAAGCATAACATATCAAACTTAAACTTGCCATAAATTAGGTCAAGGTCAATGCGTGGTCATGATTTGTATAAACTATAATGGGCCCCCGAGTCCCCAATGCTACATACCATTCCATAAGATCATTGGGCCTTTGGTTCTGGAGAAGCAGATTTTTGAAAGGTTTTCACCATATATGGGCATGGCTGCCATCTTGGTCATGTGACCATGACCGTCTGAACAAACTTTGGTTCCTTTGACCAAGTGAAGCTCCATATGAAATATGGTTTCTAACAACCCAGTGGCTTCAGAGAAAAAGATGTTTGAAAATGTTGACAGGCAACAGAATCTCAGTGACATTGAACAAAGGTCTAAGAATGACCTTGACCTTTAGCAACACAATATCTTCATTTGTTTATTTAGTTAATCATATATACCAAATATTTTACCTAGGACTTAAATCGTTCCTGAGAAATCCACTGTTTAAGCCAATTCCCATATAAAAACATAACGTACGAAAGTTGACCGTGTCGTAAATTAGGTCAAGGTCTACCTACGGTCATCATTTGTACAAACTATGATTGGCTTGAATGCTCAGTGCTGCATACAAGATTTCAAGGTCATAGGCCTTTCGGTTCTGGAGTAGAAGATGTTTGAAGGGTTTTTATTATACACTGCTCAAAATAAGTAAGGGATATTAAGACATTTAAGGCAGCAGAAGTATGAAAAATAAGTAAATGAATATTGAACTGTAATAATTCATAAAACAAATAATCATAGAGACCCTCAATATGTATATAGAAACGATTAAGCTTGCCAAGTGACCTAGAGTAAATTGGAAGTAGGCAAGGGGTCGACTCCCAAATTTCACACGAATCCAGCGCAGCAATGACTGATAATTTTTATGCAATTTTTATTAAGACAGACGCCTAATGCCTCAGTTAACAAGATACAGCTACTTTTTTCATGCGGCTTTATCACAAGAGAAAATGATAGGCGTAAAAGATACCATTGTGTGGTGAATTGTCTCACACATGGTGACATTTGTAACAGCGTCACACCTTAAATAACGCAATAAAGCCTACCAAAGTGGGTGTTTTTAGTTTGGAAAATTGTGGAGAATTTTATTAATCACAGAATCTGAGGATCCAAAAGAATTTTTTTCGCCGATGTGAAATTGAGGTGTAGACCCCATAGTCCTTTATGTGCTGCTCTAGGTCACATGAACTGCATTGACTGTTTCTGTTTTAGTTGAATATTGTTCCTTGAATAGTGTTCTGTCAATATACAACAAAAAACTAACCCAGCCATTATTATTATTTTTTGTACACGCTTCTATTTCCTAATATCCCCTACTTTTTGTGAGCAGTATATATAGGTGTGCCGGCCATATTGGTCAAATGTCCCAGATACCTCGAACAAACTTTCATTCCCCTGACCTTGGTAGGCTCCATATGGAATATGGCTTCAATCGGCTCAGCGGCTTCAGAGGAGAAGATGTATGAAAATGTTGACAGGCAACAGAATCTCAGTGTCCTTGAACAAAGGTCAGATAATGACCTTGACCATAAGCGACATAATGTCTTCATCTGGTCATTCAGTTAACCATATACACCAAATATTATACCTAAGACTTAAACTATTTTGCGAAATCCACTGTTTAAGCATATATGAACATGAGACAGAATTTCAGTGCTCTTGAGCAAAGGTCAAAGAATGACCTTGATCTTAAAGGACATAATATCTTCATCTAGTCGTTTAGTTGACCATATATACCAAATATTATAACTTAGACTTATATAGTGTCTGAGAAATCCACTGTTTAAGCATTTCCCATACAAAAGCATAACCTACCAAAGTTGACTGTGACGTAAATTAGGTCAAGGTCAACCTAGGGTCATCAATTGTACAAACTATGAAGGGCTTGAATGCGCAATACTACATACCAGGTTTTAAGATCATAGGCCTTTCGGTTCTGGAGAAGAAGATTTTTGAAGGGTTTTTTACCATATATGGGCGTGGCGGTCATCTTGGTCATGTGACCCAGATACCCCGAACAAACTTTCGTTCCCCTAAACTAGGTAGGCTCCATATGAAATATGGCTATAATCGGCCCAGTGGTTTCAGAGGAGAAATTGTTTGAAAATGTTGACGACGGACGGACGACGGACGGACGGATGACGGATGCCTGGCTATACTATAAGCTCACCTTTGAGCCCAAGGCTCAGGTGAGTTAAAAAAATAAATAAATAAAAATAAAAACAATAAGCACAAATATTTATTTTGAAGAAAAATATCTGAACATAAAAAAGATAAGCTCTTAAAAACAAAAATGAACAAAATATTCCCCTTATCGTGGATCATGCAGTTCAAATTATGAAAACAAAATTTGAACTGCCTGGTCCCGACAAAGGGAATATTTTTTTCATAATTATGAAAACAAAATGACAGCCAGTGATCAGTTGGGTTGAATAAAATATGAGAAGCCCGAAGAACTTGGTGTGGCTATATAATGGCGGCGCTAAGATTAGTGTCACGTGACGCCGGGTTTACGTCACGCGTTTGATGCATGGTTGCGCAGATGTCACAAGTGTATCAAAGTCAAGGAACCCTATGTTGAGAAAGAATAAATAGCAATTTTGATGTTATTGAGATATTCCAAAAGTTCTCGAATTTATTGATCACCCCTATATATAACATTTCATTATATCACATATTAACAAAAATTTGCATGAGGATTTTCAATAAACTAGAACTAATAAATTTTTTTTGTCTGTCTGTCGCAATTAGCTGGATGACATAACATTTTAAGAGATGAAGTGAAATACATTCATTGCCAGACTCGAGACTTGAGTTCATGAAAAGACAATGAAATGAGGAATTATCATAATAAAATGTCGCTAGTATATTGGATTCGGAAATAATTAATTAGAAGTTATGTTCTTAAGCTGAATTTTAAGAGTGTAATTCATCAACGTCACGCAATTATTTGGGCTTCACCGAGTGTCATAAAGTCTGTGAAATGATACCGAATTACAGTTCCGGCAGCGCAAAACCGTACATGATCTTCGCAAGAAATTCGCGTTCAATACGCGTTCGAAACGCGTATTTTTCAACGCGTTTTGCGATTTAGAAACGCGTTTGTGAAAGAACCAATCAAATTGCTGCATCAAATCGCGAATAATCGCGTTTGTACGCGAAATTCGCTTAAACCAATCAGAACTGCGATTCCAGTTCGCGTTTTTCGTTACTTCGCGTGCGCACGCGTTTGGTGTTTAGACCAATGAAAATTGCGTTTGCCGAACGCGTTTCGGTCTCGTATAGACTGGTTCCTAGCTTCATTGACAATGCTATTGAAATACTGAGAACCAACTAAATTTGGTAAGTACTAAAAGTAGGATTTGCCTTTTTCCAAATTATTTACGACGAAGTATATAAAGAAAATTAGATCTATGGAAATTATAATGAAATCCCGGTGCCAGGTTCAGGGCTGAAAACAACACATTTTTCTAGAACTTGAAATTATTAAATTTCAGCCCTTTGTGACTCTCCAATTCCCCCAAAATTATTGTAAAAGCTTGAGAGAATAAACTTTTTCAGCGTCAACGGATGCCGCAAGTTACATTGGAAACGGGAAAATGATCCTTGTCATAAGTCATAAAATTTGCATGAAAAGTCGGACGGTTGGAGTGTGTGGCAGCCAGAACCAGAGACTCTCCCCTCCAAAAATATTTAACAGGAAGGCAACATCATACTTCTAGGACCCCCTCCCCTCTCCCCACTTCCCGACACACACACACACACACACACACACACACACACACACACACACACACACACACACAAAAAAAATCTTAAAACTTTTTTTTATGTTAAAATTTTTAGGTCGGATATGAAAAATACAACCCATACTTTCATACTCTGTATCTAAATCCGTACTAGAAATTTTTAGCTCCTGCTAGGAAGGAACCAAGAGACTCAAAATTTGTACAGTTGGCGTCATATTCAGGCATTATGGATAATTAACAGGGCTCTCAATCACCGATATTTGGGGCCGATATTCGGCATGATTCCCAATGCCAAAAGTATGAAACAATATGACTCTATTTATAAATCCAATTGATAATTCACTTTAAAACGCTGCAAAAATACTGATAAATTGTGATGCGCGTACGACCATATTATGGCTGCTTCGCACGCGTTTTGCGAGGAGCGTTTTGATTGGCTTATTATGAATCGCGATTTTTGCTTTATCTACGTCACAGAGAAACGCAAATAAACTTTTCTGATTGGTTAAGTTATGCTACGCGAAAATCGCGGATAACACGCGCTTCGCATGGGTTTATCGGGAAGCGATTTGATTGGATATTTGGAAAACGAGATAAACGCGAAAAACGCGAGTCAACGCGTTTCAAAAGGCGTTCCATACACACGCACGAAAAACGCGCTGCACACGCGTTCAAAACGCGAAAATTGTACGGTTTTGCGCTGCCGGTACTGTAAGACTGCTTACGAAGGTGCTTCCAATAAAGTAATGACGTTCGGCAGTTTCTCCGATTCATTAAATTTTAACTTCAGCAGAATGGATAGCTGTTTATTTTACAGATAATCTTGTCCAGTTCAGCAAACCACGCGAAAATTTGGACTTAATTAATTAATACTATTTGATTGGCGTCGCATTAAGCGCCACCTTCCATTTATGCGAACAGGGCCGAGTCAGAACAGCCAGCGCATCCGCACAGTCTGATCAGAGAATGCCCTTTCTTTTCGCATACACTATATGTGAAACTTGATAAATCTTAAAAGTGAACAGTGAAGACTCTGGTTAGGTTGTGCAGCCGTGAAGGATGATATTTAGTGTTTACTGCATGCACATGGCTTAAGTTTTGTTTTCACGCGACACCAATTATTTAAGGAAGCCTCTACACGAGAAAACAAAAGAGCGGCATGTGCACCCAGCAAAGACTAAGATCAGCCTAAAATCCACCCACTCTGATCGAAGCATTTGCTGTGCACTTAAAGGGTAGCTAAGGGTCTAAGCTACCCACATGCGCGGATGCCCAGCCTGATCTAAGCCTTTACTGGGCGCACATGCCACTTCTTGTTTTGTCGTATCGCGGCTCATCTAATCAAGGTTTTATGCCCAATGATTCCAGATTACCAGAAAATATATAATTTGACTTTTGGTGATGTACTGGGAGACATTTTCAGCCGCCACATGGCACAGCACTAGCTGCATTGAGATAAAACATTCCATGGAAAGTAATACATCAAAGGAACGAAAATAGCCGACTCAGTGTGGTTTAATGTGTTCATGTGCGGTTATGTGAAGATGCACAGGTAAAAATAGGTCTCTTTTTAGTGAACGTAACTCGCACATTAATCATAGACATCAAATAACGCCTTAGTGCCTCATAATTATCCGTCTAATTTGTGATTTTTCACCGTCTTGTCCCGAAGTGAATCAAATTACCATTGCAGAGAAATTACCATATCGAAAGAAGGAACCACACAAAAGCATAAAGATTGCTTCTGCGAAGACTAGGATTTGTGAGATAAATGAGCATCTCCATTCCCAGAGGCCATGCTGAATATTACGTATTGATATTAATTTCTGTAAGGATTACTGGCAACATCTTCCCAAACACGTAAGGGCCGACTTTCACGAAACCACGTTACCTTTAATTGAGCCGCAGCACGACAAAACCAACAAAGTGGCTTGTGTGCGCAGCGAAGACTCAGATCATCCTGGGCGTCCGCCCAGTCTGATCAGATTCTACGCTGTACGCTCAAAGAGTAGCTAAGGGTTTAAGATTCCCCCATGCGGGCAGCAAAGACTCTGATCAGACTTGGTAGATGCCCAAGCTGAGCTGAATCTTCGCTGGGCGCACATGCAACTTTGTTGGTTTTCTCGTGTCGCGGCTCTAATGTCAACTCAAGAGCGATAAATAAATCGCCACAGAGTGTTGTTTATGGTGCAGTTGTATTTCATCAACCAGATATGGCTGTTAATATCATATTCTGGATGCAATATAAACGACAGGTAACAAGTGAAGTTCTTGAAATCAATATGCTTGGGCTATATTAAGCAATGACTGGCAGATTGAGACAGCTTTCAGAGCGTAGGCTGAGACAGCAAGCTGAGATAGATAAATCTCAGACAGCTCTAGAAAGGGGATTCCTGTCCATTAGGTGAGAAAAATTCATTCCCTCAATATCAATACAGAGATATTGTGATACCCAGCAAAGTCATACAAAGAAAGCACAATGCAGCTAAGAAACCGAAACAAGGAGAAATTATGTGCGAAACGCAAACAACCAACGGAGCAGACAGACAACATGCACAGACCAGCAAAAAGAACCTATAATACGTTCCTTTTGCTGTTGAGTATACTTTTCCTATTTTAAATCTTAGCTGCTTAGAAGATATACGACATAAAACAAACATTAATTTTCTTCTGACCTGAATGAAGATTAAATAAAACCAAAATGAAAACAATCAAATAGATCCTATGCATACAGTAATTAAACTCAGCAAAGAAAAATTGCAATTTCAAACTTTTCTAACACGCGATCGATACAGTAGTCTGAATTCTATATATGCAAACCTCAAAGGAAAAATTAACTCCAGCCGGGCATTAGACAACAATATGGTCCCTGACCTGCTGCTGATGTGAAGCCGAGGATAATTGAGCTTACTTCTCTGCTAAAGGCTAGGGACCAGCTTGCGTGATCACAAGCTCTGGTGAAAGATTGTCTTTCGACGTATCACCAGTAAACTATTCTGAAACTGATTTTGATATGTTTGACTTTGACGTTTCAGGGAATGTTTGAACTTTTATTTTCGGGCCATGGCAAACTGAATATAAGCTGTCAGTTGTGTCAAAATGTATTCTCTCTCTCTCTCTCTCTCTCTCTCTCTCTCTCTCTCTCTCTCTCTCTCTCTCTCTACGAGTGTATTGGCAGTTTAGACGGTCTTTGAATCATACTGTGACAACGCGTTAAATAAATGAGCCGCAACACGAGAAACCCAACAAAGTGCCCAGCACAGACTCAGATTAGCCTGGGCATCCACCCTGTCAGATCAGACTCTTAGCTAAGCTAAGATCTAATTAACCTCCATGTTCACAGCGAGGACTCTGATCATATTGCGCTACTGCCCAGGCTAATCTGTGGCTGCGCTGGGCGCACGACCACTTTGTTGGTTTTCTCATGTCGCGGCTCAAATTAGTTTTACAACCACCACTTTTATGTAAGCATACAAATGAAGATAACCATGAAAAGCTACAAGCACAAAGCAATACCAGTTCGCCCCTAACCCCCTTCCCTGCCTAAAATAAAAAAAAGGACATCAAGAGAAAAAGAAGAGAGATACACAAACGATGAAATGTAACAGTGTAACAGCACAATTTCGATAAGACATCCTTATTCAGTCCCAGATTCTTGATTCTTCTGGATCCATTGCACTAAAAGCTGTTTTTCAGAAACATTCTTGAATCGTTCAATTCAAATTCAAGTGTCTACATGGACCATTTTTTGTGACTTCATAAATATTACATAAAAGATAAACTTTAGTATAAACACGGGAGTAAATCTTTAATATATTGAAGATGACTTTTTACAACCAAAATTATATGGATCTTAGAGCAGACCAATAAAGCTAACTGTTATACAATGTCTTTGGAGGTAAGCGTTTGCTTAACTTTGAGGGAGCAATGAAAATCAAAGGTATCAGGTGTGTGTTTAACGTGAAGCTAACGAAGATGTTGTGTGTGTTTGACCCAGTACCCAATTTTGTATACGTGAACCTGATAAAGATGCTGTTAATAACCAAATAATAGGGAGGTAAAATTTTTTAACTTGTTTAGGTGCGTGCATGTCCAGCGGTGATTTTCGTGCATACTTAATCAATAATTGCACAATTCTCTACCAGTTGAGAGATAATTGCTAGACGTACATAAAACTACTTCTAGTAGGCCGTTTACACGTAACTTAATAAACCTGCACTTTGAATTCATTTTCATAATGAGTTATTTTATGCACATTATATTTTCATATCAGCGTTGCGAACAAACATCTGAAAAATCATTTGAAGCATTCACTTTAATATCTGTGAGGCGTAAATAAGATAAATGAAGGTTTACTATTAGGGTGGCATATAAGTTCCATTATTCTTATTTTTTAAGATTGACGGCTTAATTATTTGTGAATTTAAGAACTTTTCAAAAGTATCTCAGTCTTATCGATGCGTATATGATATAAACCTTAATCTCCTTAATGAGGCTTTTCTATAAGGGCAAATAATGAGAAAAGAGTATTGTTTTTAAATCATCTAAATTGCCAAGGCGTTTGCTTTATACATGTAAGTAAAAACACACCCATACACATCTTGTAACATCCCATTTAAGCAAACACACAAACAGGCACTATTTTGGAATCTTGCGTGGTTTCATGAAAACCGTATTCTATCAAATGTAAACAAATCAAAACAAAATCGGTAAAGGCAATATATCTAATTTCTCCAATATATTGTCCATAGATCGCACAAGACTGACCTTAAAATACAAACATGAAAAGGTCCTGCCGATGCTAACGATTTACTTTATCTTCATTTGTCAGCAGCAGTATTGATCATTTCTAATATAGAAATAAATACAAAATTTTGATTTGATTATAGCATACATTAATGACTGATCATTTGGAGATAGGTACTTGTGTATTCCGGTTAACGATGTGCAGCTATTAGATCTCCCCTAAACTAAGGAAGACGTCTTCATTTACTTGCAAAATACCTATATGAGTATTAACTCTCGCAGTCAATAAAACAAAAACCACAACAACAACAACAACAACAAAGAACTCCAAAGTAGCAGTTCAACAACTCGGTGTTTTTCACTTTAATGTTACTGAATATGATTTCAGTGAAGTAACTCTTGCATTTTCATTATTGTCTCACTTCTAAGTGGATTGGACTACTCTTAAGGGAAAGATTCTTGTTTATTAGGTGCCTTAATCCGATCGTGCAATTGTCTAGCTTAACTGCTATTTTATCAAAAAAAAGGAGGGTGTCTATAAGACTGTTTTCATGGCCACAACCGATTTTCTTTAAACTTTGTAAACTCAGACTACTATGTGTTGGCTGTAATGTCATGCAATATTAAACCGATTGGTGAAGATTTCTATGGTGTGTACAAGATGAAAGTGGGTGGGGTAATTCTGACACGAAGAGGTTTCTGTTAAGAAAATGCTAATATTTTTATGGCTGCTTAGAACTGGAAGTCTACCATTTCATGACTCCTTATGCAATGCCAGATATAACAAAAGATTATAATACTTTTGTGAAATTTTTACATGCAGTGCGTTTATACTCTCTTGTATGACATTCCCAAATTTAAGGCTTTTTTATTCTCCAACTTTACGCAAAACCACAACAGCTTTTAACACACAAAGCTATTCCAATGATATTTTGCAGTTATACAGTATATTAGATGGTTGTTCTAAATTTATGCCGATAATTTTCTACAATGAATATATTCTGGGTTATCTCCCCTTAAATCTGCTTTTTTATTTTATTTTAATTATTACTCAGTTTTTATACCCCGCCACACATAAATGACAGGATGTGATATTTCCACGCTGGTTGTCCATATGTGTGTCCATCTGACCGTCTGTCTCTCTGACTAGCTGTCTGTCTGTCCATCTGTCTGTCTGTTCTTTCATCCATGAACACTTCGTTTCTTTTCCATAACTTGAGTATGTTGATGTATTGTTCTTTTAACTAGGCATGTGCATAGGTCTTGGGAATAGCTCGCTTGGGATTGGGCGAATTTCGATATCTCCTGACAGAATTATTGCCCTTGTCAATGTCTAAAACGTGGATTATGGTCTGTAATTCCTTTACACTTTGAGATATTTTGATGAAATTTCACGGAATTGATTGAAGTAATATATCCTTTCTGTAACAAGCAAAGTTTTATCTACCAGGGTAATTTGCCCCAGCCTTGTGGATATATACATGTATAAAATCATGAAAATGTTAACAAAATCAGGTTGGAGTGTGATTTTCCAGAAACTTGCAACAACTTATCTAAACAGTACTCGCTTCCTGTCAAGATCAAAGTTTTGTCCCCAGCGGTTAATTGCCCGTCGCATAGGGCCATTTACGTACAGAAAATTATGCAAAAACTATATAAAATCAGATTTTTGGTATATCTTTATGAACTTTCACAGAAATGATATAATCAACTTTTAGCTTTCTTTGACAACCAGAATTTAGTTAAACAGTGTTATCTGCCCCTGCCTCTGGGATGTACACATTTATAAGATCATGAAGAAATCTATCAAAAAAAATCAGCGTTGAAAGAGATTTCCCTGAACTTGCAGCAAATAAGCTTCCTTTTAGGATCAAAATGTTTTTTCGAAGAATTATCTACCCCTGACACAGTGCTATAAAGATGTACTTGTATCAAATCATGAAAAAAAAAATCTATATAAAATCAGAATCGAAAAGGATTATTATAAAATATATGAAAAACTGTCAAAACAATAATAGCTTCTAGGGATGGTTATATTTTTAACAAAAGGTGGTTATCTGCCCAAGTTCCGGAGTTATATACATGTATGAAATTATGAAAACATCTATTAAGGTAGACGAATAGTGAATAAAAATATTGGTGGGGCATTCATTTCATTATACCAGCTGAATAACCCAAAGGGCTATAAAACATTTGGATAAGAAAAGAAAAATTTTCACCGTTTTGTTTTCCTAAAAATCATACTTTTGTATTTATACATACTTTTTTTTTTTACACAATTTCCATTAAAATTCATGTCTCTAGCACATGGATGCACTTTCATTTCTACAAATCAAATAATCTTTAATATAGGGTATTTGAAACAAACTGGTAAGAAAAATTGCAATTATCTTGATAATAAGTATATTTTTACATTTTTAAAAAAATGCAAGAAAATTGAATTTCATGAAAAACGTCATGAAAAATATATTCAATCGATGGGGCATGCTTATGCATATTGTATTAGTAAAACTTACATTGTATAATACAGAATAAAACAAAAATACAAACATTTCACCGTTTTGTTTCCTAGAAAAACAATGTTTAAGTTAAAAAATATCCCCCAAAACTGTACCTGCTGCAAGCACAGACGGTCCTTGCCCTGTTATTTATTTTCCTGTTGTTCCGGGTCTACCATAGAGTAATGCCTCAAAAATGTGCAGATGGAATTGAAATTGTAAAGACCTTAATCATTCTGGTTCCTAAGGAACAGTCTGATCACGGTTTCCACTGTTTGTACAGATGTATTTGCCCGAAAACTTAGGATCTTTATGGTACACATTGTAAGTGTGTATATATTCCATAGTTGATTGATTTCACCATGAACAATAACAATGTTATGTGTTTTAACAAGTCAATACAGAGTTATTGTGTATCTAAATACCTTAAAGGTTTGCTGTGGCGGGGTTTACACAGTCATTTACAATACATTTAATTATTCCCTATTTCTCCAAATTTGGTCAATTTTAAACAAAATCATCAAGCTATGATATCTAAATGATTCTTACTGAATTCTGAGCTTTTTAAATTATTTATTGCTTTGAAGCCATAGTTAACATATTTGAAAATAACAAGTACTCTTAAAAAATTAATCATATAATTTTATTTTATGATTATGTTACTTTACTCTCTACCGACTTTATCACTTATCATTTTCAGAGCATTGCTCTTATTGTTTGTTCTCATCTTCTCTCCACCTCAATGCCTGGAATTTAAATGCAGATAGGACATGAACTTGTACCCTTTGGGCCTTGTTTCAAGCTGCAGAGAATCAAATGACTCATTTCAGAGCATTTGCAAATTTTGCATGGAATAAGTTCCCTGCTTTAAGAACATCATCATCTTTAGATTCTATATTTTATACTGAAAATTTTCTTCAAAATGTTCATCTATTAGACTATGCTTGTTTTAGCTGACAAAACTAATGCCCACTGTCAAATATATTTGTTTATTTTCTCAGAATTTTATCATGTTCTTTCTGGTGTCTCTTCTTATTACACATACTCTAAGTAACGTATTTTGCAGCTTGTAAAGAACCAAGAAAAGAGCACATGCCAAGTTTGAAGAAAATCGATTAAAAATACTCAAGTTATCGAAAGCAAACGAAGTCTCACTGATAGACAGACTGCCATACGGTCAAACAGACAGGCAGATAAATGTACGTACAACAGCTGAACAGAAAGACAAACAGCAGAAAACAAACTAGAGCAAGTGAGCAGGGGCTCACGTATACCCCCGACCAGTGCCACCGCTTAATGAAAGCAAACTTGTAACACAAAAGTTAAATGCAAATGTTGATGGAACAAATTCAAAGTCTGTGACCTTGACCTTAGGTCAGCATCAGCATCCATATAAAGTATACTAGTATAAAATAAAATTAGTCATGCATCACTAGACTCCATTCAAATATATTAGAACACGCAAAAATACAAAAATATGGCTGGGTCCTAGTTATTGTCCCCTGGCCCCACCCATGAGCCTGACCCTGAAGTCCCTATCAAAAGCAGTGCTATAGAGATATCATGAATAAAATATGGAAGAAATCTGCAATGCATTTACAGAGACATATGCACTCAAAAAGGTTCAACCCAAAACGTTCACATAATGAAAAGACCTAAGTCCTAATTATTGACCCTAGGCCCCAATCAGAAGCCTGATCCAGGGGCAAAGACGCTTCACATTAAATGTCAAGACATATCATGAGCCAAATATGAAAAGAATCTGACATGTGGTTACAAAAATATGAACAATTAAAAAAGGTTTAACACAAAACTTTGACATAATGAAAATGCCTAAGTCATAATTATTTACCCCTGACCACCCCCAGGAGCCTGACTCAGTTGCCTTGATATTTAAGATCAAAGGTAGAGCTGTAGAGATATGTGACAGTGCCTGCAATTTTGAGCCTTGTGGAGGTGCGACGTTGACGTCACGAAACGTGAAATGAAAGTGACGTCATAAAATTCGCACGTAAAGTTTATTGTATTTCCGCGCACTGACTAATAAGTTTCAAAGCGTCACCTGAAAAGAGGGATTCAACATTTCTATCGGCGTGTTTATTTTTGTTCAACTACACTCTTTTAAGAATGTTCGCATTATAGATCTTTGAAAAGACGTGTCACAAACCTGAGTTATAAAGGTTTATCCAGCTAGTATGTAAATTGTATCCAATCAGTGAAACAAAACCCAAAATCGGGTGGGTGTGAATTTCGGTTGCTTTTGCAGGAAAGCTTAGCGCTATTTCTCTGTGCTTCTCAAAATCTATTCTGGAAACACTAAAAAATATAAAAATGCTAAAAACGAAATTTCCGATTTTCGCTGCATAAGGCTCAAAATGCCAGACACTGTCACAATGAAAACATTAAAATAAACTAATATGAAGAGAATCTGATATAAGGTTACAGAAATATGTGCAATCACAAAAGGTTAAATGCAAAACTTTGACGTAAGGTTGACGAACGGACGGACGACCGTCAGACGGACGGACGATCGGACGAACAGACGGGATGAAAAAAATTATATACCCTCTGACATATTTCATATTTCGGGGGTATAAATATCCCGCCACTTACATGCGGCGGGGTATAAAATCTGATTAATAATTTTGAAAAAGAAACGGTTTTAAGGGTAGATAACTCAGAAAATATTCATTGTAGAAAATTATCGGCATAATTTTAGAACAACCATCTAAGATACTGTATAATTGCAAAATATTATTGGAATAGCTCTGAGTGTAGCTTTGAGTGTAAAAAGCTGTTGTGGTTTTGCGTAAAGTTGGAGAATAAAAAAGGCTAAAATTTAGGTATGTCATACAAGAGAGTACAAACGCACTGCATGAAGAAATTTCACAAAAAGTATTATAATCTTTTGTTATAACTGGCATCGCATAAGGAGTCATGAAATGGTAGACTTCCAGTTCCAACCAGCAATACAAATATTAGCATTTTCTTAACAGAACCCTCTTCGGGTCAGAATTACCCCGCCCACTTTCATCTTGTACACACCAAAGAAACCTTCACCAATTGATTTAATATTGCATGACATTACAGCCGACGAATATTACTTTTAGTCTACAAAGTTTAAAGAAAATCGGTTGTGGCCATGAAAACAGCCCTCCGTTCTCGGTCTCACGTAGGTAATGACATAAAAGAGCCATAAAAATACTGCCCATGCACTTTGAGGAAATATATACTAAGCGTCAATGAAAACGCACCAAAGTATAAATTACTTATAACACGTACTTTCGAAATAAAGTAAAGTAAGTAAGTTTATTTATTGTTAGTGATACTCTTCATTAAACTAGTGGATAAAAACGGAAACAATTCATTGACAAATAAACGCAGCTTTTGTGTTAAAGACCACCTGTCCAAAATCATTAGTACCGGGTATGTCCACCGTTCACAGCAAATGTAGCCTGGCTCCGACGTGGTATACTCCGAATCAGACGCTGGATCCTGTACTGGGGAATAGCCTGCCACTCCGAGGGTCTGTATCAGCTGCTGGCGGTTGTTGATCTGATTTCTACTGGAATAGACGCGCCTTCCAACCTGGTCCCACAAATGTATTATGGGACTCAAGTCTGGCGAGAAAGCAGGCCAGGGTAACACGTTAACGTTATTAAGTGTCAGGTAGTCTGAAGTGAGTCTGGCAGAGTGAGCCCAGGCATTGTCTTGCTGGTAATGGGTAATATCACCATGGTTTCTCAGGAACGGAATGACTACAGGCTCCAATATTTCATCGACGTAACGACGTGCCGTTAGATTTCCATCAACAACTACTAGAGGTGTTCTGTGCCTCCAAGAGATACCTCCCCACACCATCACACTTCCACCTCCCCAACGTGAACTTTCTCTAACACAACAATTAACGTAAGGTTCTCCCCGACGTCGCCATACCCTTGTACGTGCATCATGATATCTACACAAAACCGGGATTCATCTGTGAATAATACTCCTTGCCATTGACGTTGTGTCCATCTAAGGTGGGTACACCATGTGATACGGTTTCTACGACGTTCGGGAGTAAGGATGTTGCCTCTGTACGCCCTGTAGCTGTTAATCTCACGTTCACGTAAACGGCGGCGTACAGTTACAGTAGAGGCACTGATACGTTGGTTTGTAAGTCCTATCGTCTCTCGAGCTGTTCTAACCGAGGTTCTAAACCGGTCACGGGGATGCGTCAAGACTATGTGACGATCTTGCTGTCTTGACGTACCCTTTGACGCCCAGGCCGCGCTCTGTCTTCCACAGACCCCGTCAAGTTGTGCTTCTCGACCAGTCGCATTATTGTTGAGTGTGCGCAATTCATACGCCTCGCTACCGCATGGTATGACATTCCTCCTTCTATCATGCCAATTGCTTGATGGCGTTCGGCGTTGCTCAAACGTCCCATAGCGAACGTTATTTGAATATAGGCTTGGCGTTTCGTTAGATTTTCGTCTAAGTTTAGAACAATGAACATAACAATAAGAATGTACAAATTTGCCGCATGGCTGAGCATAATATGCATATTATGCACGTACTGGTCAAGCTAATCATCAGAGCGTAGAGATCAGATATTCTGACCGTAGATGCACTCGTTAATAACTAAAAACATTTTCTAGCATTATTCACTTGCGGTACGTCTCGTAAGTATGATTATCAGCGTGGTTTAGGTTGGTGCGTTTCTATTGACGCTGAGTATATATGTATTTGTAGGTAATAAAGTATTTTCCTACACAACAAATTCTCTCCTATGTTAGTCGACCTTACTTGATAAGGGATACGTTGTGCAGAGAAGAGACAGGACTACACAAATTTGTTTCTCTTTGTAAAAAATGGCGGAACCATATGCAATTACAAACAGTCATAAAACAGGCAGTTGTGTGCTATATATTGTGTCTTGTAAACACACTGCTCAACAAACTGTAAAATGATGTTATAAACAGCTGAAATTAACTCATTAATGCCTAGCGACCCAAACATAGGACATAGGCAAACAGTGCAGACCCGAATCAGACGCCGCAAATCAAGATCTACACTATTTGCACAGGAAAATTTTGGTAGTTCTCCTTAAAATAAAAATAATAAGAATAAACTAAAACAGACACCCCTCAATTGACAAGTAGACTCATGCATTTGATAAAGATAGAAGACTCCACCGGGCATGAATGGGTTACGCAGCAGACGGTAAAGGATCCAGAGTCAGTATCTAGCCGGGACGCAGTAGGAAGTCAAGAGAATTAAGCAATGAAAGGCCAAAGCACAAAACTCAACCCACTATGGACATCGAAAAAAATGGCATAAATGCATCAGGAAATAAAGAGTGAAAATAAGGGACAAGTGTGGAGGAAGCAAGCGCCAGAACTCGAGAGATCACCTGCGGTGATTTGTTGTTTAGAGATCTGTCTGATGACAGCTGGATTTATTATGGTCATGTAAGGTCAGGTTCACAAGACAAGCTACGATGATAACAGGTTGAAGAATGTGAGGCCACAAATCTTAGAGAAGGTCTTCATGTAAACAAAACCACTTACTGCATGAATTGTGACTTTTATTAAATACAGCTGCCGTTCTGAGAAGTCATCTCCAGATTGAACAGTACTGAACAGACTGAATAATTATTTATTTTGTCTCCTTAATTCAGATAACCTGATTCTTTTATAAGTAAGCTTTGAACGAATGTGTCGTGACGTTATAGCCCTATCATTTCTAGAAAATATAACACAATGTCTTGCAAGGGTAACATTGCATTGAACTTGGTCTGGCATTGTTTCAAGATTGTTTGCCCTTTATTATACTTCACCGTTACAAAAAATTTAGTGTAAAAGATGCGCATTTTTTTATTTTTGTAGCTCACCTGAGCCGAAGGCTCCGGGGGAGCTTATAGGATAGGCAGGCTCCGTCGTCCGTCGTCGTCGTCTGTACTCCGTCAACAATTTCAAACAACTTCTCCTCTAAAACCACTGGACCGATTGCAACGAAATTTCATATGTAGCCTCCTGGGGTCTTAGGAACGAAAAGTTCAAACGGTCCTGGTCACGACCAACATGGCCGCCATGCCCATATACGGTAAAAACCTAAAAAAATCTTCACAAGAACCAATAGGCTGATGGCCTTGAAACTTGCTATGTAGCATTTGGTACGCGAGTACTATCTAAATTGTTCAAATTATGACCTTGGGTTGACCTTTACCTGTTTTACGATAAGGTCTAATTTGCTCCCTTACGCTTTTATTCGGCAAAATGCTAGAACATAAGATATCTTGGAAACTGTTGAAGATTTTGGGTTAAAATTTGGTATCTACAGCCACCCTAATGAGTACATGAAGATTTATGAGTACAAGAGGTCAAGGTCATTGTTTGATCTTTGACCCAGAACTCCCATATTTTGACAATTTCAAACAATATCCCCAAAAGCAACTAAGCCTATTGAAACCAAATTTCATATAGAGCCTCAAGAGGTTGAGGGAACTTATAGAGCCTCCAGGGGTTGAGGGAACAAAATTTTATTCATACGGTCCAGGTCATATGACCAACATGGCGGCACCGCCCATATAATTGTGACAGGGACTGGCATTTTGAGCCTTATGGAGCGAAGATCGGAAATTTTATTTTAACATTTTCATATTTATTAGTGCTTCCAGAATAGATTTTGAGAAGGACAAAGAAATAGCGCTAAGGTTTACTTCAAAAGCAAACGAAATTCACACCCACCCGTTTTATTGTTTTCGTTTCACTGATTTGATATAATTTACATACTAGCTGGATGAACCTATATTACTCTGGTTCGCGACATCTCTATTTCAAACAGCTATAATAATAGTGTAGATGAAGAAAATTAAACACGCCGATATAAATGTTGACTCACTCTTTTCAGGAGACGCTTTGAAAATTTTAGTCAGTGCGCGGAAATACAATTAACTCAACTTGCAATTTTTATGACGTCATTTTCATTTCACGTTTCGTGACGTCAACGTCGCACCTCCACAAGGCTCAAAATTGCAGGCACTGTCTCATATGGTAAAAACTTTAAAAATCTTTTTCTTCAGAACCAATTGACCAATGGCCTTGAAACTTGGTATGTAGCATAAGGTACTCAAGTACTATCAAGATTATTCAAATTATGACCTTGGGTTGACCTTTGACCTTTGACCCAGAACTTTCATATTTTGACAATTTCAAGCAATCTCATCAAAAACCACTGGGCCAATTGTAACTAAATTTCATATAATGCCTCCAGGGATTGAGTGAATGAAAATTTGTTCAAACGGTCTAGGTCACATGACAAACATGGCCGCCACACCCATATATGGTAAAAATCTTTAAAAATCTTCTTCTCCAGAACCAATTGATCGATAGCCTTGAAACTTGGTATGTAGCATTGGGTACTCCAGTTCTATTAAGATTGCTCAAAATAATGACCTTGGATTGACCTTGTCCATTTTACGGCAAGGTCAAATATGAGAAAATGCTAGAATATAAAATTTCATGGAACTTTTTGAAGATTTTTGCATAAACATTTGTATCAGCATTCATCTTTATGAGTACATGAAGAATAATGAGTACAAGCGGTCAATTCTTTGACATTTGACCCAGAACTCTCTCATTTTGACAATATCAACAAATCTCCACAAAAGCCACTGGGCCAATTGAAACCAAATTTATATAGAGCCCCTAGGGGTTGAGGGAATGAAATTTATTAAAACATCCAGGTCACTTGACCAACATGACCTGCATGCCCATATATGGTGAAACCTTTAAAAATTTTCTTCTCCAGAACCAATTAGCCGATGGCCTTGAAATCGAAATGTGGCATTGGCTACTCCAGTACTATCAAGATTGTTCAAATCATGCCATTGGATTGACCTTGACCTTTTTTTAGGCAAGGTCAAATATGGGAAAATGCTAGAACATAACATTTCATGGCAAGTTTTGAAGATTTTGGCCTAAAGTTGGTATATTTAGTTGTCTTAATGAAGTCATGAAGAATTATGAGTACAAGAGGTCAAGGTCATTCTTTGATCCCTTGACCCAGATCTTTCATATTTTGATATTTTCAAACATTTCCTCTAAAGCAAAAAGGCCAATTGTAAATACATTTCATATACGGCCTCCAGGGGTTGATTGAACAAAATTTTGTTCAAACGGTCCCGGTCACATGACCAACATGTCCGCCACACTCATTTATGGTATACACATTTAATATTTTCTTCTCATGAACCAATGGATCTATGGCCTTGTAACTTGGTAAGTAGCATGGAGTACTAGAGTACTACCAAGACTGTTCAAATGATGACCTTGGGTTTACCTTGACCTTTTTGCGGCATGGTTAAATATGGGAAAATGCTAGAACAGAAGATTTCATGGAAAGTTTTGAAGATTTTGGCCCTAAAATGGTATATATGATTGTCTTAATGATTACATGAAGATTTATGAGTGCAAGAGGTCATGGTCTTTCACTGACTATTGACCCAGGACTCATATTTTGACCATTTCAGACATAAAGAAAAGCCACTTTGCCAATTGCCCAAATGAGCGATTCAGGGCCTCAACGCCCTCTTGTTTATTATTTACGTTTACTTTTTTCAGTGTCACTAAATCCTTAGAGTTTGAAACAAGACAGGCATGGGCAGGTCACGGCAGGCAACGAAAACCCCTTTCTGGGCAACACTTACTGACTAAAAGTCGAGGCGAGCCAGCACGGACATCTTCCACCGAGCCACCTCAGTTCTTATGGCTAGTGGACGACAGGCAATGACACGAGTGGCGCGATGCCAGCCATGTCTATGAAACATTGCTGGCATCTATGGCCTATTTTAGTACACCACCTGTTTTGCTAGTATGCAAAGTCTTCGCTGTTTGAAGTAAATTTCAAACATTTTTGTATTGTATGTTTCAAGTAACATGTTCATGTATTAAATATGTAGTTATTGTATAGTTTACATTATCGTCATTTAAAATTAAATGACAATTTCAATCGAACGCATTCTTTAGTTGTCTTTCTTCCTAGCAAAAAACAAAGCTCAGTGTCTTCTACCCTTCATCAGTATTTCTGGTTATGGCATAAATATTCATTATTGCAGATAATGTTTTTTATGACATTTCCGGATCTCTTTTTTAGTTAATTATAAACAACAGACAAAAAGCAGATATTTTTTTCTAAAAGCTAAAACTTGACCTAATTATGCGAACATATATCATGTGACATAAACAAAGTCGCCATCATTAAAATCAATAAAAATTCACTTTTCATTCTGATATTTTCCTGATAATTTCGACCCTCCACCGTCCCCGAACTACCATCCATTTTTTATGTTAAGTCTACTTTTTATGAAAGTATTTTTTTCCATGAAGGAGAAGTTTTTACCAGCGAGAACTTTCATCGCGCCAAAACAAAAGACAAAAGAATGGAAGCTAAACTCACTCAAGATTTATGCTGCTAAGACAATTCAGACTGAGGTAATAAAAGGTAATACAAATTTAATCAATTTTAATATGTTGCCTTTCAGAGTAACACACCAACTTTTAGAAGCATGCACTCTGGAATTCTACTGTCAGCGATGTTGTTTGAAATAGTCAAATTGAAATGATTTTTTTTAATTAAGTGTCTCTTCAAAGTAGTTTTATAAGCTTCTATAATCATGACAAATGAGCATGTAGATCAAATCGGAATGATATTATTACAGAAAAAAAAATAACGTAAATAAACGTTTGTAGACACATACAGATAAACAGAACGTAGTATGTAAAAAGATATAAAACTGGGTATTTAAATAATATTAAAAAAAATTAATTGGCTTCACAAGACAGACCACGTTAAACAATATCTGGTAACTCGTAATTGGTCTTACTGTTCGAAAATTTCGGACACCTCTTTCCTGATGCCCTTGTCTGTGGCTTTTCGCAGGACACATGGGTCGACGTGGCTCGATGGGAGACACCTGCGCTCGCGAGTTAGATACGAAGGCGTCTCTTACCTGATGTCTGCGGCCAATGTGTCCCGCGGAATGCGACAGTAAGTGTGGCTCGGAGAGGGATGCTCGTTGCCTGCCGAGACCTGCCCATTATCTCTTTTCTTTCAAACTTTTGGGATTTAGCGACACTGAAGAGGTTAAATGCAGAAGCGCGCGTCTGTCGCACTAAAATTAGTATGGATACGTTTATATTAGTTTCAGATAGAACTTCAGTACATGATGATAAGCGAAAAATTACTAATGAATGCACAAAACAGATTGCTAATCTCATACGTGGGTACTTTGAAGTAGGTATATTCGGACTAATCGAGTTAGACATATCTAATAGTTTTAAATTTCAAATTATATATCATACCGACATCTGAAAACGTTGGTTTATCGCTACAGAGCCCAATAATTCGCACTTATTTAGAATAGACCATACAGGTGACATCAAAGCGTGCCTCTATAAAAATTCACCTGCTGGATAATCGACAGACATACTCGTATTACAGAGAAACACGGTTCGTTTTGCACATGCATGAATGGCTCCAAAACAATAGCATAGATATTAAATATGTTCTGAAAAGTAAGATCCTTTGGAAGCCAGGAACACATCAAAGAATAGATAACAGCATACTCGGTCTAATTGAGTCTGTTCATGACTAGTAGTGAAATGTGCAACACCAGCTACGCCCCCTAAAACCGGCTTAAGCGGAACTCTATTTTCAAAATTACTCAAATGAACACAATGATCCCAAAGGACCAGAAAATGTAATCTGCACTATGATTATGTACGCGGAGACGTTTTACGGCCGCCACACGGCACAAGCACCAGCTGCAGTGAAGATAAATATGTTCTGAAAAGTAAGATCCTTTGAAAGCCAGGAACACATCAAAGAATAGAAAACAGCATACTCGGTCTAATTGAGTCTGTTCATGACTAGTAATGAAATGTGCGACACCAGCCACGCCCCCTAGTGCCGGTGCTTAAGCGGAATTCTATTTTCAAAATTTCTCAAATGAACCCAATGATAAAAAAAACCTTTATCAAATGGAGCCTTACATAAGCAATTGTTAAAAAAAGATGTAAGATCGTTGGAGGAAAATAAAGAACTAGTAGCTCATTAAAGGTTTCAAGGTTAATAACTTTACTTACCTCTTTAATTGTACACCGGTAGGCTAGGTATCAGACTCAGTGATGGACTCGACACAAAGCTGCTTACTCTAGTTGGTTGGGGCCGGAGTTTGTCTCGTCTGTTGCTTGGTTATTCGTGGTTCAACTGGTGGTTTTCTTTCGCTCCAGTATTTCAGTGGTCTTGCTTGACACCCCAGGGATCTCCAGGTGTTGCAGTGTGTTGTTTCTGTCGAATCCTCATCTTTAATTCATCATAGGGTTTAATCTGAGATTTGAGCCACAACACGAAAAAACCAACAAAGTGGTTGTGCGCAAAGTGCAGACTCAGATCAGTCTGGGCATTCGCCCATTCTGATCAGACCCTTCGTTTAGTGCTCAAAGGGTAGCTAAGGGTCTAAGCTACCTACGTGCGGACAGCGAATACTCTGATCAGACTGGGCGGATGCCCAGGCTGATTTGAGTCTGCGCTGGGCGCACAACCACATTGTTGGTTTTCTCGTGTCGCGGCTCATTTATTTTTTACTTGTCGTGATTCATTGATGGGTTAGGAAACCTTCATGCGGACCAAACAGCTAACTAAATGTTTTGAATCACTACTGAAGCTGAAGGCGAGGAATTGAATCCAATAAAACTAGTGTAAGCCCTACCGCTACCGCCCCAAAGTACAAATGTAATCTATTAAAGCCGTTCCAGGGCAGTACTTTTGCTCTGGTTTTTCACCGTCTTTCCTCATTTTAGTGGCACCGTCATTAACTGCTCAAATAAATGTTTAGGAAACAAATACATCTACATATAATATGAATAATGAAAAGTACAACCGTAGTGATATTTACCGTACTTTCGGAAGTAACTAATGTTTAGAACCACTGGAAAATAACCGCCATGATTATTAGGATAAACCAATAAATCCAGGGCTCGGTAAAGTTAGCAGAATAGCAAAATAGCAGAATAAAATGGTAAAATTAGCAGAATGGCAGAATAGCAGAACGCGATGGTAAAGTTAGCAGAATAGCAGAATGAAATGGTAAAGTAAGCAGAATAGCAGAATGAAATGGTAAAGTTAGCAGAATGGCAGAATAGCAGAACGAAATGGTAAAGTTAGCAAAATAGCAGAATAGCAGAACGAAATTTTTTTGTTCTGCCCATTCTGCTCATTCTGCTAGCAGAATAGCAGAACGAAATGGTAAAGTTAGCAAAATAGCAGAATAGCAGAAGGAAATTTTTCGTTCTGCCCATTCTGCTCATTCTGCTAGCAGAATAGCAGAACGAAATGGTAAAGTTAGCTGAATAGCAGAATAGCAGAACGAAATTTTTTGTTCTGCCCATACTGCTCATTCTGCTAGCAGAACAGCAGAATGAAAAAGGTTGTCAGAATTATGTTCGTAGGCAACCAGCAGAAGGGCACACTCAAGCCATGCATGGAAAACATTTCCCTCCTGGTCAGGCTTCAACTAGAAAGGGATAAATCGACAAATTTGTTGAAGAAAAAAATCATTTATCATCAAATCCTGGTGTGACCAGCAAGTGGGCAGACTCATGTCATGCATGGAAATCATGTTTATCGCCGCCCAAGTTTATCTAGTAAAAAATAAACTTGGAAATTTTCGTTCAGTCCATTCTTCTCATTCTGCTAGCAGAACAGCAGAATGAAAAAGTTTGTCGAAAGTTTCATCTAAGGCAACCAGCAGATGGGCACACTCAAGCAATGCATGGAAAACATTTCCCTCCTCGTCAGGCTTCAACTAGCAAGGAAAAAATCCACAAATTCGCTGGAAAAAAAATATTATCATCAAATCCTGGTGTGACAAGCAGGTGGGCAGACTCATGTCATGCGTGGAAATCATGTTTATCGCCGCCCAAGTTTATCTAGTAAAAAATAAACTTGGAATTTTTCGTTCTGCCCATTCTGCTCATTCTGCCAGCAGAACAGCAGAATGAAAAAGTTTTATCGGAATTATGTTCTAAGGCAACCAGCAGAAGGGGACACTCAAGCCATGCATGGAAAACATTTCCCTTCTGGTCAGGCTTCATTTAGCAAGGACAAAATCCACAAATTCGCTGGAGAAAAAAATATTTATCAGCATTTCATGGTGTGACCAGCAGGTGGGCAGACTCATGGCATGCATGGAAATCATGTTTATCGCCGCCCGAGTTTATCTAGTAGAAAATAAACATTGAATTTTTCGTTCTGCCCATTCTGCTCATTCTGCTAGCAGAATAGCAGAATGAAATACTTTCTCGGAATTTTGTTCTAAGGCAACCAGCAGAAGGGCACACTCAAGCCATGCATAGAAAACATTTCCCTCCTTGTCAGGCTTCAACCAGTATGGAAAAAATCGACAAATTTGTTAAAGAAAATAATCATTTATCATCAAATCCTGATGTGACCAGCTTGTGGGCAGACTCATGTCATGCATGGAAATCATGTTTATCGCCGCCTGAATTTATCTAGTAAAAAATAAACTTGGAATTTTTAGTTCTACCCATTCTGCTCATTTTGCTAGCAGAATAGCAGAATGAAAAGGTGTGTCGGAATTATGTTCTAGCGCAACCAGCAGAAGGGCACACTCAAGCCATGCATGGAAAACATTTCCCTCTAGGTCAGGCTTCAACTAGCAAGGAATAAATCGAAAAAATCGCTGGAGAAAAAAAATATTTATCATCAAATCTTGGTGTGACCAGCAGGTGGGCAGACTCAT
This sequence comes from Ctena decussata, assembly GCA_963989385.1. Classification (NCBI taxonomy): domain Eukaryota; kingdom Metazoa; phylum Mollusca; class Bivalvia; order Lucinida; family Lucinidae; genus Ctena; species Ctena decussata. The sequence continues at coordinate 29,909,818 of OZ022505.1, forward strand.
GTCATGCATGGAAATCATGTTTATCGCCGCCCGAGTTTATCTTGTAAAAAATAAACTTGGAATTTTTCGTTCTGCCCCTTCTGCTCATTCTGCTAGCAGAACAGCAGAATGAAAAAGTTTGTCGAATATTTCATCGAAGGCAACCAGCAGATGGGCACACTCAAGCCGTGCATTGAAAACATTTCCCTCCTGGTCCGGCTTCAGCTAGCAAGGACAAAATCCACAAATTCGCTGGAGAAAAAAATATTTATGATCAAATCTTTGTGTGACCAGCAGGTGGGCAGACTCATGGCATGCATGGAAATCATGTTTATCGCCGCCCGAGTTTATCTAGCAAAAAATAAACTTGGAATTTTTCGTTTTGCCCATTCTGCTCATTCTGCAGCAGAACAGCAAAATGAAAAAGATTGTCGGAATTATGCTCTTAGGCAACCAGCAGATGGGTACACTCAAGCCATGCATGGAAAACATTTCCCTCCTTGTCAGGCTTTAACTAGCAAGGAAAAAATCCTCACATTTGTTGAAGAAGATTAACATCTATCATCATATTCTGGTGTTACCAGCAGGTGGGCAGACTCATGTCATGCATGGAAATTATGTTTATCGCCGTCCGAGTTTATCTAGTAAAATATAAACTTGGAAATTACCAGGATTTGATGATAATTTTTTTTCTCCAGCGAATTTGTGGATTTTTTCCTTGCAAGTTGAAGCCTGACCTAGAGGGAAATGTTTTCCATGCATGGCTTGAGTGTGCCCTTTTGCTGGTTGCCTTAGAACATAATTCTGACAACCTTTTTCATTCTGCTTTTCTGCTAGCAGAATGAACAGAATGGGCAGAACTAAAAATTTCGTTCTGCTATTCTGCTATTCAGCTAACTTTACCATTTCATTCTGCTATTCTGCTAACTTTACCATAGCTAACTTTACCATTTCATTCTGCTATTCTGCTAACTTTACCATTTCGTTCTGCTATTCTGCCATTCTGCTAACTTTACCATTTCATTCTGCTATTCTGCCATTCAGCTAACTTTACCATTTCATTCTGCTATTCTGCTAACTTTACCATTTCGTTCTGCTATTCTGCCATTCTGCTAACTTTACCATTTCATTCTGCTATTCTGCTATTCTGACTTTACCGAGTTTAAAACCAGTCAGAGAGAAGGACAGCAGTATCTCTGAATTTTGAACCCAGAGCGTTTACCTCTCAGACAACATGCAACTTTCGAGTAAAGATGATTTGAAAAGAAGAAATAAAAACAAAATTGCATAGAAATATACAATGCCTTTGGGTATATAAAATGATTGTGTCTCATGTTCATGAATGAAATACCTTCAAAAGGTAAAAATAGATTAGAAACTCTGTTCCCCTCAAAGTAAGCCACACCGATGTTCGAAAATAGTTGCCTTTCATCTACATTGCAATATCCGCAACAGCTAACTAAGCTGAACAAGTTCTCGATATTTCAGATAACTTTGCTGTTGAAAAAATCACGTAAAAATATATTCAATACGTAGCAATAACCTCGCTTCTTTTTTCGTAGAAATTAAATATGTTTCGATAGATAGTATCTATCATGTACATGTATTTTGATCTCAAGGCGATTATTAATTTCCCAGGCCAGAATAGTATACCAGGGATGTTCCAGTGTCATAAACTCTATGTTTTCTTGTAGTCAACAATTTGAGCCTAATTACCATCTGCAGGTTGATTGTTCATAAAAGGATATATGAGCTGTGGAACGACAAAACCAACAAAGTGGCATGTGTTACCAACGAAGACTAATATCAGCCTTGGCATCCGCACGGTGTAATTAGAGTATTTGCTTGCGCTTTAAGGGTAGCTAAGGGTCTAAGCTAGCTCAGTGCGGACAGCAAAGCCTCTGATTAGACTGGGCGAATGCCCAGGCTGATCTGAGTCTTCGTTGCGCGCACAAGCCACTTTGTTTTCTCGTGTCGCGTTTCATATAAAATAAGAATAAGATGTTGAATTATACAGCCAATTATACTTGGCATCATACAACGCATGTTGTATATTCCAAATAATATCTAACACCCTGTCCAACCCTGAAGCCGGCGAAACGGTCGAAACGCCGGTTAAACGTGTTTGTAACGCCGGTAAATGGCCGATTCGCTCCAAATTTGCAATGGCGGCGCCCATACTCGGTAAGTAAATTCTTGTTTCTGTGGTGTTTTATACATGTTTGCAATAAAGGAAATTGTGCCTTCGGTGGAAAATAAACTTATTTTACCAGATCTGTTTGAATGAAAAGCAATTTCTGTCTGATTTCTCCAAACATTAAATCCGAAATTGGTAAACAAGGTTCGGCCATAGCCGTTCAGCAGATGTGTCCCCAAACAGTTCGTACTTTTGAAAATACGGAGAAAATATTAACATACAAGCTGCTTGCAATGACTTTTAGATAACACTTTTGAACACTTTTATTGATTATTATGGAAAGATAAATAAAATATACGCGATAAAAATTTTCTGGCAAAAACATAAAGTAACGCCGGTTTAAACATGTTTAGAATTATCTGAAATTAAGTTTCATTTTCTTTTCAGCTTAATTAGATGCGGACTATGTTGCTTATTTCTTTCCTATTTTAGTTCTTTATTGAACATTTTTATATAAAATAAATTAAAAACACTTGATGATAACTTTCTGACTAAAACATTCGGTTCGACACGACAGGCTTTTTGTATCTATCAGAAAGGTAGCATTTAACAGTTTTGTTCTGTTTCATTTCTCATTACGAAGTGGCTCAGCGGTACGGAACCATTGTTGCACACATCTGCCGTTGAGTATCCGTCCGTTGGCATTTAACATGTTGCTGCTTGTGAATATAAGTGCAAGTGTATCAAATAGTAGTATACTATTTTATAATCGCGATTTTGAGACCCGCTCTGAGTAGTACCTCTTAGTCTGCTCGAATAAGGGCTTGGTAAACGAACACTTGACAATTTGCTTTTAGTTCTTATTATCTGTAAGAAGAAACCATCCCGCTATGTGCCCTTTTCCTGATGTATTATTTTACTACACTAAACGATTTATGGTATTTATCTAATGCGGCTAGGTAAAAAAACTACAATTTTCTTTTTCAACTGCTCCTGAATATTGACAGCGCTGAGTACTGCGTGGCAAAAAAGTTAGGGATATTTGGGTTATGTTATGTCTATAACGCGTCTGAACAGATAATATAACAAGAGGCCCACGGGCCACAAAGCTCAACAGATCTCTAGCTCAAAATTGCTATCAAAATTACTGTCACATTTGTACAGGCTAATACAAAATATACAACTACAAAGTCTCAGTCTGACAGTGTGTTGAGTTGATAACAAAATATATAATTATTTTCCATATTTTGATTGCAGTAAATGCCATTTTTCAATTTTCCCCATTATAAGTCAATGCAACTCTAAGTTGCCATAGCAACCAAACGAAAGAGCCGATTTTCATCAAAAACACAAACTTTCAACCCCCCAGCCTAAGAATACTATAGATGAAATCTGGGCCTTATTGGTTCAGTGGCTTCTGAGGAGATAATTTTGTAAGTATATTTTTTCCATTATTTTTGCATTTTGGTTTCCATGACAACCAATAAAACGGCAGTGGGTCCAAAAACAATAAAGCTAATAGAAGACTTCTTAAGGAACATTTCTATCAAAGTTTTAACGACATATCTGCAATGGCTAGGCAGTAAATGCCATTATTCAATTTTCCCCATTATAAGTCTGTGGGAACTCTAAGTTGCCAAATCAACCAAACTAACGGGCACATTTTCATAAAAAACACAAACTTTCAATCCCCCAGCCTAAGAATACTATAGATGGAATCTGGGCCTTATCGGCCCAGTGGTTACAGAGGAGATAATTTTTAAGTATTTTTTTCCATTTTTTTCATTTTGGTTTCCATGGCAACCAATAAAAGGGGCACTGGGCCAAAAATCATACAGCTGATAGAAGACTTCTCAAGGAACATTTCTATAAAAGTTTTGTCAACATATCTGCAATGGCCTGGCAGAAAATGTCATTTTTCAATTTTCCCCATTATAAGTCTATGGGAACTCTAAGTTGCCATAGCAACCAAACTGAACGGCAGATTTTCATAAAAAACACAAACTTTCAATCCCCCAACCCAGGGATGCTACAGATGAAATTTGGACCCAATCGGCCGAGTGGCTTCAGAGGAGATGTTGTTTAAAAGTGTTGACGGACGACGACATACGACGACGGACGACGACGACTACGACGACGACGGATACTGCCTATCCTATAAGCTCCCCCGGAGCCTTCGGCTCTGGTGAGCTAAAAATATTACATGAGGGAAGCCCATTATAAATGCTCAAAAAAGCAGGTTCTTTAATTGTAGTGTTTCATATGCCTGAATGAATCTCAATCAAACAGGGTAGGGGTCATCCGAAAATCTTCACAACTTGTTGTAAAACTTCATTGTCTACTTTGAGTGATAACTCTATGTGTAATAAACTGCATAAGTGATATTGAAATGTTAAGTTCAAGAGACGATTTTAGCAACGTTTTCAAAAGCAGAAATGCAGAAAGCAAATTTTTGCCGCATACAAGACACTTCGTTTCTGAAACGATGAAAAATAAAGACAAGTTCTAAATACCAGCTGATTTGAAGACTCATACTGAAAATGTTTTTCGTGTCTAAACTGTCTGAGAACACCAATCCTTATCATGTTGTCGATACCTGTCCGTATATAGTCCTACTGTCTTCCTTTCTCCGTATCTAGTCTACCCTATTCCTCTCTTCCCTACAATTTGCCCAGGGGGATGAAGCTTCATGTTTCCCCTATCCTATTCCTTTCTTCCCTACAATTTGATCATGGGGATGGAGGTACTTGGCCATGGAACTGACGCATAAAAGCGAGGGGCTGTCGTAACTACCCATCACTGGTGGTTGTGGTCGGAGAGGGGTTCCCGAAACTAAAATTCTATTAAAATAACAAAATAATGCATTTTGGAAGAGTATGTTTTTTTTTTTTTTTTTTTTTTTTTTTTTTTGAGCTTATTCCTATGGTAAGGGACCGACCATTTGATATTCTGGGGGGGGGGGGGGGGGGGGGGATTTCACTGGCCTCTGGAAACAATTTCTTTTTTTTTCACCTTGTGGAAGGTAAATTATTTTTTTTACAAACTAACTCAAACAGGTTATTTTTTTTATAGCTGAACTATCAGATCCTTGTTTACTTGATCTTAATATCCTTTTATTTTACCCACATCAGTATTTTTTACACCTTTTTTTCTCACAATAAGAACATGGTGATGTCTTTAACCAGGCGAAGGGCATGGCTTATCTTGCTTTTGCAAACCAGTGCCTGGAGCATGTTACTCTTTTCATCTAAGGTACAGATACAAACATCCCTGTATGAGTTTGGCATAAAATTAGGCCTTAAATTAGGGGTATTTTGGCCAAAATTTAGGGCTATTTTGGCAAAGTTAAGTTAATGAATTTAAGTTTTTTTTCTAACCCAATATATGCCCAAACATGCTTTATTTGTCCTTTAGAAAGTTTGATAAATACTTACTGATAGAGTCACATTATACATGAATGGCAATTAATAAAATGGCTGAAAGTTATGTGCTGAGAAGTTAACAAAGGGGGGTGTGGGGGGCAACGCCCCCCAGAAGCTAAAGCAATTTCCCAATTTCAATGGCAATTTTAAGACTGGAAACAAGAGAAAAACTAGGAATGATGGTAAAAATAAGGGTTTTTTATTTGGGACTTTTGCCTTTTAGAGTGTTTATTTTGCCATAATGGTTTTGTCTCCCATAAGCTAGTGACTCTTTTGCAATTCAGTTTTAGTGGAAACATTTACTTAGTAATGTGGCAGATCAATGATACATGTATGTGAATGTTGTATAGGATTTTTTTTGTAAATGTATGCACATGCGGGCCCGCTGGT